>CM053335.1:14830052-15430052 GCA_028583605.1 Dastarcus helophoroides | reverse complement strand
GTCTCGTCTCGTCTCGTCTCGTCTCGTCTCGTCTCGTCTCGTCTCGTCTCGTCTCGTCTCGTCTCGTCTCGTCTCGTCTCGTCTCGTCTCGTCTCGTCTCGTCTCGTCTCGTCTCGTCTCGTCTCGTCTCGTCTCGTCTCGTCTCGTCTCGACTCGTCTCGTCTCGTCTCGTCTCGTCTCGTCTCGTCTCGTCTCGTCTCGTCTCGTCTCGTCTCGTCTCGTCTCGTCTCGTCTCGTCTCGTCTCGTCTCGTCTCGTCTCGTCTCGTCTCGTCTCTTCTCTTCTCTTCTCTTCTCTTCTCTTCTCTTCTCTTCTCTTCTCTTCTCTTCTCTTCTCTTCTCTTCTCTTCTCTTCTCTTCTCTTCTCTTCTCTTCTCTTCTCTTCTCTTCTCTTCTCATCTATTCTATTTCCGGCTTGAAGTATAGATTTTGATCTTGTCCACTTTATTTTGTCCAAAAATTCGAAATTTGGCGCTTAAGCACGAAATTTTCCAAAAAAAAATTCAACTTTAGAGAAAAAAGTTAGAATTTCGCGTTTAAATCCCGCTTCATTCATATTTTCAAAGCAAAATTTCGAAATTTTTGACGTATTGTTATTCCAAAATCGAAATTTCGTCATAGTCACAAAAAAAAATGAAATTAAAATTGAAATACTGCGTTCAAAGTACAATTTTGGGGGCGAAAAATAGTATGTCAAAATTTCGATTTTAAAACCGAAAATTTTGTCGAGAAAGTCTGAATCTGATCGTATAAATTTGGGTTTCGAAAAAATAGTCGACATGTTGGGAAAAAAACTTTAAACGTCAAGATGAACTCGATATTTCGATTTCATAATATCAGTACGTCAAAAAATTCGAAATTTTGATTAAAAAATCTTTGAATTTCGTTAAAAAAGCTGAACTTTCGCATCAAAAGATCCAAAAAGTCGAAATGTGATATTTAAAAACGAAATTTTGAACAACAAAATGTTTCACTTGAAGTTAAAATTTCGCGAAGTCCGGATTTTGAGACGAAAAATGAAAGGTCAAAATTTCGATTTTAAAACCGAAATTTTGACAAGGAAGTCGAAATTTTGACAAGGAAGTCGACATTTTGACAAGGAAGTCGAAATTTTGACAAGAAAGTCGAAATTAATCGTATAAATTTGGTATTTCGAAGAAATAGTCGAAATTTCAAGAAAAAAGCTCCAAATGCCAAAATGAAAAGCGAAATTTCGGTTTTGGGGCTGAAATTTCGATTTAGTCGATTAGTAATTAGTAATTAATAATTACTAAAATGTGAATCAGATCCCACTTTAGAGACCACCGGTTTAGAAGTCGATCCCACCTTGCCAAACAACAAGACCGTATTCCATAGATATTTGTGGGAAAGGGGAAAATCACATTTTCAATTTTAGCAGCTTATTATTATTATTATTGCGAATACACGGATACATTAACGTATTATGTGTCATCTACGCTTGTGAATTAATATTTAATTCTGGTATTAAAATAGTAACATGGATATCACATTTTGATTAAACACAAATATATTAGTCTGAACACTTTTCCCAATTTCCCGCGTATCTCGTTAAGTAAATACATGCCTCCATGATTCCATGTTTGCTCAATTTCTGTTTATTTTTGTTACATTTATACAATTGTAGGTTGCGTGCATAATTTACAAGTTTCCATTTATTTGGCTAATTGCCGCACCCAAAGAATATTCTAAAGCGCAGCAACAAACTCGTAACAATTCGGCAAACTCGTAACAATTGATCATTTTTAACAACGTTATTTTTTCATATATCTGGAACTTAATGGACTCGCTTGTTATCTAATGCAGAATAGTCGAAAAGTTGTTGATGTTCGAGAATGTGTTGATGTTCAGAAGGGTGAAACTGAATCAATATGTTCGCATATTCGAGTTGTAGTGATCGACCTGTTTCTCCCACATACACCCAACGATTTAAAATCGAAGTGTACGTCCGCGTAGTCTGTGATTTTCAATTTAAAAGCATCTTTTTATAAGTTCATACCATTTTCTACACGTTACAGATACAGATAGACGTCTTTAGAATTTTCGCTTGTGTCTGTCCGTCTGTTTGTCCGGTTTAATCGGAAACGGCTAAAGTGATTTTGATGAAATTTTCACTAAAATATAGACTACTTCCTCGGTCACATTTTAGACTGTTTTATTTGGGGTTGTGTTGCTAGGTAAACTCGCCATGCCCAAATAGAACTCTGGGCATACTTATTAAAAAATCGTGTCGTTATTACGCAATCACAAAATAGAACTTATTTAAAAACACAATTCTGATTCGTTTCAGCAGCCCTTCAACTCGTCAGGAAATAGATAATTGGAGGAGAGGCAACATTTTGGGAACTTTTGTGGGGTGTAACCGTTTTAAATTCCGCTCGGTTTGTTGTAGACACGATTCTCGGACAAAGTATTATGGCGATGGATTTAAATGAACGCGAATCTACGCTACTGAACTGAAATGAACTCATCTAAAAGTTTAGTTAATTGAAACTGCACGGTATTTTACAGACAGTGCACGCTTGGCGACCTTAAAATATAAACTTTAATTATTTAGGAGCTAAATAATTACGAACAGTGCTCAAATACATTGTATGTATATTCAAATGTGTGTTGTTTCAACGACAATTGTCCAGTGTCGATGGAGTTTTTATAGTGTTAAATGTTGTTCCATTAAAACCGTGCGTCGTTGCGTTGGGAATTTATTTAACGGAGCAACGTTAACATGAAATTGGTATGCAAACTTTTCCGCTATTTCGTTACAATGTTTGAAGTCAAAATTAAGTTTATATTAATTTGAAAGAGGGCAAATACTCGATGTCAAAGATTAAAAGAAAATATCACTAATATAGACTCTACTTTATAACGCATTTCTGTTAAATGCTTTAGTGGAAAACTAATTTTATAAAAATAAAAACTTTGATCTGCTGGGACACCCGGAGAGGGCACAAACTATACGAATATATTTATGTCTATTTCTAACTCACTCCTTATTTTAAAAGTTTTAATATTCCATGAAAAATCGAGTAGTTTTATTAAAAAGAAACTTTAATATGCCCGGACGTCCACGAGGGCACAAACTGTATGAATGGGTGTATATGTGTATATTCGATGTTTTTTGGTTAAAGTTTTGGTTGAAAAATCATAATTTCGACTGTATTTATTACTCACTTTTTACTTTAAAAGCTTGAATACTTTATGAAAAATCGACTAGTTTTATTAAAAAAAACTTTGATATGTCCGGACGCCTGCGAGGGCGCAAACTATATGAGTTGGTGTATATGTATATATTCAATGTGTTTTGGTCGAAGTTTCGCTTGAAAAATCGTAATTTCGATTGTATTTATTACTCACTCCTTACTTTAAAAGTTCTAATATTTCATGGAAAATTGACTAATTTTATTAAAAGAAAAACTTTGATATGCTTGGGCGCCCGCGAGGGCACAAACTATATGAATGGGTGTATATGTATATTCGATTTCTTTTTGATCAACATTTTGGTTGAAAAATCGTAACTTCGATTGTATTTATTACTCATTTTTTAATTTAAAAGCTTTAATACTTTATGAAAAATCGACTAGCTTTATTAAAAAAAACTTTGATATGTCCGGACGCCTGCGAGGGCGCAAACTATATGAGTTGGTGTATATGTATATATTCGATGTTTTTTGGTCGAAGTTTCGGTTGAAAAATCGTAATTTCGATTGTATTTATTACTCACCCCTTACTTTAAAAGTTTTAAATTTCATGGAAAATCGACTAATTTTATTAAAAGAAAAACTTTGACATGCTCGGACGCCCGCAAGGGCACAAACTGTATGAATGTATATATTCGATTTCTTTTTGATCAAAATTTTGGTTGAAAAATCGTAATTCCGATTATATTTATTACTCATTTTTACTTTAAAAGCTTTAATATCTCATGAAAAATCGACTAGTTTTATTAAAAGAAACTTTGATATGCCCGGACGTTCGCGAGGGCACAAACTGTATGAATGGGTGTATATGTATATTCGATTTCTTTTTGATCAACATTTTGGTTGAAAAATCGTAATTTCGATTATGATTATTACTCATTTTTTACTTAAAAAGCTTTAATACTTCATGAAAAATCGACTAGCTTTATTAAAAAAAAACCTTGATATGCCCGGACGCCTGCGAGGGCGCAAACTATATTAGTTGGTGTATATGTATATATTCGATTTCTTTCTGATTAAAATTTTGGTTGAAAAATCGTAATTCCGATTATATTTATTACTCATTTTTACTTTAAAAGCTTTCATATCTCATGAAAAATCGACTAGTTTTATTAAAAGAAACTTCGATATGCCCGGACGTCCGCGAGGGCACAAACTGTATGAATGGGTGTATATGTATATTTGATTTCTTTTTGATCAAAATTTTGGTTGAAAAATCGTAATTTCGATTATATTTATTAATCATTTTTACTTTAAAAGCTTTAATATTTCATGAAAAATCGACTAGTTTTATTTAAAAAAACTTTGATATGTTCGGACGCCTGCGAGGGCGCAAACTATATGAGTTGATGTATATGTATATATTCGATGTTTTTTGGTCGAAGTTTCGGTTGAAAAATAGTAATTTCGATTATATTTATTACTCACTCCTTACTTTAAAAGTTTTAATATTTGATGCAAAATCGAATAATTTTATTAAAAGATAAACTTTGATATGCTCGGACGCCCGCGAGGGCACAAACCATATAAATAGGTGTATATGTATATATTCGATTTATTTTGGTCGAAATTTCGGTTGAAAATCGTAATTTCGATCTTGACCGCGAAAATTCGATATTTTTTTTGGGGAATTTAGAGTAAACGCCTGATTTTTTTTTAATTTAGCATTTCTCGAGAGTTGAAACATTTTTTTGAATTTAATACGTTTAGGTTCAGTTAAAATTGTCGCTAGAAGTTTTCGAAATATTTTCTTCAATAAATATCGACATTTTTTTCGAAATTCCAATTTTAAAATCTTTACCAAAAATGGTAGAAGTTAGTTACCAAAAAAATTACCAAAAATGGTTGAAATTTTCATTTTGTAAGATTCGAGTTATTTTTTCTTAAAATTTAAACTTTGAGAGAAGGACTTTGGTTTCAATCTGAAATGCTTTAATTTCTACAATTACGATTTTAAAATCGAAATTTCGATCTTAAAATCGATTCGATTTTAAAATCGAAATTTCCTTCAAATAATTCAAATGATGTCGAACTTTTTCTAAACATGTTGAGTAATTTTGCGTAACATCGAAAAAACCTTAATGTTTTTATAAATTAAAAACGTTTAGATTTTTAGGTTTTTTTCTCGAAACGTGGACATATTTTTCGAGATTCGAGTTCACCTAGTGCATCACCTAGTGCAAGGGTCGGCAAACTTTTAAACCGAAAGAGCCAGCCACAATAAAAAAAAAAATGATTTCGTGAGTTTGAAAGAGCCACAATTTTCATTTCCGAGTATTACATTTTATTTCAAAATTAAATCAAAAATTGAAATGGAGAACTTGTCCCCTGAAACCAAGAAAGATTAAAAAACACATCTGTCATCTTCAGAGAGAAACTGGACCAGTTCGTTCCATAAAAAAATTAAATCAGATAAATCAGACAAAATATGGTACAGCGAGAGAGACCCCTCTGACTCATTGAGTCAAACGAAAATATATTCAGCCCAAAAGACCTTTTATTGCCCAAAATTTAGACCTTTACTTCAAAATTTGCTTTTTTTTCGCAATTTCGACTTTTTTAACTCTTCTACAACTCATCTAATTTTAGGATCAAAATAGATATAAAAAGAAAACTGATATAAGTTTTCTTTTTAATATCTATTTTGTTCCTAAAATTAGATTTTTACCCCAAATCTTCCCTTCCTCTCAAAATTCGATAATTTGTGATAATGTTTACTTTTTTCTAATTCAACTAACCGGAAGATTCGACTTATTTCTTAAAAATTCATCTTTTGTCGATTTTTTAATAAAAAAAGGAATAATTTAAAGTAATTGGAGATGTTAAATAAAATAGTTTTTGAACATTTCGACCTTTTTTTCAAAGTTTATTTTTCGAAATTTAGATCTATTCTCAAGTTTCACTTTTTTGCAAAATTACATTTATTCGACTTTGTTCTAAATTACGGCTTTTTTCTAGAACTTCCTACATGCTTTTTAAAATTCGGCAAGTCACGTTGAACTCACACGACTTAAAAGTTAAGGTGACCTTGAACTCAAATACCTTGTCACGCGATCTTGAACTCATGTGACTTACAACTAATGTGACCTTAAATACATGCGACATTCATCTCAACGTGACCTTGACGGCGTGCGACCTTGACATCACGTGACCTTGAACACGCGTGACCTTGCCATCACGTGACCTTGAACACATACGACAATGACCTTGTGTGACTTTGACATCATACGACCTTGACCTCGTGTGGCCTTGACCTTATATGACAATGACCTTGTGTGGCCTTGACCTTGTGTGATATTAACCTTGTATGACTTTGACCTCGTCTGGCCTTGACCTTGTATGACCTTGACCGTGTGTCACCTCGACCTTGTATGACCTTGACCTCATCTGGCCTTGACCTTGTATGACCCTGACCTTGCATGATCTTGAGCTCGAGTGACTTTGACCTTGTATGACCTTGAACTCGAATGCCCTTGGCCCTGTATGACCTTGACCTTGTATGTTATTGACCTCGTGTGGCCTTGACCTTGCATGACCTTGACCTTGCATGACCTTGAGATCGAGTGACCTTGACCTTGCATGACCTCGAGCTCGAGTGACTTTGACCTTGTATGACCTTGAGCTCAAATGACCTTGACCCTGCATGACCTTGACCTTGTATATCATTGACCTCGTGTGGCCTTGACCTTGCATGACCTTGAGATTGAGTGACCTTGACCTTGCATGACCTTGAGATTGAGTGACCTTGACCTTGCATGACCTTGAGCTCGAGTGACTTTGACCTTGTATGACCTTGAGCTCGAATGACCTTGACCCCGTATGACCTTGACCTTGTGTGTCATTGACTTCAGTACTTCAGCACTTTTCTCGAAATTTCTATATTTTTTTCAAAATTAGTCCTTTTTCCAAATTAAGCCATTTTGCTCAAATATTGACTTTTACAAAACATTTAAATTTCTATGTATTTCTACAATTTTTTTTTTTGAAATTTTGACTTTTAAAATTCCACATTTTATATAGAATATTAAAAAGACAAATTGTAAATATAAACTGCAAGTTTAAAAAATTTGTCAAACTTTAAAAAAGTCGAAGTTTTTCAATAAAGAAGAACAAAGTCAAATTTTAGGAAAAATTTCAAGGAAAAAGTCAAAATTTTAAGAAGCGCTCGAAATTTCGACATAACATTTGTAATTTTCCAGAGAGATTTAAATTTTTAGAAAAAATTTGAAATTTCGAGAACAGGACGATTAAAAAAAAAAGTCCAAACTTCTTAATGTTTCTGCAAGCTGCGATTTTTTCGACGAAATTCGTCAATTTTCTAAATATTTAAATCTCAAAATTTGATTTTTCCCGAAACTGGAAGTTGTATCAACATTGTCTTTTTTTCAAAATTATTTTACCAATTCTATCTTTCGAATTTATCTGAACATTTGAAGTTTTTTTTATTATTCTTGTTCTCTAAACTTCAAATTTATTCTGATAATTTAACTTTCTCTGGAAAAATGCAATTTTTTTTCTTCTTTGAAAAACTTCGGCTTTTTAAAAGTTCGACGATTTTTTCTAAGCTTTTTATTTATTAAAATTTCTACTTTCGAAATGTTACAATTTTTCACAAAATTTAAATTTGTCTAAACATCTCAGGTTTGAAATTTGTTCTGCAAATTTCAACCTTTTATTTCGAACGAAATTCAAATCTCAAAATTTATTTTTTTTTTGTTAAAATTTGATTTTCTCTGGGAAATTTGGACCATTTTTTAAAATTCAATATCTTTCTTGAAATTGGAAGTTTTATTGACATTCTCTTTTCTTTCGAAATTATTTTACCAATTTTCTCAAAATTCAATTGATCTGAAAATGTGGATTTTTTTAAAATCTTGTACTCGAAATTTGTAATTTCTTCTCAAAATTTAAATCTCTCTGGCAAATTACCAATTTTTTGACGAAATTTCGAACTTTTCTTAAAATTTTGACTTTTTCCTTGAAATTTGTCCTAAAATTTGACTTCGTTCTTTATTGAAAAACTTCGACTTTTTTAAAGTTCGACAAAAGTTTTTAAGCTTCCAGTTTATTTTTACAATTTCTCTTTCTGATATTTTACAGTTTCTGGAAAAATTCAAATTTGTCTAAAAATTTCAGGTTTCTAGGTTTGTTTTGAGTTTCAATCTATTGTCGAAATTAGACGTTTTTTCTAAAATTTTGCTTTTTTTGAGAACTTTCGATAAATTTATTTTTTTTCGAAAATTTTCCCTTTTTCTGAATTAGATAAATTAATTTTTTTTAAATCTTTTCATTTTTCCCAGTTTCTTTCGAAATCTCTTCCTTTTTCTCAGAATTTGGCTTTTTCTGGGAAATTTTGATCTTTTTTTAAAGTTCAACTCTTCTCGAAATCTTTTTGGAATTTTCTTTCAAAATTATTTATCGATTTTCTCAAAATTCGAATTTATCTGAAAATTTGGAGTTTTTTTAATTCGTCCTGTTCTTGAAATTGCAAATTTATTTTCAAAATTTAGCTTTCTTTGAAAAATTACAATTTTTTATCGAAATTTCGAGTTGTTCTGAACTTTTTTCATAAAATTATTCCTAAAATTAAAGTTTTTTTTTCTTCACTGGAAAACTTTTAAGTTTTTTAGAGATCGACAATTTTTTCTAAGCTTTCAGTTAATTTTTACAATTTCTCTTCTCTGAAAAACTTTGTCTTTTTTAAATTTCAACGATTTTTTTTAAGCTTTCAGTTTATTCTTCCAATTTCTCTTTTAGAAATTCTGCAATTTTTCAAAAAATTCAAAATTGTCTAAAAATTTCAGGTTTTAAATTTGTCCTGGGTTTCAATCTATTGTCGAAATTCTACGTTTTTTTTCTAAAATTTCATCTTTTATTGAGAACTTTTGATAAATTTCTTTTTCTTAATTTTTTCGAAATCTGTTTCTTTTTCTCAATTTTTTTGAAGTCTCGTTCTTTGTCTCAATTTTCTCGAAATCTCTTTTTCTTAAAATTCGTTTTTTTCTGAAAATTTCAGCTTTTATTTCAAACTTTGATGTTTGCCTTTCTGAAAATTTAGATTTTTTTCACGCAAAAAGTAATTCACCTATTTTCCCAAGGTTTTAGAAAATTTACAAATAAAAAAGTAAAAATCATGAGAAAAATATTTTTTAGAAATTTCGACCCCCCAAGTTGGTCTTTTTCTAGAAATTTCAAATTTCATATGTTTTTTCAAAATGTTAATACCAATCAATCAAATATTTCGGAAAACTACTTCTTGAAATCATAAGTTTTTGTCCAAATTTTAGTAAAACGTAAAAATTCCTAGAAAAGTGTTTTTGGAAATTTCGACTTCCGTAGGTCACTTGTTTAATGAGTGTCTAAGTGTCTGTCCGCTCTAGTTTTTATTTATTTATTTTATTAAGAGAATTTAAATAGCCGCATTTTTTTTTAAAAGAAAGCCGCATGCGGCTCGCGAGTCGTGGTTTGCCGACCCCTGTACTTAATTGCTTCTTTCTGGGAAACAAGCACATTCCTCACTTGAATATATTTAAAAAAACATTAATGTGAATAATTTATGTGAAGTTTTGAGCAACAGTTTCTGAGATGAACGTATTTGATTTTTATTATTATTATTTTCTTAATAACTACCAGCGTTTGAGACATTCTAAAAAAGGCAAATACAGATGGTGCAAAGTGGCAAAAAAATTTAATAGACACAAGAGAAGCATTATACAATCCGACTGTTCTATTTATCATCAACGATCATTCTAGGAAGTAATTGAAGGTCGTACGATTCATGACTCAGCTAGACATAAATTGGGATCTGTGATGTAAATCGCACCAATCTATTTATCTAAAGTAAGAAATTCTCTAGTCTCGTAATTTAAATACAGCCGGACTATGCGGAAATCGAACAAAAACCGATCCCGAGGAATCCACTTTTTTGCAATTTCGCTTCTTATTCGACCACAGCAATTTCCTGCGTGTCCACACGTGAAACCTGAATGTGTCAAGTTTATCCTGCCATCTCTAATTTAAAGCTTTTGTCCTCGCTTCGAGTTAATTCACAATTAAGATAAGGATGATCGAGCAACGGGCGAAATCCGAATTTATGGCCGCCTAGCCTTAAATACGATCGGTTTCGGGATTTTTAGTAAATAAAACTAGACACTATTTCCATTTGTTTGTGCCGTCGACGATGGCCGTTTTCGAATAAAAAGTAAACCGGGACGGCCTTGTATAAACAGATTTGCAAATGGGAAATTTACGATGTAGTTTTGCCAAATTGAATGGCCTTTTATTTCGTTTTCTTTTGAGGGGTTTTCGCAGAGGGCGAATGTTGGAATATGGGCCGTAGGCGAACGTATGCAGTCCCGCACGAATATAATTAGTTTTATTGAAATGTTTTCCTTAAGAATCAACGTTGGTCAACGTTGGTCACCCTTGGTCCCCCTAAACTACGCCAATGAGAATCAAATTAGTGATAAACTTGCAATTTACGCGAGTTTAAGTTTTAGATTTCTAATCAGTCTTTACACGGGTTACATGTTTAAAAAAAGAGTTAAATTACTTGTAAACGTTCGATTGATGTCTCAAACCTATCGTATCTCCTTAATGGCTTCTAGTAAACTACGTTCAATTTAAAGTGTATTCTAGCGAGTAGTTAAGACTATGTCATACATATTTCGCCAATTGACCGGTCATAACAGCGTTCAAACCCAAGAATTAATTATATATATTTTTTTATGTTCAATCCACTCGTAAAGGACAACCATATTATGGCTTCAAAGCATCGCAAGTAGGATGTAGAAGGATAGATGGCGATATATCAATAATATAAAGGAACAAGAACAAAGGTGGGGCAAAAACCACAATTCTTCGATTTTTGTGAATGACTTCTGTGGCAAAGTTACTCAGTTTTAGTCGCTATGTCCTCAGAAGTCCCCAAATCAGACCACTGATTTTCTACGGCAGTAATAATGTGATTATTGAAGTATTTCGAAATTGCCTAAATCGCCAACGAAATTTTTAATAAATACAACAGTTCTCAGCCCCAATGCGACCGGTTTCATTTTCTTGGGGGCTTCTTCCCGACGCCCGCCCGATGGTGTGTCATTGTATAACCCTAATGTATTCGTGAACAGCAGATGCATTTTACAACGACATAAAACTAGACCGTCATAAAACGGTAAATTTGGGACTCGGAAGAAAGTAATCACCAGAGGCTTTGATGCAGGAGAATTTCAAGTCGAGTCGGCACTAACAGGGTCAACTAGGAAATCCCAAGACGCGGTCATGTCACATCAAAGAAGCGCCACTTTCGTACCCATCAGGGGAGTAGGTGTACATAGGTCAAACGGCAACTGCCTTTCGTTGGAAGCGCATTAGTTGGTTTGAATACACGTCATCATTCTACACGTTGTCACTCTACGCTTTATCATTCTATGCCAGTGGTTGGCAAACCGCGGCTTGCGAGCCGCATGCGGCTCTTTTAAAAGACGATTGCGGCTCTTTAAATTTCCCCAAAAAAATAATTAAATAAAAGCTACAGAGAACAGACACACAGAAAATGAGTATTCATTAAACAAGTGACATACAGAAGTCGAAATTTCCAAAAATACTTTTCTAGTAATTTTTACGTTTTGTTGAAATTTTGACCAAAAAGTTATAATTTCGAGAAGTATTTTTCCGAAATTTTTGATTGATTTGTATTAACATTCTGAAAAAACATATGAAATTTGAAATTTCTAGGAAAACACCAATTTGGGGAGTCGAAATTTCTATAAAATATATTTCTTTTGATTTTTACTTTTTTATTTGTTAATTTTCTACAGCCTTGAACTTTTGTGAAAAAAGTGAATTTATCAAAAGTTCTCAAAAAAATTTTAGAAAAAAAAACGTCGAATTTTGACAATAGATTGAAGATCCAGAACAAATTAAAAATCTGAAATTTTTAGACAAATTTGAATTTTTTGAAAAATTGTAAAATATCAAAAAGAAAAATTGTAAAAATAAACTGGAAACTGAAAAAAAAATTGTCGAATTTAAAAAAAATTGAATTACAAATATTGTTTTCTCAAACCAAGAAAGATTGAAAAACACAACAAAGGTTGCTCTAACGCGTTTCGATAGCCAAGCTATCATTAAGCTATCAGTAACTTTCTAAATAGAAAGAGTTCCACCTACTTCTAAAGAGCTAAATTCAGTCTCTGAGAAGAAAAAGAGCTTAGTCTTTTTCCAACCAGAGAGGAAACTAGTTTTTCTTCTAAGTAATAAAAGGAAGTTAATTCACTTTCTAGGGAGAAAGAGAGTGTAATCTCTTTCTATGGAGAAAGAGAGTGTAATCTCTCTTTAAACAGAAAGAGAGATCAGTCTTTTTCTAAACAGAAAGAAATGACGGAAAGGAAATTAAATATGTTTCTAGTTCTAGAGAGAGTGTGCATCTGGTTCTAAAAAGAAAAAATCATTCCCTTTTCAGGAAGAAAGATAATTTCTTTTTAAAGAGAAAGAGAATTCTGTATCTTTCTAAAGAGAATTCTGTATATTTCTAAACAGATTTCTGTATCTTTCTAAAGAGAATTCTGTATCTTTCTAAAGAGAACGAGAATTCAGTATCTTTCTAAATAGAAAGAGTTCCACCTACTTCTAAAGAGCTAAATTCAGTCTTTAAGAAAAAAAAACAACTTGGTCTCTTTCCAACCAAAGAAGAAACGAGTTTTTCTTCTAAGTGAAAAGGAAGTTAATTCTCTTTCTAGGGAGAAAGAGAGTGTAATCTCTTTCTCCAAGCAGACAGAGGGATCAGTCTTTTTCTAAACAGAAAGGAATGACGGAAAGGAAATTAAATATGTTTCTAGTTCTAGAGAGAGTGTGCATCTGGTTCTAAAAAAGAAAAAATCATTCCCTTTTTAGGGAGAAAGATAATTTCTTTTTAGAGAAAAAGAAAATTCTGTATCTTTCTAAAGAGAATTCTGTATCTTTCTAAAGAGAATTCTGTATCTTTCTAAAGAGAATGAGAATCTAGTAACTTTCTAAATAGAAAGAGTTCCACCTACTTCTAAAGAGCTAAATTCAGTTTCTGAGAAGAAAAAGAGCTTAGTCTCTTTCCAACCAGAGAGGAAACTAGTTTTTCTTCTAAGTGAAAAGGAAGTTAATTCTCTTTCTAGGGAGAAAGAGAGTCTAATCTCTCTCTAAGCAGAAAGAGAGATCAGTCTTTTTCTAAACAGAACGGAATGACGGAAAGGAAATAAAATATGTTTCTAGTTCTATAGAGAGTGTGCATCTGGTTCTAGAAAGAAAAAATCATTCCCTTTTCAGGAAGAAAGATAATTTCTTTTTAGAGAGAAAGAGAATTCTGTATCTTTCTAAAGAGAATTCTGTATATTTCTAAACAGATTTCTGTATCTTTCTAAAGAGAATTCTGTATCTTTCTAAAGAGAACGAGAATTCAGTATCTTTCTAAATAGAAAGAGTTCCACCTACTTCTAAAGAGCTAAATTCAGTCTCTAAGAAGAAAAACAACTTAGTCTATTTCCAACCAAAGAGGAAACGAGTTTTTCTTCTAAGTGAAAAGGAAGTTAATTCTCTTTCTAGGGAGAAAGAGAGTGTAATCTTCTCTCTAAGCAGAAAGAGAGATCAGTCTTTTTCTAAATAGAAAGTAATGATGGAAAGGAAATTAAATATGTTTTTTAGTTCTAGAGAGAGTGCATCTGATTCTAGAAAGAAAAAAATTTCCTTTTCAGGGAGAAAGATAATTTCTTTCTAGAGCAAGAGAATTCAGTATCTTTCTAAAAAGAAAGAGTTCCATCTACTTTAAAAGAGCAAAATTCAGTCTCTAAGGAGAAATGCAGCTCAGTCTTTTTCTAAACAGAAAGGGAACTAATTTTTCTTCTAGATAGAAAGGAAAATAATTCTTTTTCTAGAGAGGATTCTTTTTCTAGAGAGGAAATTTTTTTTCTAGAGAGGAAATTCTTTTTTTAGAGAGAAAATTCTTTTTCTAGAGAGGAAGAGGGTTCAGTCTTCTCCTAAACAGAATAAGATGAAAGAAACAAAATTAAATATCTTTCTAGTTTTAGAGAGAAAGAGAGTGCCATCTGCTTCTAGACAGAAATAGAATTTATTTTCCTCGGGGAGGAAAATAAATAAAGAGAATTAACTTTCTTTTCACTTAGAAGAAAAACTAGTTTCCTGTCTGGTTGGAAAGAGACTAAGCTCTTTTTTTTTTCTTAGAGACTGAATTAAGCTCTTTAGAAGTAAGTGGAACTCTTTCTATTTAGAAAGATACTTAATTCTGGTTCTCTTTAGAAAGATACAGAATTCTCTTTAGAAAGATACAGAATCGTCTTTTTTTTCATTAAAAAGAAATTATCTTTCTCCCTGAAAAGGGAATGATTTTTTCTTTCTAGAACCAAATGCACACTCTCTCTAGAACTAGAAACATATTTTATTTCCTTTCCGTCATTCCTTTCTGTTTAGAAAAAGACTTGATCTTTCTTTCTGCTTAGAGAGAGATTACACTCTCTTTCTCCAAGAATCTTTCTCCAAGATGAATCAAATCTTTTTCTAAACAGAAAGAGAGTTGATTTCCTTTCTAAACAGAAGGAAAGTTGATTTCCTTTCTAAACTGAAAGAGAATTGATCTTCTTTCTAGACGGAAAAAAAGTTCAGTTTCTTTCTAAAGAGAAAAAGAATTCAATCGCTCTCTAAGCAGAGAGGCAATTATTTTCTTCCTAGAAAATTAGTTCAATATCTTTCTCTATATTTTTTTTTTTGGTAGAACGGACTGGTCCTTGGTTACCTTCAAAAACTAAATACAAACCTTGCCCTTGGGAGAAGGTTCAATCTCTTCCTAAAGAGAAAATTGTTTTTTTAAAGAAAAGGAAAATTCAAATTCGTTTAGAATTTGACAGAAGCTGCTAAATTTTCGAAAAATTTTGACGGTTTCATTTAATTTTGATGGAACGGACTGGTCCTTGGTTATCTTCAAAAATTGAAATACAAATGAAACCAAGAAGGATTAAAAAACACAACAAAGGTTGCTCTAACGCGTATCTCTCTGAAGATGATAGCTTGGCTATCAAAACGCTCTATAATAAGCACACTCTATGGTTAAATTAGGCAGACGACAATTACGTCCCACCACTCCTCTTTCCCAACAATCTCGACAGTTGGTAGTAGGGTGCGCCCAATAATTGCTATTTTTAATTAGCAAATTTTGGTCTTTTTTTTTTAGAAATTTCGAAATTAAAGTTGAAATTTCGAGAAAAAAGTCGAAACTTCGAGTTTTAAATCGAAATTTCGATATCAAGGCCAAAATTTCGAGAAAAAAGTCGATATTTGAGAAAAATATCGAAAATTGAGAGAAAAACCAAATCTCGAGAAAAAAAGTCAAGCTTTTCAGATAAGGAGAAAAAAGTAGAAATTTAAGAAAAAGTGGAGATTTCGAAAAAAGTCACAATTTAAAAAAAAGTCGAAGTTTCGAAAATAAAGTCGAAATTTTGACTTTAAGTCGAAATCTCCAGAAAATGTCGATATTTCGATATTAAGGTCAAAATTTCGAGAAAAAAGCTGAAATTTGAGACGAAAAAAACGAAATTTCGCGAAAAAAGTCGAAATTTCAAGAAAAAAATCGAAATTTCAAAAAAAAATCGAAATTTTAAGATAAAAAGTCGAAATTTGAGAAAAAAAAGTCGAAATTTTGAGAAAAAAGTCGAAATTTCGAACTTAAAATCGAAGTTTGGAAAAAAAGTCGAAATTTCTAAAAATAACATTTTTTTAAACGATGTCCTTTCTATGCTTTTGTAACATTTCGAAAAGGATGAAATTTCCAGAACAACATCGTAAGAGTTGCCAGAAGAAAGTCGAATTTTGAGAAAAAAGTCGAAATTTAAGAAAAAAGTCGAAATTTTGAGAAAAAAAAGTCGAAATGTCGAGTTGAAAGTCGAAATTTCGAGAAAAATGTCGACATTTCGATATTAAGGTCAAAATTTCGGGAAAAAGTCGAAATTTGCGAAAAACGTTGAAATTTCGAGAAAAAAAGTCGAAATTTTGAAATATTTCGGGAAAAAAGTCGAAATTTGAGAAAAAAGTCAAAATTTCGATACTAAGGTCAACAGTGAGTTCAAAGTCGAAATTTCGAGAAAAATTTCGAAATTTCGATATTAAGGTCAAAATTTTGAGAAGAAAGTCAAAATTTGAGAAACAAAAACGAAGAAACAAAAACGAAATTTAAGGAAAAAGTCAAAATTTTTAGAAAGAAGTCGAAATTTTGAGAAAAAAGTCGAAATGTTTCGGGAAAAAAGTCGACATTTGCGAAAAAGTCGAAATTTCGATATTAAGGTCAAAAGTGAGTTCAAAGTCGAAATTTCGAGAAAAATTTCGAAATTTCGATATTAAGGTCAAAATTTTGAGGAAAAAGTTGAAATTTGAGAAACAAAAAACGAAGAAACAAAAACGAAATTTGAGGAAAAAGTCAAAATTTCAAGAAAGATGTCGAAATTTTGAGAAAAAAAGTCGAAATTTGAGAAACAAGTCGAAATTTCGAAAAAAAAGTCGAAATTTGGGAAACAAAAAACGAAGAAACAAAAACGAAATTTGAGGAAAAAGTCAAAATTTCAAGAAAGATGTCGAAATTTTGAGAAAAAAAGTCGAAATTTGAGAAAAAAGTTGAAATTTCGAGAAAAAAGTCGAAATTTATAAAAATAACATTTTTTTAAAAATCGATTTCCTTTCTGCGTCTTTGTAACATTTCGAAAAAGTTCAAATTTTCAGAAAAAAGTGGAAATTTTAAGAAGAGTCGAAATTTGAGAAAAAAGTGAAAACTTTAAATAAAAGTCGAAGTTTGAGAAAAAAGTCGAAATTTTTAAAATAACATCTTTTTTAATCGATGTCTTTTCTACGCCCTGGTAACATTTCGTTAAATTTTAATTTGAAATTTCTACTTTTTCCTAGAAATTTCGAGAAAAAAATCGAAATTTCGAGCTTAAAATTGAAATTTGAAAAAAAAAGTAGAATTATCTAAAAATAAAATTTTTTTTAAATCGATTTCCTTTCTGCGGCTTTGTAACATTTTGAAAAAGTTCAAATTTTCAAAAAAAAGTCGAAATTTGGAGAACAGTCGAAATTTGAGAAAAAAGTGAAAACTTGAAATAAAAGTCGAAGTTTGAGAAAAAAGTCGAGATTTTTAAAATAACATTTTTTTTTAACCGATGTCTTTTCTACGCCCTGGTAACATTTCGTTAAATTTTAATTTGAAATTTCTACTTTTTCCTAAAAATTTCGAGAAAAAAATCGAAATTTCGAGCTTAAAATTGAAATTTGAGAAAAAAGTAGAATTTTCTAAAAATAACATTTTTTTTAAATCGATTTCCTTTCTGCGCCTTTGTAACATTTCAAAAAAGTTCACATTTTCAGAAAAAAGTCGAAATTTGGTGAACAGTCGAAATTTGAGAAAAAAGTGAAAACTTGAAATAAAAGTCGAAGTTTGAGAAAAAAGTCGAAATTTTTAAAATAACATTTTTTTAATCGATGTCCTTGGTAACATTTCGTTAAATTTTGATTTGAAATTTCTTCTACTTTTTTCGAGAAAATTTCGACTCAAACCCAAAGTTCGATTATTTTCGAATTTTAATACCTAGGGTCGAAATTTTGACTCTAATTCTCGGGGATTTTATGAGGAGGAAACAGTCAACATTCCCTGATAATTTTTTTTAAGATTGATGTTATTACCTACGCTCTAAATAACATTTTTTTTAAATCGATTTCCTTTCTGCGCCTTTGTAACATTTCAAAAAAGTTCACATTTTCAGAAAAAAGTCGAAATTTGGTGAACAGTCGAAATTTGAGAAAAAAGTGAAAACTTGAAATAAAAGTCGAAGTTTGAGAAAAAAGTCGAAATTTTTAAAATAACATTTTTTTAATCGATGTCCTTGGTAACATTTCGTTAAATTTTGATTTGAAATTTCTACTTTTTTCTAGAAATTTCGACTCAAAACTCCAAATTTCGACTTATTTTCGAAATTTTGATACTAGGGTCGAAATTTTGACTTTAGTCTCGGGATTTAGAGGAAGAAAAGTCAACATTCCGTGATAATTTTTTTTTCAAATTGATGTTCTTTCTACGCTCTTGTAATTTTTACTTCAAAAAAAGTAAATAAACTTTTTACAAGTTTTGTGGTGTATTTATTAATACGTGTATAACGTTTTCCACCACTAATTAAAAGTTTTTAAGACCAGTAACAGGTAATAAATTAACTAGAGTAATTTTTGTAAATATATGGTAATTTTAACTGCGTAAGTATGGAATTTTACTGTTCAAATATATGGCAACACTGCACCACAGTTATGTTTCCTATTCAGTCAACGACACAATGAATGAAAAGAAATATTAATACTGCCATCTGTTGGCTTATTAAGCGCAGTTATTACTAGTAGATGGAAGTAGATAATAACATGACATAAATACACTTACATAAATAAAACATTTTTCTCATTAAATTTACAGTGACCTGCATCTAAGGTAAATCGATCCGATTCTTAGAATATTTGAATCATTCATTAGATCGATCCTATATTTGAGATCGATCTAAAAAATCGACCTTGAGGCTTGAAAAAATCGATTTTTCGACCTCAGATCGACATCCCTACATCGAACTATCGTTTGCATCCCTACGTCCGGGTATTCTCACAAAACTGTTCCCTGTTACAATAGAAGAACTTTGATTGCAAACTTGGACAATCTATTGGACAATAATCCAAGGAATGTCCAATAAAATTCTTCAGCTAGAGACTGTTCTTCAGCTAGAGACCGTTCTTCAGCGCTTTAGCGTCATTCGGCGCCGAATTGCATGGTTTTCTTCTTACTAATCATCGGTGTGATAATAATAACTTTATCAGAGACTTTCGTGAAAACCGATTTGGAAAAAAATTCGCTTTCTATTAAAATAAATTGGCTCATAAGTTACGTCGAGCGGGAAGAGTCGATCTATATTTTAAAGTTATGAATGTAGGCATCTCCTCCGCTCCTCCGGCTTTAATATGAAATGAGGTCAAATTCGAAAGTAATCGATTTGCCTTCTGGATCATCGAACATAACGTCAAGTATTTGGCATTGAAAGATGAAGGCATCCGTCAAATTACGCCAATGGCTTTGGTAAAAGGTCGTGGAACGAACGATATCATTCTCTTTAAATATAACCAGTTGCTGTTTGATTAAACTCGACAAGCTACTGTATTTATATCACAATCTTTATCGAGAGTTCTACTCAACACCATGTGCTCCTCGTTATTACAAAATGTACCTCTAATTATGATAACATTTTTTCGGTCTAAAGTTAGTTTTAACGCAGGGGCGGCACTATTTATTATTTTAGCTTAAATTCTATGCTGCTGCCAGATTATCTCCAAAAATAAACATAATGTAACTAAATAAAACTTGACAAATTCACACAACTTCACATTCTTTCAAATTATGACGATGATTCCCATTAGTGTTCGCTTTCGCACGAAACTAGTGGCACATTCTTTTGACTCCATGTTTTGGTTTATGGACCTTGCGATAAAAACCTCATGGAATCAAGAAGAACCGCCCAGAGGGTCAAAATTCTAGAATCTAAAGCAAGAATTTTAAAGAAATCATCTGCAGCTGACACCGAGAGTGTGTGAAGTGAAGTGGTGGCGATGGTTCCGTGGTTAGCAAGTCTGCTTGTAACGTGAAGGTCCTGGGTTCAAATCCCAGTCGCTGATCACACATTTTTAAGTATACCGCACATCTAAAGTGCTCAAATTTTAAGGAAATTTACTTCGAGCACCAAACCTTAAAGATAATTCTTCTACATTTAAGGAAATTTACTTTGAGTATCAAGCTTCAAAGAGAATTCTTCTGCATCTACAGATTTAAAATTATGGGGTTTCAAAGAGACTCAGCCAGAGCACTAAATTATCAGCGAAGCTCACCTAGAGTTCATAACTTATCTGATACATATTTTCATTCCCTTATAACTTATCTGATACATATTTTCATTCCCTTAAGAGGGTTGAGTTTCTTAGTGGATGCCTACGTCTTATAAGGTACCTATTTTGCCAATTACAGGTTTGTAAGTTTAATAGTTTCGGAGAGTTGATGATGAGGGTATTTTTTTTTTTGTTTTTTGTTAGCAGATTTAGGACACAGGTATATTGGAACAGTTCGACCCTCATTAATTAAACATGCATGACCCTTCTTCTGTCATATTATTTTTAGATTGTGCCTAAATAATTCGAATTTATTTGAGCAAACAAATATGGTAATCAATGGTTTTCAATTAAAATTAGTTGATACTAATCGACTAAACGCGAATTGCAAATATTAGGAGTATATTTGCGATTTGTGTTTATTGTAATCGAGTCTTCACGTTTCATTAATTTGATATAATTTGTTTACTAATTTAATTAGAAGCAGATGTTGCCAAATTAATTGGATGCTTTTCTTTCTAATTTTTTAATAAATATATTCTTTGAGAACGCCCTTAATGGACTTACCGAGTTATTCATCAGCTTGTCAAAGCAGCTTGTATTCTTTTATTAATTTCTATTATTCAAGCCAAAATCATAAACAAGTTGAAATAGTGAGGAAAAAGAGATGTACACTATGAATTATTCATGGGTAAGTTCATAAATTTACCCCCAGCTCACCGAATGAACATTTTTATTACATAAATTTCGATAATTTATAAACTTTGAATCTGGCAAATTTTTTCTTGCAAACAACCTCATTCGGAGAAATTAGCATACATTTCCATTCTTTCCAAGCGTCATTTCCGTCTTTTATATTAAGTTATTCTCGCGCTTGGAAGAAACAATTGTTTCGATGAATCCACGATACTAAATCGTGTCAACGAACTCCCAAATACTTACAGGATTTTATATCCGTGGAAGGATTTTATATCCGTGGAAGGATTTAATATCCGCGGGAGGATTTTATATCCGTGGGAGGATTTTATATCCGCGGGAGGATTTTATGTCCGTGGAAGGATTTTAATCCCGTGGGAGGTATATGATACAATAAGGTGGTATATTCCATGGACACATGGGCTGGACCAGGCCCGTAACCAGGATATTTTTTCGGGGATCCTTCTGCTAAAACTACTCAGTCTTTGTTTGCGTTTAGATTAGAGCTAAGAAGCCACGGTCTAATACTACTTTACTATTAATATTACTATTGTATACAAGTATACTAAAATATAAAAAAAATACACTAAAAATCGACGAAAATCCCGAAATTTACGGAAAAAGTTCAAATTTTAAGGAAAAACGTTGAAACTGAGGTTTGAACTAAAAATCTTGAGAAAAAATAGCAAATTTAGAGAAAAATTCGATATTTTATTTTAAGCGCCCAAGGTTTCTTAGATACATAAAAGAATGTTAAGAAAACTAGAAAACAAACGTGTTTAACTCATGCACATTCATTTTAGAACACGTGGATGCTCCTGAAAGATCCCCAATGTTGTCCCTAAATTCGGGGACAAACTTCAAAATTGGCAACCCCACAAATAGCGAATTTCCATGATAGAGACAAAACTGTCGAGATTGGAGTAGAAATTTTAGAAAAAAATGAGACATCTCGATTTTAAATTTGAAACTTTCGGAAAACGAATGTAGAACCGTCAGATTCAAATTGGAAATTTGGAAGAAAAAAAGCCCTAATTTCACGAAAATCTTGAAATTTACGGAAAAAGTCCAAATTTTAGGAAAAACGTTGAAACTGTAGTTTGAACTAAAAATCTTGAGAAAAAAATAGCAAATTTAGAGAAAAATGCGATATTTTATTTTAAGCGCCCAAGGTTTCTTAGATACATAAAAGAATGTTAAGAAAACTAGAAAACAAACGTGTTCAACTCATGCACATTCATTTTAGAACACGTGGATGCTCCTGAAAGATCCCCAATGTTGTCCCTAAATTCGGGGACAAACTTCAAAATTGGCAACCCCGCAAATAGCGAAGTTCCATGATAAAGATAAAACTGTCGAGATTGGAGTAGAAATTTTAGAAAAAAATGAGACATTTCGATTTAAATTTGAAACTTTCGGAAAAACGAATGTAGAAATGTCAGATTCAAATTGGGAATTTGGAAGAAAAAAGACCAAATTTCACGAAAATCCTGAAATTTACGGAAAAAGTCCAAATTTTAGGAAAAACGTTGAAACTGTAGTTTGAACCTAAAAATCTTGAGAAAAAATATCAAATTTAGAGAAAAACTCGATATTTTATTTTAAGCGCCCAAGGTTTCATAGATACATAAAAGAATGTTAAGAAAACTAGAAAACAAACGTGTTTAACTCATGCACATTCATTTTAGAACACGTGGATGCTCCTGAAAGATCCCCAATGTTGTCCCTAAATTCGGGGACAAACTTCAAAATTGGCAACCCCGCAAATAGCGAAGTTCCATGATAAAGATAAAACTGTCGAGATTGGAGTAGAAATTTTAGAAAAAAATGAGACATCTCGATTTTAAATTTGAAACTTTCGGAAAACGAATGTAGAACCGTCAGATTCAAATTGGAAATTTGGAAGAAAAAAGACCTAATTTCACGAAAATCCCGAAATTTACGGAAAAAGTCCAAATTTTAGGAAAAACGTTGAAACTGAGGTTTGAACTAAAATTCTTGAAAAAAAATAGCAAATTTAGAGAAAAATTCGATATTTTATTTTAAGCGCCCAAGGTTTCTTAGATACATAAAAGAATGTTAAGAAAACTAGAAAACAAACGTGTTTAACTCATGCACATTCATTTTAGAACACGTGGATGCTCCTGAAAGATCCGCAATGTTGTCCCTAAATTCGGGGACAAGCTTCAAAATTGGCGACCCCGCAAATAGCGAATTTCCATGATAGAGATAAAACTGTCGAGATTGGAGTAGAAATTTTAGAAAAAAATGAGACATTTCGATTTTAAATTTGAAACTTTCGGAAAACGAATGTAGAACCGTCAGATTCAAATTGGAAATTTGGAAGAAAAAAGACCTAATTTCACGAAAATCCTGAAATTTACGGAAAAAGTCCAAATTTTAGGAAAAAGCTTGAAACTGTAGTTTGAACCTAAAAATCTTGAGAAAAAATATCAAATTTAGAGAAAAACTCGATATTTTATTTAAACCACCAAAGGTTTACTAGATACATAAAAAAATATCAAAAAAACTCAAAGAGAAACATTTTCAACTCATGCACATTCATTTTACAACACGTGGATGCCCCTAAAAGATCCCTAATTTTGTCCCTAAATTTAGGGAGAAAACTTCATAATTGGCAACCCCGCAAATAGCGAAATTACGTGACAAAGGTGAAAATTTCGAGACTGAAGTAAACATTTCAGGAGAAGATAGACATTTCAGGAGAAGATAGACATTTCAGGAGAAGATAGACATTTCGATTTTAAAATCGACATTTCGGAAAACGAACCGTCAGATTTAAATTAGGAATTTGCCCCCCCAGTCCAGAGGGAAACTCACACTTACAACCCAATTAAAAATACTCTTTTACTTTACATAAACGTTTCTACGTTTACATAAACGTTCTTAGGTTTACATAAACGTTCCTACGTTTACATAAATGTTCCTACATTTACATAAACGTTCCTACGTTTACATAAACGTATCTACTGTAAGAAGTAGTTTTGACTCAAGAGTCCCAAAGATCGCAGTATCTAACGTTCCAATGAGATTACTCTCTATAAGTGAGTTGTATTAAAAAAATTAACTCATTCCAAATTTATTTGGCTCATCAAAAATACAGATCTTGATGAAAATATTACATAAATGGTTTAGGAAAGACTGCTTTATTCAAAAATGCCATATCAGATTAGTGAATATGTAGGCTCTTATCTGGTGGTCGTCCGGGAAACTCACACTTACAACCTAATTAAAAATACCCTTTTACTTTTTTCTACGTTTACATAAACGTTTCTACGTTTACATAAACGTATCTACTGTAAGAAGCAGATTTGATTCAAGAGCCCCAAAGATCGCAGTATCTAGTGTTCCAATAAGGTTATTCTTTACAAGTGAATTGTATTAAAAAAATTGACTCATTTAAAATTTATTTGGCTCATCAAAAATTCAGGTCTTGATGAAAATATTACATAAATGGTTTAGGAAAGAAGGCCCTATTAAAAAATGCCATATCAGATTAGTGAAGATATAGGCTCTTATCTGGTGGTCATTCCGGAAAACTCACTCTTACAACATAATTAAAAATACTCTTTTACTTTTTTCTACGTTTATATAAACGTTCCACCGTTTACATAAACGTTCCTACGTTTACATAAACGTTCCTACGTTTACATAAACGTTCCTAAGTTTACATAAACGTTCCTACGTTTACATAAACGTTCCTACGTTTACATAAACGTTCCTACGTTTACATAAACGTTCCTACGTTTACATAAACGTATCTACTGTAAGAAGTAGATTTGACTCGAGAGCCCCAAAGATCGCAGTATCTAGCGTTCCAATAAGGTTAATGGAAGTTCTAATGGAAATGTCAAAATTTTGGAAATAGTCCAACTTTTTAAAAATATCGAAATTTAAAATAAAATTAAATTTTTCAGATTTGAAATTAATCCAACTTTTCAAAAATTTCGAAATTAAAAAAAATCAAATTTTTCTGATAAACGTCGAATTTACATAAAAGTTGAAGCTTCCAAGAAAATTCGAAATTTTGAAAAACTGTCGAAATTTTCAAAAAAAAAGTCGAAATTTCAAAAGAGAATCGAAATTTCAAAAAAAAGTCGAAATTTCAAAAAAAGTCGATATTTCAAAAAAAAAGGTCGTAATTTTAAAAAAGATCGCATTTTAAAGAAACAGATACAGATGAATGATTAAAGGGCTACAAAAACGTTGAAATCCGAAAAAAAAATGGAAATTCTAATGGAAATGTCAAAATTTTGGAAATAGTCAAAGTTTTTAAAAATATCGAAATTTTTAAAAAATTGAATTTTTCGGATAAACTGCAAATTTCGAAAGTTCGAAAGTTCCAAAAAAAATTCAAAATCTCAAAAAACTTTCAAAATTTCCAAAAAAAAATCGAAATTTCACAAAAAAGGGTCAACATTTTAAAAAGGCCTCATTTTGATGATTTAGGAGCGATAAGAAATTTGAAATTCTAAAAAAAAATGGAAATTCTAGTCGAAACTGTCAAAATTTTGGAAATAATTCAACTTTTCAAAAATTTCAAAATTAAAAAAACCAAATTTTTCAGATTAAAGGCAAATTTATATGAAAGTCGAACTTCCAAAAAAATTCGAAATTATGAAAAACTCGAAATTTTCAAAAAAAATGTTAAAATTTCAAAAAAATGGTCGAAATTTTAAACAAGGTCACATTTTAAAACAAAAGATATTGTGACGATTAAAGGACGATAAAAAAGTTGAAATTTAAATAAAAATGGAAATTCTAATGGAAAATGTCAAAATTTTGGAAATAATCCAACTTTTCAAAAATTTCGAAATTAAAAAAAAATTAAATTTTTCAGATAAAAGGCGAATTTACATAAAGTCGAAACTTCCAAAAAAAAATTCGGAATTTTAAAAGTTTCGAAATTTTCAAAAAAGTCGAAATTTCAAAAAAAAAGTCGAAATTTCAAAAAAATGGTCGAAAATTTGAAAAAGGCCACATTTTGAAACAAAAGATATCATGATAATTAAAGGGCGATAAAAAAGTTGAAATTTGAAACAAAAATGGAAATTCTAAAGGAAAATGTCAAAAATTTTGGAGATAATCCAACTTGTAAAAATATCGAAATTTAAAAAAAATCAATTTTTTCAGATAAAAGGCAAATTAACGTAAAAGTCGAAACTTAAAAAAAAAAAAAATTCGAAATTTTGAAAATTCGTCGAAATTTTCAAAAAAGTCGAAATTTCAAAGAAATGGTCGAAATTTCAAAAAAAAGTGTTCCACATTTTGAAAAAGCCCACACTTTGGAACAAAAGGTATTTTGATGATTAAAGGACGGTACAATGGTTAAAATTCTGAAAAAAGAGAAATTCTAATCGAAAATGTCAAAATTTTGGAACTTTTGAAAAATCTGAAAATTTAAAAAAAATCAGTTTTTTCGGTTAAAAGGCTAATTCACGAAACTTCCAAAAAATTCAACATTTTTGAAAAAAAAAGTCAAAATTTTCAAAAACAAGCCAAAACTAGAAATGGTTAAAATTTAAACCAAGATCGAAATTTTCAAAAAAAGAATCGAAATTTTTAAAACAGGTCGAAATTTTAAACAAATCCATGTCAAAACTCTGTCCTGAAGTTCCGAAAAAATAATACAAAATTTTTAAATTATCCAACTTCTTAAAAAAGCAGAAATTTTCAAAAAGTCGAAATTAAAAAAAACTAGTCGAAATGTTGAAAAAGCCCACATTCTGAAAACAATCGAAATTTCGATCTTGAAAGGGCAAAAAAAGCGTAAATTTTGAAAAATTTCAAATTCAACATTTTGAAAATAATCCATCTTCAAAAATGTAGAAAATTTTTAAATAAAAACTAAGTCAACTTTTCTTTGCACTTCTTTCACTTTTTTTCGAAACTTCGCTCGCAAAACGCGTGCCCGATCATTTTTTACAATCCTGAAGTAATTAGAGCGCGTTTTGTAATTTTCCAAATCGAAGTTTATTTACCTCCTCGAAATCTGGCAACCGGGAGATCGAATCGAGTATGTTTTTGTTCTGGCGGTGTCATCGCTCTGCGACGCCTTAAATTGGCATCCGCGGCATCTAGAATTTTGTTTTTCACTTCTATTTTTTTTCTATACTTGAACCTGAATTGTGTTCGGTGTTTATATTACATCGGCGTTCCAAAAGTTTACGTTTTATTGTGTTTTTTTATTTTATTTAATAACAACTTACGTCGAGGCGGCCGTTGCCAAAAAAACATGCGACATTATAAAAATATATGCCCACTGCGTTACAACATGACAGGTAATTTTAATCTATCTATATTAAGATGTCGACTATTTAAAAATGTGACCGTCTTGGTTGTTAATTTGGTTAATATTTTGTATCAGAATTAATTAATCCCTGAGCACGTTTCGAACTATATGATGAGCCCCCAAGCTCTATAATGAATTCCAGAAAATTTAAATCCTTATTAATTTAATCGTTAATAGATCCCCATTTCACGTAGCAATCGCTTTATCAGAATTACATGCTAATTAGTACCCGCCTGATACGAGGAATATTGTAGGGCTGTATTAATAAGGGATTTATTTTAGATTTACAATTAGTGTGTACGTTATTGCTGCAAAAGGGCTTCTACAAAGAAACGTCGATACGGTAATAATATGACGTTAAGGCACATGCCTACTCTTCTGTTTATGTTGACATCAGTAATAATGTGGTCGAGGAAGGAAGCAAAATCTGCCATCGGAATAGAATAAACATTTACGGTTTAACAGATGACAAAAGTCGACAAAGGCCCTTGAAGGTCTCCGCCGCTAGAAGAGTCATTGCCATGTAATTGCGTTCTGGGCTTTGAAGTTTTGGTCGTTACAATATCGGAAGTTCGTGGTCTTTGATGGCTCTCATAAACCAAACAATTACAACACACTGAGTTGATGATAACAATCTAATTTTTAGGTCGATTTCATAAAGGAGACTTCTTTCGTGACATGAGTATTTTTAACTTTTTCGAAAATTTCATTTGTTTTATTTATTATTATTAGAAAATTTCACGTATTTTCGAAAATTTGACTGTTCCTGTATAATTAAAATTATTTACCTACATGAAAAAGTTTGGCATGGTATATGTTTTCGAAAAGTTCAGATTTTTCAAATTCAGAGTTTAAATTCGAAATTTTGTTTTATAGCCTGTCATCTGTCATCTTCAGAGAGAAGATGACAGCTTGGCTGTCGAAACGCATTAGAGCAACCTTTGTTGTGTTTTTTAATCTTTCTTGGTTTCAGGGAACAAGTTTTTGTATTTCAATTTTTGAAGATAACCAAGGACCAGTCCCTTTCTAAAAAAAATAACGCTCGCTCAATACGGAATTATTAATAATTCTTTGTCAAATATTGTAAACATTCTAAGTCAAAAATTTTACCCCTACATTGACGTATGAACGAAATTCTGTTCGCTTGTTCAAGCTGGTTGGAAATCGGCGTTAGGTTTCTATTAAATGAACCGAAAATAGTGCTGCATCATAGAAGGCGCGTGCGATCTATAAATAATTCGAGAAATCACTGGGGTCGCCCCACGTATATATGCAAACATCTGACTCCTTAATAAAATATATAACTCGTTCTTAAATACATACCCCATAAAAACAGAAATAGATTTAATACTTTCATCTGTTATTAATTTAGCATTAAAAAGCGAAATATTTCACGGATATTGTTACTGCCGGATTTTGCTTTCTCTTGCAAATCGAGCATGGGGCCCAGCTGGGAATGATTCACAGGACATTATCAAAAAATTCTGCTAGATACTGCGATCTTTGGTGCTCTTAAGTCATATCTACTTTTTACAGTAGATACGTTCATGTAAACGTAGGAACGTTTATGTAAACGTAGAAACGTTTATGTAAACGTAGAAAAAAAGTAAAAGATTATTTTTAATTAGGTTGCAAGTGTGAGTTTCCTGGAACGTCCACCAGATAAGGAGTCTACATATTCACTAATCTGATATGGCATTTTTGAATAGAGCAGTCTTTTCTAAACCACTTATGTAATATTTTCATCAAGATCTGTATTTTTGATGAGCCAAATGAATTTGAAATGAGTTAGTTTTTTTAATACAATTCACTTGTAAAGAGTAACCTTGTTGGAACACTAGATACTGCGATCTTTGAGGCTTTTCAGTCAAATCTACTTCTTACAGTAGATACGTTTATGTAAACGTAGGAACGTTTATGTAAACGTACAAACGTTTATGTAAACGTATAAAAAAATAAAAGAGTATTGTTAATTAGGTTGTAAGTGTGAGTTTCCTGGAACGACCACCGGATAAGAACCTACATATTCACTAATCTGATATGACCTTTTTGAATAAAGCAGTCTTTTCTAAACCATTTATGTAATATTTTCATCAAGATCTGTATTTTTGATGAACCAAATAAATTTGAAATGAGTTAATTTTTTTAATACAATTCACTTGTAAAGAGTAACCTTATTGGAACACTAGATACTGCGATCTTTGGGGCTTTTCAATCACATCTGCTTCTTACAGTAGATACGTTTATGTAAACGTAGGAACGTTTATGTAAACGTACAAACGTTTATGTAAACGTATAAAAAAGTAAAAGAGTATTTTTAATTAGGTTGTAAGTGTGAGTTTCCTGGAACGACCACCGGATAAGAACCTACATATTCACTAATCTGATATGACCTTTTTGAATAAAGCAGTCTTTTCTAAATCACTTATGTAATATTTTCATCAAGATCTGTATTTTTGATGAGCCAAATAAATTTGAAATGAGTTAATTTTTTTAATACAATTCACTTGTAAAGAGTAACCTTATTGGAACGCTAGATACTGCGATCTTTGAGGCTCTTCAGTCAAATCTACTTCTTACAGCAGATACGTTTATGTAAACGTAGGAAAGTTTATGTAAACGTACAAATGTTTATGTAAACGTACAAACGTTTATGTAAACGTATAAAAAAGTAAAAGAGTATTTTTAATTAGGTTGCAAGTGTGAGTTTCCCGGAACGACCACCAGATAAGAGCCTACATATTCACTAATCTGATGTGGCATTTTTGAATAGAGCAGTCTTTCCTAAACCACTTATGTAATATTTTCATCAAGATCTGTATTTTTGATGAGCCAAATAAATTTGAAATGAGTTAATTTTTTTAATACAATTCACTTGTAAAGAGTAACCTTATTGGAACGCTAGATACTGCGATCTTTGAGGCTTTTCAGTCAAATCTACTTCTTACAGTAGATACGTTTATGTAAACGTACAAACGTTTATGTAAACGTACAAATGTTTATGTAAACGTATAAAAAAGTAAAAGAGTATTTCTAATTAGGTTGTAAGTGTGACTTTCCCGGAACGACCACCAGATAAGAGCCTACATATTCACTAATCTGATATGGCCTTTTTGAATAAAGCAGTCTTTCCTAAACCATTTATGTAATATTTTCATCAAGATCTGTATTTTTGGTGAACCAAATAAATTTGGAATGAATTAATTTTTTTAATACAATTCACTTGTAAAGAGTAACCTCATTGAAACGCTAGATACTGCGATCTTTGGGGCTCTTGAGTCAAATCTACTTCTTACACTAGATAGTTTATGTAAACGTAGGAACGTTTATGTAAACGTAGGAACGTTTATGGAAACGTAGAAACCTTTATGTAAACGTAGAAAAAAGTAAAAGAGTATTTTTAATTAAAAATTTGAATTTTTTTAATTTCGACATTTTTAAAAAGTTGGATTATTTCCAAAATTTTGTAATTTTTAATTAGAATTTCTATTTCTCTTTCATAATTTTTATCACTCTTTAATAATGAAAATAGGTTTTTTAAAATGTGGCCTTTTTTCAAAATTTCGACCTTTTTTGTGAAATTTCTAGTTTTCTTTTCAAAATTTCGACAGTTTTTCGGAATTTCGATTTTTTTTTGGAAATTTCGACTTTCGTGTAAATTTGCCTTTTATCTAAAAAAACTAAATTTTTTTTTAAATTTTGATATTTTTAAAAAGTTGGGCTATTTCCAAAATTTTGACATTTCCATTAGAATTTTCATTTTTTTTCAGATTTTAACTTTTTTATGGCCCTCCAATCATTATAGTATCTGTATCTTTTTTTGAAAATGTGGCCTTCTTTAAAATTTCGACCTTTTTTTTTTGAAATATCGACTCTTGAAATTTCGACTTTCTTTGAAATATCGATCTTTTTTTGAAAATTTCGATATTTTTTCAAAATTTCAAATTTTTTTGGAAGTTTCACCTTTTATGTAAATTTGTCTTTAGAAATTTGTTTTTTTTAATTTTGACATTTTTAAAAAGTTGAATTGTTTTCAAAATTTTGACATTTTCGATTAGAATTTCCATTTCTTTTTTATAATTTCAAATTTTTTTTTCGTCCTTTAATCATCAGACTATCTTTTTTTTCAAAATGTGGCCTTTTTTAAAATTTAGACCTTTTTTTTGAAATTTCGACTTAATTCTGGAAATTTCAACTTAATTCTGGAAATTTCGACTTAATTATGGAAATTTCGACTCTTTTTTTTGAAAATTTCGAGTTTTTCAAAATTTCGAATTTTTTCGGAAGTTTCAACTTTTATGTAAATTTGTCTTTAAAAATTTGAATTTTTTTAATTTCGACATTTTTAAAAAGTTGGATTATTTCCAAAATTTTGTAATTTTTAATTAGAATTTCCATTTCTCTTTCATAATTTCAACTTTTTTTATCACTCTTTAATAATGAAAATAGGTTTTTTAAAATGTGGCCTTTTTTCAAAATATCGACCTTTTTTTGCGAAATTTCGAGTTTTCAAAATTTCGACAGTTTTTCAAAATTTCGATATTTTTAAAAAGTTGGACTATTTCCAAAATTTTGACATTTCCATTAGAATTTTCATTTTTTTCAGATTTTAACTTTTTTATGGCCCTCTAATCATTATAGTATCTGTATCTTTTTTTGAAAATGTGGCCTTCTTTAAAATTTCGACTTTCTTTGAAATTTCGATCTTTTTTTGAAAAGTTCGATATTTTTTCAAAATTTCAAATTTTTTTGGAAGTTTCACCTTTTATGTAAATTTGTCTTTAAAAATTTGATTTTTTTAATTTTGACATTTTTAAAAAGTTGAATTGTTTCCAAAATTTTGACATTTTCGATTAGAATTTCCATTTCTTTTTTATAATTTCAAATTTCCTTCCGCCCTTTCATCATCAGACTATCTTTTTTTCAAAATGTGGCCTTTTTTAAAATTTAGACCTTTTTTTTGAAATTTCGACTTAATTCTGGAAATTTCGACTTAATTCTGGAAATTTCGACTTAATTATGGAAATTTCGACTCTTTTTGAAAATTTCGAGTTTTTCAAAATTTCGGAAGTTTCAACTTTTATGTAAATTTGTCTTTAAAAATTTGAATTTTTTTAATTTCAATATTTTTAAAAGGTTCGATTATTTCCAAAATTTTTGACATTTTCAATTAGAATTTCTATTTCTTTAGAATTTCAAAATTTTTGTCGCTCTTCAGTCATCAAAATGTTTTTTTTTTTCAGGATGTGACTTTTTTCAAAATGTCTACCATTTTTCCGAAATTTCGACTTTTTTTTGAAAATTTCGATATTATTTAAAAATTTCGATATTTTCTGAAAATTCCTATCTTTTTCCATAATTTAAAATTATTCTCTAAAAAAAATGTTAAGTGAAATTGATTCTATTTTTTTCGAAACTTCATTTTCAATTAGAATTTCCATTTCTCTTTCATAATTTCAACTTTTTTTTATGGCCCTTGAATCAGAAAAATATGTTTTTCAAAATGTGGTCTTTTTCAGAATTTCGACTTTTTTTTAAAAAAAATTTCGACCTTTGTTGAAAATTTCGACAGTTTTTCAAAATTTCGAATTTTTTTTGGAAATTTCGACTTTCATGTGAATTTGCCTTTTATCTGAGAAAACTGTTTTTTTTTTTTAAATTTCGATATTTTAAAAAAGTTGGATTATTTCCAAAATTTTGATATTTTTCATTAGAATTTCCATTTTTTTTCAGATTTCAACTTTTTTATCCCCCTCTAATCATTAACACATTTTTTTCAAAATGTGACCTTTTTTAAAATCTCGAGCTTTTGTCGAAATTTCGACTTTTTTTGAAATTTCGACCTTTATTTGAAATTTCGACTTTTTTTGAAAATTTCGACAGTTTTTCAAAATTTCGTATTTCTGTGGAAGTTTCGACTTTTAAATAAATTTATCTTTAAAAATTTGATTTTTTTAATTTCAACATTTTTAAAAAGTTGAATTATTTTCAAAATTTTGACATTTTCAATTAGAATTTCCATTTCTCTGTTATAATTTCAACTTTTTTATCGCCCTTTAATCATCAAAATATTTTTTTAAAAGCGCCCTTTTTCAAAATTTCGACCCTTTTTCTGAAATTTCGAGTTTTCTTCTGAAAATTTCGACAGTTTTTCAAAATTTCGATGTGTTTTTGGAAATTTCGACTTTCATGTGACTTTGCCTTTTATCTGCAAAAACTGATTTTTTTAAAAATTTCGATATTTTTAAAAAGTTAGATTATTTCCAAAATTTTGATATTTTTCATTAGAATTTTCATTTTTTTTCAGTTTTCAACTTTTTTATCGCCTTTTAATCATTAACATATATTTTTCAAAATGTTACCTTTTTTAAAAATTCGACCTTTTTTTTTGAAATTTCGACTTTTTCGAAATTTCGAGTTTTTCTGGAAAATTTCGACAATTTTTCGAGATTTTGAATTTTTTTTGTGGAGCTTTCGACTTATATATAAATTTGCATTTTATCCGAAAAATTTAATTTTTTTTTAAATTTCTATATTTTTAAAAACTTGGACTATTTCCAAAATTTTGACATTTCCATTAGAATTTCTATTTTTTGCGGATTTCAACTTTGTTATTGCCCTTTAATCATTATAGTTGGTATCTGTATCTTTTTTTCAAAATGTGTTCTTTTTTAAAATTTCTACCTTTTTCTTGAAATTTCGACCTTTTTTTGATATGTCGAGTTGTTTTTGGAAAATATTGACAGTTTTTCAAATATTTGAATTTTTTTGGAAGTTTCGACTTTTATGTAAATTAGCCTTTAAAAATTTAATTTTTTCTAATTTCGACATTTTTAAAAAGTTGAACTATTTCCAAAATTTTGACATTTTCGATAGAATTTCCATTTCTTTTTCATAATTACAATTTTTTTATCACGTTTTAATCATCAAAATATTTTTTGTTTCAAAATGTGTCCTCTTTCAAAATGTCGACCTTTTTTTTGAAATTTCGACCTTTTTTCTGCAATTTCGAGTTTTCTTTTGAAAATTTCGACAGGTTTTTAAAATTTCGAATTTCTTTGGAAGTTTCGACTTTTATATAAATTTGTCTAGAAATTTGATTTTTTTTATTCAAGACATTATTAAAAAGTTGGATTATTTCCAAAATTTTGACATTTTCAATTAGAATTTCCATTTCTTTCATAATTTCAACTTTTTTATCGCCCCTTAACCTTGAAAATAGGTTTTTCAAAATGTAGCCTTTTTCAAAATTTAGACCTTTTTCTGAAATTTCGAGTTTTTTTTTGAAAATTTTGACAGTTTTTCAAAATTTCGATCTTTTTTTGGAAATTTCTACTTTTATGTGAACTTCTCTTTCATAATTTCAACTTTTTTATCGCCCTTTAATCATGAAAATATGTTTTTCAAAATGTGGCCTTTTTCAGAATTTCGACCTTTTTTTTTTGAAATTTCGACTTTTTTTAAAAATTTCGAATTTTTTTTGGAAATTTCGACTTTTATGTGAATTTGCCTTTTATCTGAAAATACTGATTTTTTTTTAATTTCGATAATATTAAAAAGTTGGACTATTTGCAAAATTTTGGCATTTCCATTAGAATTTTCATTTTTTGTTCAGATTTCATCTTTTTTATCGCCCTTTAATCATCAATTTCATTTTTTTTTCGAAATGTGACCTTTTTTAATTAAAATTTCGACCTTTTTTTTGAAATTTCGACATTTTTTTGAAATTTCGCCTTTTATTTTGAAAATTTCGAAAGTTTTTCAAAGTTTCGAATTTTTTTGGAAGTTTCGACTTTTATGTAAATCCACCTTTTGTCAAATTTGAATTTTTTTTAATTTCGATATTTTTGAATAGTTGGATTATTTCCAAAAGTTTGACAGTTTCGATTAGAATTTCCATTTTGTTTTTAAAATTTCAACTTTTTTATTATTATTATTATTTCAACTTTTTTTTCGCCCTTTAATCATCAAAATATTTTTTCAAAATGTGGCCTTTTTCAAAATTTCGACCTTTTTTCTGAATTTTCGAGTTTTCTTTTGAAAATTTCGACAGTTTTTCAAAATTTCAAATTTCTTTGGAAGTTTTGATTTTAATATAAATTTCTCTTTAAAAAATCAGAATTTTTTTAATTTCGACATTTTTAAAAAGTTGAATTATTTCCAAATTTTTTATATTTTCAATTAGAATTTCTATTTTTTTAGAATTTCAAATTTTTTGTCGCTCAGTCATCAAAATGTTTTTTTTTTTCAGAATGTGGCCTTTTTCAAAATGTTTACCATTTTTTCGAAATTTCGACTTATTTTTGAAAATTTCCATAGTATTTGAAAATTTCGATTTTTTCTGAAAATTCCGACCTTTTTCCATAATTCTAAATTCTTCTCTAAAAAAAGGGTTAAGTGAAATTGATTCTATTTTTTTCGAAACTTCAAAAATTGTTTTTTCAAAAAATTTGCTGCTTTCTGTTTCGATTCTTTTTTTGACGAAATTAGACTTTTTAAAAGAGAATTTTAAAAATTTTTGAGTGGTCCCCATGCAGCTTAGGCCAATAGGCTTTGTCCTCCCCTTTTGGGGGGAGGATTGGCGTACGAATAAAAGTGTTATAAAGGGGCAGACAAAAATTAGAATTAAAAAATTAGGAACATAATTTTACTGTACTACTTCCTTCAGTCATGATACGATCTAATCCTACATAAAGACGTTATGTAAAATTATCAAACATAACAAAAAATCAAAATTTCCAAAAAAATGTAGAAACTTTGATAGAAACCTCAAAATTTTAAAAATAAATGTAAAATGCAAAAAAATCAAATTTTCGAAGATTAAAAATTTTAATAAACAAATTCTAAATTTCCGAATAAATAGGCAGTTGAAATAAAATCAAAATTCCGAAAAAGGACTTCAAAAGCATAACAGAGTCGCCCTCTGGAAGTACTTGACAAAAGCCGCGACTACGAAAATTGGAAAAAATTCGAAAAAAGCACAATCTCCAAACAGAATGAAATATCTGGATTTTCAAAATTTTTTTTGGCTTCAACAGTTTGGATTTTCAAAGTTTTTTGGCTTCAACAGAGTGAGAAATTACTCGTTAGTAGTTCGCACTTTCCTTCGCAGTCAAACGTCTTCAGTCAGAGGCGAAAACTAGACGGTCAACTTGATATTCACTTTCGTTTCAATTCTCCATCATCCCAATCATCCTTAATTGAGAGCAAAAAGGTTCTGATTTCAGAAAGGGACGTAAGTTAGTAATAAACTCTATGAGAACTCTAAACAGTTCACTGTAAATCGGAGACATCGATAGTACCAAAATAGTACGCGAATTCGGTTGAAAATCCGCCCAGTCGGCCGCCGTTCCCGTGTTCCCCGATGATTTTGATACTCGATAACGGTACGACTTAGTGGGAGATCCGAGATCCTCGGCCTCCGCGACAGGAGCCGCACATGTGCCAACACATGGTGGAAGGTCTATAATTACACAGCCCGTCCGGGATACGTCTCAGGCCTAGCTGCAGATGTATTTTAAGAAAAGACAAATTTGGGAAGAGGGGTTGGCCGTACCGGCCAATGGCGTCGATGGGGCCATTTTTAGACTAGAGCTCACCTAGAGGCATGTTAACACCGAGTCTAGGATACGGGGTGCAATCAGTCGATCGCAGTGTGTCCCAGAAGGCATCGGGGTCCCGAAGTTCCGTGCTTCCTTACTTCCCATAGTGCCTTTAAACGTATGGAATGTAAAGAAGTATGGAGCAAATGGGCGCCCAGACTACGCAACATCGAAGACGAAGGGGAATTTTGTGCGGTTGGGATTTATTTTGCAGTGATTTGCATAGTGTGTTGTAGTTTATTAAATTAGTACGTGATTTTCTCGAACTTTGGTGTTTAAGTGGCATTATTCATCTTAAAGATTCCTTTGCAGAATAAGCCGAGTGTCTGGCGTCTGTTAAACATCTGGTGGAAGTCGGCGAAGATCCGTCTACCTCGCCTTTAAAAGCTACAATAACTGTTACCAAGCAAATGAACGCTAATCTAAATTTAACTGCAATAAAAGTTTGAACTTAAATCGTTTTTACACGACCGCAAGAATTCACGTTGCTCATACCAAAATTAGATCCTAAAATTCAGACAAAATTTCAGGCGAGATTTTTTTTTTAAACGCATTTCTTTCAAGTACTTAGTGATAATGGGGGGTTATCTATAAAAGTAAACAGTCATTTCTTTCATATTTTATTATTATTATTATTTTATTTTTCCGAAATTGTTCACATAGAATATTAGAAGAAGTGATAGCTGTCTAAATCAAGAACCTGTCGATCAAGGCAATTTGAATTAACATCGGCAGCTTCCAATTACTTGGACAGTAGTAGCTGATTCAGAAAATACCTGAATCAGCAGCGACAGATTCAAGATGAACTTGCATCAAGAGCAACATATTGTGGAAAAACGTGAATCACCAGCAAATTCAAGAACAGCGTGACTCAGCAGATTAAACAAGAACATGAATCAGCAGCAGATTCAAGGAGAGCAAGAATCAGTAGCAGTTTTAACAAGAACATGAATCAGCAGCAGATTCAGTAAGAGCCCGAATCAATAGCAGTTTTAACAAGAACGTGAATCAGCAGCAGATTCAGGGAGAACGTGAATCACCAGCAGTTTTAGCAAGAACATGAATCAGCAGCAGATTCAGGGAGAGCATGAATCAGTAGCAGTTTTAACAAGAACATGAATCAGAAACAGATTCAGCAAGAGCCTGAATAATGACTCACTTATTACTGAGTAGATTAAACAAGAGTATGGATCAGCAGCAGATTCAGGGAGAGCCTGAATCAATAGCAATTTTAACAAGAACTTGAATCAGCAGCAGATTCAGGGAGAGCGTGAATCTGTAGCAGTTTGACAAGAGTATGAATCAGCAGCAGATTCAGTAAGAGCCTGGATAATGACTCATATATTGCTGAGTAGATTAAACAAGAGTATGGATCAGCAGCAGATTCAGGGAGAGTTTGAATCAATAGCAGTTTTAACAAGAACGTAAATCAGCAGCAAATTCAGGGAGAGCGTGAACCCGTAGCAGTTTTAACAAGAACATGAATCAGCAGCAGATTCAGTAAGAGCCTGAATAATAACTCATCTGTTACTGAGTATATTTAACAAGAGTATTGATCAGCAACAGATTCAGGGAGAGCCCGAATCAGTAGCAATTTTAACAAGAACATCAATCAGCAGCAGATTCAGGGAGAGCGTGAATCTGTAGCAGTTTTAACAAGAATATGAATTAGTAGCCGATTCAGTAAGAGCCTGAATATTGACTCATCTGTTACTGAGTAGATTAAACAAGAGTATGGATCAGCAACAAATTCAGGGAGAACCCAAATCAGTAGCAATTTTAACAAGAACATGTATCAGCAGCAGATTCAGGGAGAGCGTGAATCTGTAGCAATTTTAACAAGAACGTGAATCAGCAGCAGATTCAGGAAGAGCGTGAATAATGACTCATCTATTACTGAGTAGATTAAACAAGAGTATGGATCAGCAGCAGATTCAGGGAGAGCCTGAATCAATAGCAGATTTAACAAGAACTTGAATCAGCAGCAGATTCAGGGAGAGCGTGAATCAGTAGCAGTTTTAACAAGAACATGAATCAGCAGCAGATTCAGGGAGAGCGAAAATCGGTAGCAGATTAACAAGAACATGAATCAGCAGAATATTCGTTGAAACTTAAATCGGCAGGAAGTCGATGAAGAACCTAAGTCAGCAGTAACAGTTTTTGGAGAACTTGTCTCGGGAAGAACTTAAATCAACAGTAGAAAACGGGGAAGTTTAAAAACTGTTGAATATCAAAAATGATAAATTAAAAACGAGCTTGTCATATTCTAAATTTTTTTTGAAAACAAATCATTTATCCCAAAAACGAGATAAAAGTGAAAGTGGAGAAAACCTTTGGAATAATTATTGATTTAGAATCATTTGCTTGGTAAAAGTTCCCTTTCATTAAAGAAATTACTATTACTATCATACTATCACTATCATACTATCACTATCATACTATCACTATCATACTATCACTATCATACTAGCACTATCATACTATCACTATCATACTATTACTATCATACTATCACTATCATATTATCACTATCATATTATCACTATCATACTATCATTTTCATACTATCACTATCATTCTATCACTATCATACTATCACTATAAGTTCAAGTATTTTCTACTAAAGTACCTACTACTCAATTTATACAAGTCCCCAGCTTTGTCCACAGAATTTTTAATTTTTTTTCAAAACAATATCCCTAGATCATTACGTAATCACTGATGAGTTCGAAGGTGTCTTTTTTTTTGTTCCTTGTGACATATTTATCCTTTTTAATTAATTAAATCTTACATCATTCAATTATCTTTTTTATCATTTGGTTTCTTCCAAATTCCACTTTCAATTCCTTTAATAAAAAGCATCAGAAGATTGAATGGTTCAATTTTTGTCAAATTTTCAATTTTATTTCAAAATTTCGACTAATTTTTATCAAAATTTCGTCCCTTTTTTGCAAAAAGACCGAAACTTCGAGTTTCTGTTGTTTTTAAATGTTTGACTTTCCAAAATTTCAAGTTTTTTCAAAATAACTTATAAAATTACGACGGAAAATTTCGACCTTTCTGATAATTTCGACTTTTTCAAAATGTTCACTTTTCGTTCGTAAAATTTCAGGTTTCTCTGAAAACCCGGCACTGACAATTTTTCTTAATATCGAGTTTTTTGAAAAGTTGGATTTTTTTCCAAGTACCATTTTATTTCAAAATTTAGAACTATTTTTACAAAATTTCGATTTCTTGTCAAAACTTGAATTTTTTTTCAAGACTGGATCTTGTCTCAAAATTTCGACTTTCTTAAAAATTTCGACTAGTCAAAATTTCGACTCTTCCCGAAATTTCGACTTTTCTCAAAATTTCGATTTTTTTCAAAATTTCGACTTCTTTCAAAATTTCGACTTTTCTCAAAATTTCGCCTTTTTTCAAAATTTCGACCTCAAAATTTCGACTTTTTTTAAAATTTCGACTTCTTTTAAAATTTCGACCTTTTCTCAAAATTTCAATTTTTCTCAAAATTTCGACTTTTCTCAAAATTTGGATTTTTCTCAAAATTTCGACTTTTTTTAAAATTTCGACTTTTCGCAAAATTTCGACTTTCTTAAAAATTTCGACTGTCAAAATTTCGACTTTTCTCAAAATTTCGACCTCAAAATTTCAACTTTTTTTAAAATTTCGACTTTGTCAAAATTGCAACTCTTCTCGAAATTTCGATTTTTCTCAAAATTTCGACTTTTCTCAAAATTTCGACTTTTTTCAAAATTTCGACCTCAAAATTTCGACTTTCTTAAAAATTTCGACTTTATCAAAATTTCGACTCTTCTCGAAATTTCGACTTTTCTCAAAATATCGACTTTTCTCAAAATTTCGACTTTTTTCAAAATTTCGACCTCAAAATTTCGACTTTTTATAAAATTTCGACTTTTCTCAAAATTTCGACTTTTCTCAAAATTTCGACTTTTTTTAAAATTTCGACTTTTCCCAAAGTTTCGACTTTCTTAAAAATTTCGACTTTGTCAAAATTTCGACTCTTCTCGAAATTTCGACTTTTCTCAAAATTTCGACTTTTCTCAAAATTTCGACTTTTTTCAAAATTTCGAACTCAAAATTTCGACTTTTCTCAAAATTTCGACTTTCTTAAAAATTTCGACTTTGTCAAAATTTCGACTCTTCTCGAAATTTCGACTTTTCTCAAAATTTCGACTTTTCTCAAAATTTCGACTTTTTTCAAAATTTCGAACTCAAAATTTCGACTTTTCTCAAAATTTCGACTTTCTTAAAAATTTCGACTTTGTCAAAATTTCGACTCTTCTCAAAATTTCGACTTTTCTCAAAATTTCGATTTTTTTCAAAATTTCGACTTTTTAAAATTTCGACTTTTCTCAAAATTTCGCCTTTTCTCAAAATTTCGACTTTTTTCAAAATTTCGACCTCAAAATTTCGACCTCAAAATTTCGACTTTTTTTAAAATTTCGACTTTTCTCAAAATTTCGACTTTCTTAAAAATTTCGACTTTGTCAAAATTTCGACTCTTCTCGAAATTTCGACTTTTCTCAAAATTTCGACTTTTTTCAAAATTTCGCCTTTTTTCAAAATTTCGACCTCAAAATTTCGACTTTTTTTAAAATTTCGACTTTTCTCAAAATTTCGACTCTTAAAAATTTCGACTTTGTCAAAATTTCGACTTCTCAAAATTTCGCCTTTCTTCAAAATTTCGACCTCAAAATTTCGACTTATTAAAATTTCGACTTTTCTCGAAATTTCGACTTTTTTCAAAATTTCGACTTTTCGCACAATTTCAACTTTTTTCAAAATTTCGACTTCTCAAAATTTCGCCTTTTTTCAAAATTTCGACCTCAAAATTTCGACTTTTTTTAAAATTTCGACTTTTCTCAAAATTTCGACTTTTTTCAAAACTTTTGAAGTTTCAACCTTTTCGAATATTTGCAAATTATGATTGTTTAAAAGTAGCAACATTTTTTCAACATTTCCACTCTTTGAAAATGCTTACTTTTTCTGAAAATGTAATTTTTTGAAAGCTGAACTCTTAAAAATTTTGATTTTTCTTTTACATTAGACTTTTTTAAAAATCTCATCTTTTTTTTCAAAATTAAATGTTTTTGCAAATTACTACTTTTGTTGAAAATTTCGATTCTCAATAATTTCATTTATTTTTTCAAATTCCAACTGTTTTTGAAAATTTCGACTTATTTTTTGCAAAATATCGATTTTTTTTAAATCGATACTTTTAAAATGTTGACGTTTCGAAATTTACGACTTTTTTTACAATATTTCCAAATTTTTGAAAATTTGATTCAACTTTCTAAAATTCCAGCTTTTTGAAAATATCGACTTTTTTTAAAAATTTCGTTTTTTTCCAAATTGTCGAAATTATTAAAAATTTTTACCTTTTTTTTTGTCAATATATTGATTTTTTTTTGAAAATCTTAATTATTTTGAAAATCCTAATTTTTTTTTGAAAATTTGTTTTTCCACGATAATTTTGAATATTTGGACCTTTCGAAAATTTCAGTTTCTTTGAAAATTTGACTAAAAATTCTTCAATTATTTTTAATCTCATTATTCAAAATTTGGAATTGTTTGAAAATTTGTTTTTCCCCGATAATTTTGACATTTTTCAAAAATTTGATCTTTTCTAAAAGGTCGATGTTTCTGACAATTTTGCCTTTTCTTCAATATTTGGACCTTTCGAAAATTTCAGTTTCTTTGAAAATTTGACTAAAAATTCTTCAATTATTTTTAATCTCATTCAAAATTTGGAATTTTTTGAAAATTTGTTTTTCCCCGATAATTTTAACATTTTTCAAAAATTTGATCTTTTCTAAAAGGCCGATGTTTCTGACAATTCTGACATTTCTTCAATATTTGGACCTTTCGAAAATTTCAGTTTCTTTGAAAATTTAACTAAAAATTCTTCAATTATTTTTAATCCCATTATTCAAAATTTGGAATTTTTTAAAAATTTGTTTTTCCACGATAATTTTGACATTTTTTTAAAAACAGACTTTTTTGAAAATTTCAATTTTTGGTCATTTTTCAATATGTCGACTTATGTTTTCGAAAATGTTGACCTCTCTGAAACTTTTTAACTTTCTATGAAAATTTCGACCGTCCAGAATTTTGAGTCCAAAATCTTCGACTCTTCACTTGACGTTTTTTAAAAAATTCTACATTTTTTAAAGTTCTGGACATTAATTAAGTAGATTTTACGCTCTTTGGCATGAATTTCCAAAAAACGTTGATACAGTTGACTTTTAATTATAAACAGAAATCTAAACACCATTTTCCATATTTCCAATTTCAAAAATGACGAAACTCCTTGTCTTTACAAGGAGAGGATGAAACTATTTTAATCCTGTTTTTAACCCCCTTAGAGGATGAATTTTTAGAATTCCTTCTTGGTGCTCACCTACGTTTTATTGCAAATTATTGTGCAAAATTGCAGTCTTCTAAACCCTTCGGTTTAGCCGGTGCGTTGTCTATCAGATTTTTATTAAATAGATATAGGGTTCTAGGGGTTTTGGAACTTTAGATTAGGCACCTTGGGATCTCAAAGCTTCAGACGACGATTCTTTGAATCTCCAGTTGTGTTGTCTTCAGAATTCAATATTGCTTTAGATGTTTATTTTGAAAACGAGGGTCCTTAAAATTTTAAAGCTCCATTCATGTAGAGCTGCACATGAGTTCTTCAAGGCTCCAAAACATTTAGGTGGGTCTAATTACACCTCTAAACATGGTTTTATTTGGTGGCAGGTCTAATGGAGACTGGAACAAGTTTTTGTATCAATTCAGAGCTTTGAATTAGGCACTACTAGATTTCAGAGCCTCAGATGAATTAGCTTGATTTTCTGGAGGTCAAGTTGAGTTGCCTTCATCAAGATCTCTTTGGATGCTTAATCTATTTCCTTGAGAAAATGAGGTTCCATAAAATTTTAGAGCTCTACTTGAGTTCTTCAAGGCTCTAAAACCAGGTGGGTCTAATTATGTGCATGGTTTCAGTTGAGGGTGGATCTAATTTCGACTGGAACGAGTTTTTGTAACAATTTAGAGCTTTGGATTAAGAACCTCGAGATTTCAGAGCTTCGAAGCTCTTGATTCTTTAAAGCTCCAGTTGGGTGGCCTTCAGAATTTAACATTTTTTAGATGTTTATTTTGTTTTGTTATGAAGGATCCCAAAACTTTAAAGCTCGTTTTTCAAGCTTCCAAAACCCTTTAAGTGGGTCTAATGGAGACGTTGATTCTGTAGAGCTATAAATGATCCTTTTAGAGTATTTAACATTTTGGATCTTAATTTTTAGTGTTCCTAAAAAACGAAGACACTTACCAAAATTTCTTTAAAAATGTCACATTCTTGACGAAATTTTGGAATAATTTCGAGCTTTAGTTTAGGCACTTCGAGATTTTAGAGCTTCAGGTCAATTAGCTTGATTCTCTGGAGCTCAAGTTGAGTTACTTTCATCAACATTTCTTTGGATGTTTAATCTATTTCCTTGAGAAAATGAGTTCCTTAAAATTTTAGAGCTGTACTTGAGTTCTTCAAGGCTCTAATACCAGGTGGGTCTAATTCTACTCTGTACATGGTTTCAGTTGATGGTGAATCTAATGGAGACTGGAAAAAGTTTTTGTAACAATTTAGAGCTTTGGATTAAGCACCTAGAGATTTCAGAACTTCAGAGCTTTTGAATTCTTTAAAGCTCCAGTTGAGTGGCCTTCAGAATTTAACACCCCTTTAGATGTTTATTTTGTTTTCTTATGAAGGATCCCAAAACTTTAGAGCTCTTTTTTTAAGGTTCCAAAACCCTTTAAATGAGTATAATGGAGATGTTGACTCTCTTAGAGCTATAGATGATCTTTTTAGAGTATTTAACAATTTGGATGTTAATTTTTAGTGTTCCTAAAAAACGAAGATACTTATCAAAATTTTTTTTAAATGTCACATTCTAGACGAAATTTTGGAATAATTTGAGCTTTATGTTAGGCACCTCGAGATTTCAGAGCTTCATATCAATTAGCTTGATTCTCTGGAGCTCAAGTTGAGTTACTTTCATCAACATTTCTTTGGATGTTTAATCTATTTCCTTCAGAAAATGAGGTTCCTTAAAATTTTAGAGCTGTACTTGAGTTCTTCAAGGCTCTAATACCAGGTGGGTCTAATTATACTTCTGTACATGGTCTCGGTTGATGATGGATCTAATGGAAACTGGAACGAGTTTTTGTAACAATTTAGAGCTTTGGATTAAGCATCTTGAGATTTTAGAGCTTCAAAGCTCTTGATTCTTTAAAGCTTCAGTTGAATGGACCTTTAGAATTTAACAGCTTTTTAGATGTTTATTTTGTTTTCTTATGAAGGATCCCAAAACTTTAGAGCGCTTTTATCAAGATTCCAAAACTCTTTAAGTGGGTCTAATGGAGACCTTAAGTCTTTAGAGCTATAAATGATCTTTTTAGAGTATTTAACATTTTTGATGTTAATTTTTAGGTGCCCTTGAAAAACAAAGATGCTTATAAAAGTCTCTTTAAGAATGTGAGGTTCTAGACGAAACTCTGGAACAATTTAGAGCTCTAGATTAGGCATCTCTGGATTTTAGAGCGTCAGATGGACTTTCTTGATTCTATGGAAGCTTCAATTGAATTCGCCTTCAGAATTTAACACTTCTTTAGATGTTTATTCTGTTTCCATACAAAGAACAGAATCTTCCAAATTTCACCGTTCTATATGAGTTCTTTCAAGGTCCCACAACTCTAAGAGGGATACAATAGAGACTTGACCTTGAGTCTTTAGAGCTATGGGTGATCTTTTCAAAGAATTTAACGTTTTAGATGTTAATTTTTAGTGTCCTTAAAAAACGAAGATGCTTATAAAAGTTTCTTTAAAAATGTGAGGTTCTAGACGAAATTCTGGAACAATTTAGAGCTCTAGATTAGGCACCTCTGGATTTTAGAGCGTCAGATAGACTCTCTTGATTCTTTGGAGCTTCAATTGAGTTGCCTTCAGAATTTAACACTTCTTTACATGTTTATTCTGTTTTCATACAAAGAACAGGATCCTTCAAATTTCACCGCTCTATATGAGTTCTTTCAAGGTCCCACAACTCTAGATGGATACAATAGAGACTTGACCTTGAGTGTTTAGAGCTATGGGTGATCTTTTCAAAGAATTTAACGTTTTAGATGTTAATTTTTAGTGTCCTTAAAAACGAAGACGCTTGTAAAAGTTTCCTTAAAAATGTGATGTTCTAGATGAAATTCTGGAGCAATTTAGAGCTCTAGATTAGGCACCTCTGGATTTTAGAGCGTCAGATGGACTCTCTTGATTCTTTGGAGCTTTAATTGAGTTGCCTTCAGAATTTAACAATTCTTTAGATAATTATTCTGTTTCCATACAAAGAAAAGGATCCTTCAAGTTTTATCGCTCTATATGAGGCAACTCTGGATTTAAGAGCGTCAGATGGACTCTCATGATTCTTTGAAGCTTCAATTGAGTTGCCTTTAGAATTTAACATTTTTTTAGATGTTTATTCTGTTTCCATACAAAGAACAGGATCCTCCAAATTTCACCGCTCTATATGAGTTCTTTCAAGGGCCCACAAATCTCAGATGGATATAATAGAGACTTGACCTTGAGTGTTTAGAGCTATGGGTAATCTTTTCAAAGAATTTAACGTTTTAGATGTTAATTCTTAGTGTCCTTGAAAAACGAAGATGCTTACAAAAGTTTCTTCAAAAATGTGAGGTCCTAGACGAAATTCTGGAACAATTTAGAGTTCTAGATTTGGCACCTCTGGATTTTAGAGCGTCAGATGCACTGTCTTGATTCTTTGGAGTTTCAATTGAGTTGCCTTCAGAATTTAACACTTCTTTAGATTTTTACCCTGCTTTCACATGAAGAAAAGGATCCTCCAAACTTTACAGCTCTATATGAGTTTTTTCAAAGGTACCAAAACTCTTAGATGGGGCTAATGAAGACCTGACTTTGAGTGTTTAGAGCTGTGGGTAATCTTTTAAGAGAATTTAAACTTTTGGATGTCAATTATTAGTGTTCTTGAAAACAAAGATGCATATAAATGTTTTTAAAAAAATATGACGTTGTAGACGAAATTTTGAAATAATTTAGAGCTCTAGATTATTTAGGCACCTTGGGATTTTAGAGCTGCAAATAGATTCTCTTGATCCTTTGGAGCCCACGTTGCCTTTAGAATTCAACATTTCTTTGGATGTTTATTCTGTTTCCTCGAGAGAATGAGGTTCCTGAAAATTTTAGAGCTCCACATGGATTCTTCAAGGCCCCAAAATGCCTAAATGAGTCTAATTACACTTCCATACACGGTTTTATTTGATGACGGGTCTAATGGGGAGTAGAAGGAGATTCTGCAAAAATTTGGAGCTTGAGATCAAGTATCTCGAGGTTTTAGAGCTTAAAGATGGTTTCTCTTGATTTTTGGAGCTCTAGTTGCGTTGCCTTCAGAAATTAATACCGCTTAAGATTTTCATTATGTTTTCCTAACTCTAACGAAGGTCTCTAATTCTATTAGAAACCACGTCTGCAGCCTCTAGACTGCAGAAGTAGTTTCTTACCTCCTTGAAGAACTGAGTATGGGTGAGTAACTTCCAAAATACTCTAAGGCGACAAAAACTGGTGAAAAATCTTTTTCAAATTCAGATTGATTCGCTGCAACTGATAAGTCTTTTCAATTTATTTATGTCCGACAATCAATAGAATACTCGGTTCAAATAAAGTAAGCTTGAGAAAGCCTTTATTATTATTTACTGAGCCTTTTCCTCTTTTGTGTTTACGATGCACATAATTCTGTAACGACTAAATAAAACAGAATTTCTCTAAAGCGCCAGAGACTAGGCAATCTTTTGGGATTTAATATTCGAAGAAACTGTGTTGCTGCACGAGTCGTTTATTTTATATAATCGTTCAGAAACAATAACATTAAGCCATCGAGGAACATAGTCGTAAAATGAAGCGAATTGCATATCCGACAAGCACTTTAAGGCAAAGAGTGTGGACACCAGGAAACGGAACAACACATAACACCGCTAATTCTCCTGTAATTCATACTAACAATATTACAACATCGGAGCAAGTATATGGCTTATTTTACGCCATCTACGGACCATAAATATCCCTCGGCGTGGCCAAAGCCATCTAAAATGCAAAACAGTAAAATGTTTTATCGTCCGAATTCAATTTTAAAACCGCCATAAAACAATGCAGATGCTAAGACTGTTATGAAATGAACACCGAGGATCACGATGCGTTTTTAAAATTGCATTATGCAAGGCGGCGCTATTCCGCCAAAAAAAGACGATCTCCAAACAGAACCAGACTGCGCCATTTCGCCCCATTAACTAGTTGATGGATCGACTCAAGTCTAGACTTGAGTTGACCCAACAAAAATTTTGACCACCATCACTGAGTTTTTTCGAAATGTTTACTTTGCTGCTTGACTCTTGAGGTTTTCACTTTTTTTCGACTTAATATAACGCGAAATCTAGACTTTTTCGAAAACATTTTTTTTTGAAATTACAACTATTAAGAAGTTTCGAGTTTGATTTAAAGAATTTTCGTAACAGTTAGAATTTTTTTGTGTTACCGTTGCACTCTTTAAAATACGTGAGATTTCTTTCCAAATCAGGATTTACCGAAATGTGGAAAAACCCGTAAAATACGGGAGATCTGGCAACTATCTAGAGAAGCCAAGAAGAGAGGGAGTTGCGCCCTATCGCGGTATGACGCTGAACTTACAGGAGAATTAACGGTGTTATGTGTTGTCAAACTGTCCTTTAAAAGAATTCTACCTGCAAGGTTTGGACCTTATCGTTAGATGACGCCTTCGTTGTGTTGTCATTGCCAAGTATTACATTTATTTACATAGAAAATGAGTCGTACTATTGCGCGAGAGTAAAACATCGAGAAATTTGGCAACACTACAGCGGACAAACAGACAGACACTTTCGCATTAATATATTAGTAAAGATTTGACTTGCCCTATGTTTACCCTGGACAAGTTTTCAGTTAGAAACAAGTGGCACTTTAAAAGTAGGAAACTAGGCGACCTTAAAGCATTCGCCTCGGTAAGTCAAACGGGCAAAACTCAATTAATAGGGCGCCTCTGATATTAAAAAAGTTTGGCACATTTACCACCGTTGAGCGTTTCCTAATTGGAAATTTCATGTATCACCGGCTTTAATTTAATTGATAATTTATGCCGCGTCATTACGAGGTGGCCCCCTTTCTTTTTTGAATTAGAGTCGCGCTCCGAGTTTTGTCAACTCGAACTGTCGTCCAGATTAGCAATCGAACGCAAGCGAATCGACAAATTAAAATGAGTTATTTGGAACAATTAGGCGATTTTTATTTTAGTTTTGTGAAGCCAGAGCGTAAGATTTGTGGAAAACGCCGCGGGAATGAATGAAATATGTGCGCAAACGCTTCTATTAATGAACCAGAAGTACTTTAGAGGGAATATTAAAAATAGCTACTAGAGATTCCTATGTAATTTGATACATTTTAGTTGAAGCCGTCATTCATTAAATAGTTATCGACTACATTAGCTTAAACTCTCGAATGAAAACCTAATGTATGTACTTGTAAACACTTTTAAAGAATTACGAGTTATTACACGATTGGCTGCTCTAAATAATTACGCAGTTAGAATAGCTCGAACTTCTCTAAATTCGTCTTTTTTTTTTCTTAAAATTTTGACTTTTACTCTCGCTTGAAATACTCTTTTTCCTAAAATTTGTCTTTTTCTCAAAATTATCTTATCGAAGTTTCGCTTATATTTTCAAAATTCTATCTTCTGAACTACTGTTTCAAAAATCGTTTATTTAATTCAAAATACTGCCATTTTTTTGAATTTCAACAAATTTCGACTGTGTGGTGTTTTATGGTGCTCAAAATGGTCAATTTCTCTCTAAATTAGATCGGAATGTTAATAAAAATGCTTAGAGAAATACCTTTAGGAATTTAACGTTTTTTAACGAATTTTAAATTTTGAGAACAAAGTTTTTGGAAATTGCGATTGTTCGTTCTCAAAATTAAACTTTTTTTGAAAATAAACAAACAAGAAGATACAGACAAAATGCAGACACATAGGCAGAAATACTAATAAACATAGAACCACAGATAAAGTACCGACAAAATTCAGACACAAAAATAAACACAGGCAGACACACAAAATACAAACAGGAATGCAGACACGAAAAAGAAAAAAGCAGAATGGATATACAACACAACAAAAGACACAGACAGAAATACAAACAGAAATACAGACAGAAATACAAACAGAAATACAGACATAAATACAGACAGAAATACAAACAGAAATAGAGACAGAAATACAAACAGAGACACAAATATAACGCAGACACGACATAGAAAGAAAGCAGAAAAACAACCAAGATAAAGACACGGATAGCAACCCAGACAGGCAGACATACAAATACAGAGACATACATAAAAACAAAGAGGACAAAAATACAGACAGATAATACCCCAAATACAAACAGATAAATACACCGGAATCGACACAGACAAAATAAAAAAAGGGCAAAAATAGAAAAATAATACAAACACACAAATACAGAAACGATAAAAAAAAACAAAAGAATCAGACCAGATAACCCAAACAAAACAATTTCAGAAACCCCCCAAAATAAAACACAAAAATAAGACAAAAAAATAAAACGAAAAAATCAACACAACTTACAAAAAAAAATACAACCAGAAAATAAAACAAGACAAATACACAAAAAAAAACCACAGCAGATACAGACAAGAAAACAAAAAGAAAATACAGACCAGACAAAAAAAAAACCAAACAAAAACAGAGCAACAGAAAAAGACACAGAAAAATACAAACACAAAAGAAACAGACACATAAAATGAGACAAAATGCAGATTCAGGCAGAAATACAGATAGACATACAGATATAATGTAGGCATAAATACAGAAACAAAGCATGCAGACACCGACAAAATAAAGACCTACAGAAATACGGACAGATAGACTTACAAATACAAACACAGACAGAATACAGACACAGACGCAATGCAGACACATGCAGAAAGTAATACAAATACAGACATAATGCAGATAACAGACCTAGAAACACAAAAATAATACAGATCCAGACAAAATACAAATACAAACACAGAGAGAATACAGACACAGACAAAATACAAACAAAAAGGAAATGCAGACACAGATAAAATACAAACACAGACAGAATACAGACCCAGATAAAATACAAACACAACAGCAATTCGGACACAGACAAAATAAAGACCGACATAAATACGGACAGGTAGACTTACAAATACAAACAGATACAGAATACAGACACAGACAAAGGCAGACATAATGCAGATAACAGACATAGAAACACAAGAGCAATACAGGAGCAGACGAAACACAAACCCAGAGAGAATACAGACACAGACAAAATACAGACACAGACAAAATACAAACACAAAAGCAATACAGACACATACAAAATACCAACACAAAATCAATACATAAACATAGAGACATAGATAAAATAAAGAGTGACAGAAATACAGACAGACATATATACTTACAAATACAAACACAGATGGAATACAGACGGAATATCGACACAGACAAAATGAAGACATAGGCAGAAAGTCAGACATACATACAAATACACACATAATACAGATAACAGACATAAAAACACAAAAGCAATACAGACGCAGACATAACGCAAACACAAAAGCAATTCAGAAACAGCCAAAATATAAACACAAAAGCAATAGAGACATAGACAAAATAAAGATCGATAGAAATGCAGACAGGCAGACTTACAAATACAAATACAGACACAGACAAATGCAGAAATTTAGACATATACACAAATAGAGCCATCATGCAGATAACAGACATAGAAACACAAAAGCAATACAGACGCAGACAAAAAACAAACCTAAACAGAATACAGACGCAAACAGAATAAAGACACAGACAAAATACAAACACAAAAGCAACACAGACACATACAAAATACAAACACCAAAGCAATCCAGACACAGACAAAATACAAACACAGGCAGAATACAGACACAGATAAAATACAAACACACAAGCAATTTAGACACAGACAAAATATAAACACAAAAACAATAGAGATATAGACAAAATAAAGACCAACAGAAATACAGACAGGCAGACTTACAAATACAAACACAAACAGAATACAGACAAAGGCAGACATAATGCAGATATCAGATATAGAAACACAAAAGCAATACAAACACAGACAAAAAACAAATACAGAGAGAATACAGACAGAGACAAAATACAAACACAAACGCAATACAGACACAGATAAAATACAAACACAAAATCAATATAGACACAGACAAAATACAAACATAGACAGAATACAGATACAGATAAAATACAAACACAGACAGAATACCGATTCATACAAAATGAAGACATAGGCGGAAATTCAGACATACATACAAATACAGACATATAGCAGATAACAAACATAGAAACACGAAAGTAATACAGACGCAGACAAAATACAAACAGACAGAATACCGGCACAGACAAAATACAAACACAACAATAATACAGACACATTCAAAATACGAACACAAAAGCAATACAGATACAGACAAAATACAAACACAGACATAAAACAGACACAGATAAAATACAAACATACAAGCAATTCAGATACAGACAAAATATAAACACAAAAGCAATAGATATATAGACAAAATAAAGACCGACAGAAATACAGACAGACAGATAGACTTACAAATACAAAAACAGATGGAATACAGACGGAATACCGACAGACAAAATGAAGACAAAGGCAGAAATTCAGACATAAGTACAAATCCGGACATAATGCAGATAACAGACACAGAAATACAAAAGCAATACAAACACAGACAAAATACAATTACAGAAAGAATACAGACACAGACAAAATACAAACACAAACGCAATACAGACACAGATAAAATACAAACACAAAATCAATATAGACACAGACAAAATACAAACATAGACAGAATACAGATACAAATAAAATACAAACACACAAGCAATTCAGCGACGGACAAAATATAAACACAAAAACAATAGAGACATACACAAAATAAAGACCGACAGAAATACAAACAGGCAAACTTACAAATACAAACACAGACAGAATATAGACACAGACAAAATGCAGACACAGGCAGGAATTCAGACATACATACAAGTACAGACATAATGCAGATAATAGACACAGAAACAAAAAAGAAATATAGACACAGACAAAATACAAACACAGACAGAAAACAGACGCAGACAAGATGCCAAACACATGCAGAAATTCAAACGGACATACAAATACAGACATAATGCAGATAACAGACACAGAAATACAAAAGCAGTACAAACACAGACAGAATATAGACACAGACAAAATGCAGACACAGGCAGAAATTCAGACATACATACAAATACAGACATAATGCAGATAATAGACACAGAAACAAAAAAGAAATATAGACACAGACAAAATACAAACACAGACAGAATACAGACGCAGACAAGATGCAAACACATGCAGAAATTCAAACAGACATACAAATACAGACATAATGCAGATAACAGACACAGAAATACAAAAGCAATACAAACACAGACAAAATACAAACACAGAGATAATACAGACACAGACAAAATACAAACACAAACGCAATACAGACATAGATAAAGTACAAACACAAAATCAATATAGATACAGACAAAATACAAACATAAACAGAATACAGATGCAGATAAAATACAAACACACAAGCAATTTAGTCACAGACAAAATATAAACACAAAAGCAATGGAGATATAGACAAAACAAAAACCAACAGAAATATAGACAGACAGAGAGACAGACTTACAAATACAAACACAGACAGAATACCGACACAGACAAAATGAAAACATAGGCGGAAATTCGGACATACATACAAATACAGATATAATGCAGACAACAGACATAGAAACACGAAAGTAATACAGACACAGACAACATACAAACACAGAGAGAATATAGAAACAGACAAAATCCAATAAGAAAAGCAATACAGATACAGATAAAATACAAACACAAAAGCAATACAGACGCAGATAAAATACAAACACAAAAGCAGCACAGACACAGACAAAATACAAACACAGACAGAATATAGACACAGACAAAATACAAACACAAAAGCAATACAGACACGGACAAAATACAGACACAAAACCAATACAAACACAGACAAAATACAAACGCAAAAGCAATATAGACACAGACAAAATACAAATACAAAAGCAATACAGACACAGACACGAAATACAGACACAAAACCAATACAAACACAGACAAAATACAAACGCAAAAGCAATACAGACACAGACAGAATACATACACAGGCAAAATAGAAACACAAAAGCAATTTAGACACAGACAAAATATAAACACAGATAGAATACAGACACATAAAAAGTACAAACACAAAAGCAATACAGACACAGATGAAATACAGACACAAAACCAATACAAACACAGACAAAATACAAACGCAAAAGCAATACAGACACAGACAAAATACAAACACAAAAGCAATGCAGACACAGGCAGAATACATACACAGGCAAAACAGAAACACAAAAGCAACATAAACACAGACAAAATACAAAACCAGACAGAATACAGACACAGACAAAATACAAACACAAAAGCAATACAGACACAGACGAAATACAGACACAAAACCAATACAAACACAGACAAAATACAAACGCAAAAGCAATACAGACACAGACAGAATACATACACAGGCAAAACAGAAACACAAAAGCAACATAGACACAGATTAAATGCAAACACAGACAGAATACAGACATAGATAAAATACAAACACGAAAGCAAAACAGACATAGACAAAATACCAATACGAAAGCGATACAGACATAGACAAAATACGAACACAGAAGCAATACAGACACAGATAAAATACAAACACAGATAAGATGCAGATATAGACAAAGTATTGACTCAGGCAGAAAACTAGAAAGATAGAATGATTTTGTGCTGGAAATGTGTACTATGGTTAACATTCTGGTGTCAGAAGCTAACGAAATAAACGCTGATGCCGATCGCGCGAATGCAAGTTACTATGTTGGAATAAACAATCAAAGATTAATTACGTTTATGTACATAAGTTCCCTTCTAATGAATTGAGGTTTGTGTCATATATACCTCCCCAGTTTCGGGGCGGGTAAGTGAAAGCAATGGTTCGTTCTCTGTGTACGAATCCGCCGGGAATGGAATTAAATCATGATACAATGTCATTGTTTATCGCCTGATGAGCACATTCCTGTGTCCATCGAAACTAAAATTAATTTATGGGGCAGTATATATTCCCTCATACAAGGAGGCAAGAACGTATCTTTTGTTGCTGTAATATACAATTTGTCATTACCGTCGCAATTCTAGAATTCAATAGCCGGGCGTTCCTAAAGTGAGGAAAATTGAGTGGTTTTTCTATAACAGAAATATGTTGAGCTTTTATAGCGCCATTGAACCCCATAAAAATAATTTATGCGAAGGTTTAGATAATTCAAAAAATAAATAATATAATCTTTCATAATAACACTAACCTAAAACGGATATAAAAAAATCCTAAATCTTTTGACGATTTAAAAAAGGAGACAGATTAAAAGCTTTTTTATATATTTTTTTCTGAGACAATCTCTTTTAGAGTTGACCTTTTCAAAGTCAGCTAACAATCTGGGTTTTTTAATCTCTATCTTTGGAATACTGGGATTTGATTAATATAATGAAATTGGTAAATTATTTGGTGCTGATCTTCCACTAGATTTAAATGCCAATTTCCAATTCATTTAAAAAACAAATCGCCTCATACAAATTTATATTTATATCCGCCAATTGATTTGCGAGAAACAATTAAAAGCGGCCTATTTTTACAGCTGACACGATAAAAACCTGAAAATTTATTATTTAATGTACGAAAATAAATACTAAACATTATTTCAATTAAATTATGGAAATGACTATTCGGTAAAATTGTCACGACCTGTCGTTGGAACGATAAACAACGTACATCTAGTGAACATTCGTTTTATTATGCATAATTTTTGCTAGCATATGGCGCTAGCATACAAAATAGCTACACTTATGAAAACTATGCACCTATCCTCGAATCGGACGCGCTAAAGTAGTTTTGGATTAGAATACGAGCGCTAACAACTTATGGGCTTCGATTCTACCAGTTTAGAAATCAACTAACGAGAGAAAATCGATTGAAACGGCGGCAATTAGATTTGGCGGATGCGCCGGACTCCCCATCGGAATGCCACCGATGCGAGAGAATTTCGTGGGATGCAAGGAATTCGGGCGATGATTTGTCCCAATCCCGATATTACCACGCTGTCGACAATGGCCGATCACCTTGTAAATCAACCGGCGGTATCCCGTTCATAACCGACAAACGTAATATGAGAATAGAAAAAAACACAGCTCGAGCAAAATAATTGACAAGAGTGAAAAATGTGTAGACGATATTTCAACCGGATGAAAGATTTATAATAAAATTGCTCTTTCTTACTCGGTTGAAATATTGTCTGTCAAATGTTCCGAGAAACTTACCGAATCATCCAGTTTTTCGGCGTTCGGCGTTGCGAACTTGCTTTCTCATTGCTTAAATTTGCAATTCCACAGAAAATCGCTTGGTTTTCAGTATCTAGTAACCTACTTCTTGGGGTGCTTTTAGGAAGATGAAGGAATAACACATTAACTTGTCAATGTGACTTCAATACCCTGGGTTTTTAGCTTCTTTAGTTTGGTTTTCTTTAATTTAAAAAATAAAAGCAAAAAATCTGAAATTGCAGTCGACGCTTTTAGAAAAAAATATGTCATGGGATGAAATGCGACTAAAAAAATAGTCAATCTGGGGACTGCTGACGCAGTCTGGGGACTGCGGCTGACAGAAGTGAAAACTTAAAATTAAGAGTTAAAATTTTCAAATTAATTATAGTTATACAAACTACCATACTACTCACTGGTGTAATGCACAGTAATTCTACGATGAATGAAAATTATAATCAACATTTATTCACTTCGTTTACCTTGTTTAGATGGAGGTTGATTGACATTAGAGCTTAGGTTAGATTGACTTCATGTTGGCTCATAAACTGCTTCAGTCATTCATGTTTCTTTTCCATATAAAACATTTTTCCAATTTTTATCATAACTTCATGATATTTGACAGTTATTCATTTTTGTTTATATAATTATTACATTAACAACACAACAAAACTAAAAACGTTTTGCAAAACATCCAAATTTAAAAAGAAAAAAAAGAAAATTTTGAGAAAAAAGATGTCGACATTTTAAAAAAATGCCAAAATTGGCCGAAAATTGCGAAATTTTCGGAAAAATTCGGAAGTTTGCGAAACACTAAACAGCTTTAAAAAATTTGGCCAAAAATTGCGAAATTTTCAGAAAAAAAAGAAATTTTGAGAAAAAAGATGTCGACGTTTTGAAACAACGCCAAATTTGGCCGAAAGTTGCGAAATTTTCAGAAAAATTCGGAATTTTGCGAAACACGAAACAGCTTTAAAAAATTTGGCCGAATACTGCGAAATGTTCAGAAAAATTCGGAATTTCGCGAAACTCTAAACAGCTTTAAAAAATTTGGCCGAAAATCGCCAAATATCCAGAAAAATTCGAAATTCTGAGAAATAGGATGTCGACATTTTGAGAAAACGCCAAATTTGGCCGAAAATTGCGAAATTTTCAGAAAAATTCGGAATTTTGCGAAAGACGAAACAGCTTTAAAAAATTTGGCCGAATACTGCGAAATGTTCAGAAAAATTCGGAATTTTGCGAAACACTAATCAGCTTTAAAAAATTTGGCCGAAAATCGCCAGAAAAATTCGAAATTCTGAGAAATAAGATGTCGACATTTTGAGAAAACGCCAACTTTGGCGGAAAATTGCGAAATTTTCAGAAAAATTCGGAATTTTGCGATGCACTAAACAGTTTTAAAAAATTTGGCCGAAAATTGCGAAATTTTGAGAAAAATTCGAAATTTTAGGGAAAAATTCAAAATTTTGAGAAATAAGACGTCGACATTTTGAAAAAACGACAAATTTGGGCGAAAATTGCGAAATTTTCAGAAATATTCGAAACACTAAACAGCTTTAAAAAATCTGGTCGAATATTGCGAAATTTTCAAAAAAAAATTCGAAATTTTGCGAAACACTAAACAACTTTAAAAAATTACAATTTGAAAATTCCGTAAATTAAATCAAATTTCAAAAAAAAACTGAAAATTTGAAAATGGGTTCCACAATAATAAAAATGTTGAAAAAATGTCGTAATTTACAAAAAATTAACAAGTTTTCAGTCAAATCTTAGAAACATCTAAATAAAAAAATAAAAGTCAAAATTATCAGAAAACTCACAATTAAAAAAAAGTCGAACTTTTGGAAGTTTATATTTTCAAATAAGTCAAACATTTAAAAAAGCCAAAATATTTGAATGAAAATTTTCATAAAAAGTTGAAATGTTGAAAAAATTTCTGGGGAAAAAAGACGTAATTTTGGAAAAAAAATGTCGACATTTTGAAGAAAGTCTAAATTTGGCCAAAAATTGCAACATTTTCAGAAAAATTCGAAATTTTACCGAACAAAAAAATTCAACAAAAGTCACAACTTTAAGAAATTGAAGTTTTCGCCAAACAAAACGAATTTTGAAAAAACGATGAAATTTCAAAACAACGCAATTTTTAAAAAATGGGCTCAAAAATTATGAACATTTTGAAAAAGGTGTCGTGATTTTAAAAAAATGGTATATTTTCTGTCAAAAATCTAAGTACTAAAGAAAGGGCAAAATTATCATAAAAGTCAAAATTTTCTAAAAAGGTCGTATTTTCAAAATTTTCAGAAAAACTCGAAATTCTGCTAAATAAAAAATTCAACAAAAGTCACAATTTCAAGAAATTCGGAAATTTCGCCAAACAAATCGAATTTTGGAAAATGAAGACATTTCAAAAAAAGGCGGGTCAAATTTTCGAAAATCTAAGTACTAGAAAGAAGCCAAAATTATCATAAAAGTTAAAATTTTCTAAAAAAAGTCGATATTTTGAAAGTTTAAGTTTTCAAATAAGTCAAACTTTTAAAAAAGCCCAAATATTTAATTAAAAATGTTCATGAAAGGTTGAAATTTTGAAAAAATCTTGAAATTCTAGGACAAAAATGTTGACATTTTGCAAAAAAGACCATATTTGACCAAAATTTCAAAATTTTCAGAGAAATTTTAAAATTTTCAGAGAAATTTTAAAATTTTCAGAGAAATTTCAAAATTTTCAGAGAAACTTCAAAATTTTCAGAAAAATTCGAAATTCTGCTAAACATAAAAAATTTAACGAAAGTCATAATTTTAATAAATTCGAAATTTTCGCCAAACAAATCCAATTTTGGAAAAATGATGACATTTCACAAAAAAAGACGTAATTTAAAAAAAAAATTGAAAATGGGCTCAAAAATGATGAAAATTTTCTAAAAGATGTCGCTGATTTAAATAAAATGGCATATTTTCTGTCAAATTTTCGAAAATCTAAGTACTAAAGAAAAGCCAAAATTATCATAAAAGTCAAAATTTTCTAAAAAAGTCGAAATTTTAAAAGTTTCAGTTTTCAAAAAGGTCAAACATTTAAAAAAGCCCAAATATTTGAATGAACATTTTCATGAAAAGTTGAAAAGTTGAAATGTTGAAAAAATCTCGAAATTTAGGGAACAAAATGTCGACATTTTGAAAAAAAGTCCAAATTTGGCCAAAATTTCAAAATTTTCAGAAAAATTCGAAATTCTGCAAAACATAAAAAATTCAACAAAAGTCACAATTCCAAGAAATTCGAAATTTTCGCCAAACAAATCGAATTTTGAGAAAATGATGAAATTTTAAGACGTAATTTTTTAAAAATTTGAAAATGGGTTCAAAAATTATGAACATTTTGAAAAAATGTCGTAATTTAACAAAAATGGGATATTTTCTGACAAATTTTCGAAAATCTAAATACCAAAGAAAAGCCAAAATTATCATAAAAGTCAAAATCTTCTAAACAGGTCGAAATTTTGGAAATTTAAGTTTTCAAAAAAGTTAAACATTTAAAAAGTCTAAATATTTGAATGAAAATTTTCATAAAAAAAAGAAATTTTAAAAAAATATCGAAATTTTGGGACAGAAATATCGACATTTTGAAATAAGCTTAAATTTTGCCAAAATCTCAAAATTTTCAGGAAAATTCGAAAAATTCAACAAAAATTCAGTCACAATTTCAAGAAATTCGAAATTTTCGCCAAACAAATCGAATTTTGTGAAAATGATGAAATTTTAAAAAAGACGTAATTTTTAAAAAATTGAAAATGGACTCAAAAATTGTAAAAATTTAGAAAATGGCATTTAAAAAAATTTTTTAAATTAATTTTGCATTTTTGGAGACAGTCGGATTCTTCAAAAACAATCGGCATTTTCAAAAACGTCAAAATTAAAAAAACAAACAAAAAAATTCAACAAAAGTCACAATTTCAAGAAATTCGAAATTTTCGCCAAACAAATCGAATTTTGTGAAAATGATAAAATTTTAAAAAAGACGTAATTTTTAAAAAATTGAAAATGGACTCAAAAATTGTAAAAATTTAGAAAATGGCATTTAAAAAATTTTTTAAATTAATATTGCATTTTTGGAGGCAGTCGGATTCTTCAAAAACAATCGGCATTTTCAAAAAATTTAAAATTAAAAAAACAAACAAAAAAATTCAACAAAAGTCACAATTTCAAGAAATTCGAAATTTTCGCCAAACAAATCGAATTTTGGAAAAAGAATAGGATTTTAAAAAAGACGTGATTTTAAAAATTTTGAAAATGGGCTCAAAAATTATGAAAATTGTGAAAAAAATGTAATGATTAAAATAAAATGACATATTTTCTATCAAATTTTCTAAAAATGCAAGTACTGAAGAAAGGCAAAAATTATCATGAGTCAAAATTTTTTAGAAAGGTCCAAATTTTGGAAATTTAAGGTTTTAAAAAAGCAAACATTTAAAAAAGCCCAAACATCTGAATGAAAATTTTCATAAAAAGTTGGAATTTTGAAAAAATCTCAAAATTTTGGGACAAAAATGTGGACATTTTGAAAAAAAGTCCAAATTTGGCGAAAATTTTAGTTTTCAGAAAAATTCGAAATTTTGCAAAACATAAAAAATTCAACAAAAGTCACAATTCCAAGAAATTCAAAATTGTCGCAAAAGAAATCGAATTTTGGAAAAATGATGAAATTTTAAGACGTAATTTTTTAAAAATTTGAAAATGGGTTCAATAATTATGAACATTTTGAAAAAATGTCGTAATTTAACAAAAATGGGATATTTTCTGTCAAATTTTCGAAAATATAAATACCAAAGAAAAGCCAAAATTATCATAAAAGTCAAAATCTTCTAAACAGGTCGAAATTTTGGAAATTTAAGTTTTCAAAAAAGTTAAACATTTAAAAAGTCTAAATATTTGAATGAAAATTTTCATAAGAAAATGAAATTTTAAAAAAATATCGAAATTTTGGGACAGAAATATCGACATTTTGAAATAAGCTTAAATTTTGCCAAAATCTCAAAATTTTCAGGAAAATTCGAAAAATTCAACAAAAATTCAGTCACAATTTCAAGAAATTCGAAATTTTCGCCAAACAAATCGAATTTTGTGAAAATGATAAAATTTTAAAAAAGACGTAATTTTTAAAAAATTGAAAATGGACTCAAAAATTGTAAAAATTTAGAAAATGGCATTTAAAAAAATTTTTTAAATTAATTTTGCATTTTAGGAGACAGTCGGATTCTTCAAAAACAATCGGCATTTTCAAAAACGTCAAAATTAAAAAAACAAACAAAAAAAATTCAACAAAAGTCACAATTTCAAGAAATTCGAAATTTTCGCCAAACAAATCGAATTTTGGAAAAAGAATAGAATTTTAAAAAAGACGTGATTTTAAAAATTTTGAAAATGGGCTCAAAAATTATGAAAATTGTGAAGAAAATGTAATGATTTAAATAAAATGACATATTTTCTATCAAATTTTCCAAAAATCCAAGTACTGAAGAAAAGCGAAAATTATCATGAAAATCAAAATTTTCTAAATAGGTCGAAATTTTGGAAATTTGAGTTTTTAAAAAAGTCAAACACTTAAAAAAAATCCAAATATCTGAAAGAAAATTTTCATAAAAAGTTGAAAATTTGAAAAAATCTCGAAATTTTGGGACAAAAATGTCGACATTTTGAAAAAAGTCTAAATTTGGCCAAAATTTCCAAATTTTCAGAAAAATTCGAAATTTTGCTAAACATAAAAAATTCAACAAAAGTCACCATTTCAAGAAATTCTAAATTTTCGCCAAACAAATTGAATTTGGCGAAAATGATGAAATTTAAAAAAAAGACGTGTTTTAAAAAAACTGAAAATGGACTCAAAAATTGTAAAAGTTTAGAAAATGGCATTTAAAAAAAATTTTAAAATTAATCTTGCATTTTTGGAGATAGTCGGATTCTTCAAAAACAATTAGCATTTTCAAAAACGTCAAAATTAAAACACAAACATAAAAAATTCAACAAAAGTCACAATTTCAAGAAATTCGCAATTTTCGCCAAACAAATCGAATTTTGGAAAAAAATGAAGTTTTAAAAAGGACGCAATTTTTAAACACTTTGAAAATGGGCTCAAAAAAAAGACGTGATTTTGAAAAATTTGAAAATGGGCTCAAAAATTATGAAAATTGTGAAGAAAATGTAATGATTTAAATAAAATGACATATTTTCTATCAAATTTTTTATAAATCCAAGTACGGAAGAAAAGCCAAAATTATCATAAAAGTCAAAATTTTCTAAATAGGTCGAAATTTTGAAAATTTAAGTTTTTAAAAAAGTCAAACATTTAAAAAAAACCAAATATCTGAAAGAAAATTTTCATAAAAAGTTGAAATTTTGAAAAAATCTCGAAATTTTGGGACAAAAGTGTCGACATTTTGAAAAAAGTCTAAATTTGGCCAAAATTTCCAAATTTTCAGAAAAATTCAAAATTTTGCTAAACATAAAAAATTCAACAAAAGTCACCATTCCAAGAAAATCTAAATTTTCGCCAAACAAATCGAATTTTGCGAAAATAATGTGATTTTAAAAAAAATTGAAAATGGGTTCAAAAATTGTAAAAATTCAAAAAAAAGGCATTTAAAAAATTTAAAAATTAATTTAAACAATGAAATTATTTAAAATTTATCGTGTGTAAAAAAAATGGCAGATTTTCAGTCGAATTGTCGAAAAATCTAAATAGAAGAAAAGCCCAAATTATAAAAAAAATCAAGATATTAAAAAAAACTAGAAATTTTGAAAGTTTAAGTCTTTAAAAAAGTTAAACATTTAAAAAAGCCTAATTATTTGAATGAAAATTTTCATGAATTCTAAAAATGTCAAAACTTTGAAAAAAAATTGGAATTAAAATAAAAATGAAATTTTGAGAAAAAATCGACATTTTGAAAATTGAAAATTTTGCCAAAAATTGCAAAATTTTCAGAAAAATTCAAAAATTTGCTGATTATTAAAAGAATTAGAAAAAGTCACAATTCGAAATTCGAAATTTTTCCCAAACAAATCGAAATTTTACAAAAATAATGAAATTAAAGACGAAATTTCGAGAAAAGATAATAAATATTTGGAAAAAGACCCAAAATTTTTATGATTACATGTTTAAAAAAATGTCAAAATGATCATAGATGATCAAGAGTTTTAAGACGAAACGGAATTTCAAAAAAATTGAAATTTTCAAGTTGCAATTTTCAAGTGAAAGTTTTGAAAAGTGTCGAAGTTCTCAAAAGACATTCGAAGATTTCAAAAAGAGTCGAAATTTTCAAAAATATCTCGAAATACTTTTAAAGTCGAAATATTCAAAAAAAAATCTTATTTTCAAAACAAGTTTTTTTAGAAACAGTGGAATTTTTCAAAAATAATCCAAATTTTCTAAAATTTTGAAGTACATAGACTGCACGTTTTCAGAATCCTCAGTATTTCTCTGAAGATGATAGCTTGGCTGTCGAAACGCGTTAGAGCAAGCTTTTTAGTGTTTTTTAAATTTTCTTGGTTTTAGGACACAAGATTTCTATTTCAATTTTTTTGAATCCTAACAGGATTATTTTGTTTTGCCACTTTTTTGCTTTGTCGCTTTTTTTGCTTTTTTTCAGTCTTCCAGTTGATTACCTACGTTCGATGCAATTTGGGACCGCGCGTGGCAATTTGCGTTTCGTTTTGAGTAGGAAAAAACCGCGGTGGAAAATTCACCCTAATTAAATTCACGTGTTCACGCGGGCATTAAATGAAAAACCGAAATCGATGCAAGCATCTGGAGTTGATTATTGTAGCGCTCCAAACATTTATTCGATACTAATCGCCACCGATTGACGATACTATCGGCGATTATAGCCGGCGATTATTTGTCATTAGAATTAATACGTGACCCTGTAATGGGGTAATACGATAATGTAACTGGACGCATATCGGTCCAGTTGAGCGAGTTGCATTAAATTCACTCTACTGGCTGGTCAGCCCAAACGTTCGACCGCTACATTAGGTCTACCGATGCTATTAAATTTGATGCAAACTGCTACGGCTTGTATGCGGCGTTATCGCGGCACTCGGCAGCCGGAAAATTCATATTGCGGCATTATTAATCGACGAGGCGATCACAGTCCTAAGAGGTTCTTAAAATTCGTAACTGACTAGTGTAAGAATTTAAAGAAAAAATCCATAAATTTTCTTCGAAAAATATAAAGCCACAGAGGGGCCTTACGAAATATAGGGTCATTAGGAGGGGGAGCATTACCCACAATACCGTCACAATATGTGTAAGTGCAACGTATTTAAATTGAAAGGAAAGATAGTTACTTCTTTTATTGCAAAAATATCGCACTACACACAAGCGCTTCAAGAAAAAATCCCCGTTCGAATTTCTGGTCAAAGCAGACATATCAGAACAAACTCGCTATTTCTAGAAACAAATTGTTAGGATTTTTTAAAATTCGAGATATTCTGGAAAATTTTAACCGTTTTTCTGAAAATTTTCAATTTTCGTGGAAAATTTCCACTTTTCGTAGAAAATTTCGAGATATTTTTCAAAATTTTGACATTTTTGAGAATGTCTACTGTTTTTGAAGAATTCGACTATCTCTAAAAATTCATTGAATGTGGAAATTTTCAAGAAAAGACGATTCTTTTAAGAAGCCGAAATTTGGAAAAATTTCGAAATTTTGAGAAAAATTTGGATATTTTGGGAAAAATTTGGATATTTTGGGAAACATTTTCAAGAAAAGCCAAAATTTCAAATCAAATTATTTGAAATCTCATTTTTTTGTGGAAATATTTAAAATAAATCGGATTTTCTAATTAAAAATCGAATTATTTTAAAACATCAAGATTTTCAAACTTCTGATGTTCAAAAAATCACTTAAAATATTCAAAAAGCCGAATTTCAAAAAAGTCGAAATTTTCTAAAAATTAAAATTTTCAAACAAATCGAAAAAAGTAACCAATTTTTTTACTTAAAAACGGAAATTTTAAAAATTCGAAATTTCCAAATATTTCGAAATCTTTTTAAAAAGTTAATTTAAAATAAAAAATAAATAAAAAGCATCCCCATCCTACTCGCGGTGCTTTGAAGGCATAATAGGGTTGCCCTTTGCGAGTAGATTGAACTTAAAAAATTGAAATACAATTTTTGAAGATAACCAAAAAAAATTGAACTCAAAAAGAAAAACGCAAATAGTTTAAATTTCCAAAAAAACCGAAAATATTCAAAAAAAAGGCGAAATATCAAAAAATCATCGAAATAAAGTTGAAATGTTTTAAAAATTCCGTCAGAAATCTTTAAAAAAAGTCTGAAAATTTCAAAAAAAGGTTTGGAATCAAAATTCGAAAAGTCGAGATTTTCCAAAATATATCGAAAAGTGGTCGAAATGTTGAATAAGTTAAAAATTTTTAAAAAACCTTATCTTTAGAAAATGCAGAAAATTTGGAAAAAGATTTTGGAAAAAGTAGATTTTTTGAAAAAGTTTGATTTTTTAAAACTTGATATTTTAAAAGAAAAAAAGTCAAAAGTTTCAAGTAAGGTCGAAATTTTCCAAAATATATCGAAAGTGGTCGAAATTTTGAATAAAGTTGAAATTTTTTAAAATATCTTTATCTTCATAAAATGCTGCAAATGTCGAGAAAAAATTTGGAATCAAAATTCCCAAAAAAGTAAAATTTTGAAAAAGTTTGGTTTTTGAAAAGTTGATATTTTAAAAGAAAAAAATCAAAAGTTTCAAGTAAAGTCGAAATTTTTCAAAATATATCGAAAAGTGGTCGAAATTTTGAATAAAGTTGAAATTTTTTAAAAGATCTCTGTCTTCAGAAAATGCTGAAAATTTCGAGAACAATTTTGGAATCAAAATTTTGAAAAAAGTAAAATTTTGAAAAAGTTTGATTTTTGAAAAGTTGATATTTTAAAAGAAAAAAGTCAAAAGTTTTAAGTAAAGTCGAAATTTTCCAAAATATATCGAAAAGTGGTCGAAATTTTAAATAAAGTTGAAATTTTTTTAATCATCTCTGTCTTCAGAAAGCGATGAAAATTTCGAGAAAAGTTTTGGAATCAAAATTCTGAAAAAAGTAGAAATTTTGAAAAAAATTGATTTTTGAAAAATTGATATTTTTTTTAAAAGTCAAAAGTTTCTACTGAAGTCGAAATTTTCCAAAATATATCGAAAAGTGATCGAAATTTTAAATAAAGTTGAAATTTTTAAAAGATCTCCATCTTTAGAAAATGCTGTTAATTTCGAAAAGAGTTTTGGAACCAAAATTTAAAAAAAAAAAGTAGAAATTTTGAAAAGGTTTGATTTTTGAAAAGTTGATGTCTAAAAAAAGTCAAATGTTTCAACTGAAATCGAATTTTTCCAAAATATAACGAATAGGGGTCGAAGTTTGGAATAAAGTTGAAATTTTTTTAAAAATCTCTATCTTCAAAAATGCTGAAAATTTCGAAAAATAGAAATTTAGAAAAATATCGAAATAGCGAAAAATATAGAAATTTCTGGAAAAGTCTTTTCGGCTAAATATATATTTTTTCTTTACTAAGAGTGCGTTTAGATTATACTCTTTATTCGTACATTTCTCTCTGACAGAAGTGTCAGTTATCCTAAGAGAAGCTATCCGAGACTTATCGACCCAGCTGAGAGGAGATAGCTTCTCTCAGGATAGTTGATACTTATTGTTAGAGAGAAAATATATTTTATGTGAGAGAGAAATGTACGGAATAAAGTATCGAGTGTAAACACACCTTAAGGGATAAACCTTCTGTAGTGACAGTAGAATAAGTCAAGATAGGCAATGCATCATGTCAACGAGACCAGAAGCTAAATTCTTCTGAGAGAAAGCGCCACAAAAAAAAAGAGTACGTTCGTAGATCAAGTATACTGGGGGGCGAAACTCTTCTGACGTAAAAGTGGAAGAGCTAAGACAGAAGATCTTATTAAGTATGGGTAGTATGGGGACCATGCCACAGGCGAAACTCATTTTTCCTGGTTATCTCTGACACCCTCGAACTGTGTTACCTTAACTCTGCTGGTAAACGTGTCAGCGTACATGTCCGCTTAGCTGCGGAAACGCGCCGGCGTACATGTCCGCTTAGCTGCCGAAAGGCGCGTCGTTTTTCCAGCTAGACGCCCTCTCGCTTGTAAGCAGTTAGGTTTTGAACACCGACCGTAAATGGCGTGCAAGGAGACCCTATTTAAAATTAGACAGTTGGATCCAGTCGTGAATTGTTTATTTGCAGATGACTTAGATCGTTGAACTGGAATATCGGGCGGCGTATCCTTCGACGATGAGTGTCGTGAGAATGCAATAAAACATAATCCGCGACGTTAGGGTACTAAAACTGATTCTAAACTCTAAAGTCGTGCGCAACTCTCGAACGTCTAAGTAGTTATTTCTGGAATCCCTCATCTATAAACTCCAGCCAGGAGCTGTTACGTGATGGTCATGAGATTTTCTCCAGTGTAGAAGCTTTGCCCGCATACTTTTACAATTCCCAATTTGTAAAAATGGGTTTATAAGCAACACGGATCGAATTCGGCCGTATACTATCTCCTCTTATATGGCCGATGTAATGTTCCATCAGTTTATTTGGCAAAACATTTTCAGTGACGTTAGGTGACCGAGTACAAAGTTGCATTTGAAGATTTTCTCTAATAATCTAATGTTATTACAGTTCTTGAATTATCAAGGGTATCAGTGGGGAATATAGAAGAAGAAAAATCATCAAATGGAGCGCTCGTGTAGTCACCACTTTAACCAAAATTAGAGGATTCAAAATAATCATTTTTAGGATTTACTGATGCAGACCTTTCCAAATTCACATTTAAGCTTACTTAATTGTTGTTTAATTGGGCCTTAGATGACATTTTTTTGTCCAAGATTGCTAAAAAATAAGAAGGCAAAAAATTATTCGAAGCTACGTAGAAGACGCTGCGGTCTATGACCTGTTTCTCCGTTTTTCTAATACATGCAGAAGAAAACTAAATTTTTTATACGTAAAATTAAGTGTAATTGTTATCATATTAGTGTAATTCTTTTAATAATATGTCCCCTGAAACCTTGCAATGCAGAGAACACTTAGGCAACCATGCACACCCAAGTCAGTACGTTGTAAAATCTATCCAGAGTTGAAGCCTGCCGCTGAAAGATAGCGTTGCCTGAAACTTGGGCGAGCTGAAAATTACGCTGCAATTAATCACGCAAATTCTACTCATTTAACACTCTTCTGTTAATTTGTTAACTTTATTTGGAATCTAAGACTAAGAACATACATAACTATTAAAAACCGTTTGATGATTTGAATCAGAAAGAAAATACAATTTATACACAAAAGAATAAAGTCATGTACTGTGCAACGATAAAATGACCTAAAATATAAGGTAATAAGACAACCCTCCAAACTCTCTAATTGTAAGTGTACACTTGAGGGTAAGTAGGCAGAAAAAATTTAAAGGAATTTGACAAGTAAAATATAAACCACTTCTTGATGATGAATAATTTTTAGGATAAAACCCGCTGTAACCATCACGAGCAAACAGTCGCTGGAAACTTCGAGTTTGGAAACTCTTGTGGTGAACTTCCCCCGTTTGCAAGTTGTTTTTGACGTTGAAACGCACAAAGCCAAATGTATACAGACTCCCAGAAGGTTGCTTACCTCGCAGCTACGTTAAACAGATCGGATTTCGCCGGAAAAATATAAAAAAGGGCACGTGAGTATGCGTATCACGCGCCGAAATGCTTCGCCAGATCCGTCTAAGGTCCGTGAATGGAATTCGACGCGTTCCGCAATAATACAACTTACACCAATTCATACATGTCGGGGATGAAAGAACGACGTCAGTTTGTGAAATATTAAACAGTTCAGTCGAGTGCTTTACTCGAGCTCGAACGAAGACAACAAAATAAAATGCTTATTTTGCGTCTTTACCAAATCGGTACCCAATTATCATGAATCATTGATATCAATTAATTAATCGACTTTTTTTTAGAAATTTTGACTTCTTCGAAAAATTCTGACTTATTGAAAATTCAACTTTAAAAATGTCAATCTTTTTGACAAACTTTAAACTGATAGAATTCTCAGATAAGTCGAAATTTTTTAAAAAAGTTTAACTTTTCGAGAGAAGACGAAATTTTAAAAGAAAAAACTTCAAAATTTGGAAAAATAGTCAAAACGTTATCAAATCAAGATTTCGAAAGAAACGAGATTTTCGGACAGTGAAATATTCAAAACTAATTAAAATGTTGAATAAAGACGAAATTTTCAAAATATATTTAAAAAAAATTGATTTATACAAAAATCATCGAAAAGACGAAATTTGGCAAAAAAAGTTGACATATACGTCAGAATCTTCAAAAAATCAATTTTGCATGTCAAAATTTGGGAAAAAAGTGGAAAAGTATTGAAATTTTTCGAAAAAATCGAATTCTTCAAACAAAGTAGGGGTTTTTAACAGGAATTAAAATTTTGAAGAATCGACATTTTCGGAAAGTCCATAATTTCGAAAGTGAATGTCCCAAGGAAATGTATTTTAAAAGAAAATTGCAGATTTTAAAAAACGTCGACATTTTTAAAAAAGTAGAAATTTTCAAAACTAATCAAAAATTTAAAGAAGAAATTTTCAAAAAAATTTAAAATTTAAAAATTGAAATTTACAAAAATCATCGAAAAGACGAAATTTGGCAAAAAAAAGGTGACATATACAACATCAGAATCTTGAAGAAATCAATTTTGCATATCGAAATTTGGAAAAAAAAGTGGAAAAATATTGAAATTTTTCGAAAACATCGAATTCTTCAAACATAGTAGGGATTTTTAATAAGAATTAAAATTTTGAAGAATCGACATTTTCGGAAAATCCAAAATTTCGAAAGTGAATGTCTCAAAGAAATGTTTTAAAAGAAAACTGGAGATTTTAAAAAACGTCAACATTTTTAAAAAAGTGGAAATTTTCAAATAATTTTCAATATTTTCAAAAAATTTTCGAAATTTTCAGAAAAATCGAATGTTTTAAGACTAGTAAATTCTCCAAAAAATAGTCGAATTCCAAAACTATTTAGAATTTCGAGGAAAGACGAAATTTCGAAAGACGTCAAAATTGTCAACAAAAGTCAAAATTTTACGGAGTCTAGATTCTGACAGAATTGATGTGTTTAGAAGTCGAAATTTTTAAAACTAATCAAAATTTTCAAAACTAATCAAACTTTTCAAAAAAATCAAAATGTTCAAAAAAGTATCGATCTGACCCGACCTGACCCGACCTGACCCGACCTGACCCGACCTGACCCGACCTGACCCGACCTGACCCGACCTGACCCGACCTAACCCGACCTGACCCGACCTAACCCGACCTAACCCGACCTGACCCGACCTAACCCGACCTAACCTAACCTAACCTAACCTAAATCGAAGGCCAGTTAAAAAGCCAAATTCGGCAGCAGCTTCTCAAAATTGACTAAAACAGAGACATTTTAAATCTATTTCAGATGATTAATAAGGTAAATTATATTGATAAAGTTTCACTCATATTATCACATCGGCCCAAACAAGGGGTCCTTCCAGGGGTGTACGACTCTCAGCCTTTAATAAGAAGAGGCTCTTTCCCCAACGCTAACCGGCGATTGTGAAGGAAGTTATTTCATGCACTAGTAGTGGCACTTAGGGGGACCGGTGTACGTATGATGTACGTATGATGTACGTACGATGTACGTATGGTGTACGTATGGTGTACGTATAATGTACGTATGATGTACGTATGATGTACGTATAATGTACGTATGGTGTACGTATGACGTACGTATGATGTACGTATGATGTACGTACGTATGATGTACGTATGATACACATATGATGTACGTACGATGTACGCATGATGTACGTACCTAAAGACCGGGGTGCGAGGTCAGGGATCCGACGTCCGGGGGACCAAAGGCCGGGGACCGGGGTACGGTGTCCGGCGTCTGGGGTCCGAGGTCCAAGGACCGGGGTCCGGAAACCAGGGTCCGGGACCATAGACCGGGGTATTTTGTCCGGGGACCAGGGTTCAGGGTTCGAGGACCGTAGTTTGGGGTCCTGGGACCGTTGTCTTCGGACCGTGGTCTGGGGACCGTGGTCTTGGGACCGTGGTCTGAAGATCGTGATCCGGGGACCGGAGTTCAAGGACCGTGGTGCGGAGTGCGGGAACCGGGTGCGGAAACCGGGGTTCGGGGTCCGGGGACCGGAGTGCGGGGACTTGGGTGCGGTGACAGGGGTCCGGGGAACGTGATCAGGGGTCCGAAAACCAAGATCCGAAGACCGGGGTCCGGGGACCAAAGAACGGAGTCCATGGTCCGGGTACCAGGGTCCTGGGTTTGGGGATTAGGGTCCAGGGTTAGAGGTCCGGGAACTGGGGTGCGGGGTCCGGAGTCCGATGTCCGGGAACCCAAGTCCAGGGACCGAAGTCCGGGGACCGATGTCGGGAAACCGGGGACCGGGGTGCTGGGATCGGGGTGTGGGGTCCGGCGTTCGATGTCCGAGGTCCGGGGACCGGGGTCCGGAAACCAGGGTCCGGGGTCCGAAGACCGGGGTATATGGACCAGGATCCGGAGTCTGAGGTTCGGAGACCGTGGTCCTAAGTCCGGGAACCGTGGTTCGGGGTCCGGGGACCGGGGTCCGGTATGGCGTACGTATGATGTACGTACGATGTACTTATGGTGTACGTACGTAAGGTGTACGTATGGTGTACCGTGTACGTATGGCGTACCTATGGTGTACGTATGATGTACGAATGATGTACGAATGATGTACGTATAGTGCACGTATGGCGTACGTATGATGTACCAATGATGTACGTACGTATGATGTACATATTGTGTACGTATGATGTACGCATGGTGTACGTATGACGTATGTATGATGTACGTATGATGTACGTATGATGTACGTATGATGTACGTGCGATGAACGCATGATGTACGTATGACGTACGTATGATGTACGTATGACGTACGTATAATGTACGTATGATGTACGTATGATGTACGTATGATGTACGTATGATGCACGTACCTAAAGACCGGGGTGCGGGGTCAGGGGTCCGACGTCCGGGGGACCAAAGGCCGGGGACCGGGGTGCGGGGTCCGGCGTCCGAGGTCCAAGGACTCCGGAAACCAGGGTCCGAGACCAAAGACCGGGGTATTTTGTGCGGGGACCGGGGTTCAGGATTCGAGGACCGTAGTTTGGGGTCCTGGGACCGTTGTCTTTGGACCGGAGTCCAAGGACCGTGGTGCGGAAACCGGGGTTGGGTGTCCGGGGTCCGGTGTCCTGGGACTGGAGTGCGGGGACTTGGGTGCGGAGACAGGGGTCCGAAAACCAAGATCCGAAGATCGGGGTCCGGGGACCAAAGACCGGAGTCCATGGTCCGGGTACCAGGGTCCTGGGTTTGGGGATTAGGGTCCAGGGTTAGAGGTCCGGGAACTGGGGTGCGGGGTCCGCAGTCCGATGTCCGGGAACCCAAGTCCAGGGACCGAAGTCCGGGGACCGATGTCGGGAAACCGGGAACCGGGGTGCTGGGTTCGGGGTGTGGGGTCCGACGTTCAATGTCCGAGGTCCGGGGACCGGGGTCCGGTAACCAGGGTCCGGGGTCCGAAGACCGGGGTATATGGACCAGGATCCGGAGTCTGAGGTTCGGAGACAGTTACAAGTTAATGGCGCCCTCATAGACTTTTCGGGACGTAGAACAGGAATTTGAAAACCAAATTGTGCTACGACCATCCGGTCGCGAGATACAAGCCCCAAAAATTTCGAAATTTTCAAATTTTTAAAGTCGAAATTCAAAAGGTTTTATTGATGAAACGTCAATTTTTGACATAAAATTGAGATCTCTACCTCTGTCAGTTTCGTCAAAACTGTTACCACCTTTTGATTTTTAAATGGAATATTCTGTATATAATATAGCATTCTTGGAATATTTACAATTTTCTGAATACAATCATATAAAATAAGTGATTTTTGAAAAACCAAATTTCCTTTTGATCCATTTTATTTGCCAGTCTAGAAAGGCATGACTCACCCTAATTAGATCTAAGACAGTGGTCCGGGAACCGTGGTTTGGGATCCGGGGACCGGGGTCCGGTATGGCGTACGTATGATGTACGTATGATGTACGTACGTACGTGTGATGTACGTATGATGTACGTATGGTGCACGTATGATGTACGATGATGTACGTACGCATGTATGATGTACGTACATATGATTTGCGTACGATATGTACGTATGATGTACGTACGTACGTATGATGTACGTATGATGTACGTACGATGTACGCATGATGTACGTATGACCTACGTATGATGTACGTATGATAACGTACGTAGGTATGATGTACATACGATGTACGCATGATGCACGTATGACGTACGTATGATGTACATACGATGTACGTATGATGTATGTATGGCGTATGTATGATTAACGTATGATGTACTTATGTACGTACGTATGATGTACAGATGTATGATGTACTGATGTAAGTATGATGTACGTACGATATGCTGTACATATGAAGAAGATGTACTTCATACATACATCATACATCATGGTGTACGTACGATGTAGGTATGGTGTACGTACATATGATGCACGCATGGTGTACCGTGTACGTTTGATGTACCGTGTACGTATGATGTATGTATGATGTACGTATGATGATGATGTACTTCATACATACATCATACGTATGTACGTATGGTGTACGTATGACGTACGTATGGTGTACGTGTGACGTAGGTATAATGTACGAACGATGTACTTATGGTGTACGTACATAAGATGTACGTATGGTGTACCGTGTACGTATGGCGTACGTATGGTGTACGTGTGATGTACGTATAATGTACATGATGTAAATGATTGAAACCTCTGAGTAATTTTGTACAAAAAGGTCCACGTTTTGAAAGCAACGTACGTATGATGTACGTACGATGTACGTATGATGTACGTATGATGCACATACGATGTACGTACGTATGATTTACGTATTATGTACGTATGGTGTACGTATGGCGCACGTATGATGCACGTACAATGTACGTATGATGTACGGATGTACGTCCGGTCCCCGAACCCTTATCTCCGCACCCAAGTCCTTGCACCTCGGTCCCCTGACTACGGTCCACGGTCTCCGATCCACGTTTCCCAATTTCCGGTCCCCGATCCACGTTTCCCAATTTCCGGTCCCCGGACCTCTGTATTTGGTCCCCTAACCCCGATCCACGGTCTCCTTTCCCGGGACTCCGGTGCACGAACCCAGGTCCCCAGACCCCAGTCTTCGGTCACCGGTGCCTGGAGCCCGGTTACCGGTCCCCGGACCCCGGTTTCTGGACCTAGGGGCCCAGCTTAGGACCCCACTCCTTAGACTTCGGTCCCCGGTCCATATTCCTAGATCCACGGTACCTTGTCCCAGGTTTCCGGACCTCGGCCCCGGTCTCCGGATCCCGATCCATGGTTTCCGGTCTTCAGACCTCAAAGCCAGGTCCCAGAACCTCGGTCCCGGACCCCGGACCCCGTTCACCGGTCCCTGGATCCCGGTCTTCAGATTCCTGTCCCTGGACCTCGGACCCCCGTCCCCGGTCTTCGGTTCTCGGACTTTGATTCCTGGTTCTCGGACACTGGTCCGTGGTCCCTGGACCCGTCCCCGGAGCTCCGGTCCTCGGACTTCAGTCTCTGGCTCCAAGAGCCCGTTCCCTGGACCATGGTCCCCGAACCTCGGTCTTCGATCGCTGGACTCCGTACTCCGGTCCTTGGTTCCCGGACCCGGGTTCCTGGTCTTCGGTCCCTGGACCCCGAACCCCGGTCCATGCTCCTCGGACCTCGGACCTTGGACTCCGGACCTCCGATCCCGATTTTGATGAACCCGATACCGATACCGAACCCGAACCCGATCCCAAACCCGCTCCCGACCCTGATCCAAACCCAAAAATAACCTAACTTAACCTAAGCTAACCGTAAGTTAATGGCGCCCTCATAGACTTTTCGGGACGTAGAATAGGAATTTGAAAACCAAATTGTGCTACGACCATCCGGTCGCGAGATACAAGCCCCAAAAATTTTGAGATTTTCAAATTTTTAAAGTCGAAATTCAAAAGTTTTTATTGATGAAACGTCAATTTTTGACATAAAATTGAGATCTCTACCTCTGTCAGTTTCGTCAAAACTGTTACCACCTTTTGATTTTTAAATGGAATATTCCGTATATAATATAGTATTCTTGGAATATTTACAATTTTCTGAATACAATCATATAAAATAAGTGATTTTTGAAAAACCAAATTTCCTTTTGATCCATTTTATTTGCCAGTCTAGAAAGGCATGACTCACCCTAATTAGATCTAACCGACCACAGTGAAAACTTGGGAAGCGTTATTGATTTTTTTTTTTTTTTCATTTGTTCACCATGTATCGGAACCGGATATTTTGAACTCTTTTGGCTGTAACTTCGGTTCTACTGATTTCACAGCAAAAGAGAGAATATGGCTATACATATTTGCCACTAGTTATACGTTTTTGGGTACCACATTACCGTTGTGGTGCGATTTAAAGAAATAAAGTTATGACGTAAAACCATTTTTGATAACTTTATTATGTGGTAATAGAATAAAATATATATTTTTTCACGCGATTTAATTTTAGTAACGTTATAGTGGTCCAATCGAATTAATTAGAATGAGTTACTTTCTAGATCTAAGGAAAAAATGGCGCCAAAATAATTTTCGATTTTTTAAAAATTACTTACCCTTTCTCCGTTGTATTCAGAAAATTGTGCAAATTCCAAAAATATAATAACATATAGGGTGTTCCATTGTCAAATCAAAAGTTGGTGTCAGTTTTAATGAAACTGTCACTAGTAGAAATGTCATTTTTGAGTCAAAAATTTAAATTTCATAGACCCAGTGTAGCATGTGTGAAGATTTTATCTTAATAAAGAAGAAATGCGGACACACTGCTACACACGATATACGTTTGTAAACGCGATATAAATCGCATTTCTATATTTTTCAACGGCAACTTTAGAAAGGAGGAAAGGAGGAGGAGGAGGGGGAGGAGGAGGAGGAGGAAGAGGAGGAGGGGGGAGGAGGAGGAGGAGGAAGAGGAGGAGGAAGAGAAGGAGGAGAAGAGGAGAAGAAGAAGAAGAAGGAGAATGAGCAGAAGAAGAGGAAGAAGGAGGAGGAGGTGGAGGAGGAGAAGAAGGAGAAGAAGGAGAAGAAGAAAAAGGAGAAGAAGGAGGAGAAGGAAAAGGAGAAAAAGGAGAAGGAGGAGCAGAAAAAGAAGAGGAAGGAGAAGAAGGAGTAGAAGAAGAAAAGGAAGAAGTGGGGGAAGAGGAGGAGAAGGAGTAGAATAAGAAGAAGAAGAAGAAGAAGGAGGAGGAGGAGAAGAGAAGGAAGAGAAGGAAAAGAAGAAGGGGAATGAGAAGAAGAAGAAGAATTAGGGGGAAGAGGAGGAGAACGAGTAGAATAAGAAGAAGAAGGAGGAAGAGGAGAAGGAGGAGGAAGAGAAGGAAAAGAAGAAGGGAAATGAGAAGAAGAAGAAGAAGAAGAAAAAGAAGAAGAAGAATGAGAAGGAGGAGGAGGAGAAGGAGGCGAAGAGGAGAAGGAGAAGAAGAAGAAGAATGAGCAGAAGAAGAGAAAGAAGGAGGAGGTGGAGGAGGAGGAGGTGGAGGAGGAGAAGAAGGAAAAAAAGGAGAAGAAGGAGAAGAAGGAGGAGAAGAAGAAGAAAAAGGAGAGGAATGAGAAGAAGAAGAAGAATGAGGGGGAAGAGGAGGAGAAAGAGTAAAATAAGAAGAAGAAGGAGGAGGAGGAGGAAGAGAAGGAAGAGAAGGAAAAGAAGAAGGGAAATGAGAAGAAGAAAAAGAAGAAGAATGAGGAGGAGGAGGAGAAAGAGAAGGAAAAGAAGGAAAAGAAGGAAAAGAAGAAGGAAAATGAGAAAAAGAAGAAGAAGAATGAGGAGGAGGAGGAAGAGGAGGAGGAGGAGGAGGAAGAGGAGGAGGAGGAGGAGGAGGAGGAGGAGGAGGAGGAGGAGAGGAGAAGGAGAATGAGGAGAAGAAGAGGAAGAAGAAGGAGGTGGAGAAGGAGAAGGAGGAGAAAGAGAAAAAGGAGATGAAGGAGGAGAAGAAGAAGAAAAAGGAGAGGAACGAGAAGAAGGAGTAGAAGAAGAAAGGAAAGAAGAGGGAGAAGAGGAGGAGAAGGAGTAGAATAAGGAGGAGGAGGAGAAGGAAGAGGATGAGGAGGAAGAGAAGGAGAGAAGAAAAAGGAGAATGAGAAGAAGAAGAAGGAGGAGGAGGCGGAGGAGGAGGCGAAGAAGGAGAAGAAGGAGAAAAAGGAGGAGGAGAAAAAGGGGAGAAGAAAGAGGAGGAGAAGGAAACGAAGAAGAAATAGAAAAAGGAGAAGAAAAAAAAATAAAAAGAAGCAGGAGAAGGAGGAGGAGGAGGAGGAGGAGAAGAAGAAGAAAAAGAAGGAGCAGGAGAAGGAGAAAAAGAAAAAGAAGATTTTTCAAAAAAAATATTTTTTCACAAAGGCGAAATTTTCAAAAAGAAGAAGAAGAAGAACTTAGTTGTCCCGTTGTTAAATAAAAGTGTTAAAATCCAGTATTTAATTGTGTGAAGTAGTAGCGCGTAACAATATGTTACATGATGCAACTTGAGTGTTGTATTTTGGGGTATTAAAATGTCTTGACAAGACGAAGCGAATATTGGCTTCCCCGCAACTGTCTTTGAGCGATTTGTCAATAAATGTTTCATGGAGTAAACGCAAACATTCCGTTTTCGAACTTGAGGAAGAATCGCGATCCATATTTATTTAGGAGACGACACAGCGAATATTGGATATTTTAAATGTTGATAGGAAAACAAAATGGCAAGCGAAAAGTACATGTTATTTCAGTTCATCTAACTCCCAAGTCACTTGCCCTTTATTGACTTATATTCCGATGATTTATTCGTTCAATAATAGATGTCGGAGGGAGACAAACTGCGTAAACACCTGTTATCTGGGAGAGATTTACGCTTTGGTGGGTTTACACTTTTTTCGGGGTTCATCGAATGCCGACTGCGTATTTCTTCTTTTCATATAAAAATGATGAAAGGGCGTATTATTTCTGCCGCAACTTTATTGACGCTTCGTATTTATCTTGATGATTTTATAAAAGACAGGCAGAATCCCCGTGACGTTATATATACTTTATACTTTCGCTTCAAATGTAATTCAGATTTACGATATTAACAAAAAAAAAAAACCACAGAGTAACTTTATATTTCTTTCGTAATGTTTCTATTCGCAGCTTCGCAAGCCCACGCAAATCGATAACAGACGAGAGAAATGAATGAGAGAGACTGGCTTGAGAGTGACATGTAAAAAAATCACCATTTGATTCCTCACAATAGACCCTATTACACTTTTGATATATTCTATTACACGTGGCGCTCGGAGGTAGACAAAAAAACGCTAAGCGAAAGCTGGCAAAAAAATTTTCACAACGGAGGAGTGAGGGTGGGCCGAATTGCAAACAGAAATAACTCAGGTGTATCCATTACACCGTTTCGTTTCGCTTTTTCTAGCGTGTTTTTTCATAATTCTAGACTTTAGGGAACGAGAAACGAGAATTATTTGATGTTTTTTAATTATGTAATTTATTTTATGCGATAAGCAAAATAAACACCGCTGCGCCGTAGCGGGAATATATCACCTCGTATATTTTCTTCCTAGGCCGACATTTCTATTTTGATTCACCAAAACCATTGAATCTATCAAATTGTGGTTAAGACGACGTCATGTATTATCAATGTTGTTCGTTTTGCAGCAGAATAAAGACTCACAGATAAGAAATGCGATAAGGCAAAATAAACACCGCTGCGCCGTATCGACAATATATCATACAAAATGATGAGTTAGCGCCACATACTTTCAGTATATGATTGACCAGTAGATTTTTCTCAAATGCTAAGGAGTTAATTTTTGGGTAAATTTCTTTGCGCACATCCCCTTTTTCACCTCGTATATTTCCTTCCTAGGCCGACATTTCTATTTTGAATCGGCAAAACCCTTGAATTTGTCAAATTATGGTTAAGACGGCGTCATGTATTATCAATGTTGTTCGTTTTGCAGCAGAATAAAGACTCACAGGTAAGAAATGCGATAAGCAAAATAAACACCGCTGCGCCGTATCGAGAATATATCATATAAAACGATGAGTTAGCCCCATATACTTTTAGTATATGGTTAACCATTAGATTTTTCTCAAACGCTAAGGAGTTAATTTTTGGGTAAATTGCTCTGCGCATACCCCCCTTTTCACCTCGTATATTTTCTTCCTAGGCCGACATTTCTATTTTGAATCGGCAAAACCCTTGAATTTGTCAAATTGTGGTTCAGACGGCGTCATGTATTATCAATGTTGTTCGTTTTGCAGCAGCATAAAGACTCACAGGTAAGAAATGCGATAAGCAAAATAAACACCGCTGCGCCGTATGGAGAATATATCATACAAAATGATGAGTTAGCGCCATATACTTTCAGTATATGATTAACCATTAGATTTTTCTCAAACGTTGAGGAGTTAATTTTTGGATAACTTGCTCTGCGCATACCCCTCTTTTCACCTCGTATATTTTCTTCCTAGGCCGACATTTCTATTTTGAATCGGCAAAACCCTTGAATCTGTCAAATTGTGGTTAAGACGACGTCATGTATTATCAATGTTGTTCGTTTTACAGCAGAATAAAGACTCACAGATAAAAAATGCGATAAGCAAAATAAACACCGCTGCGCCGTATCGAAAATATATCATACAAAATGATGAGTTAGCGCCATATATTTTTAGTATATGGTTAACAATTAGATTATTCTTAAACGTTGAGGAGTTGATTTTTGGGTAAGTTGCTCTGGGCATACCCCCCTTTTCACCTTGTATGTTTTTTTCCTAGGCCAACATTTCTATTTTAATTCACCAAAACCCTTGAATCTGTCAAATTGTGGTTAAGACGACGTCATAAATTATCAATGTTGTTCGTTTTTCAGCAGAATAAAGACACACAGATAAGAAATACGATGAGAAAAATAAACACCGCTGCCCGTATCGAGAATATATCATATAAAATGATGAGTTAGCGCCATATACTTTCTATTTTGATTCACCAAAACCCTTGAATCTGTCAAATTGTGGTTAAGACGACGTTATGTATTATCAATGTTGTTTTTCAGCAGAATAAAGACTCACAGATAAAAAATGCGATAAGCAAAATAAACTCCGCTGCGCCATAGCGAAAATATATCATATAAAATGATGAGTTAGCGCCATATACTTTCAGTGTATGGTAAACCATTAGATTTTTCTCAAACGTTAATGAGTTAATTTTTGGGTAACTTGCTCTGCGCATACCCCCTTTCACCTCGTATGTTTTCTTCCTAGGCCGACATTTCTATTTTGATTCACCAAACCCTTGAATCTATCAAATTGTGGTTAAGACGACGTCATGTATTATCAATGTTGTTCGCTTTGCAGCAGAATAAAGACTCACAGATAAGTAATGCGATAAGCAAAATAAACATCGCTGCGCCGTAGCGAGAATATATCATACAAAATGATGAGTTAGTGCCATACAGTTTCAGTATATGGTTAACGCGTGCAGGCAAGTTTAAATCCATTGGTGTGTATTATTTATTGCCTACCTTTGTTAAGGTTTGGATGCCCATTTTTAGGGGTTGAATGCCCATTTTTAGGGGTTGAATGCCCATTTTTAGGGGTTGAATGTCCATTTTTAGGGTTTGAATGCCCATTTTTAGCCCCTTAAAAGTTAAATTTAAAAAAATCCTTTCTTAGTGCTCACCTACGTTATACGTAACCTTCGTGTGCAAAATTTCATTTTTGTAGAGCCACCCGTTTAGGTCATGCGTTGTCTGTCGGTCAGTCTTAGAGTTTTATTAGATAAATAGAATTCTAACCAAAATATAAATGCAAAGTGTGGTTTGTCTGTCAGCTTGTCCGGTTTTAGCTCAATTACCGAAGTGATTTTGAAGAAATTTAATACAGATGCACTTTGCAAGGCGGGATCATTAATAAGATACGATTTATTCCCTAATTAATAAGATACGTTTTATTCCCTAAATTTACGCTCAAACTAATATTATGTCCAGGAAGAGTAAATTGTTCATTTCTATGTAAATAAATGATTTTGACAGCGACGACAGCGATGACACAGTCTTAACTAACTTTGCATATAGGATTCTTTCAAAGTAATAGAAATTGATACATATGATCGTAGCAACGAATTTTAACAAAACATCATTCTGCAATCTGCACGAACTCTTTAAAGTTGCGCAGAAGTATGCCTTGTGACCCCTCGTTGGAGAGCTCTTTTCAAGAGCATTGTAATGCAACATTTGGTTTTGTGATTATCATAATTAAACATAATAAAAAAATCAAAAACTATAACAACTAAGACTTTATATAAGCGAGGTTCCAAACCAGCACTATTTTCACGTTGGCAAAATTCCGGTCTATCATTTTTAACGTTTTGTAGAATATTTGGCATATAATTTGTCAGTATACTAAAAAAAATCTTGCTAAATAAAATTAGTCAGAAGGCACAAGGCAATTATCAATCGGGTTGCATTCAAATGTTCTTGTTGTGGGAGGCGAAAATCTGCCGGACGGCCGTGCCGAGGTGATGTATGTGGTCCCATTTAACGGGAACTTGACTCTTCTACGGTCGACTCCAATGTAAATATTTTCGCATTTTTCATTTTCATAACGGCAACCCGGCTTACTTTTAGTACGTCATCGCACATTTGCATTCCGAGCAGTAAGGTCGGAATTGCCCATCGTCCGCTTAAAATGTAAATAGTTAACACAGTGTCGAGCACGGAAATTCTATTTTCCGCATTTCCATCGGGCGCGCGCGGTGACCAGATTGAAGAAGATTGTTGAAACTTTGACAATATCGCCCAACTTTTTAGTTGAATCGGTCAATTTGGAAAATAACGGTTTGATTTATATTTTAATTAATATTCTAGTTCTGTGTTTCGTTTACCTTAGATTTTTTGATACTTGCAGACTTTTTTTATAGTGTAACGAAATGTTACTATAGAATTTAGAACGTAAGGAAATTTTTTAGAAAAATCTGATAAGGGAAAGCGGCCGCGATAATGAACCAAACGGCAGATAAGCGTCTTATCTGCTGGAAATTTCTAGAATCCGAAAGCGGGACCTATATAAGGCGGTCGCCTTTCCCGCAGTCAGTGAGTGTAGTTAGTAAGTGAGTTAGTAGTTAGAAGTCAATGAATAAGTCAAATGTCATGAATTTTCTATTTACTAAGCTTTTGCTTATCCAACTGAGTTAAGAAATTATTCGCGTACGCAACTGTAAAATTAAAGTTCCCTTTCTGGAAAATTAGGGAATTATACCAGATAAGATAGCTACAATAAGGATTTCGAGAATATCTGATCGAATTTTTATTGCAAGACTGAGCCGCTTGGCATCGGAAAGTAATAAATGAAGTGAGATAAATCAAGACACTTGTTTTTATTCGCACATTAAAAAGTTTTCGTAATAAGAGATAGCACAGTTTGGCATCCACTATTAAAAAACTTTCGAGATATACGAGCGTTTGCTGTTACCGAACAACATTAGGATTTATGAAGGCACGCCACCATATTGATCTTGAAGGACCCAAAGGCATGATATTATATTCCGCAAACTAGGACGAAATATTAAAGAGGACGCGATACTTTAGATACGAAGCGTTTCGTTTTCACTATTTTATATGAGGTCCATCGAATTAGAGATTTAATCCATCACTATTTAGTGAAGTGATGTTCAAGTTCCACAATTAATGGACCTGACAAAGTGTGATCAATGAGAGTTATCTCACTACTAGTGACGTTTGTAACTTTAGTTACATCGCACATCCTAGTTGTCACTCTCAACTTCAATTGGATGCAACTTTTGCACCTTTGGTAAATACTGAAACACTCCAGATTCTTCCAAAAATTACCATGTAACTCTAGTTACATCGTACATCCTCAGCAAGAATTGCTTCTATTGGCATGCAACCTTTGCACCTTTGGTAAACACTGAGATATTCCAGACTTTTCCAAAAACCACCACTTCAGCTACATCATACATCCTAGATGTCATCTTCAGCAAAGATTGCTTCAATTGACATGCAACCGTTACCTTTGGTAAAAACTGAAACATTCCAGACTCTTCCAAAAACCACCATGTATCTTTAGTTACATCGTACATCCTAGTTGTTATTCTCAGCAATTGGCATGCAACCTTTGTCTTTTGGTAAACATTTTTGGAGACATTCCAGACTTTTCCAAAAGTCCACCACTTCAGCTACCTCGTAGTGGTCATCTCAGCAAACATCAATTGACATGCAACATAACCTCTGGTAAATACTGAAACATTCCAAACTGTTTCAAAAACCATCAATAAAAGAGGATACGTTCGGGTAGCAATGACCCGTTTAAAAAACCTCCCCCCTTTGTTCCCTTTTTACAAATCGCCGGTTTAAAATCGTTTCAATATATACATCTGGTTGAGATTGGGAAGAGCGTCATTCCGTGTGATGTGACATGGACGGAACATGATCCTTCCGTATTAACGTTGTAGTCCCTGTTACGTTATAAAACGATCTGGAGTTTCATTTTATTGCGCTTGTAAAGTCTCCTGAATTCTAATGATCAACTTAAAACTCCAGTGTTTCCGCGAATCCACTGTAGTATTGTAACCAATTTAGAACGAATTTCTCTTTGAATGTTTTGTAATGCGCTCGCGATATCGAGGATTTTCAATTCGAACAACTTCAATAAATCGAAACAGAAACGTTCTCGTCCTGGTAATTATTTTGTATCACAATTAGGACTTCTGAGTCACGAAAGGTAAATTTCCTCTAAATATTCCGATAGCTCAAATTTAAGTATTGCAGCGAAATGTAAATTATAGAATTTAATACGTAAGAAAATTTTTTAGAAAGATCTGATAAGGGGAAAGCGGCCGCGATAACGAAGCAAACGGCAGAAATTTCGGCCAACGATAAGCCTTATCTGCCGAAAACTTCTAGAACCCGGAAGCGAACACTATATAAGGCGGACGCCTTTCCCTCGAATCAATCAGTTAGTCAGTCAGTGTAATTAGTGAGTTAGTAGTTAGAAGTGAGTTCACTATTCAGTTGTAGTGTTCCGAGTTTAGTTTGGTAATAAAGTGGGTATTATCCACGTGTTAATAATCAATTCGAACCGATAAGCCCGTAACAGTATTTTATTTTGTTGGGAAAAATCCAATTCAGATTTTTATCCGCCGCGGCGGTAGGCGGTAACAAAATAAACGGAATCTGTTTTTAAATTTCCTTCCTAACTTTCTAAGCTATTTATCAGAGATCGGGAATTGTTCGATGCAGCCTTACCTTGAAATAGGATGACCACGCAAATTCACTTTTATTGCACTCTAGGGGCAGTTTACCTTACTTGCTGTATTGCTTTCTGCTCTCATTTCGAGAACAAATATGTAGTTGGTGGATATTGCTTCGAGCTACATTGGCACAGGTTATTTTAACAACAAAACTGTCTAGATGTATCGCATTTGCAACGTTTTGTGATCAACAAATTATAAATGACTTAAAAAGGAACGTTTTAATTATAGCTCTGGATATCGACCAAATTAACTCAACAATTTTCGCTCATACAAGTAATTGGTGTTAAATCTTGATTCTTAAATTTATTATGTTTTCCTAATTTATGTTTTAATAATTATTTGTCACTGTTAAGACTTTTGTGACCTTAGTAATTTTAACTTATTCAACAAAACATATACTTTGATTAGTTGTTTAAGCTCTAAAAGTTTGTGAAGTAATTGCGACTGGCTTATAAAAAAAAGGCATCAAAATCCATTAATAATTTTATCACACAACCTAAAATCATAACAATTCCAGTCGAGAAAGCATTAAATTTATAAGGAAAGCATCGTACCAAACTTAACTGAATAGTTAAACTAAAAAAAAATGAAATTTTTCATCATGAAAGCAGTTTTTCAGCTTAAAAGGCCTTAAATGGAAAAATTGTTGTGTTTAAAAGACATTCGAATAAATAATGCTTTTTATGACAAAAATAAAATGCCCTTTTTTATGACGAAAATAAAATTCCCTTAAAAGGCATTTAAATCAAGGAAGATTTTCGTCGTGAAAATTGTTGGCCTTAAAAGGCATTAAGCTCACACCAGAGGCTGTTCGACACAGAACTTTGAAATAATAAAGCTGTTGGGCTTAAAAGGCATTAGGTTTATCGGTACAGAGGCCTGAAGTAGGGAAATTGTTGAACTTCAATGAATTCAAATTAAAAAAAATTTCGTTGTAATAATACTAAAATAAAAGAGATTTTTAAAGTAAAAGCTCGCTTGCATAACATTAATAAAATTTTTCAGCTTAAAATAGCCTTAAAGAAAATTGACTGAAAGCAGCAACGTTGTTGAGTTTAAAAGGCAATTCGATCGCCATAAAAGCCAGCAATAGTTAAAAGGCATTTAAATCGAGGCATTCTCATCGTGAAAGTTTTAACACAACTGAGCCTAAACTAAAAAGTACATTAATAGTTCTTTTTATAAGGAAAGCATTAAAATAAAATTTCCTTAAAGGGCATTAAACTTAAAACAAAAGTTGATTGGCATAGAAGCTTGAAATAATTAAATTGGCATTTAAATCAAGGGATTTTCATCGTGAAAGTTTTAACACAACTGAGCCTAAACTAAAAAGCACATAAATAGTTCTTTTTATAAAGAAAGCATTAAAATAAAATTTGCTTAAAGGGCATTAAACTTAAAACAAAAGTTGATCGGCATGTAAGCTTGAAATAATTAAATTGGCATTTAAATCAAGAGATCCTCATCGGCACGACTGAGCCTAAAATGTATTAAAATCCAACTGTAAGACTGTAAGTCGATACAAAAAATTGAATTGGTTAAATCGTCAAGCCTAAAAGCATCCGAATAGTGCTTTGTACAACGAAAGCATTAAAAGAAAATTTGCTTAAAAGGCATTTAACTCGAGGAAGTTTTACATCCTGGCAATGGTAGCACTGATGACCTTAAAGAGCATTAAACTCAGAACAAAAGCTGATCGGCATAGAAGCTTGAAATAATTAAATTCTTGAGCTTAAAATCAAAATAGAGGTTTATAGATATAAAAGCTCGAAATAACAAAATTGCTGAATTCAAATAAAAAATTCTATTTAAAAACACTAAACACTTTTTAAAGACGCTCTTGTGTAACTGAACAAAGTTGTTTGGCGTAAATGCCCTAAGGTAAATTGACTGAAACCAGTAACGTGGTCAAATTTAAAAGGTGATACAATTAAAAGCCAGCGATAGTTAAAAGGCATTTAAATGGAGGTATCCTCATCGTGCACACGACTAAGCCTAAAATAAATTAAAATCAAACCGGAGACTGTTAGTCGATATTGAAGCTTAAAATAGTTAAAATTTTGAAGCTTAAAATAGTTAAAATCGTTAAGCTTAAAAGCGGCCGAATAAAGCTTTTTATAACGAAATCATTAAACGAAAAATTCCCTAAAAGGCATTTAAATCGAGGAAGTTTTACATTGTAATCGTAACTTTAAAGGGCACTGAACCCAGAATAGGGGCTGCTCGGTGCAGAATCTTGAAATAATTAAATTGTTGAGTTTAAAAATATTAGAACCAAAATAGAAGGCATCTAAATCGAGGGCATTCTCATCGTGAAAGTTTTAACATGACTGAGCCTAAAATGCACTAAAATTAAACTGAAGACTATTATTCTTCATGGTAGACCCTTATTAACCGGAAATATTATGTTTTTTTAAATTTATTTAAATATCACGTAGTCGCATTTCAAAAACTGTTTAGAAAATTGTCAACAAACCATAAAAATTTAAATATTTCGAAACTGGGCCGAAGAAATGTTAAATAAATTGAAAAAAACCTGAAGACTATTAGCTAATACACAAGCCTAAAAAAGCAAAATTTTTACACTTAAATGAATTCAAATTAAAAAAAAAATCATTGTAAAAACACTAAATTAAACAGTTTTAAAAATAAAAATGCGCTTATGTAATTTAATAAAATTGTTTAGCTTGAAATACCCTAAAGCAAATTGACTGAAAACAGCAACGTTGTCGAGTCTAAATGGTAATACGATCGTCATCAAAACCGGCAATAGTTAAAAGGCATTTAAATCGAGGCATTCTCATCGTAAAAGTTTTAACACGACTGAGCCTAAAATGTATTTAAATCAAACTGAAGACCATTAGTCGATGCAGAAGCTTGAAATAGTTAAATTGTCAAACTTAAGACACCCGAATATGACGAAATCAGTAAAAGAAAATTTCCTTAAAAGGCATTCAAATTGAAAAAGTTTTACATCATGGCAATGATAATATTATTGACCCTAAAATGCATTAAAGCCCAGAATAGAGGCTGATTGGCACAGAATATTAAAATAATAAAATTGTTGAGTTTAAAAAGCATTAAAATTAAACCAAAAGGCATTTAAATTGAGGCATTCTCATCGTGAACGTTTTAACATGACTGAGCCTAAAACGCACTAAAATCAAACTAAAGACTATTAGTTGATACACAAGCCTAAAAAAGCAAAATTTTTACACTTAAATGAATTCAAATTACAAAAAAAAATCATTGTAAAAACATTAAATTAAACAGTTTAAAAAAAAATGCGCTTATGTAATTTAATAAAATTGTTTAGCTTGAAATACCCTAAAGCAAATGGAGTGAAAGCAGCAACGTTGTCGAGTCTAAAAGGTAATACGATCGTCATCAAAACCAGCAATAGTTAAAAGGCATTTAAATCGAGGCATTCTTATCGTAAAAGTTTTAACACGACTGAGCCTAAAATGTATTTAAATCAAACTGAAGACCATTAGTCGATGCAGAAGCTTGAAATAGTTCAATTCTCAAACTTAAAAGACACCCGAATGTGACAAAATCAGTAAAAAAAAATTTCCTTAAAAGGCATTCAAATTGAGAAAGTTTTACATCGTGGCAATGATAACATTGTTGACCCTAAAATGCATTAAAGCCAAGAAGAGAACATTGAAATAATAAAATTGTTGAGTTTAAAAAGCATTAAAATCAAACCAAAAGGCATTTAAATTGAGGCATTCTCATCGTGAACGTTTTAACATGACTGAGCCTAAAACGCACTAAAATCAAACTAAAGACTATTAGTTGATACACAAGCCTAAAAAAGCAAAATTTTTACACTTAAATGAATTAAAATTAAAAAAAAATCATTGTAAAAACACTAAATTAAACAGTTTTAAAAATAAAAATGCGCTTATGTAATTTAATAAAATTGTTTAGCTTGAAATACCCTAAAGCAAATTGACTGAAAACAGCAACGTTGTCGAGTCTAAATGGTAATACGATCATCATCAAAACCAGCAATAGTTAAAAGGCATTTAAATCGAGGCATTCTCATCGTAAAAGTTTTAACACGACTTAGCCTTAAATCAAACTGAAGACCATTAGTCAATGCAGAAGCTTGAAATAGTTAAATTCTTAAACTTAAAAGACACCCGAATATGACGAAATCAGTAAAAGAAAATTTCCTTAAAAGGCATTCAAATTGAGAAAACTTTTACGTCGTGGCAATGATAACATTGTTGACCCTAAAATGCATCAAAGCCAAGAACAGAGGCTGATCGGCACAGAACATTGAAATAATAAAATTGTTGAGTTTAAAAAGCATTAAAATCAAACCAAAAGACATTTAAATCGAGGCATTCTCATCGTAAAAGTTTTAACACGACTGAGCCTAAAATGTATTTAAATCAAACTGAAGACCATTAGTCGATGCAGAAGCTTGAAATAGTTAAATTCTCAAACTTAAAAGACACCCGAATATGACAAAATCAGTAAAAGAAAATTTCCTTAAAAGGCATTCAAATTGAGAAAAGTTTTACGTCGTGGCAATGATAATATTGTTGACCCTAAAATGCATTAAAAATAAGAATAGAGGCTGATCGGCACAGAACATTAAAGTAATAAAATTGTTGAGTTTAAAAAGCATTAAAATCAAACCGAAAGGCATTTAAATCGAGGCATTCTCATCATGAACGTTTTAACATGACTGAGCCTAAAACGCACTAAAATCAAACTAAAGACTATTAGTTGATACACAAGCCTAAAAAGCAAAATTTTTACACTTAAATGAATTCAAATTAAAAAAAAATCATTGTAAAAACACTAAATTAAACAGTTTTAAAAATAAAAATGCGCTTATGTAATTTAATAAAATTGTTTAGCTTGAAATACCCTAAAGCAAATTGACTGAAAGCAGCAACGTTGTCGAGTCTAACAGGTAATACGATCGTCATCAAAACCAGCAATAGTTAAAAGGCATTTAAATCGTAAAAGTTTTAACACGACTGAGCCTAAAATGTATTTAAATCAAACTGAAGACCATTAGTCGATGCAGAAGCTTGAAATAGTTAAATTCTCAAACTTAAAAGACACCCGAATATGACAAAATCAGTAAAAGAAAATTTCCTTAAAAGGCATTCAAATTGAGAAAAGTTTTACATCGTGGCAATGATAACATTGTTGATCCTAAAATGCATTAAAGCCAAGAATAGAGGCTGATCGGCACATAACATTGAAATAATAAAATTGTTGAGTTTAAAAAGCATTAAAATCAAACCAAAAGGCAGTCATTAAAATATTGTAATGCTCGTGATGGGAATTTACATATTTTAATGCCCAACAGGATGATAAACTGCAGTGATTTAAATTTCAATAATTTTACACTTTATTTTTACTTAAATAGTGTAAAATTGTTGAGGTATTAAAAGCAAAGTAGGATTTTCATTGTAAGATAATGCCAAGTAAAATTGTTGAGATTAAATTCAAAGCAAATTTCCAGCGTGACAGACATTAAAATATGTTAATGCCTGTCACTTAGATTAAGTTAACAGTAGAAAAATACTTTAAAATTTATGGTATGGTTTTCATTGTAAGAGCGTACCAACTAAAATTGTTGAGGCTGAATTCGAAGCAAATCTCCAGCGTGACAGTCATGAAAATATTGTAATGCTCGTGATGGGAATTTACATATTTTAATGCCCAACAAGGTGATAAACTGCAGTGATTTAAATTTCAATAATTTTACACTTTATTTTTACTTAAATAGTGTAAAATTGTTGAGGTATTAAAATCAAAGTAGGGTTATCATTGTAAGATACTGCCAAATAAAATTGTTGAGATTGAATTCGAAGCAAATTTCCAGCGTGAGAGGCATTAAAATATGTTAATGCCTGGCGCTTAGATTAAGTTAACAGTAGAAAAATACTTTAAAATTTATGGTAGGGTTTTCATTGTAAGAGCGTACCAACTAAAATTGTTGAGGCTGAATTCGAAGCAAATTTCCAGCGTGACAGGCATTAAAATATTGTAATGCTCGTGATAGGAATTTACATATTTTAATGCCCAACAGGATGATAAACTGCAGTGATTTAAATTTCAATAATTTTACACTATATTTTAACTCAATTAGTGTAAAATTGTTGAGGTATTAAAAGTAAGGTAGGATTTTCATTGTAAGATACTGCCAAATAAAATTGTTGAGATTGAATTTGAAGCAAATTTCCAGCGTGACAGGCATTAAAATATGTTAATGCCTGTCACTTAGATTAAGTTAACACTAGAAAAATACTTTAAAATTTATGGTAGGGATTTCATTGTTAGAGAGTACCAACTAAAATTGTTGAGGTTGAATTCGAAGCAAATTTCCAGCGTGACAGGCATTAAAATATTGTAATGTTCGTGATGGGATTTACATATTTTAATGCCCAACAAGGTGATAAACTGCAGTGATTTAAATTTAAATAATTTTACACTTTATTTTAACTTAAATAGTGTAAAATTATTGAGGTATTAAAAGCAAAGTAGGATTTTCATTGTAAGATACTGCCAAATAAAATTGTTGAGATTGAATTCAAAGCAAATTTCCTGCGTGACAGGCATTAAAATATGTTAATGCTAGTCACTCAGATTAAGTTAGCTGCAGAAAAATACTTTTAAAATTTATGGTAGGGTTTTCATTGCAAGAGAATACCAAGTAAAATTGTTGAGGTTAAATTCGAAGCAAATTTTCAGCGTGATAGGCATTGAAATATTATAATACCGGTGACGGGAATTAACATATTTTAATGCCCAACAAGATGATAAACTGCAGTGATTTAAATTTTCAATTATTTTACACTTTATTTAAACTTAAATAGTGTAAAATTGTTGAGGTATTAAGTAGTGTTTCGTAAGATAATTCCAAGTAAAATTGTCGAGGTTGAATTCGAAGTAAATTTCCAGCATGACAGGCATGAAAATATTTTGATGCCCGTGAAGCATATTTAATGCCTGCGACGGACATTAACATATGTAATGCCCAAAAGATGCCAATATGAAGCGATTTGAAGGCATTTAAATATGAATGCCTGCGAGAGGCACGTTTTAATACCTGTGACAGGCATTAAAATATTGCAATGCCCGTGACAATAATTTTACACTTTAGTTTAACTTAAATAGTGTAAAATTGTGGCGGTATTAAAAGCAAAGTAGGGTTTGCTTGTAACATAATACCAAGTAAAATTGTCGAGGTTGAATTCGAAACAAATTTCTAGCGTGACAGGCATTAAAATATGTTGATGCCCGCAAGGCATATTTAATGCCTGCGATGGGCATTCAACATATGTAATGCCCAAAAGATGCCAATATGAAGCGAATTGAAGGCATTTAAATATTAATGCCCGCGAAAGACGCCCGTGACGGGCATTAAAATATTTTAATGCCCAAAAAGTGATAAACTGCATTGATTTAAATTTCAATAATGCCTGTGGCAGGCATAAAATATTTTGATGCCCAACAAGATCATAATGTGGAGTGGTTTGAATTTCAATGATTTTATACTTTATTTTAACCCAAATAATGACAAATTGTTAAGGTACTAAAAGCAAAACATAATAAAAGAAGTTTAAAGTAGTAAAACTAATTAGGTTAGAATACAAATCGGTTCGAATCAACTACTTAGTCATCTAAAAGAATCATAAGAAACATAAGAAACAAGGCAACTATCAGAGCTAAATTATAAAATTATGACGTAAGTGTTTCGTCAACATATAAACATTTTTTACATATGAACAGATATGGCGAAGACGTATTACATAATAAATTATCCAAGTACTCTTCCAATCTTCTCAGGAGCTTCTGTCATTCGCTATTTCCGAGCGATAAAATCCGACCTAAGGGTGGAAAAAGGAAGTCCTTGACACGCTTGATTGTTCTTATTGATGAACCGCTGATGGGCGCGCAAGGATGAAGGTTGAAAAGGTGATTTTCCCGCCGCCTCGCCGTGCCCAGTTATATCCACACAACCTTATCCTACTCTATGATTTATTAGTATGCCCCCCCGGTAATTACTAACGTATTGAACGCTGAAACTTATTAATGCGAATATAGATTCTTAAAATAAATTATCGTCGCTCCATTATAACGGAACTAATGCGATGCGATCGGCCAATTTTAACATTAGACGAGGGGGCGGTGATGTAACTTTTTTCTTATTCAATCGTAAAGGTGGAAAATATCTGTCGCTCGTTTTCCGCTAAAAAAATTGGGTTCATTTGATAAAAAGCAACGAGCAGGGGGACGTCCTGCGGCACTCCGCACTGGAGTCGCGTCTGCGGAAATAAAGCATTGTTTGGGGACAAAATGTCGATATGACACGATGGGACAAAACGTGGTACTCTTTCTTCCAGAGTGCTAAAAATAGTCCCTGATTCACTTTATCGTATTAACATAGGAAGAAGCAACCGAAAATTCGTGAAAGTTTGCTTGTTCGCGACTTCTTCTTCAGAATTAAATTTGTCCTTAAACAGTCCAAAAGTAAAGAGAGTGTTTACATTTCGTAAATTAGTTTAAATAGTTTTTTAATGTTTTATTAGTTTTTTTTATGTTTTATTAGTTTGTTTATGCTTTATTAGTTTTCTAATGTTTTATTAGTTTCCTAATGTTTTATTAGTTTCCTAATGTTTTATTAGTTTCCTAACGTTTTATTAGCTTCCTAATGTTTTATTAGTTTTTTTAAATGTTTTAATTTGTCTCTGATTTTAATTAAGAATCAGATTCAGTAGATTGCTGTAAGGTCCCAATAGATGGTGCTATCAATCAAACATACTGTTGCGGGACTTATCGGTTCGAATTGATTATTAACAAGTGAATTGAATAATACTCACTTTATTACCAAACTAAACTCGGAACACTACAACTGAATAATGCACTTACTTATTTACTTCTAACTACTAACTCACTAATTACACTGACTGACTCTAACTAACTAGAGGGAAAGGCGACCGCCTTATATAGTTTTGGCTCCCAGGTTCTAGAAAAATCCCGCAGATGAAGGCTTATCGTTTGCCGGAATTTCTGGAACGCTTATCTGCTCGTTGGCTTTATTACTGCGGCAGCTTTCCCCTTATCAGATCTTTCTAGAAACTTTTCTTACGTTACTAAATTCTAGCAATTTACATTTCGTTACAATACTGTCTCATTTACAAAATTAGTTTAAATAAACGTAATATAACTTAATTAGTTATGCACTTTTAAAGAGTTTGTGTACATTGCAGAATGATGTTTTGTTCAAATTCGTTGATTTGATGCACTTAGCTGTCTAGCTAAGTCTCCGTTTATATATTGGGTGCCCCCTAATGTACTTAAATGACGCTGTTAGACCATTATATTGAAAGAACCCTATGTGCAAAGCTACGGTAAGCGTTAGATGACGCTTTCGCTGTCAGATCATCTATTTACATAGGAAATACAGATAGATTATTACTTCCTTTAAGTTGCATATAATTCGTCCAAGATACTGCTATCACCGGCGCATCCACCATTTTTTTTGTTTATTCGAATTTGACACCCACGGACGTAGTGAAGTTCCAAAGCAGCGTAGAACGAAAAATCTCTTTGGCAGCCACCACTGTGCAGTAGTATTTCGTTTATTAATTTTCTTGAGTGGAAATGGCAATTAAAGGATTCGGCTTATAAATGTAGTGAACATTTTTACGTTTGGCAACATACACACAGTGGCGTGTCTACAGGGTAGATATTAATTTAACTTGACAGGTTACATCAAGTTGATAGATCGCCTTTTTCTCGTTCTAAGGAACAATCATGTCACTAGACTGAAGGACGAGAAACGAGAAATAAACACAAAAATGGGCGTTACGCCGGACAGGACCGTTTGTCGCCCCTTTTCTCGTATGATGGATGCCGTCAGATTATTGGAAACCTACGAGAACAATCCTGCCCTAACAATACCTCATGCATATTTCATTGGCAGTCGAAAATTCCAAAATTTGAATAGCAATTCCCGTTTTATATGATTCAATAAATTCTAAAATTCACGTGCATAATGGAGATGTATGGCGGTGGAAAACATGGAAAACTGTTTGGACAGTGCTAGATTTATGTCCGTGTCTAACTTTACGTTATCGGGGCAGTCGTTGGCGTCAATCATTTCCGAACAAAGCGCCTCCGGCCCCCGCAAAAACAGCGATGGTAGCGGCCGAGCAAAAACTCCTCCGGCCCCAGCGGCCGCCATGAATTCTCTATTTTAAGTTGGGTGCTAATTACCCCATTATACAAAATTCTCCTCGATAGTAACCAATTCGAACTTTAATTAAATATTGGGGATATTTTTAGTTGTGTTTTAGTTAGAAAAAAAAGACTCATCGCCGTCAAATAAAATATTACTGTGGGGCGCAATATTAGTAAAGAGCATGCAAAAGTAACATAAACCAACATTTTTAGATAGGGCAAAATGCAGCGGGCCTAATGTAAGTGGTTCCCTATCGATCTATGCACACAGTGGTCTGTATTCTTTCGCCCAAAAACTTTTTTACTCAACAAAATTGTGCCGCCTCCGGCGCATCTGTGCCGGCCATGTGGAAAGACCGATCACATCGACGAACCCTTTTTTGTTAATGGGGTTAATAAGGGGTTACGCGCCTAAATAGTGCAACAGGATGAATGGAAATTTCGCCCTGCACAATAGAGTATAACTTTACACAGTCACTTTCAAAATTAAGATTAATTAACCCCCAGGTCAAAGGCTATAATGGAAGACTGACTCTGACCTTACCGTTGAAAGGAAAAGGGATTCCTTTTTACACATTCAGTTAATTATTATAATGACACAAAGCTATTTGGAAACAAAGCCGCAATGAACAAAAGGATAATTTGTAATCAACACCAAACCACGCGTTCACTGCGCTACGCTGCGTGTTAAAAAAAATTAAACGATTATTAAAAATGTCCATGTAAATGAATTAAGCATTTTTGGAGATTCGAATTTTGAGAGATTTGAAGATTCGACATCAATTAGCGAATAAAATCTAGAAATAAAGCAGAGAAATAAAAAATAAACCATGGGGACTGCTGACAGAAGTGAAAACTCAAAACTAGGATATAGTGTGCAAGTGTTGTTACCAAAGTTGTAGACATTTAAAAACAAATGCTTCCTGTTTTCATTTTTCTGTATAAACATATATTTAGCACTCAGTGCTGCACTGCACAGTGATTCTACAATTAAACAATTAAAATAATAATCAAATTAAAACACAATTTAAACAATGCACAGTATTCACACATTGAACTTCCCACGTAGTCAATTTAGCAGGCAATAACAAGTGTACGATACGTGATGCGAATAAGTAACGTTTTACTAGCTAGTTAGTTGGTTAGCTAGTTAGCTAGCTAGTTAGTTAGCTAGTTAGTTAGCTAGTTAGTTAGCTAGTTAGTTATCTAGTTAGTTAGCTAGTTAGTTAGCTAGCTAGTTATTAATTAGTGCGTTGGCTCAAAGGTAGTGAGCTAGCTTCTTACGTGGTGGGTCCCGGGTGCGTTCGATCCTCAGCTGCCGATCATACATTTTCAATACTACTACGTGCCATTCTCACAGCTGCAGATACACTATCTAACATTATTAAAATAAAAATAGAATACAATAACAAAATTATCATGTAGGTGACGCGAATTCATAAGATTTTTTTCTATCGTAATCGCTCAACGCTCGCTTCAATAAGAAAATTTTATCATCATTAAATTAGTATTTTCGTATTAATTTCCCTCGAAGGAACTCCAGTAATAATATCATTTAGAAGTGTATGTCTAAGAAGTGCTTGAGTGAGCAACCGAGCACAAAGGAAATAAAATGGCGCAATTTCTTAGGCATTCTTGGCATTAATGAAAAAGCATCAGTGTTTCCTAAGAGGCAAGCTTGAGCAACATCGAAATAATAGCTGCTCTTGTTATTATAATATGCAAACAACAATCTCATGTTGGAAGTCTTCCTGTTCCTTTTGCAAGTTTATTTCCTGCCGTTTCCTGCAATCCTGGCTTCTCGACAGTTCACAATGTATCTCTACCAACAACTAAATCCCTGGGTTTGCAGCTCGCTACCTCCGTATTCCACTACATTGCTTAACTGCGTATTATATCAAATAACGCAGCCATTCATAAGTAAACGTAACATCACATCTACATTTAAATTAGATTCGGGGCTTTAGATGTGGAATTTTTACGTTTCGTCGTCATAACTTCGGGCTGCACACCTTGTCTCACCATAACTAATTAAGAAAATCTTGATTTGAATAGACATAAACTTCCAGAAGTTCAAAAGCTGTAAAGCATCAAGCTGACATATTTCGCTTAAAACAATAAGTCATAACGAAGTCGGTTATTTAGGGTTTTGCTCTTCAAAAGTTTAGTGTTTACGTCCTTTACGATTCATAATTTGTGCTTTCCCAAGAACGGAACTTGCCTTTTTTCGATATTTCGAAATGTTTTGTCAAAGTTTGTTATTCGAAGGTTAGGGCTCGTGTTCAACAGTTAGGGCTCGTATGTAACAGTTAGGGCTCGTATGTAACAGATCGAACTAGTGTTTAACAGTTAGGGCTCGTATTTAGCAGTTAGGACTCGTGTTTAACAGGTAGGGCTCGTGTTTAACAGTTCGTGCTCGAGGTTTATAGTTAAAACTCGTGTTTAACAGTTAGGGTTCGTGTGTAACAGTTACAGCTCGTATGTAACAGTTAGGGCTCGTATGTAACAGATCGAGCTAGTGTTTAACAGTTAGGGCTCGTATTTAGCAGTTAGGGCTCGTGTTTAACAGGTAGGGCTCGTGTTTAACAGTTCGTGCTCAAGGTTTATAGTTAAAACTCGTGTTTAACAGTTAGGGTTCGTGTGTAACAGTTACAGCTCATATTTAACAGTTAGGGCTCGTGATTAACAGATAGAGCTCGTATGTAACAGTTTGCGCTCATGTTTAACAGATAGAGCTCGTGTGTAACACTTAGGGCTCGTGCTTAACAGTTCGGGTTCGTGGTTTATAGTTAAAACTCGTATTTAACAGTTAGGGCTCGTATTTACCAGTTAGGGCTCGTGATTAACAGATAGAGCTCGTATATAACAGCTAGGGCTCATGTTTAACAGTTAGGGCTCATGTTTAACAGTTAGGGTTCTTGTTTAACAGTTCAAGCTCATGGTTTATAGTTAAAACTCGTGCTTAACAGTTAGGGTACGTGTGTAATAGTTACGGCTCGTATTTAACAGTTAGGGCTCGTATTTAATAGTTAAGGCTCGTGATTAACAGATAGAACTCGTATGTAACAGTTGGGGCTCATGTTTAACCGTTAGGGCTCGTGTGTAACAGCTCGGGCTCGTGATTAACAGTTAGGGCTCGTGTGTAACAGTTATGGCTCGTATTTAACAGTAAGGGCTCGTATTTAACAGTTAGGGCTCGTGATTAACAGATAGAGCTCGTATGTAACAGCTAGGGCTCATGTTTAACAGTTAGGGCTCGTGTGTAACAGTTAGGGTTCTTGTTTAACAGTTCAGGCTCATGGTTTATAGTTAAAACTCGTGCTTAACAGTTAGGGCTCGTGTATAATAGTTACGGTTCGTATTTAACAGTTAGGGCTCGTATTTAACAGTTAAGGCTCGTGGTTAACAGATAGAGCTCGTATGTAACAGTTGGGGCTCATGTTTAACCGTTAGGGCTCGTGTGTAACAGTTAGGGTTCTTGTTTAACAGTTCAGGCTCATGGTTTATAGTTAAAACTCGTGCTTAACAGTTAGTGCTCGTGTATAACAGTTAGGGCTCGTATTTAATAGTTAAGGCTCGTGATTAACAGATAGAGCTCGTATGTAACAGTTGGGGCTCGTGTGTAACAGTTAGGGCTCGAGTTTAACAGTTCGGGCTCGTGGTTTTATAGTTAAAACTCGTGTTTAACAATTAGGGCCCGTGTGTAACAGTTACGGCTCGTATTTAACATTTAGGGCTCGTCTTTAACAGTTAGGGCTCGTGATTAACAGATAGAGCTCGTATGCAACAGTTAGAGCTTATATTTAACAGTTATGGCTCGTGTGTAACAGTTAGGACTCATGTTTAACAGTTCGGGCTCGTGGTTTATAGTTAAAGCTCGTGTTTAACAGTTAGGGCTCGTGTGTAACAGTTAGGGCTCGTATTTAACAGTTAGGGCTCGTGATTAACAGATAGAGCTCGTGTGCAACAGTTAGGGCTCATGTTTAACAGTTTGGGCTTATGTGTAACAGTTAGGGCTCGTATTTAACAGCTCGGGCTCGTGATTTATAGTTAAAACTCGTGTTTAACAGTTAGGACTCGTGTGTAACAGTTAGGGCTCGTATTTAACAGTTAGGGCTCGTATTTAACAGTTAGGGTTCGTATTTAACAGTTAGGGCTCGTGATTAACAGATAGAGCTCGTATGTAACAGTTAGGGCTCAAGTTTAACAGGTAGGGCTCGTGTGTAACAGTTGAGGCTCATATCTAACAGTTCAGGCTCGTGGTTTATAGTTAAAACTCGTGTTTAACAGTTAGGGCTCGTGTGTAACAGTTAGAGCTCGTGTGTAACAGTTAGAGCTTGTATTGTTCAACGGTTAGAACTTATTTTATTTAATTTCTAATTTAAACCTTGTTTTCCCAAACAACAGCTGCATTTTCCCAAATTTAGTTAGTTTTTAAAAAGTTCTTGATTTCTCCAAGAACCGGGCTTAGAGATTGTTTACTCAAAGAACGATTTATATATTTTTTCAAACTGAGTCTTTGCTTTCCAAAAGTTATTTGGGTTTTTCAAAGGATTAGTATCTATTAGTATCTAAAGTTGGCCGTAAATTATAAATAATTTATATCTAACTTTCCTAAAGGATGCCCTTTGCGTTTTTATAAAATTAAGGTTTATTTTCCAGAAGTTATAGTTTGCGTTTTTAGAAGGATAAAACCGCTGAGCATTGTTTTCCTAAAGCATGTGAGGATAAATATGCTGCACTTTTTCAAATTTAGTATCCTTGTAAAAGCAAGTCAGGGCTTGGGTTTTTCAAGGGATGAACGTGTATATTTAAAATTGATATCCAATTTGTCCAAAGGATGACTTTTGTGTTTTTCTAAATTTAAAGTTCATTTTCCAAAAGTTAGAGTTTGCGCTTTTGAAAAGATAAAACCATTGAGCACTTTTTCCCTAAAGAATAAATTCTGGATCTTGCTAAATTAAGCGTTTGTTTTTCTAAGGTTAGGGCTCATATTTTAACAGTTAGGGCTCATGTTTAACAGTTAGGGTTCATGTTTAGCAGTTAGGGCTCATGTTTAGCAGTTAGGGCTCGTATTTTAACAGTTAAGGCAACGTGTTTTAACAGTTAGGGCTCGTCTTTAAGAGTTAGAGTTCGTCTTTAACGTTATGGCTTGTATTTTTCAAGAGTTGAGGGCTTATGTTCATTTACTGTCCACTTTAAATCTTGTTTTCTCAACCAACAGCTGTGTTTTGTCAAATTTACTTTGGTTTTTAAAAGTTCTTAATTTTTTCAAGAACTGGAGCTTGGGGCTTGTTTTCCCAAAGTGATTTTTGTGTTTTTCCAAATTCAGTGTTTGTTCTTCAGAGGTTATTTGAGTTTTTCAAAGATTAGTATCTAAAGTTGGACGAAATTATAAATAATTTACATCGAACTTTCCTGAAGGATGCCCTTTGTGTTTTTATAAAATTAGGATTTATTTTTCAGAAGTTAGAGTTTGCGTTTTTAGAAAGATAAAACCGCTGAGCATTGTGTTCCTAAAGCATGTGAGAATAAATGCTGCACTTTGTCAAGTTGAGTATCCTTGTAAAAGCAAGTTAGGGCTTGGATTTTTCAAAGGATGAACGTTTTTATTTAAAATTGGTATCCAATTTGTCCAAAGAATGGCTTTTATGTTTTTCTAAATTTAAAGTTCATTTTCCAAAAGTTACACTTTGCGCATTTGAAAAGATAAAACCATTGAGCACTTTTTTCCTAAAGAATAAATTCTGGGTTTTACTAAATTAAGCTTTTGTTTTTCTATGGTTGGAGGTCGTGTTTAACAGTTAGGGCTCATGTTTAGCAGATAGGGTTCGTGTTTAGCAGTTAAGGCTCGTGTTTTAACAGTTAGGGCTCCTCTTTAAGAGTTAGAATTCGTCTTTAACGTTAGGGCTTGTATTTTTCAAAAGTTAAGGGCTTGTGTTCATTTACTTTCCAATTTAAATCTTGTTTTCTCAGCCAACAGCAGTGTTTTGTCAAATTTAGTTTGGTTTTTAAAAGTTCTTAATTTCTTCAAGAACTGGAGCTTGGGACTTGTTTTCCCAAAGTGATTTTTGTGTTTTTCCAAATTCACTGTTTGTTCTTCAAAGGTTATTTGAGTTTTTCAAAGGATTAGTATCTAAAGTTCGACGAAATTATAAATAATTTACATTCTCATCTTCAGAGAGAAACAGTTTTTCTCTGAAGATGACAGCTTGGCTGTCGAAACGCGTTAGAGCAACCTTTGTTGTGTTTTTTAATTTTTCTTGGTTTCAGGGGACAAGTTCTGTGTTTCAATTTTTGAAGATAACTAAGGACCAGTCCGTTACATCAAATTCCTAAAACATGTCAGAACAAAAGCTGCATTTTTCCAAGCTACGTTTTATACAAATTAGGGTTGAGTTTTTCAAAAAATGAAGTCTATATTTATAACTTACCTCCAGTTTTCCCAAATATTGGTTTTTGTCTTTGTTTCTGATCACAAGGTTTGTGATTTTCCAAGGTATGTGCTTCCAAGTTAAGCCTCATTCTAAAGTTTGAAGATTGAGGCTTGCGTTTTACAAAGTTATAGGGTTCGCTTTTTTAATGGTTTGCGCGTAGGTTTCTAATTTGTGTCTTGTTTTCCCGGAGGATGGCTTTCGTCTTTTGTCGAAAGAAACTTGTTTTTCAAAATCCCCAAAGTTTGAGTTTTCTAAAAGACAAACCACTGTTTCTATTTTTAGAATGCGTTTGATTAAATATAGTGCTTTAAATTTTCTAAGAACAGAGCTGATGCTTAAAAAAAAAACTTGCTATTTTCACTAGAAGGAGTAGTTTGTGTATGTTTAAATGCTGGGATTTGTGTTTTTCAAAGTTTAGGCTTGTTTTTTGCTAAAAGTTTATTTTACAAAGAAATAAGCTTGCATTTTTAAAGATTAGAGTTTGTGAATTTGAAAGATTAGAACTTGTGACTCTGTGTAAGTTTAATTGCTCGGATTTTTGCTATTCAAAGTTTAAGGCTTGTTTTTTGCTAAAAGGTTTGTTTTGCAAAGAAATAAGCTTCCATTTTTAAAGATTAGTGCTTGTCAATTTGAAAGATTAGAACTTGTGACTCTGTGTAAGTTTAATTGCTGGGATTTATGCTTTCCAAAGTTTAAGGCTTGTTTTTTGCTAAAAGGTTTGTTTTACAAAGAAATAAGCTTACACTTTTAAATATTAGAGCTTGTGTATTTGAAAGATTAGAACTTGTGACTCTGTGTAAGTTTAATTGCTGGGATTTGTGTGTTTCAAAGTTTAAGGCTTGTTTTTTGCTAAAAGCTTTGTTTTGCAAAGAAATAAGTTTGCACTTTTAAAGACTAGAGCTAGTGCATTTGGAAGATTAGAACTGGTGAGTCCGTATATGTTTAATTGTAGGGATTTGTGTTTTTCAAAGTTTAAGGCTTGTTTTTTGCTAAAAGGTTTGTTTTACAAAGAAATAAGCTTGCACTTTTAAAGATTAGAGCTAGTGCATTTGAAAGATTAGAACTAGTGAGTCTGTATATGTTTAATTGATGGGATTTGTGTTTTTAAAAGTTTAAGGCTTTCTAAAGGCTTTGTTTTGCAAAGAAATAAGCTTGCACTTTTTAAGATTAGGATTTGTATATTTCGGAAGATTAAAACCAGTTCATTTAAAAGATTAGGACTTGTGGATTTAAAAGATTAGTATTTGTGCATCTAAAAGAGTAGAACACGTGTTTTCTAAATTTTAGATCACATTAACCTAACCTAACCTAATCATGTGTTTTGCAAAGTTTAAAATTTACTTTTTTGAATAGAAATACAATCTTGAACTGAAATACAAATCTTGTTCCCTGAAAACAAGAAATATTAAAAAAGAGAGATACTGTATCTCTCTGAAGATGATAGATTGGCTTTCGAAATGCGTTAGAGCAACCTTTGTTACGTTTTTCAATCTTTCTTGGTTTCAGGGGACAAAATTTGTATTTCAATTTTTGAAGATAATCAAGGACCAGTCCGTTCCACCAAAAGAATTACTTTCTTCAAAAATTAATTATGTAATTTGTCTTTTTTAAAGTTTAGGCCTTGCGTTTTCCAAATAGGTCCTGCGATTATTAAACGTTAATCATAGTGATCCAAGGTTCAGTTTTTGTTTGCAAAACCTAATCTTCGCTGATCAAAATCTAGGGTTTGAGTTTTTATATGGCAGAATTTAGATTTTGAAGATTAAGGCTTTTATTTTGAAAAAGTTTAGGGCTGCTGCCTCTTAAAGACTAGCATCCACAATTGCAATTTATGTCCTGTTTCCTCAAAGAACTACTATTTTTCCGGACCTAGGATTTGTTTTCCAGAAGTTAGGGTTTGTTATTTAAGAGTTAGAGCTTATTATCCAAAAGTTAGAGCTTATTATCCAAAAGTTAGGCTTGTTACGCAAATGTTATTCAACAGTTATTATCCAAAAGTTGGGCTTGCTACGCAAATGTCAAGAATTGCCTAATTTAAAGGCGCAAACCAAGAAGAGTGATTAGGGCTGCTGTCTCTTAAAGATTAGCGTCTACAATTGTAATTTATGTTTTGTTTCCTGAAGGAATTAGTGTTTTCAGAACCTAAAATTTGTTTTCCAGAAGTTAGGGCTTGTTATCCAAGACTTAGAGCTTATTATTCAAGAGTTAGAGCTTATTATCCAAGAGTTAGAGCTTATTATTCAAAAGTTAGAGCTTATTATCCAAAAGTTAGGCTTGTAACGCAAATGTTATTCAACAGTTATTATCCAAAAGTTAGGCTTGCTACGCAAATGTTAAGAATTGCCTAATTTAAAGGAACAAACCAAGAAGAGTGATTAGGGCTGCTGTCTATTAAAAATTAGCGTCTACAATTGTAATTTATGTCTTGTTTCCTCAAAGAATTGGTGTTTTTAGGACCTAAAATTTGTTTTCCAGAAGTTAGGGCTTGTTAACCAAGAGTTAGAGCTTATTATCCAAGAATTAGAGCTTATTATCCAAAAGTTAGGGCTTGTTGTTGTTAAAGATTAGCGTCTGCAATTGTAATTTATGACTTGTTTCCCCAAAGAATTACTGTTTTCTATGACTTAGGGTTTATTTTCTAGAAGAAAGTACTTGTTATTCAAAAGTTAGAGCTTATTATGCAAGAGTCACAGCTTATTATACAAGAGTCAGAGCTTATTATTTAAGAGTTAGAGCTTATTATCCAAGAGTCAGAGCTTATTATTCAAGGGTTAGAGCTTATTATACAGGAGTAAGGGCTTATTATCCAAAAGTTAGGGCTTGTTACGAAAATGTTAGGAATTGCTTCTTTATAGGACCAAACTAAGAAGAGTGATTCTGTTTTTAAATGTTATAATTGTGTTTTCTCAGCAATAGTAAGCGTGTATTTACTTAAGATTACTCCAAGAGCGATGTTTCCATTTTCTCAAGAATACGGCTTGCGATTGTCATTGGTTGAAGTTATTTAGATGCCAGAGATTGTATTTTTTAAAGATTGGGACCTGTTTGCCAAAGTAGGACATCATTTTATTTTTCAAACAAATAACCTTCTGTTTTTAAAGCTTTAGGCTTGCATCTTTAAGAAAAATTTTATATTTAGGGCTCGTGCTTTCAAAAATGAAATATATGTACCCACATTAGGCAAAAAAAGTTAGGGCTTATGTTTTTCTAAGAATTGGGCTCGTATAATTCAAACCTGAAAAGCCCTAGCTTTTTCAGAGGTTAGGGCTTATGATTTTTAACGTTTAGGCTTTAGCTTTTTTAAATAGAAAGTCTTATATTCCCTAAGTATAGTACTTATAGTCTATGGCTTGAAGGTTTGTCTTACGAACGTTAAGGCTTGATTTTTCAAAAAGATAAGAGAGAATTTTAAGATAAACATTGGACATGGCGATGCTATTAAACCTAAACAATCAAACTGAACTTTTTCTGCCAACAGCATCCTAAGACAAACCACAATATCTTTAGTCGCCAGAATCAAACCACGTGAATGGAACTCTCGTTGCTCTAATTATCTAGTAAAGTGTAAAATTGCTGGTTAAATACGACACGTTAGCAAAATTTATCCCAAAGCTCCATAAGAATAGAAAAACAAATATTTAGCTGCTGGATTTATTGGGGCGGAAATAATTTTATCTCGCTAATTACGGCTTTAATGGCAAAGGGAAGCCGATATTGGAAACGAAATAAATGCCTACGGAGAACCGCATCCACAGCTGTCAGTTGGTGATTAATTCGGGATGATCTCTATCGGAAAAACACGATTTTTTGATCGGAGGGAAAAAAGATCCCGTCATCTAGCCTCATAAGTCGTGTCACCAAACCATCGGCTGGTAATTAGGTCGGAAATTTTAACGTATAACAACTAGTTCACGTACAAAGTGTAAAAAGGACAAATAGTCAGCTCAGCTTCCCTTGAAATGAATAATTAAATATAGCATTATAAAACTTTTACGTTTTAGTGTCCTGTCGAAGGAATAATGGCGTACGAGTGGAGCATTAGGAGTTTACGATGGCACCTGACGACGGCTGAAAGGTTCGATCATCTACCGTCGGTAATCAAAGCCGTCCTGAATTTCAGGGCTGAAAATTACGCTCTCGCCCTTCCCGACCCGGCCACTCGACGCTCTCCCTCTCTCCCAGAGCCCAGAGCCGCTACAAACGTCGTCATTTCCGTTAACATTTTATTGTGTTTCCAATGTTTATTACGCCGCTGTCCTTTCTTTCGTTCTACATACAAATTAGTGCCTCGTTCGCATTATGCCCGCAAATGTGCGACTGTTACTCCATTTATGACAAAATTGAAAGTTAATGCCTCGGACCGAATTACGTTCTTTTTGCGGAGATTAGCTTTTGAGGGTTTATTAGGTTTTTTTACAGCCCGGGGGCCCTCAGACGGAAATAAGTACACACGGATACGATTTGTTCCTCTAATTAGAGTATTTCGTTGGATTGTTTTTTATGGACGCGCAATCATTTGTTCAATTTCAAGATAATTGCATCGTGATTCACACGTCTTTTGGGATTGCGTTTCCAAAGGTTAGGGCTTATTTTGCCAAATGTTTGGTGTTTAGGTTTTACTGGTTAACGGATGTATTTCTATTCCATTTCTTGAAAAAAACTGCTTTTATTTCAAAAATGTAGGGTTTCACCAAAAAATTTAGGGTTTGTTTCACACAAATTTACGGTTTGTTTCACACAAATTTAGGATTTGTTTCACACAAATTTAGGGTTTGTTTCACCCACATTTCGGGTTTGTTTCACACAAATTTAGGGTTTGTTTCACCCACATTTCGGGTTTGTTTCACACAAATTTAGGGTTTATTTCACACATATTTAGTGTTTGTTTCACACATTTAGGGTTTGTTTCACACAAATTTAGGGTTTGTTTCACACATTTAGAGTTTGTTTCACACAAATTTAGAGCTTGTTTCACACACATTTAGGGTTTGTTTCACGCAAATTTAGGGTTTATTTCACACACATTTAGGGTTTGTTTCATACAAATTTAGGGTTTGTTTCACACATTTAGGGGTTGTTTCACACAAATTTAGGGTTTATTTTATACAAATCTGGGGTTTGTTTCACACAAATTTGGGGTTTGTTTCACACAAATTTGGGATTTGCTTCACACACATTTAGGGTTTGTTTCACACAAATTTAGGGTTTGTCTCACACATTTAGAGTTTGTTTCACACAAATTTAGAGTTTGTTTCACACAAATCTAGAGTTTGTTGCACACACATTTGGGGTTTGTTTCACACAAATTTAGGGTTTGTTTCACACATTTAGAGTTTGTTTCACACAAATTTAGGGTTTGCTTCATACAAATTTAAAGTTTGTTTTACACAAATTAGGGGTTTGTTTCACACAAATCTAGGGCTTGTTTCAAATTTAGGGTTGGTTTCACACATTTAGAGTTTGTTTCACACAAATTTAGGGTTTGTTTCACACACATTTAGGGTTTGTTTCACACAAATTTGGGGTTTGTTTCACACAAATTTAGGGTTTGTTTCACACATTTAGAGTTTGTTTCACACAAATTTAGGGTTTGCTTCATACAAATCTAGAGTTTGTTTTACACAAATTAGGGGTTTGTTTCACACAAATTTAGGGCTTGTTTCACAAATTTAGGGTTGGTTTCACACATTTAGAGTTTGTTTCGCACAATTTTAGGGTTTGTTTCACACACATTTAGGGTTTGTTTCACACAAATTTGGGGTTTGTTTCACACAAATTTAGGGTTTGTTTCACACATTTAGAGTTTGTTTCACACAAATTTAGGGTTTGCTTCATACAAATCTAGAGTTTGTTTTACACAAATTAGGGGTTTGTTTCACACAAATTTAGGGCTTGTTTCACAAATTTAGGGTTGGTTTCACACATTTAGAGTTTGTTTCACACAAATTTAGGGTTTGCTTCACACACATTTAGGGTTGGTTTCACACAAATTTGGGGTTTGTTCCACACAAATTTAGGGTTTGTTTCACTCATTTAGAATTTGTTTCACACAAATTTAAGGTTTGTTTCACACACATTTAGGGTTTGTTTCACACAAATTTGGGGTTTGTTTCACACAAATTTAGGGTTTGTTTCACACATTTAGAGTTTGTTTCACACAAATTTGGGGCTTGCTTCATACAAATCTAGAGTTTGTTTTACACAAATTAGGGGTTTGTTTCACACAAATTTAGGGCTTGTTTCAAATTTATGGTTGGTTTCACACATTTAGAGTTTGTTTCACATAAATTTAGGGTTTGTTTCACACACATTTGGGGTTTGTTTCACACAAATTTGGGGTTTGTTTCACACAAATTTAGGGTTTGTTTCACACATTTAGAGTTTGTTTCACACAAATTTAGGGTTTGCTTCATACAAATCTAGAGTTTGTTTTACACAAATTAGGGGTTTGTTTCACACAAATTTAGGGCTTGTTTCACAAATGTAGGGTTGGTTTCACACATTTAGAGTTTGTTTCACACAAATTTAGGGTTTGTTTCACACACATTTAGGGTTTGTTTCACACAAATTTGGGGTTTGTTCCAAACAAATTTAGGGTTTGTTTCACTCATTTAGAATTTGTTTCACACAAATTTAAGGTTTGTTTCACACACATTTAGGGTTTGTTTCACACAAATTTAGGGTTTGTTTCACACAAATTTAGGGTTTGTTTCACACAAATTTAGGGTTTGTTTCACACATTTAGGGTTTGTTTCACACCAAATTTAGGGTTGTTTTACACACATTTAGGGTTGTGTTTCACACAAATTTAGGGTTTAGTTTCACACAAATTACGGTTTGTTTCACACAAATTTGGGTTTGTTTCACACAAGATTTAGGAGTTTGTTTACACACAAATTTAGGGTTTGTTTCACACAAATTTAGAGTTTGTTTCACACAAATTTAGGTTTGTTCCACACAAATTAGGGTTTGTTTCACACAAATTTAAGGGGTTTATTTCACGCACAAATTTAGGGTTTGTTTCACACACAAATCTAGGGTTTGTTTCACACAAATTTGGGGTTTGTTTCACACAAATTTAGGGTTTGTTTCACACAAATCTAGGGTTTGTTTCACACAAATTAAGGCATGTGTTTTCAAAGACTATTGAATGCTTTTCTAATATTTGGATCGTTTTCCTAAATAATGGTGAGTTGAATTTTCAAAATTAAGGTTTGTTCTCTTCAAATCTATGACACGTGTTTAACAAAAATTAAGGTTTGCGAATTCTGACATTGATGTCTATTCCAAGCCTTCGTAGTTAATTTGGAACAATAACAAATATAGTCCAGTTTTTATTTTAGTCAGTCGTTTGGCCAAATTTATTAACTATTCACTCAATATCAACATCATTAAATTGTGACTCAAAAGTCTCTATTTTAGGCTTGCGGTTCCAAAGGTTAGAGCTCATCTCCCCAAATGTTTGGGGTTTATTTTTTTCACAGGTAAGCGTGTGTATTTCTCCAGTTGATCTTGTTCTGTTAGATTTAGGGTTTGTTTCAAAAAAATTAGGGTTTTTTCTCACACAAAATAAAGTTGGGTTTTTAGAGATTATATTTTCGGAGATTAAAGCTTGTTTCCAAGATTTAATGAAAGCTTTTTTAATTCATGCATTGCTTTTCCAAACAATGGCGTGTTGCATTTTTGAAATTAAAGGTTTCTTCTCCAAAAGTTGAGGCCTGTGGTTTACGACGATTAAGGCTTACATCGATGTCCATTCTAAGCCATCATTGTTAATTTGAAAAAAAAATATCAACCCGTGTTTAATTTCAGTCGACAGGACGTCGAGTTTATTAATGACTTACTCACTATTAAGATCTTTACATTGTGATTCAAAAGTCCCCGTTTAAGGCTCATGTTTTTACGGGTTAAGGCTCATCTTTTCCGATGTTTGGGGTTTATGTTTTTCAAAGGTTAGTGCGTGCATTTCTATTTTGTTTCCCAAAAAGTTGATCTTGTTCTGTCAGATTTAGGGTTTGTTTGAAAAAAATAGGGTTTTTTCTCTACACACAAATTTAAGTTGCGTTTTTAAAAGATTATGTTTTTAAAGATTATAACTTATTCTCGAAAATTAGTGAACGCTTCTCTAATTTGGGTACCGCTTTCCCAAATAATGGAGTATTGCATTTTCAAAACTTAAGGTTTCTTCCTCAAAAGTTAAGGCTTGTTTAGGTTAAGGCTTGTGTTTAGGTTAAGGCTTATGTTTAGGTTAGGGCTTGGGTTTAGGTTAAGGCTTGTGTTTAGGTTAGGGCTTGTGTTTAGGTTAAGGCTTGTGTTTAGGTTAAGGCTTGTGTTTATGTTAAGGTTTGTGTTTAGGTGAGGGCTTGTGTTTAGGTTAAGGCTTGTTTTTTACACCAACGTCTTTTCTAAGCTTTCATTGTTAACTTGAAACGATAATAAACATTGATCCTGGTTTTAGTTTAGTCCACTGTCCTTTAATATTTTCAAGGAGTTTATTAAGGACGAAAGGGAAATGTCCTGCGTAACTAACTTTGTCCAAGAGCTAATAAGATTAAAAATAGTTGAATTTTTCAGCGTTAATCAAATTATAATGGAACGAGATCCACCATTAATCATGTGTATAGCATAATGAATTTTAATATTGCCTTTTATATCGAAGTTAATAATTCACGAAGGTAGAAGAAGCGACAGGTAACTGCATACATATTCAAAGCAGTGGGTGAAGGTTCTATACACACGGTGCATAATAACACCAGAAAATTACGAAAATTAATTTTAAACTGGAAAATTAAAAGTTATAATTCAAGCTTCATTGCATCCGCTGTGTCATAACTTTTTGCACCTCGGTGATTATGACGTTATTGTACCTTTACTTTCTTTAAACGTCCAAATTAACAATATATCTGTCCTAAAAGTCTACTCATTTCTACTAAATGTGTTTCTTGTCTAATTTGGGGTCGAAAATCATTTATTTTTTAGAATTCCTGTTTTATTTTTCCCCTTACTGGTTAATTAAAAAAAAGTAGAGCAGACGTAATTATTTTCATATTAGTTTTAAGTGTGTAAAAATACCAAATACAAATTATACCACTTGAAACGAAAGAAATATTTGGGCGATACTCTCATGCGCTATGCCCCATCTGCATAGGTCTGTTGACCTATGAAGTCTTAAACAATAAAAAGTTTATTGTGAATCTGCTAGAGCAAATGAGTTCCTCTTAAGGGGTAGAATAATACGCTTTTTCGGTTTTGTCTTTATTATGTTTATTTTGTATTTATTACCTTCGGATGCGTAGTTGAAATTAACCTTATATGCATCTAACAAAATGATCAGCCACCGAGATTCTCCTTGTCCTTGCTGCGCAGGGTCCCAAACCTAAATAACCGAATATATAACCTAAATTAGGATTAATTGGGACACTTTCTAAGCGAAGTAAATGGGTCTTTTGGACTCGAAGATAAATTGGACAACGAGAGCGCCGTTTCCCTCATGTGTAACATTTCCCTGGCAAAGTTGTATGATAAATTCGTTTTTTGTACGGCCCCCATCCGTCAAAAATGATAAGATGAAATACTGCGTTCCGCAAAGAGGCCCTCCGGAGACTCTTCGGCGTGAGCATCCTGGGGCACCCGCGCCAGTGCCAGGGACTACAATCACAGGCCACAGTCGATATCTGGAGTAAGGCAGTGCTCGCTCTAGAGACCGGCTGGCCGTGGCCCCTCCTCACTTATCGATTATTCATTATTTATACAAATGCTCTTATTATTCAGCGCTGACTAAACTTTTTTTTTTACTTTTTGCGAGGCGAGATTTCTGGGCAAAAAACATCGCTTTATCTGGCCGGATTCGATGGATATTACACAAAAGGATGCGTTATCCTGAAAAATACGTAACTCACATGGGAATCGACATTCATATGTTTAACACGCGAAGTGCCAGGGAATGATAAACGAAATTAGGTAAATAGAAGTTTTTGTAAAAGTTAATCCGGGTTGGCTTAAGTTTCGCGTGGAGTTAAAAATGTACGTTTCGAATGGCAACCGGTTTTCGTTTTTTTGCGATTTCTTATAAATTGGAAGGCCATTAATCTAGACGTCCTTTCAATCCGAACGGATGCTTTATTTTAATTGATTCCGTTCGTTCCAAGGCATCGTTCCCTTTGTTAAAATCTGTTTGAACGATGCTATTCATAACGAAGGAACAATTAGAATATTATTATAGACGGGCCCCCCCTTACAAATCGTCGAAATCGATTAAGAATAAGAAATGTGTGCCATTATGTAACTACACTTCTGAATACGGGGACGTTTAAAATGAAATTGACGTTTCTCGCTTTGGATGAGATGGAAAGACGGGAACTGATTAAGGGCGCATCCCGGGTTGATGAGATTTGACCAATCAATTCCTCGATGAGGCTGAAAGGATGAAAGAAAACACAGAAAGATGTTATATTCGCGCCCGATTGACTGATTTCTTGAATGTTCCTAAGGTAAAAAGCCAATTCTTAATTTTAGTTCTTGAGAAGTAGACCCCAAACAATACTCAAGAAAACTTCGATCCTGATTTAAATCAGGGGGTCAATATTTAGAAAAATAAATTAACATTTTTTACAAATTCGATTTTAAACTTGCATTTTTTCCCGTAAAAGTTTGGCTTCAAGCTCGTAGCTTTTAAAAAAATCTTCTCGAAGTGTCGACGTATTGAGTCAATATCGTATTAAGTATTGAGTCAATATCGACTCAATACTTAAAAACATGAGATGTGCCAGCGGTATCGAGTTCGGAGTTTTCTTAACATTTGAGTCGATATTGACTCAATATGTAATTATCAATAATACGTATTGAGTCAATGTTGAATCAAATTTTAACAAGACGAGTTCGATGCCAACTTGTTTCATCTTATTATGGAACCAATAATACATTTCTGAAAGAAGTCTTTTGATTCCATGGACAATTATCGATAATTACGCCTTATTTACCCATTCTAACTCAATACGTATCAATGATAATTCCCGTGAAGGTGAAGGTCAATGTGGACTCAAATCTTAATAAGACGAGTTCGATGCCAACTCGTCTCATCTTGTTAAGTTTTAATTTGATATTGACTTAATAATACATTTCCGCAAGGAGATTAAAATCACTGCTTTTTATCCTATGGAAAATTATAGTTAATTGCGCGTTCTGACTCAATACGTATCAATAAAAATTATCGAGGAGATAGAATGGGATACACTTAAGACTTCTTCTGAAAATGTCCCTGAAAGTGTCGACGTATTATTCAGTTAATATTGACGCAATAAATAATTATGAGGAATACGTATTGAGTCAATGTTGCCTGAAATCTTAACAAGAAGAGTTCGATGCTGCCTTGTCTCATCTTGTTAAGGTTTTATTTGCTATTGACCCAAAAATACATTTTTGGAAGAAGTCTAAATTTGCCGCTTTTTATCCTAGGGATAATACACTTATTTAATCAATCTGACTTAATACGTATCAGTGATAATTATCAAGGAAATAAAAAACAATAGACTTAGACTTCTTTTAGAAATGTCTTTGAAAGTGTCGACGTATTGTTCAGTTAATATTGACTCCATGCGTAATTATGAGGAACACGTATTGAGTCAATGTTGACTCAAATCTTAACAAGACGAGTTCGATGCTGACTCGTCTAATCTTGTTAAGAGTTGGATTCGCTATTGACCCAATAATACATTTCTGGAAGAAGTCTAAATTTGCCCCTTTTTATTCCATGACAATACACTTTATTTAGTCAATCTGACTTAATACGTATCAGTGATAATTACCAAGGAAAATAGAAAAGGATAGATCTAGACTTCTTTTATAAATGTCCTTGAAAGTGTCGACGTATTATCCAGCTAATATTGACTCAATGCGTAATTATGAGAAATACGTATTGAATCAATGTTAACTCAAATCTTAACAAGACGAGTTCGATGCTGACTCGTCTCATCTTTTAAGGTTAAGGTTAAGGTTTGATTCGCTATTGATCCAAAAATACATATTTGGAAGAAGTCTTAATTTACCGCTTTGTATTCCATGGACAATACACCTTATTTAGTCAATCTGACTTAATACGTATCAGTGATAATTGCCAAGAAAATAGAAAAGGATAGACTTGGACTTCTTTTAGAAATGTCCTTGGAAATGTCGATGTATTATTCAGTTAATATTGACTCAATGCGTAATTATTAGTAATACGTATTGAGTCAATGTTTAGTCAAATCTTAACAAGACGACTTCGATGATAACTCGTTTCATTTTGCTAAAGTTTGATTGGATATTGATCCAATAATACATTTCTTAAAGAAGTCTAAATTTACCGCTTTTTATCCCATGGACAATTTATCGGTAATTAGCATTATTTAGTCAATCTGCCTCAATACGTATCAGTGATAATTACCAATGAGATAGAAAGGGATACATTTGGACTTCTCTTCAGAAATATCCTCGAAAGTTCTGATGCATTATTCAATTAATATTGACTCAATACGTATCACTAGCTAATTACCCATAGGCTTAAAAGATCCAAAATTAAAAAGAGATAAAAGGAGGAAAATTTAAATTCCTTGTAAAAGCCCTTTTCAAAGGGCCTTCCTATTAGTGAGGCAATATCAACCTTTAAGCAGATGAAACGAGTTGGACGCCTCGAACTCATCCTATTTTAAGTTTGAGTCAATATTGACTCAATACTATTACTGCTAATAATGAAGAAAATACATAAAGATGTTATATTCGTGCCCAATTGACTGACTTCTTAAAGGCAAAAATTATTAACTTTAGCATTTGAATCAAAATCCAAAAATACTCAGGAAAACTTCGATATGACTTAGAAAAAAAAGAGGTCAACTTTAAAAAATAAATAAATTAACATTTCTCACAAATTCGATTTTAAGCTTGTATTTTTCCCCGAAAAGATTCGACTTCAACTTCGAAATTTAGATCTTTTTATATAAATCTTCTCGAAGAGTCGACGTATTGAGTCAATATCGACTCGAGTTTTAAAAAAATGCCGACGTCGATGCCGCTGACATATCGCATTTTGTTAAGGATTGGGTCGATATTGATTCAATACGTCGATACATTTAACTTCTTGAGAGGTTACACATATTATTCAGTTAATATTGAATCAATAAGTAATTATAAGTAATCCGTATTGAGTTAATGTTGACTCAAATCCTAACAAGATGAGTTCGATGCCAACTCGTTTCATCTTGTTAAGGTTTGATTCGATATTGACCCAATAATACATTTCTGGAAGAAGTCTTTTGATCCCATGAACAATTATCGTTAATTACGCGTTATTTAGTCAATCTTATTCAATAATATCAGTGAAATTACTCGAGGAAATAAAGGATAGATTTAGACTTCTTCCAGAAATGTCTTGAAAGTGTCGACTTTATTCGTCCTTGAATATTTATATAAAAGTATTATCGATTGAGTCAATTTTGACTTGATCAATCTAAATAGGAATGATGTATCTGATCAATGTTACTCAAATACTATCAAGAGTTTTGCTATTGACCTCGTAATACATTTCTGAAAGAGTATAAATTTACCACTGTTTATCCCATGTACAATACGCGTTCTTTAGTCAATTTGACTCAATACGTATCAGTGATAATTGCGATGGATAGAAAGGATATTAAATTTAAAACTATGCTTATGAAAATGCTTCGAAAGTTCCGGTGTGTATTTTCAGTCATATTGACTCAATACGAATCACAGCTAGTTAGCTAGTTAATTACGCGTTATTTAGTCAATCTGAGTCAATACTTATCACTGATAATTAGCGAGGAGATAAAAAACGATACATTTAGATTTCCTCTAGAAATATCTTCGAAAGTGTCGATGTATTATTCAGTTAATATTGACTCAATACGAATCACAGCTAATTACCGAAAGGATCAAGAATCCAAAATTAAAACAGGATGAAGGGGGTAAATTTAGACACTTTCTAGAAACCTTTTCAAAGTTTCGTCCTACTATCGAGTCGATATTAAATTTTAAGAAGATGAAACGAGTCGGTGACATCCTCATTTGACTCAATACGAATCACAGCTAATTACCTAAGGGATAAACAATCCAAAATTAAAAACGGATGAAGGAGAGTAAATTTAGATACTTTCTAGAAACCTTTCCAAAGTTTCGTCCTATTATCGAGTCGATATCAACCTTTAAGAAGATGAAACAAGTTGGTGTTATCCTCATTTGACTCAATACGAATCACAGCTAATTACCAAAAGAATAAAGAATCCAAAATTAAAAACGGACGAAGGAGAGTAAATTTAGACACTTTCTAGAAACCTTTTCAAAGTTTCGTCGAATAATCGAGTCGATATCAACCTTTAAGAAGATAAAACAAGTTGCTGGCATCCTCATTTGACTCAATACGAATGACAGTTAGTTACCGAAGGAATAAACAATCCAAAATTAAAAACGGACGAAGGAGAGTAAATTTAGACACTTTCTAGAAACCTTTTCAAAGTTTCGTCCTACTATCGAGTCGATATCAACCTTTAAGAAGATGAAACGAGTCGGTGACATCCTCATTTGACTCAATACGAATCACAGCTAATTACCTAAGGGATAAACAATCCAAAATTAAAAACGGATGAAAGAGAGTAAATTTAGACACTTTCTAGAAACCTATTCAAAGTTTGGTTCTACTATCGAGTCGATATCAACCTTTAAGAAGATGATACGAGTTGGTGGCATCCTCATTTGACTCAATACGAATCACAGCTAGTTACCGAAAGGATAAAGAATCCAAAATTAAACAACGACGAAGGAGGGTAAATTTAGACACTTTCTAGAAATCTTTTCAAAGTTTGGTTCTAATACCGAGTCGATATCAAACTTTAAGAAGATGATACGGTTTGGTGATATCCTCATTTGACTCAATACGAACCACAGCTAATTACCCAAGGGAAAAGCAATCCAAAATTAAAAACGGACGAGGGAGAGTAAATTTAGACACTTTCTAGAAACCTTTTCAAAGTTTCGTCCTACTATCGAGTCGATATCAACCTTTAAGAAGATGAAACAAGTTGGGGGCATCCTAATTTGACTCAATACGAATCACATCTAGTTACCGAAAGGATAAAGAATCCAAAATTAAAAAGGGATGAAGAAGAGTAAATTTAGACACTTTCTAAAAACCTTTTTAAAGTTTCGCCTACTGTCGAGTCGATATCAACCTTTAAGAAGATGATACGAGTTGGTGATATCCTCATTTGAGTCAATAGGAATCACAGCTAATTACCAAAAGAATAAAGAATCCAAAATTAAAAAGGTACGAAGAAGAGTAAATGTAGACACTTTCTACAAACTTTTTTAAAGTTTCTTCTTAATAACGAATCGATAATAACCTTTAAGAAGATGAAACGAGTTGATGGCATCCTCATTTGACTCAATATGAATCACAGCTAGTTACCGAAAGGATAAAGAATCCAAAATTAAAAAGGGATGAAAGAGGGTGAATTTAGACACTTTCTAGAAACCTTTTCAAAGTTTCGTTCTACTACCGAGTTGATATCCATCTTTAAGAATATGAAACAAGTTGATGACATCCTCGTTTGACTCAATACGAATCACAGCTAATTATTGGAGGGATAAACAATCCAAAATTAAAAACGGACGAAGGAGAGTAAATTTAGACACTTTCTAGAAACCTTTTCAAAGTTTCGTCTTACTATCGAGTCGATATCAACCTTTAAGAAGATGAAACCAGTTGGTGGCATCCTCATTTGACTCAATACGAATCACAGCTAGTTACCGAAAGGATAAAGAATCCAAAATTAAAAGGGGATGAAAGAGGGTAAATTTAGACACTTTCTAGAAACCTTTTCAAAGTTTCGTTCTACTACCGAGTCGATATCAACCTTTAAGAAGATGGTACGAGTTGGTGATATCCTTATTTGACTCAATACGAATCACAGCTAATTACCGAAAGGATAAAGAATCCAAAATTAAAAAGGTACGAAGGAGAGTAAATTTAGACACTTTGTAGAAACCTTTTCAAAGTTTGGTCCTACTATCGAGTCGATAATAACCTTTAAGAAGATGAAACGAGTTGGTGGCATCCTCATTTGACTCAATACGAATCACAGATATTTACCGAAAGGATGAAGAATCCAAAATTAAAAAGGGATGAAGGAGGGTGAAATTTAGACACTTTCTAGAAACCTTTTCAAAGTTTGGGTCTACTACCGAGACGATATCAACCTTTAAGAAGACGAAACGAGTTGGTGACATCCTCATTTGACTCAATACGAATCACAGCTAATTACCGAAAGAATAAAGAATCCAAAGTTAAAAAGGTACGAAGAGGAGTAAATTTAGACACTTTCTACAAACTTTTTCAAAGTTTCAGTCTTACTATCGAGATTTGAGTGTCGATATTGACTCAATACCATTCCTGTTAATAAGGGTGTAGGGACTTCAGCAACGTTTGTTTCTTCAGCGATTTATTTACATTCGGTTATTATCTCGCTTGACAATTCAGATTTATTCGCCTTACTAAGGTATATACGTTTCAGTTTGTGGAAAACTCGAAGTTTGAGTTGAAGGAGGGGGTCTGTTTAGGTGCGGCAGAACGTGTCTTTAACATTACAAGTTTGCGGTTGTGATAGCAAAAGGAGGCACGGAGCAAAACTTCATTGTGTACAGAAAATAAGCATTAGTAATTCATGAAACCGCAACGGGGAAACGAGGCGGCATAAAGTCGAGTTTATGATACTGACTTTTCATATTAGATACCGAGGCCGAGATGCAACTCTCATCATCCCGGCGATAGGTCTTGATAAGCCGCATAAGCTTATATAGGAGTGCTATATTTTTATAATATAAATCCCTTAGAAAGAGGCGGAAAAAGCACTGCGGCTTTCTTATTTCGATGTTCGGTGTTCCCGATATGCTCACTTTTACTGCAGGAGATATAAAACTTGAGCACTCAAGAATGGAAACCTCCCCGGACCGTTTAACACCTCTCCAGTTGGGGCAAAAGTCAATATAAAACACAAATGAGACCAGCTCGGTTTTGACCATAGATGTCGATATGTTCAACTCTTTTAGTTCCTGCAGAAACCGGTCCGAATTAATAACTTGTTCGGATAGTTCGTCCAGTATTAACAAAAATGTGGTATCAGTTTTCAAATATGCGGACAAGAGGTAAAATGTTTCATTATTTTGTCGTTTGTCCGCATATTTGTGTGAAGCCCCACAGAGTTCAGTTAAGTTTCCAGTGGCGCAGAACAATTACCACTCGGTTTTATTCCGACTAAAAAGTCACTACGGTACAACTGTAAGCCCCGTGGCGGATTTAAGTATTAAAAGTTATTTCGGAAGTAGCTATACGCCGAGTTATGCATTAGTTTACATTAGTTTGATCCCCTTGAAACACATTTAATCCGGATCAGGCTTTCACAAAAGAAACGGTAAAGAGTGTCCGAAAGTTTATCACGGAGCGAGGGTCGTGAGGGCCATTATAAGTAACGCTGATGAACCGAAGATACACCTTCGGCATCGTAATCAAGGCGGCACCTGTCAATTTATCCTTCTGCAGGGGCAATACGCCACCGACGGCCAATAATGTCGACCCACGCTTCAGGACATCGGTTTTATCCCGAAAAACCGCCTCACTGGGGGAAATAAAAACTACCTTCTTAGATAGATTTTATCAAGCTCCGTCAACATTTTGATTCTATGAATTGTACTTAGAGGACTATTCAAGAGTATATTTTCTGGATGATGGCATCTACGATATTATATTTTCCCTCATAAATTCACATAACTCAAGACGTTTGGTGTCTTAAAACACTTATATCCATTTCTTTTCGAAATAATCCGCAGAGTGCACGATTACATTAATGTGAAATCAAAATTTATAATTCTGCAATTCGCTATCGATGTAGACCTTCGTTTCTAGCGTCTCGTAGTTTTTAAAAGTACGCAGGTGATACCTCAGGGGTTGATACCATTACATGTTATCGGGGGATGAGTGCAACATATGGGGCGCCGCTCGGGGTCTACTATACGCATCTACTCATAACAGTGAATCATGTTTAAGGTGACCCATCTATAGCGAAGGGTATCGAATAAATTTAAAATACTTTTTGCATTAACATGGATGAGAGGGATAATAGGACACTTGGCCTGATACGTTATAAATTACAGGGACCTTTACGCCCTATCGCATAATTTAACTGAATCGCGTTAAATTATGGCAACGATTTAAAAAATAACGCGCAAACGGATTTACGTACTTTTACCGTCAATTTGGGGGGTTCGATACGCCCATGGTTAAATCGTTCGTTGAATAACATTTTGTTACCATTTTGCTTATAATTCACAAGCAAAAATGAATTGTTTGAGTTATAATAATAATAATAATGTCGATAAATATTAAATACACATTTTTTTACTCGAAAAAATGTATTGCTCTAAATTGGGAATTTTTTTAAGTCAATAGAATTAATTGGAACTTTTCTTTTATTCGACATAAATAATTGATGGAATTTGGAACACATTTTTCTTTATTACTTTTTTCAATTTTCGATTTGAGAACTAGTAAAAGATTTGGAAAAACTTACATAATGATTTAGGGGGTTCAAGATTTCTTTGTCTTTGTTTATAGTGTGGGGTAGGGGTCTAAAATCATGAAATGTTTACATACGTAATACTTGAATGCCCCATTTAGGTACAGTAAGATCTGCTTCTTCGTTGATTAGAATTTTTTTAAGATTAATGATAATTACCCAATATTTTGCGTAATTTTGAATCAATTCAAACAATTAACAACAAATTAAGAGAACTCTAAAATAAGATCATATTAATCGAACACTTTGTGGTTAAAAATTTATAACAAATACCTGAATATCGATCCAAACTCTTGCCTTACCTGAAAAAGAAAAACATAATTATTAAAAATTCAGCATGTCATCGAATATCTAATCTAAATTAACTTAGGGGCGACCTGCGTCTATTTGTGTAGATCATACTGTAACGCAATGTAAATAGATGGAATAGAATTTAGAATAGAATTGTAGAATTTAGTAAATAAAAAAAAAAGTCTCTAGAAGGATCTGATAAGGGGAAAACGGCCGCGATAACCAAACAAACGGCTGAGAAGCCTTCCAGAAATTTCGGCAAACGATAAGGCTTATCTGCCGAAAAGTTCTAGAAGCCGGGGGCCAAAACTATAAAAGGCGGTCAGCTTTCCCTCAAGTCAGTCAGTTAGAGTCAATGTAATTAGTGAGTTAGTAGTAGTTAATAATAAGTGAGTTAATTGTTCAATTGTGGTGATTCAAGTTAAGTTTGGTAATAAAGTGGTGTAATTCACACGTGGTAATCAATTCGAACCGATAAGCCCGTAACAATACGTTCCACAATATTCAATTTCTAGAAGATTCTGGAATGCATACTTGCAGATAAGTCATTTAATTCATAGGCAGGTCCCATAACAACTTTAAAATATCTTTATAGATAATTACATTATTTAAAAAAGTCTAGGTTAGGACTAATAAGTAATCCAACTTTTGTTACAAAATATTATAAATAAATGAATACTGTCATTATCACTTCACTTTAATTTGAAGTAAATTTAGTTTTAGAATATTGCAATTAGGATAAACAGTCCTAATTCTTACCGTGCGATTAATTACATAAATAATTTTTGTAAATATTATTATTTTCAAAAACGAAAGTAGTTAGATTTTTTTCAAAATATCTAATTTTTAGATTTTAAAGAAATAGTTCCAAAACTTTTCCTTCTTCAAAACGATCACTAAAAGTTGAAACAGTGTCAACTTATTTTTTTTTTCCACAATCTCGACTAAATTCGAAAATAGAATAAATTCAATATGTCTCGAAATATCGACCTTTTTTCCGAAATTGCCATTTCTCGATATTTCAAATCAAATCATTAAAACCTTGACAATCTTCTTAAGATTGTCAAATAACAACAGAATAAAACGCAAACCAGGATCTGGAATTTGGAAAGCGGACAAACGTTGGAAAAGTTAGATGAAATGGCTTTATTTTCGTGTGGTCGTTTCATCCTTTGCGTCTTCTTTCAATACTCTGTTAAGTAATGGCAACCTTTTTAAGATTACTCCAAGAAACTTCAAGAAACCTTAAAAATCTGCTCCAATTCGTAAACAGTTTATTTGTTGCTGAAATGCCCTTAAATACAGCTTAAAATGCCCTTATTGATTCTTCTTCTTCTTCGCTCAGGCGTTGGCAATCTTTTTAAGATTGTTCTAAAGCAGCGATCGTGTTAGTTTCTTATTTATCAACTGCTTATCTACCACCAATGACCCGCTCAGAAGTACCTAAACATAAAAAATGTAAATTTGGGGCAATTTTAAAAAGATTGACATTTTTTAACAAATAAAAAGTAAATAGGATTTGGACGTTGGAACGAAGTTCAGTCTAACAAAAAAGTTAGACTGAACACACTCATGTTTCTCATTAGATTTTTTCGACCCATGCGTTTTCTTGCAACATGTAGATTCGTGATTATTATTCTGTTACAGAATGGCAATCTTTTTAAGATTGACTAGGTTAGGTTAGTTTTGAAGTTGGTGTATAACTTATCAATCGTTTATTTTTCATTAAACTCTTACAAAAAGCGTTTAAATTGTAGAATAAAATAAAATACATTAATTTGGGATGATCTTAAAAAGATTGTCATTGTTTAATAAAATAAAAAATAATTAGACCTGAAGGTTGGAGAAAGGGCATATTCGACAAAAAATGTAAACTAAATCCACCCATGTCGTTTGACTTTTTCGTTCCATTCGTTTCTTTCGTCCCATGAGTCTTTTTCCAACACTGTTATTGCGATTATTTTTTCTTCTGTTAAAGAATGGCAATCTTTAGTTTGATTAGTTCAGATTAGTATTGTATTTGGTTTATAACTTCTTAATCGTTTAATTTTCATTAAACACTTAAAATGAAAGTATATTAATTTGGGACGATCTTAAAAAGATAGCCACCGCTTAGTAAAATAAAAAGTAACTACGATTTGAAGGTTGGAAAAAAGACATATCCGACAAAAAATTTAAACTAAATCCATCCATGTCGTTTAGATTTTTCGCCCTATACCTCTTTCTCCAACGTTTTGTGATTATTTTTTATTCTGTTAAAGAATGGCAATCATTTTAAGATTGACTAGATTAAGTTAGTGTTGTAGTTAGCATAGAACTTCTCAATCGTTTATCTTTTATTAACTATTTGTAAAAAGCATTGAAATTACAGAATAAAACGAAAATATGTTAATTTGGGGCAATCTTAAAAAGACTGTTATTGCTTAATAAAATAAAAAGTAACTAGGATCTAAAGGTTGAAAAAAAGACATATTTAACGAAAAATTTAAACTAAATCCACTCATGTCATTTAGCTCTTTTGCCCCATACGTCTTTTTCCAATGCTTCGTGATTATTTTTTATTCTGTTTAAGAATGACAATCTTTTTAAGATTGATTAGGATAGATTAGTGTTGTAGTTGATGTATGACTTCTCAATCGTTTATTTTCATTAAAAAATTGCAAAAAGCACTTAAATTGTAGAATAAAATGAAAATATATTCATTTGGGACGATCTTAAAAATTCACCCATGTCGTTTGGCTTTTTAGTCCCATATGCCTTTTTCCAACATCGTAGATTTGTGATTATTTTTCTGTTAAAGAATGGTATTCTTTTTAAGATTGATTAGGATATGTTAGTGTTGTAGTTGATGTATGATTTCTCAATCGTTTATTTTTCATTAAACATTTGCAAAAAGCACTTAAATTGTAGAATAAAATGGAAATATGTTAATTTGGGATGATCCAGAAAAGATTGTCATTATTTAATAAAATAAAAAGTAACTAGGACTTGAAGGTTAGCAAAAAGACATATTCGACGAAAAATTTAAACTAAATCCACCCATGTCGTTTGACTTATTCGTCCTATACGTCTCCTTCGTCCCACATGTCTTTTTTAAACAGTGTGGGTTTGCGATTATTTTTTCTTCTGTTAAAGAATGGCAATCTTTAGGTTGATTAGGTCAAATTAGTGTTGTAGTTGGTTTATAACTTCCCAATTGTTTATTTTTAATTAAATACTTGCGAAAAAAGCTAAACTGTAGAATAAAGTGAAAATATGTTAGTTTCAGATGATCTTAAAAAGACTGTCACTTCTTAGTAAAATAAAAAGTAACTAGGATTTGTAAGTTGGAAAAAAGACATATTCGGTGAAAAAATTAAACTAAATGGACCCATGTCGTTTGGCTTTTTCGTCCCATCCGTCTTTTACCAACACTGTAGGTTTGTGATTATTACTCTGTTAAAGAAAGGCAATCTTCTTAAGATTGATTAGGATAGGTTAGTGTTGTAATTGGTGTATGATTTCTCAATCGTTTAGTGTTCATTAAACATTTGCAAAAAGCACTCAAATTGTAAAATAAAATGAAAATATATTAATTTAGGACGATCTTAAAAAGATTGTCATTGCTTAGTAAAATAAAATATAATTACGATCTGAAGGTTGGGAAAAGACATATTCGACGAAAAATTTAAACTAAATCCACCCATGTCGTTTGGCTTTTTCGACCTATACGTCTTCTTCAATCACTGTAGGTTTATGATTATTATTCTGTTAAAGAATGGCAATCTTTTTAAGATTGTTTAGGATAGCTTAGTGTTGTAGTAGATGTATGACTTCTCAATCGTTTATTTTTCATTAAACACTTGCAAATAGCACTCAAATTGTAGAATAAAATGACAATATATTAATTTGGGACGATCTTAAAAAGATTGTCACTGCTTAGTAAATTAAAAGTAAAGTAATTACGATCTGAAGGTTGGGAAAAGACATATTCGACGAAAAATTTAAACTAAATCCACCCATGTCGTTTGGTTTTTTCGTCCCATACGTCTTTTTCCAAGACTGTAGGTTTGCAATTATTCTTTCTTCTGTTAAATTATGGCAATCTTTAGGTTGATTAGGTTAGATTAGTGTTGTAGTTCGGTGTATAACTTCTCAACCTATTTATTTTTCATTAAACATTCGCAAAAAGCACTTAAATTGTATAATAAAATGAAAATACGTTAATTTGGGACAATCTTAAAAAGATTGTTATTTCTTAATAAAATATTCTTAATAAAACAAAATGTAATTAAGAATTGAAGGTTTGAGAAAACAATATATTCGACGAAAAATTTAAATTAAATCTGCCCATACTTGGTTTTTTCATCCCATCATTTTCCAGTACTACAAATTCGGGCTTTTTCCGTTAAAGATTGACAATCTTTTTAAGCATGATTTATAATTTCCCAACTATTTATTTGTCTTGCCCAAAAGCACTTTAAATATTAGAGTAAAATGTAAGCAATGCTTATTTGGAACAATCTTAAAAGATTGCTTACTTCTTAATAAAATAAAATGTAAACAGGAGCTGAAGGTTTTAAAACATAGTTTTTAAGTGTTTTTTTGTACTGAGTGTTGTCTTTTTTTTTGGTGGAAAGCACTGGTCCTTGGTTATCTTCAAAAATTGAAATACAAAACTTGTTCCCTGAAACCAAGAAAGATTAAAAAACACAACAAAGGTTGTTCTAATCCGTTTCAGCAGCCAAGCTATCATCTACAAAGAGATTGTTTGTGTTTTTTAATCTTTCTTGATTTCAGGGAACCAGTTTTGTATTTCAATTTCAATGTTGTCATAAATAGCGATTGACAAAATAAATCTATAAAACATTACCAATCTTAAACGAAAAATGCTAACTGATAATGTAGACGTGTGGACGTAGCAACTAGCGAAGAAAATGCCACTCAATAGGAATGGAAGTACTAAAATTTCGCGAAGAAGATACAGATAATATTTAAAAATTTGAAGTAAATGCACTAATTTACTTTGATTTTTCTGTCCCGTGCGTTTCCTTCCAATATATTCTTTTTTCTGTTGAACAATGGCAATCATTTTAAGATTGATTCATACTGCTTATTTGTTACTCAACACTCGCTCAATAGCACTCATGTAAGGACACAATATAAAAAATAAATTTAGAACAATTTTTACTAATTTAATTTAATATTTTTGTCGCTTTCAACATTCTTTTCTCTGCTAAAAGATGGCAATCATTTTAAGATTGACTCACACTACTTATTTGCTGCTCCAGACTCGCTCAATGGCATTTATGTAAGGACATACTATAAAAAATAAATTTAGAACAATCTTTACTAATTTAATTTAATATTTTTGTCTCGTGCGTTTCCTTCCAACATTCTTTTCTTCTGCTAAAGGATAACAATCATTTTTAGATTGATTTATACCACTTATTTGTTGCCTCAACACTCGTTCAATAGCACCCATGTAAGGATAAAAAATAAAAAATAAATTTAGAACAATCTTTACCAATTTAATTTGATACTTTTGTCTAGTGCGTTTCCTTCCAACATTCTTTTCTCTGCTAAAGGATGGCAATCAGTTTTAAGATTGACTCATACTACTTATTTGTTGCTCCGCACTCGCTCAATAGCACTCATGTAAGGACACAATATAAAAAATAAATTTCGAACAATCTTTACTAATTTAACTTAATATTTTTGTCTTGTGCGTTTCCTTCTAACATTCTTTTCTCTGTTAAAGGATGGCAATCATTTTAAGATTGACTCATATTACTTATTTGACACTCAACACTCGCTCAAAAGCACTCATGTAAGGACAAAATATAAATAATAAATTTAAGACAATCTTAAAAGATTGCCATTTCTTAATTAGAGAAACTTAAAGGTCAGCATTTTAAAAGACACAGCTGACTAAAAAGCCAAATAAAATTAGCAAGTAACACACAAATGTATGTAATTGGTGTAATCCGTCCTGACTTTTTCCCGGGGTAGCTGAAGATTTAATATTCCAGGTCCCGCAATTAATTTCGCACGTATCCCAAATTTGCCACCTTTTGTCGTCCCTCTTAATGGGGGCCTGGCGCATCTGCGAAGTATTCCGGTAATGAAAAAGAGATGTCATCCCTTTTATCGATTGGATGGCGCAATCCTTTTTAGAAAATTGCGAAAGAATGACGTCGGTTGGTCGATGGCGTCCGTCCTCGAAGGGTCGGTAGACTAGGCCATCTAGATAGTAGATCACACACAAAGAATGATAAAGAGTGCACGCGCTCCGGCTTGTCAGGTGAATTAGCGGAGTAAATTATGAGGCGTTCAGCTTTGCCGGGACATTGAAGGATTACAGGGCAATCTGGCAAAATTATTTAACTGACAGTTTTGTTTCCTTACAACACACTGTTGCCGGTCCATATCTCAATCCACCATCTTTTCGAGGCGACGGATGATTTATCGGAACGATTTTTCGGTTTGGCCCAATCGAGGGATTTCAGCCACCGTCGGAAAATTGGTGTATTGGACTCATTTTTTATATTTCTCGTAGATTTTGATTCAGCTGAATGTGGTCCTTAAGTTTATGAAATTTGGGTAACTGAACTTATCGGACGATTTTTATCAATCCTGATGAACTAAATTCAAAAAAATGTTGAATTTTTTGACGACAATACAAGTTAGGTTTACAACCAGGAGATACGATGTAATCAAGATTACAAAGGTCACTGAGTATTGCGGGTTGCATCATTTGGCTACAGCTGAAAAACTGGAATATTGGACTAATTTTTTTATTTCTCGTCGCTTTTTGATTCAACTGACGGTTGTCCTTAAGTTAATGAAAGTTTGGAAGTAACTGAACTTTTTTTTCAAATTGGACAATTTTTATTAACTCAACCTTTTAGTGAATTTTTTTGGTGGAACGGAGTGGTCCTTGGTTATCTTCAAAAATTGAAATACAGAACTTGTCCCCTGAAACCAAGAAAGATTAAAAAACACAACAAAGGTTGCTCTAATGCGTTTCGACAGCCAAGCTGTCATCTTCAAAGAGATTGTTTGTGTTTTTTAATCTTTCTTGGTTTCAGGGAACCAGTTTTGTATTTCAATTTCAATGTTGTCATAAATAGCGATTGACAGATGACAGACTGTAAAACAAAATTTCGAATTTAAACTCTGTTTTAAAAAATGTAAAATTCGGAATTTGAAAAATCTGAACTTTTTGAAAACAGCCAAGCTGTCATCTTCAGAGAGAAACTGTGTTTCTCTCTTGGTTTCAGGGGACAAGTTCTGCATTTCAAGTTTTAGTGAACCAAAATCAAAGTAAAATTTTCGACGTTAATTACAAATTGGGTCCACAACTAGAATATACGACGTAACCAAGATTACAAAGGTCACTGAGTATTGCGGGTTGCATTATTTCGCCACCGTTAGAAAACTGGAATATTGGGTTCATTTTTCATATTTCTCGCATTTCGATTTGATTCACCAGAAGTCCGTAAGTTAACGAAATTTGGGAACGAAACTGAACTTGTTTTTTGTAAATTGGAATTTTTTTTCAACCTAATCTTCTGTTGAATCAAAATCAAAAAAACGTGACTTGTTTGAGGATAATTAAAAATTGGGTCTACAACCAGGATATACGCTGTAACCAAGAATACTAAGATCACTGGGTATTATGGGTTGCATAATTTCGCCAACATTGGGGAACTGGAATATTGGATTCATTTTTTATATTTTTCGCATTTCGTTTTGACTCACCAGAAGTCCTTCAGTTAAGTAAATTTGGGAACGCAACTGAACTTAATTTTTGCAAATTGAACAATTTTTACCAGCCCAATCTTCTGATGAATCAAAATTAAAAAAAAACGTGAAATTTTTGAGGATAATTACAAATTGGGTCTACAACTAGGATGTACGATGTAACTAAAATTGCAAATGTCACCGATTGTGAGTATTGTGGGTTGCCTTCATAGCGACATCCATTAAATAGAAGCGCCCTCGGTTTGACAAGCGTTTAGGTACGTTAAACTTAACAAATAACGTCGCACGTGCTAAATAAATTTGGTTTATTTTTAGCAGAAATAATATTTAGAGAAATTAAATTAAACGAAAACAGCAACAACAAAAAATATTCTCGAAATCTCCCCCATTAAGCATCGCTTTCGGCTTCAATTTGTAAAAAAAAGTTCCATGTCATTGCCACCGACAAGACAAGTTTGTAATCTATCGCGAAGAGAGGCTCACATAACAAAGCCGTGGCTCACTCAAAGCTCATTTATCGAAATTGTGTTCGATGCCAAACGTAAAAGCCCGCAGAGGGTCCATTACCGGATAGATTTAAATTTGGATATTCGAGAATGCGGAGTTTTCCGCCAGGAAGATTTGCTGACGCACGCAATTTCAACGGCTGGAGGGAAATTCCGCAGACTGCCTGCCACAGAGGAAATTTCTCACTGCTCCTCAATTAAAGGGGGATCTGTGAATATGAAATACTACGCTGGTAACGAGCAAATGTGGTGTGGAGAGCTTCTTAATTAACTACTGATTTGCAAAATTATTTTTTTCTGTATTGTATCTGTTTTTGTTGTTAATTTAATTAACTTGGTTTATAAACTCGAAAAAAAAAGTTGATTACTACTTTTGCGCCTTAGGGGTTCGATCCCCGTTCAAATTATTTGAAGCGTGCAATTACGTGAGTCAAATTTTCGATAAAATCAAACTGGCTTTAAGCGCAAAGCTGGAGAATCAAACGAAATAAGAAAGAAGTAGTAAAGTTTCTTAAAAAGTCGACCCCCAATCAGACGAACTAACAAATAAACAACAATCTCAGGAGTCGGTTTCGAAATTTAAAGAAACAAAAGCTGGGTGTATTTGGTGGAAAAGCGGAAATTTAATAGCAGATAACAACGGTCTAAACGAACACTTCCTCGGACGCTTTGGACCGTTTGGCCGTTTAGATTGTTTGAAATGGCCAGGACGAAGGACCACGGGCTCCTTGTGTAATCATTGTATACTGGAAGAAATTCACACTTCAGTTGATCCGTTATTGTGTTGCCATATATTCCATTTAGGTCGGGATAAAGTGATTATGTTTCTGGAACGCGCTAGAGGGATCCCAGTACAGCAACGTTGCAATTTAGCACAGAATGTCCGAATTAGTATTTTTATTTTACCTACAAAATAGAACTGGTTGTCCCTTGATATTTTTCGGTTATATTTAATATCATCGTAGGATAGATAATAATATTAAACTGTTAACGAGTAGTAAATTAGAATTCTATGTTAAATGCTTGTGAAAGCTTAGCCATGCATAAGGCTGGAGACCACCTTTATGAATGGTTGGGCTGGGCCTTAGGCCACTCATCTCTGTTAAAATTAGTTAAGGTTGATAGATAAGGAATTGTGGCACTGCGACGTGTGCGCATGCGCATTCGGATGCGGTCGATCATGCACGAAGTGAATATTCTTAGTATATAAGGGTTAATTTTAGGATTAGGTGTTAGTATCTCTCTGAAGATGATAGCTTGGCTATCTTGGCAACCTCTGTTGTGTTTTTTTTTAATTTTTCTTGGTTTCAGTGGACAAGCTTTGTATTTCAATTATATTTAACATTAAACTAAAGAAATAGTTTCTTTAGAAACCTTCTTTTTCTTGTCCTTCTTTTGTTCTTAACCAAAATGTGGTAAGATATGAAAGACATGGAATGGCGCCTACTTTCAAGTTGAAGTCGCTTTCCCCGTTTATTTGTAAGGAATAGGTGTTGGCAATGAGTGCAATATTCGGTGCGCGCAACCGCGCGAAAGAGCGACCTCCGGTGAATCCCCTAGCGAACTCTCCAAGTTAAATCTGGACAAACATAGATGGACACAATCACGGACAAACATAGATGAAGTCACAAAATAAGAAGGAGAAGTATAACCTGGACAAATGCAGATGGACACAATCAGGGACAAACATAGATGGACACAATCTGGGACAAACGTAGATGGACACACAAAGAAAGAAGAAGTAGAACTTTTGTGAATTATCATGGCTGCCCTTAGTCAGCGCCTTATCACATGCAGAATCTCTTTGTTTATCAGCTCAATGGGACATTTATCACGCATTAAGCCCACATTTAGGCGTCATCGTCTCGACAGCGATGGTAATCAGACCGCAAAGATCGGCCCATATTTGTATTTCAATTATATTTAACATTAAACTAAAGAAATAGTTTCTTTAGTAACCTTCTTTTTCTTGTCCTTTTTTTGTTCTTAACCAAAATGTGGTAAGAGATGAAAGACATGGAATGGCGCCTACTTTCAAGTTGATCTAGAAGTCGCTTTCCCCGTTTATTTATAAGGAATACGTGTTGGCAATGAGTACAATATTCCGTGCGCGCAACCGCGCGAAAGAGCGACCTCCGGTGAATCCCCTAGCGAACTCTTCAAGTTAAATCTGGACATAGATGGACACAATCACGGACAAACATAGATGAAGTCACAAAGAAAGAAGGAGAAGTATAACCTGGACAAACAGATGGACACAGTCTGGGACAAACATAGATTGACACAATCTCGGACAAACGTAGATGGACACACAAAGAAAGAAGAAGAAGTAGAACTTTTGTGAATTATCATGGCTGCCCTTGTCAGCGCCTTATCACATGCAGAATCTCTTTGTTTATCAGCTCAATGGGACATTTATCACGCATTAAGCCCACATTTAGGCGTCATCATCTCGACAGCGATGGTAATCAGACCGCAATCGGCCCATATTTGTATTTCAATTATATTTAACATTAAACTAAAGAAACAGTTTCTTTAGTAACCTTCTTTTTCTTGTCCTTTTTTTGTTCTTAACCAAAATGTGGTAAGATATGAAAGACATGGAATGGCGCCTACTTTCAAGTTGATCTAGAATGCGCTTTCCCCGTTTATTTGTAAGGAATACGTGTTGGACAATGAGTACAATATTCCGTGCGCGCAACCGCGCGAACGAGCGACCTCCGGTGAATCCCCTAGCGAACTTCTCCAAGTTAAATCTGGACAAACATAGATGGACACAATCACAGACAAACATAGATGAAGTCACAAAAAAAGAAGGAGAAGTATAACCTGGACACAGATGGACACAATCTGGGACAAACATAGATGGACACAATCTGGGACAAACGTAGATGGACACACAAAGAAAGAAGAAAGTAGAACTTTTGTGAATTATCATGGCTGCCCTTGTCAGCGCCTTATCACATGCAGAATCTCTTTGTTTATCAGCTCAATGGGACATTTATCACGCATTAAGCCCACATTTAGGCGTCATCGTCTCGACAGCGATGGTAATCAGACCGCAAAGATCGGCCCATATTTGTATTTCAATTATATTTAACATTAAACTAAAGAAATAATTTCTTTAGTAACCTTCTTTTTCCTGTCCTTCTTTTGTTCTTAACCAAAATGTGGTAAGATATGAAAGACATGGAATGGCGCCTACTTTCAAGTTGATCTAGAATGCGCCTTCCCCGTTTATTTGTAAGGAATACGTGTTGGCAATGAGTACAATATTCGGTGCGCGCAACCGCGCGAAAGAGCGACCTCCGGTGAATCCCCTAGCGAACTCTTCAAGTTAAATCTGGACATAGATGGACACAATCACGGACAAACATAGATGAAGTCACAAAGAAAGAAGGAGAAGTATAACCTGGACAAACACAGATGGACACAGTCTGGGACAAACATAGATTGACACAATCTCGGACAAACGTAGATGGACACACAAAGAAAGAAGAAGAAGTAGAACTTTTGTGAATTATCGTGGCTGCCCTTGTCAGCGCCTTATCACATGCAGAATCTCTTTGTTTATCAGCTCAATGGGACATTTATCACGCATTAAGCCCACATTTAGGCGTCATCGTCTCGACAGCGATGGTAATCAGACCGCAAAGATCGGCCCATTATCTTATAAGCGATAAATTATGGCCAATTCATAACGTTTCATACACCAACTTCATTAGAGCCGGCAATTACAGAAGGGGGGGCCCATTCGCATTATGCAGATTGTCTGAAGGTGCTCCATGGCAACGCCCATTCACTTCGTTCTTTACCCTTACGCCTCCCCAGTCCCTTTCATTACGTTATACACACTGTCAAGCCAGTAAGCATCGCAATGAGATGCATTAACATAATGGTGATATATTTACTTCGGTGAGCGTAATGGAGTACGGATGATTTTCTTCTCTTTCGCTCCAAATCCGAGAAAAACAACGCAGACGTTTTTAATGCTTTTATTACCGCGGCAGCGGAAAAATTCCCTAATCAAATAATCCATAAAATGTTATGAGTGGTGGGAATAAGATGTTTCTGCACAATTTAATTTCATGGCACAGTTTTTCACAGAGGAGCCGAAAAGCAGTCTTTTTCTAACATAATTTTCCCACGTTGTATGTAACCATTTTCAACCAACAATGTATCCGACTGAGAAGTTAAAATTTGTTTAGTAAATTTTTATTATTAGACGCTATTCGGAAAGCGCGCAGCCTGAGAAATCACTTCGAGACGTTCGTCGAATGTCTACAAGTAATTAGGGTTATTAAGATACGTAATACATCAGGACTCGAGATATCGAATATTCTAGTATGTGTGGAATAACAATATAAACTAGCGTTCGCACCCAAGTTAGTTGTAATGTACTAGTAAACGTTATTGAAGTTAAAAAAAAAGAATTTTTTTAATTGTGCATCTTAGCTTTTCAAATAGAAACCGCCACCGCACGTAGTTGTAACCCAAGCTATTAAATGATTTCCCCTTTATTTGTAAAGTACCCCCATAAAGGTATTATCTAAATGTTTCCCCGTAAAGGAAAATAGAAAATCCATTACGTTATAAGGATGAAAGTATATCGCCCGTATTCGATAATGTTATCGTATATCGAAAACAATCCGATTCGATCTGGGATATCCAGCCGGTGCAAGGTAGTTTGTATAAAAGTAAAGGCCCATTTGGAAAGAAAAATCCACTACGGCAATGCCGGCAGGATTAAGAGAAATCCTTTATTTTATCTTCCTTTTGATGTCGAAAAGCGGCTTTGTAAGATCCAAATAAATAAACAGCTTTACCGGAAGTAAACCTCCATTGAAATGTTTTTCGTGTCTAAACATGGAAACTAACACCTTACCATCTTCTCTACGATCATTACCACTTACCCGATGCCCGCCCGTCCAGCTTTCAAAGCTCTTGTTCTTTGCGATTAAAAACTACTTTGAGTCACGTAAAGATAAAAAGGAAGTTCGTCTGAAAAACACTGCAGCTCTTCCGGAAAACAACGGCTTTATATTTTTATTAAATTGCAGCATTAGAGGCAGCCCTGAAAATGAACCCAAGAATCGTTTTTAAATCGCTAAAAAAATCACATTAGTACTTGGAGTCGTATCTCAACAACGCAAAGGTCGTGTGTTGGAATCCCATACGGGCCAATTTTTTAAATTATATTTGAACCTATTTTTTCTTTATTTATTGTTTTAATTAATTTTGGTATTTTTAAAGATAAATATTGAATATAATATTTTGTTTTCTTATTAAATCAGTCATTTCAAAATTAACTAAAGTTGACCCGGTGGCGTAGCGTAGTGAGTTGAACGCTGGCTGTTGGTCATCCGGGTCGCAGGCTCGATTCTCGCGTCCGGCGTGGGCTTTTTATGTTCATGTAGAAGTGTCATTATTTATACAATAATCTGTGGCCTATAAACTAATAACATATAACCTATATATAACCTATAAGTCAAATAAACCAACCAACCAATCAACTAACCAATCAAACAAACAACCAACCAACCAACCAACCAAGCAACCAACCAACCAACCTACCAAGCAACCAACCAAGAAATAATAAAAAAAAGTTTGCTTCCAATGGGAATTGAACTCGAAGCAATCCTTACTTTGCTTCGTCAACCAAGCCGGTAGATCAGAAGTAAAAATAACTACTGGTCAATGAAATGGAAATCTTGTCTCCTGAAACCAAGAAAGATTAAAAAGCATAACAAAGGTTGCTCTAACGCGTTTCGATAGCCAAGCTATCATCTTTAGAGAGATACTAAATGCCTCAATACATTCTGTTATAAATATGAATGTTCTAATTATTACTAAGAAAGTACTGACGCGGTAAAGAGGCAAACAAACCATCTTCTGGATTATAAAATTTCATTTTACTCCAATTTTTTGCGAACCTACTTTTTAGAAAAAAAAAAGAAACATTTAATTGTAGAAGTGCTAAGGGTGGCAAAACCTTCCCCGAACTGTAACGTACAAAGTTGCAGTGCTTTAATAAAATTGGTATTTTCATCTTAGTACGTCAGCTGTTTTATCGAATATTTGGAGGATTAGGTAAAATACTGACATTCTCTTTCTTTTGACATCCTTTTCGTCGAATCTTCTTGTAAAACTTCTCAAAAGCGCCTTTATTTTCCCCAAACCCCCCTTATGGAAAACAAACACAATTCGTGAAAAAGTAAATAAGCTGATTTCATAAACAGACGGATAAAAATGTAGCGGAACGTCTCCCTTCACTAGATCCGATAGCGATGGGAGGTTGCGGCCTAACTGTATCGATTTTGCCACATCTATGCCCCCACACTTCCCTGAAAATTCCGCAATACTTTAGAAAAGGGCCGACCAAGGAACACAGCGGATATGCAGTATCTTAAAGACCTTTATATCCTCTAATATGAAACGGTTCAAACCGACGGTCGAATGCAATCCCGACTTTCGATTTCTCATCTGGATGGCCGCGTCGCCTGGCAAACAGATGAACTTCCATCTTTCTTTCTTTTGTTTTTGAACGCACTCTTCGACGACGCCCCCGTAATGACTCCTTAATGCCTTCCTGGATGCAAGCCGCAACCGCTGGATATCTCGCCTGCCCTTCGCCCTTTCGAACCAATTTATCATTTGCTACGCTTTCATGTTCCCAGAATAAGTCTTTATTCTTACACGTCTCCGGATAACCCATTTCGGAGTTTTATCGGGAATTTGGATCAGGAATTAATAGCAAACTTTCTCCGAGTGTCGCCGGATAAAGCAAAGGGGGTAAAAACCAGTTAATTATGTCAACTAAGCGCCGGAAAATTTTCAGAATAAAATATATCAATCTGTGAAGCCAAGTAATCGCTTCTGGAGCATATATTGCCCAAAATGCGTTGTGTAGATACGCACTTTCTTTTAAGTCAACAGCTGGGTTGATTCAGTAAAGGCTGGGTTGATTCAGTAAAGGCTGGGTTGATTCAGTAAAGGCTGGGTTGATTCAGTAAAGGCTGGGTTGATTTAGTAAAGGCTGGGTTGATTCAGTAAAGGCTGGGTTGATTCAGTAAAGGCTGGGTTGATTCAGTAAAGACTGGGTTGATTCAGTAAACGCTGGGTTGATTCAAAATAGCTTTTGGAATCTCCAAACAAAGCACATTCAAGTGAGGGATTAGTGGAAAAATATCGGCGAATAGCTAGCAGATTTAGCCCCATTTCAAACTAGACTGACCTAACAAAGAAAATGCATTCACCAAGAGGGTTATAAAAACCAGGATGGGTTAAAATAATCGAAAATGTTCTTTAAAATTAATTCGCTTCTTCCCTAATTGGATTGTTAGATGCGAATCTCTGAAAAATGAAATTCGAATTAGGAACAATGACGTTAAAAGCACAGATGGAGTAAATCAGGACGAAAAAATGCCACAACTAGTTTGTACGAAAGATGTTCTCTCGCGCAATAAAAGGTACCATCAGGAACAATTAAATAATTTTGGAAGAGTCGAAGTGATTGGAAAAATAGCACAAGCAGTTTGCAAATCGCAGTTCTTCGCTAACGAGGTTCCTTCAAATAAGAGAACGCACCACCAAGACGATTTTAAGGAATCGAGAAGAGTCTAAATGGACGGAAAAATGTCAGAAAGAATTTATAAGTTGCACTACATTGCAAGCGAGGTTCCTTCAGAAAAGGAAAACAGGTCACCAAACCAACTGAAAGAAATCGGGAAGAATCCAAGTGGTCGAAAAAATGCTACAAACAGCCTCCAAATTATAATTCGTTACGAATGAAGTTCTTTCACGCAAGAAATCGCGCCACCAAGACGATTTAAAGGAATCCAGAAGAGTCTAAATGGTCGGAAAAATGTCACAAATAGTTTGCAAATTGAACTGCATTGCAGGCGAGGTTCCTTTAGGAGAAAAAACGCGCCACCAAAGGAACTGGAAGAAATCGGGAAGAATCCAAGTGGTCGCAAAAATGCTACAAACAGCTTCCAAATTACAATTCGTTACGAATGAAGTTCCTTCACGCAAAAAAACACGACACCAAGACGATTTAAAGGAATCGAGAAGAGTTTAAATGGTCGGAAAAATGTCACAAATAGTTTTCAAATTGTATTGCATTGCAAGCGAGGTTCCTTCAGGAGGGAAAACGCTTTACCAAAGGAACTGGAAGACTCCAAGTGGTCGAAAAAATGCTACAAACAGCCTCCAAATTACAATTCGTTACGGATGAAGTTCTTTCACGTAAGAAAACGCGCCACCAAAACGCTTTAAAGGAATCAAGAAGAGTCTAAATGTTCCGAAAAATGTCACAAATAGTTTGCAAATTGCACTGTATTGCAAGGGAGGTTCCTCCAGGACAGAAAGCGCGCCACCAAAGGAGCTGAAAGAAATCGTGAAAAATTGACGTGGTCGAAAAAATGCCACAAACAGCCTCCAAATTGCAATTCGTTACGAATGAAGTTCTTTCACGCAAGAAAACGTGCCACCAAGACGATTTAAAGGAATCGAAAAGAATCTAAATGGACGAAAAAATGTCACAAATAGTTTACAAATTGCACTGCATTGCAAGCGAGGTTCCTCCAGAACAGAAAAAGCGCCACCAAAGGAATTGGAAGAAATCGGGAAGAATCCAATTGGTCGAAAAAATGCTACAAAGAGCCTCCAAATTGCAATTCGTTACGAATGAAGTTTTTTCACGCAGAAAATGCACCACCAAGACGATTTAAAGAAGTCGAGAAGAGCCTAAATGGTCGGAAAAATATCACAAATAGTTTGTAAATTGCACTGCATTGCAAGGGAGGTTCCTCCAGGACAGGAAACGCGCCACCAAAGGAACTGAAAGAAATCGGGAAGAATCCAAGTGCTCGCAAAAATGCTACAAACAGCCTCCAAATTACAATTCGTTATGAATGAAGTTCTTTCACACAGGAAAACACACCACCAAGATGATTTAAAGGAATCGAGAAGAGTCTAAATGGTCGGAAAAATGTCACAAATAGTTTTTAAATTGTATTGCATTGCAAGCGAGGTTTCTTCAGGAGAGAAAACGCGTCACCAAAGGAACTAGAAGAAATCGTGAAGAATCCAACTAGGTCGAAAAAATGCTACAAACAGCCTCCAAATTACAACTCTTTACGAATGAGGTTCTCCCACGTGAGGAAACGCACCACCAAGAGCATTCAAAAGAGTCTGGTAGAGGGGCAGTGATTGGAAAAATGCCATAAATAGTTTGCAAATTGTAATTCGTTATTAAAGATGCTTCTTCAGGTAAGATGGCAACGATTTAAAAGAGCCCGCTGGTCGAAAAAATGTCATAGTTTGCAAATTGCACTTCATTACAAATGAGGCCCCCTTAGGGAACTAGCCATTAAAAAGACTGGAAGAAATCCGGAGAGTTAAGTGGTTGAAAAAAATGTTCTAAGCAGTTTGAAAATTGCAATTCATTACGAAAGAGGTTCTCACACTTGAGAAAACGCCACACCAAGAGCACTCAAGCTGTTCGGAAGAGTCAAAGTGGTCGGAAAAATACAACAGATGATTTTAAAATGTCAGTTCATTACTAACGAGGTTTCTTTAGGTAATAAAACATACCACCAAGACGATTTAAAGGAATCCAAAGGATGCCAAATGGGTGAAAAAATATTACAAATAGTTTGCGAATTAGGCTTCATTAAAAACCTCCCCCAAACAAGAAAGAAGAACGCAACCACCAAGAGAACTGGCATGAATGCGAAAGAGTTCAAATGATCGGAAAAAAGGTGACAAATTATATACAATCAGTATTTCATTATAAACCAAGTTTCCTCAGATAAGGAAAGGTGCCACCAAGGGGACTGAGAGGGATCCCGAAAGAAAACAACACACGAAGAGAGTGGAAAAGAGTCCAGGACGAGTCAAAATCGTAGGAAAAAACTTCTCGGAGCTGATGCTTTATTTTCTTTGAGCGGAATAACTCCAATACTATCAAGAAAACGAACAGCGAAGAAAGAGAAAAAAGACAAGAAACGCTATTTAGCGTTTTGAACAAGTTGGAAAAACACCCCACAAAGACGGGAAGAAAAGGTGCCACCAAGAAGACTCAGAGGGATCCCGGAAGAAAACAACACACGAAGAGGGTTCGAAAAGAGTCCGGAAGTCAAAATCGTGGGAAAAACTTCCCGGAGCTGTTACTTTACTTTCTTTGAGCGAGATAGCTGCAATACTATTAAAAAAACGAACACCAAAGGCAAAGAAAGAGAAAAAAGACATGAAACTGCACTTTTTATCAAGTTTGGGCTTTTCAACAAGGGGGAAAAATGATACAAATAGCTGACAAATTTCGTTTTATTACAAACGAGGCTAAGAGAATTTCCCACCAAGGAAGTTGAAGAGAACTCAGAAAAATTCGAATAAGTCGAAAAAAATTTTTAAATTGACGTTCTATCTTCGTCCCAAATGATTCAATTACTACCGCCATTTGAAGGAGTTCAAAAGAAGCTAAGCGGTCAAAAAGATATCACAAATAGTCTGCAAAGCGAGGCTCTCTCGAGAAGAAACGCAACCAACAAGAGGACTGACAACAATCAGGCAGAGTTCAAGTGATCGAAAAAATGTCGCAAATAGGTTACAATTTCCAGTTTATTACAAGCCAGGCTTCCCAAGATAATAAAAGACACCACCAAGAGGACTTAGAGGGATCCGGAACAGATAACAACAAACTAAAAGGGCTGAAAAGAGTCCGGAAGAGACAAAGTCGTCGGAAAAACTTCCTGGAGCTGATGCTTTTCCTTCTTTGTCAAGAGGGTTGAAAAGAGTCCGGAAGAGGTAAAGTCTTGGGAAAAACTTCCTGGAGCTGATGCTTTTCCTTATTTGAGTAAAATAGCTCCAATACTCTTAAGGAAAACGAACACCGAAGGCAAAAAAGAGAAAAAAGACAAAACAGAAACAGACAAATATTCGAGCAGATAAACGTTAGCTTGCAAATTCCATTTTAAAGCAATCTTAGTTAAGATGGATGAAGAGGAGATAAAGTCTGGAACACAATTTAAAGGAGGCCGAAAGAGGCTAAAGTAGTTGAAAAAAATATCACAAATAGTCTGAAAATTGAACTCTATTAAAAGCGAGGCTCTCGAGAGAGGAAACGCTACCGCCAAGAGAACTGACAGCAATCCGGAAGAGTTCAAGTGATCGGAAAAATGTCACAAATAGGTTACAATTTCTAGTTTATTACAAGCCAGACTTCCTCAGATAATAAAAGACACCACCAAGAGGATTTAGAGGGATCCGCAACAGACAAGAACAAACCAAGAGGGTTGAAAAGAGCCCGGAAGAGACAAAGTCGTCGGAAAAACTTTCCGGAGCTGCTGCTTTTCCTTCTTTGAGTAAAATAGCTCCAATACTCTTAAGAAAAATGAACACCAAAGGCGAAAAAAGAGAAAAAAAGACAAAGCAGAAACAGACAAATATTCGAGCAGATAAACGTTAGCTTGCAAATTCCATTTTAATGCAATCTTAGTTAAGATTGATGAAGAGGAGATAAAAAAGTGTGGAACACAATTTGAAGGAGGCCAAAAGAGGCTAAAGTAGTTGAAAAAAATATCACAAATAGTCTGCAAATTGCACTCTATTAAAAGCGAGGCTCTCGAGAGAGGAAACGCTACCGCCAAGAGGACTGACAGCAATCCGAAAGAGTTCAAGTTATCGGAAAAATGTCACAAATAGGTTACAATTTCTAGTTTATTACAAGCCAGATTTCCTCAGATAATAAAAGACACCACCAAGAGGACTTAGAGGGATCCGGAACAGACAACAACAAATCAAGAGGGTTTAAAAGAGTCCGGAAGAGGCAAAGTCTTGGGAAAAACTTCCTGGGGCTGATGCTTTTTCTTCTTTGAGTAAAATAGCTCCAATACTCTTAAGGAAAACGAACACCAAAGGCAAAAAAAAGAGAAAAAAGACAAAGCAGAAACAGACAAATATTCGAGCAGATAAACGTTAGCTTGTAAATTCCATTTTAATGCAATCTTAGTTAAGATTGATGAAGAGGAGATAAGAAAGTCTGAACACAATTTGAAGGAGGTCTAAAGAGGCTAAAGTAGTTGAAAAAAAATATCACAAATATTCTGCACATTGCACTCTATTAAAAGCGAGGTTCTCGAGAGAGGAAACGCAACCACCAAGAGGACTGATAGCAATCCGGAAGAGTTCAAGTGATCGGAAAAATGTCACAAATAGGTTACAATTACTAGTTTAGTACAAGCCAGACTTCCTCAGATAATAAAATACACCACCAAGAGGACTTAGAGGGATCCGGAACAGACCGCATCAAACCAAAGGGATTGAAAAGAGTTCGGAAGAGGCAAAGTCGTCGGAAAAACTTCCTGGAGCTGATGGTTTTCCTTCTTTGAGTAAAATAGCTCCAATACTCTTAACGAAAACGAACACCAAAGGCAAAAAAAGAGAAAAAAGACAAAGCAGAAACAGACAAATATTCGAGCAGATAAACGTTAGCTTGCAAGATCCGGAACATACAACAACAAATCAAGAGGGTTGAAAAGAGTCCGGAAGAGGTAAAATCTTTGGGAAAATTTCCTGAAGCTGATGCATTAGTTCTTTTGATCGGTATAGTTTCAATTCTCTTAAGAAAAACGAACACCAAAAGCGAAGAAAGAGAAAAAAAAAGACATGACATCGCGGTCTCTATCAAGTTTGGGGTTATTAACAAAGTGGAAACATGTAAGAAGGAGCTGACAAATTCCGTTTCATTACAAACGAAGTTAAGAGAATTCCCTAACAAAGAGGTTAAAGAGGGCCCAGAAGAATCGAAGACGTCGGAAAAATTCTTAAATTGATGTTCTATCCTCGTCCCAAATGACTCAATTATCATCACAATTTGAAGGAGGCTGAAAAAGGCTAAAATAGTTGAAAAAAATATCACAAATAGTCTGCAAATTGCACTCTATTAAAAGCGAGGCTCTCGAGAGAGGAAACGCAAGCGCTAAGAGGACTGACAGCAATCCGGAAGCGTTCAAGTAATCGAAAAAATGTTACAAATAGGTTACAATTTCTAGTTTAAAACAAACCAGACTTCCCCAGATAATAAAAGACACCACCAAGAGGACTTAGAGGGATCTGAAACAGACAACAACGAACCAAGAGACTTGAAAAGAGTCCGGAAGAGGCAAAGTCATCGGAAAAACTTCCTGGAGCTGATGCCGTTCCTTCTTTGAGTAAAATAGCTCCAATACTCTTAAGGAAAACGAACACCAAAGGCAAAAAAAGAGAAAAAAGACAAAACAGAAACAGACAAATATTCAACCAGATAAACGTTAGCTTGCAAATTCCATTTTAATGCAATCTTAGTTAAGATTGATGAAGAGGAGATAAGAAAGTCTGAACACAATTTGAAGGAGGTCTAAAGAGGCTAAAGTAGTTGAAAAAAAATATCACAAATAGTCTGCACATTGCACTCTATTAAAAGCGAGGCTCTCGAGAGAGGAAACGCAACCACCAAGAGGACTGACAGCAATCCGGAAGAGTTCAAGTGATCGGAAAAATGTCGCAAATAGGTTACAATTTCTAGTTCATTACAAGTCAGACTTTCTCAGATAATAAAAGATACCACCAAGAGGACTTAGAGAGATCCGGAACAGGCCACATCAAACCAAAGGGATTGAAAAGAGTCCGGAGAAGGCAAAGTCGTCGGAAAAACTTCCTGGAGCTGATGCTTTTCCTTCTTTGAGTAAAATGGCTCCAATACTATTAAGGAAAACGAACACCAAAGGCACATAAAGAGAAAAAAGACAAAAAAAGAGTTCAAGTGATCGGAAAAATGTGGCAAATAGTTTACAATTTGCATTTCGTTACAAGCCAGGTCACCTCAGCTGAAAAAACACATCACCAAGATGACTGATAGGGAGCTGGAAATGAACACAACAAACCAAGGGGGTTGAAAAAAGTCCGGAAGAGACAAAGTCGCCGGAAAAACTTTCTGGAGTTGATGCTTTTCCTTCTTTGAGCAAAATAGTTCCAACACTATTAAGAAAAACGAACACCAAAGACAAAGAAAGAGAAAAAAGACATTAAACTGCGCTCTTTATCAAGTTTGGGGTTTTCAACAACGGGGAAAAATCTTGCAAATAGCTGACAAATTTCGTTTTATTACAAACGAGGCTAAGAGAATTTTCCACCAAGGGGGTTGAAGAGAACTCAGAAAAATTCGAACACATAGGAAAAAATTCTTAAATTGATGTTCTATCCTCATCCCAAATGATTCAATTACTGCCACCATTTAAAGGAGTTCAAAAGAGGCTAAGCGGTCGAAAAAATATCACAAATAGTCTGCACATTGCACTCTATTAAAAGCGAGGTTCTCGAGAGAGGAAACGCAACCACCAAGAGAACTGACAGCAATCCGGAAGAGTTCAAGTGATCGGAAAAATGTCACAAATAGGTTACAATTACTAGTTTAGTACAAGCCAGACTTCCTCAGGTAATAAAATACACCACCAAGAGGACTTAGAGGGATCCGGGACAGACAACAACAAACCAAGAGGGTTGAAAATAGTCCGGAAGAGACAAAGTCGTCGGAAAAACTTCCTGGAGTTCATGCTTTTCCTTCTTTGAGTAGAATAGCTCCAATACTCTTAAGGAAAACGAACACCAAAGGCAAAAAAAGAGAAAAAAGACAAAGCAGAAACAGACAAATATTCGAGCAGATAAACGTTAGCTTGCAAATTCCATTTTAATGCAATCTTAGTTAAGATTGATGAAGAGGAGATAAGAAAGTCTGAACACAATTTGAAGGAGGTCTAAAGAGGCTAAAGTAGTAGAAAAAAATATCACAAATAGTCTGCAAATTGCACTCTATTAAAGGCGAGGCTCTCTCGAGAGGAAACGCAACCACCAAGAGAACTGACAGCAATCCGGAAGAGTTCAAGTGATTGGAAAAATGTTACAAATAGGTTACAATTTCTAGTTTATTACAAGCCAGACTTCCTCAGATAATAAAATACACCACCAAGAGGACTTAGAGGGATCCGGGACAGACAACAACAAACCAAGAGGGTTGAAAATAGTCCGGAAGAGCCAAAGTCATCGGAAAAACTTCCTGGAGCTGATGCCTTTCCTTCTTTGAGTAAAATAGCTCCAATACTCTTAAGGAAAACGAACACCAAAGGCGAAAAAAAGAGAAAAAAGACAAAACAGAAACAGACAAATATTCGAGCAGATAAACGTTAGCTTGTAAATTCCATTTTAAGGCAATCTTAGTTAAGATTGATGAAGAGGAGATAAGAAAGTCTGGAACTAGCATGCAGACAGATAGAAAAACATACAATAGGGACAGACACATGGACAAAGAGACATATAAACAGATACATGGTTGAACAGACATTGAAGTAGATAAACAAACACAGATGCAAGTAGATAACAGGGAGATAGACATATGCAATTAGAATGCAACCTAGACTACAAATTCATGCAGCCCTCGAGGCGGCGTGTATAGTGAATCATAGGTGGCTGAATTACCAACAGTTGAAACACTGCCACCTAGCGAAGCGGTTGCTCTTTAGGAACAATTTCCCAGAAGACAAGGATTGTAATGCACAGATCAATAGGTTTGAACATTTATTAGATTCAAAGTGTGGAAACCAAAGAACGGTTTCGATCTTGTTAGATCTCGTTAGTTTGGTATATACCAAGCCAAAGAAGGGAGATAGACAGACAAACAGCCAAACAAAAGGCAGACAAACATATAGACAAACAGAGAGATAAGTATCTCGAAGTAACAACTCCCAAGAATTCTGGGTTACTTATCCAACTTCTTTCGAAAAGAGTCAACAATGATAAAACCAAAATTCGTTCTGTGGTCGACTAGAATGGACAATTTCGAGTGTATAAAATAAATAATCTAAAGCCTTTGGTCAATTTAGTTTATTACATTTTAAAATGTCTGATTTATTGTTGAAGTTTTTGTGGGGTCGGCACAATGATGACCTACTTGCTGAAGAGAAATTAATGATCGCTTTTATTACTTTTATGCTGTCCCAGCCGCTAGAATGTGAAGTTTCGGCACAAAACATTTCCGTAATAATGGAATCTACAGTACACTTTGTCTTGCAACATGTGGTCTTAATACCCCAACTCCCGATATCTCCCCGACCATATTTTATATTATCTTTTATGGAGATCCTGCATATGAAATACAATTGTCCTTTCTTTCTCTTTTTTTACTAATGAAATTACTAAATCTCGATTACTATGGCATTATGAATTCATTTGGACCCAATTATTTCTGTTGCGATGATTAATGGAGGGTAATTTTGAGGTGGAATCATCCTTGACTTGCCCTTATGATTTGATGAAAATCATCAGTGGAGATTCAAAAACTGTGCGTTGTCTTGACAACGCAGAGTTGTCATAATTCCTTGGAATTATCAAAAATGTCGTAAATGGATTAAAAATTGCTTGAAAAAAATCTTGGAAATGTCGAAATATTTTTTGAAATGAAGATTCTTTTTTGGCTCAGTATATTAATTTGTCAACGAAATTATTACAGAAAATAATCAGTTCTACTAAATACGGTAGCAAAAGAAATGCTCCATTTTAAATGTCAATATAAATACTCCTTTCCAAATGTCAATATAAATACTCGTTTCCAAATGTCAATATAAATACTCGTTTCTAAATGCCACTGCAAATACTGCCTTCTAAATGTCAATATAAATACTCCTTTTTAAATGTCAGTTTAAATACTCCTTCCCAAATGTCAATTTAAATACTCGTTTCCAAATGTCAATATAAATACTCGTTTTCCAATATTGAAATACAAATAGTGTTCCCTGAAACCAAAAAAGATTAAAAAGCACCACAAAGGTTGCTGTGTTTTTTAATCTTTTTTAGTTTCAAGGAACAAGATTTGTATTTCAATTTTTGAAAATAACCAAGGACCAGTCCGTTCCACCAAATTATCGTTTCTAAATGTCAATATAAATACTCGTTTCAAAATATCAATACTAATACTCCTTTTTAAATGTTAATATAAATACTCCTTTCCAAATGTCAATATAAATACTCCTTTCTAAAGGTCAATATAAATACTCGTTTTCAAATGCCACTGCAAATACTGCTTGCTAAATGTCAATATAAATACTCCTTTTTAAATGTCATTATAAATACTCCTTCTCAAATTTCAATTTAAATACTTCCAAATGTCAATATAGATACTCGTTTCCAAAAGTCACTACAAATACTCCTTTCTGAAAGTCAATATAAATACTCCTTTTTAAATGTCAATATAAATACTCCTTTTCAAATGTCAATATAAATACTTTTTCCAAAATGTCAATTCAAATACTCGTTTCCAAACGTCAATATAAATACTCGTTTCCAAATATTGAAATACAAATTTTGTCCCCTGAAACCAAGAAAGATTAAAAAACACCACAAAGGTTGCTGTGTTTTTTAATCTTTTTTGGTTTTAAGGAACAAGATTTGTATTTCAATTTTTGAAAATAACCAAGGACCAGTCCGTTCCACCAAATTATCGTTTCCAAATGTCAATATAAATACTCGTTTCCAAATGTCAATACAAATACTCCTTTTTAAATGTTAATACAAATACTCCTTTCCAAATGTCAATATAAATACTCGTTTCCAAATGATATTACAAATACTGATTTCTAAATGTCAATATAAATACTCCTTTTTAAATGTCAATCAGTAGCGGCTCGCGTATAGGCACTATGGAATTGCAGCACCCCCAATTTCGCTTACGAGTTTTTTTTTCAAAATTTTCCTGAAACCATTTTTTGTAGAAATTTTAAATTTTCTCTGATTTCTTTTTATAGAAATGTCAAGTTTCTTTTACGAAGTTAAGCAATTTTAAAACCTATTTTAATATATTTATTTATTTTTATAAACATTTTGAGAAAATAATTAAAATTTCAAAATAACATCTAAATCAAACTCTTCTTGCATTTTACTATTTCTCTAAAAAAATTAATAGCGAATACTCGAGTTTTTACCTGAAATCTCAATTTCAACTTTTTTGTATAAAAATTCTGAGTTGCTTCTAGATATTTCGATTTATTTAAGAAAATTTTAATTATTTTTTGCTATGAAGTTTCCATTCTTCCTAGATATTTTATAAAAAGAAATTTGTTATAAATTTCTATTTTTTCTGAAAATGTTGTCCTTAAAATTTCTTCTGGAAATTTCAACCTTTCCAAATTTTTGTATGTTCCTCTAATTTGATTTAAAACTCTCAAGTTTTTTCGTTACAATTTGTGACTATTATTTATTTTCTAATTTTGATAAAAATGTTTAGCAAAAAACCCTGAAATTTCTATAAAAATGTCAACATTTTGGAAAAAAACAAGAAATTTTAAGAACAAATGTAATTGTCATCCTTTCGCATTTAGATATTTTTCTAAAATGAAATAACAACCGACTCTTCAATTATTTTAGTAAAATTTCAATTTCAACCTTTTTATGAAGATTTTTCAAATTCTTTCTGAAATTTCAATTTTCTCCAAGAAATTTTAATTTTTTTTCCCATGAAATTTGTGTCTTTCTCTAAACATTTTATACAAAGGATTTTTTTTTAAATTCCGACTTTTGCTAGAAATTTTGTTTTTAAAATATTTTTTCTTGTACAAATTTTGATTTCTCTAATTTGTTTTAGAAATGTTAAAGTTTTTCACGAAATGTTAATATTTTAAAGCCCCTTTTATTTTATAATTTTGATAAGAAACTGAAAATTATTAAGTACTAGCTGGCCCAGGCGAACTTCGTACCACCTCAGAATTAATAAATATTGTGGTAACTCATTAGCTGAATGAAATTTTACACTAAAATATTTAATACGGTCGCCCGTTTTCAGGTGAATTCTGCGCGAAAAACCGCTAAAAACGGGCCATAATCAAAACAGATACAGTGCCATCTACTAGAAACTGATTACAACTCATTTACGGTTAGTGTAGGTTGCGGTACATTTCTGTCATGTTCCTGTTATGAATTAGAGATGGCGCTATACACGAATTCCTTATAAACATGTTAATTTTTTTCAATATTTTAGTCTTTATTCTGCTATTCGAGGCCGAGGCAAATTTAACAAAAGCAAAGAACATAAAAATCCGTTCAGCCGTTCTGGAGTTATAAATGGTGTAACTAACGCGACTTTGTTTCATTTATACAGAGAAATTTAGACAAAATAGAATCCAAATTTGCTTAGAAATAAGAAAACTTTGAGAAACATATTGAAACTTTAAGAAAAAATGAACCTTGTAAATTTTTTGCAATTTGATTTTCTCTAAAAAATTACTACTCCTGTAGGACCAAAGAAATTCTGAATCAAAATTTCCAATTTTTCTAAAAATGTTAAATTTATTCTTTTAAAACTGTAAAGTTCAAATTTAAAGAATAAGAGCAAATTTTGAAGAAAAGGCAGACAATATTTCCAGGAAAAATTGAAATTTCTTATTTGTATACAAAATTTTTGAAATAAGGAATAATTTAGAATCAAAGAAAAAAGAACAATTTTTAAAAATAAATTAATTGTCCAAAATATTCTTAAAATTTCGACTTTTAAAGTGGGAATTATTGAAATTTTCGAGAAAAAGACTCAACATTTCAAGAAAAGTCTCAAAATTTATAAAATAAAAACCATCAAAATGTTGCAAAAAAATTAATCAACAATTTAATGCTTAAAGTCGACATTTTGAGATTAAAATTTAAATTTTGATAATTTATTTGTAATAAACTGCACGTTTTTTTCGAAATTTGTTTACAGTTTCGCACACTTTTAAAAATCGAAATTTTTGTTACTAGGAGTAATATTTATTCTAATATAATAATTAATAAATATAATAATAATACCAAAAAATTTAAATTGAAAAAGAAAAAATATCACCAGCCAAAGGTATCAAAAAGGTCAAAATTTGGAAAAAAGTGGAATTTTAAAAAATTTCGACATTTTCATAGAAAGTTAAATTTCCAAAAGAAAATAACGATTTTGCTAAAAGTTAATATTTTAGAAAAAAGATTAACGTTTTAAAATAGTTGACATTTTTAGTAATTTTGCAAATAAAAAAAAGGCAAAATTCTGAAAAAATATCGACTAAATTTTTAATTAAATTTTCTAAGAAGCTGAATTTTTCAATATTGGAGAAAACTCAAAATAATCAAAAAATTCGTAATTATCAAAACGGTTGAAATTTTGGAAAGGTAAAATTTTGGAAAAAGTCGAAATTTTGAGTAGTTTAAATTAAAAATAAAAACTCATTTTTTTTAAAGTTGAAGATTTAATTGAAAATGTTCAAAAAAATATAAATAATATTTTGAAAACATTTCGAACCTTTAAAAAAAAGGTCAAGTTTTTAAATAGAGTCGAAATCTTTGGAAAAATTCAAAATGTTACAAATTGGTCGAAAATTTCAAAATGAGTTTTTAAGAAATGTCTCACTTAAAAGAAAAATCAAAATTTTTAAATTAAGTATCGACAGTTTGCAAAGAATGTCGAAATTTTGAAAACAGTTGAAATTAAAAAAATAGTCGAAATTTTTTAAATGTTTCAAAAATTTTTAATTTTGAAAAATGGCTAAAATTTAGAAAAATACGAACATTTGAAAAAAACGAAATTTTCAACAAAGTGGGAATTAAAAAAAGTCGAAAATTTTAGCAAAGTGCAGATTTAAGAAAAGGTTAGAATTTTCAAAAAGGAGACGAAATTTTTTGACACTTTGATCTTTCTAAATTTTAAGAAATATACGAAATGCATAAAAAATTTAAGGATAAGGCAAACATTTTCAAAACTTTCAAATTCAGAAGTCAAAATTTTGAAAATGAAGAAATTTTCAAAGAAATAGGTCAAAATTTTACAGTCCAAATTAAAAAAAATATATATCAAACCTATGAAAAAGTAGACACATTCAAAAGATCTGAGAATTATTAAGTTTTTAAAGTTTTAAATAATTAAAAAATATTCACTTCAAATTATTAATAAAAACCAAATATTTCGAAGCCGGAATATTGAAAACAAGTCAAAAATTATCAAATAGGTTGAGGTTTCAAAAGTCGAATATAGTGAGAAATTAAAAGTTTAAATTTCTGTTAGTTAAAATTTTGAACCAAAGTTGAACCAAAAAAGATTGAAATTTTAGGTCAAAAAAATTAAAATTTTAGAAAAATGTTAAACTTTTCATAAAACGTCAAGATTTAGAAACAAAACGAATTTTTTAAAAAATTTCTAAAATTGAAAAGTAGCCAAATTAAAAAAAAAACAAAAATAGTCGAAAATATGAAAAAAGTCGACATTTTATCAAATGTTTTCATTTCAAAAAATCGAAACTTTTCAAAAATAGTCGAAATTTTGAAAAATGTTCGACATTAAAAAAACAGTCGAAATTATTAAGAATCAAAATTTTCAATAAAAATATAATTTTTCAAAAAAAAAATAATCAAATTTTGAAAAAGATCGAAAATTTAAAAAGTCAAACGTCCAGTTTTAAAAAATTTTACATTTTCAGAAAAAACAAAAATTTTCAAAGGGTGAAAATTTTGAAAAAATGTACTTAATTTTCAAAAAAAAATACAAAAAACAAAACACAGTAAAGAGTATGCACAGATTTTCGGAAAAGTCAATACTTAAAAATAAAATAAAGTTGAAATTACAAGAAAAAAGTCTAAATTTTGGAATACAATCGAAATTTGGATAAAATCAAGTCTTTCAAAAAACCCGACATTATTCAAAAATTTTCATTGTCAAGTTTTCTAAGAAATCTAAAATTTTCGAAAAGTTACATTTCGAAAATGTCGGAATTTTAAAAAGTTAAAATTTTGACGAAATTGACATTTTGGATCAAACATAAAACTCTAAACATTGTCGCAGCACCCCCATTTGCTTTGGCTGCGAGCCGCCACTGATGTCAATATAAATACTCCTTTTCAAATTTCAATTTAAATACTCGTTTCCAAATGTCAATATAAACCCGTCGTTTCCAAATGCCACTACAAATACTGCTTTCTCAAAGTCAGTATAAATACTCCCTTTTAAATGTCAATATAAATACGCCTTTCCAAATGTCAATTTAAATACTCGTTTCCAAATGTCAATATAAATACTCTTTTCCAAATGTTAAAATACAAATCTTGTCCCCTGAAACCTGAAAAGATTAAAAAATACGAGAAAGGTTGCTTTTTTGGTTTCAGGGAACAAGATTTGTATTTCAATTTTTGAAAATAACCAAGGACCAGTCCTTTTCACCAAAATTATCGTTTCCAAATGTCAATATAAATACTCGCTTCAAAATGTCAATACAAATATTCCTTCTTAAATGTTAATACAAATACTCGTTTCAAAATGTCAATACAAATACTCATTTTTAAATGTTAATATAAATACTTGTTTCCAAATGCCACTACAAATACTGCTTTCTAAATGTCAATATAAATACTCCTTTTTAAATGTCAATATAAATACTCCTTTTCAAATTTCAATTTAAATACTCGTTTCCAAATGTCAACATAAACCCTCGTTTCCAAATGCCACTGTAAATACTGCTTTCTAAAAGTCAATATAAATACTCCCTTTTAAATGTCAATATAAATACTCCTTTTCAAATGTCAATATAAATACTCGTTTCCAAATGTCAATATAAATACTCGTGTCCAAATATTAAAATACAAATCTTGTCCCCTGAAACCAGGTAAGATTAAACAATACAAGAAAGGTTGCTGTGTTTTTATATCTTTTTTGGTTTCAGGGAACAAAATTTGTATTTCAATTTTTGAAAATAACCAAGTCCGTTCCACCAAATTATCGTTTCCAAATGTCAATATAAATACTCGTTTCAAAATGTTAATACAAATACTCCTTCTTAAATGTTAATATAAATACTCGTTTCAGAATGTCAATATAAATACTCCTTTTTAAATGTCAATATAAATACTCCTTTTCAAATTTCAATTTAACTACTCGTTTCCAAATGTCAACATAAACCCTCGTTTCCAAATTCCACTATAAATACTGCTTTCTAAAAGGTAATATAAATACTCCCTTTTAAATGTCAATATAAATACTCCTTTTCAAATGTCAATATAAATACTCGTTTCCAAATATTAAAATACAAATGTTGTCCCCTGAAACCAGGTAAGATTAAACAATACAAGAAAGGTTACTGTGTTTTTTAATCTTTTTTGGTTTCAGGGAACAAAATTTGTATTTCAATTTTTGAAAATAACCAAGTCCGTTCCACCAAATTATCGTTTCCAAATGTCAATATAAATACTCGTTTCAAAATGTTAATACAAATACTCCTTCTTAAATGTTAATATAAATACTCGTTTCAGAATGTCAATATAAATACTCCTTTTTAAATGTCAATATAAATACTCCTTTTCAAATTTCAATTTAACTACTCGTTTCCAAATGTCAACATAAACCCTCGTTTCCAAATTCCACTATAAATACTGCTTTCTAAAAGGTAATATAAATACTCCCTTTTAAATGTCAATATAAATACTCCTTTTCAAATGTCAATATAAATACTCGTTTCCAAATATTAAAATACAAATCTTGTCCCCTGAAACCAGGTAAGATTAAACAATACAAGAAAGGTTGCTGTGTTTTTTAATCTTTTTGGTTTCAGGGAACAAAATTTGTATTTCAATTTTTGAAAATAACCAAGTCCGTTCCACCAAATTATCGTTTCCAAATGTCAATATAAATACTCGTTTCAAAATGTTAATACAAATACTCCTTCTTAAATGTTAATATAAATACTCGTTTCAGAATGTCAATATAAATACTCCTTTTTAAATGTCAATATAAATACTCCTTTTCAAATTTCGATTTAACTACTCGTTTCCAAATGTCAACATAAACCCTCGTTTCCAAATTCCACTATAAATACTGCTTTCTAAAAGGTAATATAAATACTCCCTTTTAAATGTCAATATAAATACTCCTTTTCAAATGTCAATATAAATACTCGTTTCCAAATATTAAAATACAAATGTTGTCCCCTGAAACCAGGTAAGATTAAACAATACAAGAAAGGTTACTGTGTTTTCTAATCTTTTTTGGTTTCAGGGAACAAAATTTGTATTTCAATTTTTGAAAATAACCAAGTCCGTTCCACCAAATTATCGTTTCCAAATGTCAATATAAATACTCGTTTCAAAATGTTAATACAAATACTCCTTCTTAAATGTTAATATAAATACTCGTTTCAGAATGTCAATATAAATACTCCTTTTTAAATGTCAATATAAATACTCCTTTTCAAATTTCAATTTAACTACTCGTTTCCAAATGTCAACATAAACCCTCGTTTCCAAATTCCACTATAAATACTGCTTTGTAAAAGGTAATATAAATACTTCCTTTTAAATGTCAATATAAATACTCCTTTTCAAATTTCAATTTAAATACTCGTTTCCAAATGTCAATATAAATACTCGTTTCCAAAAGTCACTACAAATACTCCTTTCTAAAAGTCAATATAAATATTTCTTTTTAAATGTCAATATAAATACTCCTTTTTAAATGTCAATTTAAATACTCGTTTCCAAATGTCAATATAAATACTCGTTTCCAAAAGTCACTACAAATACTCCTTTCTAAAAGTCAATATAAATATTCCTTTTTAAATGTCAATATAAATACTCCTTTTTAAATGTCAATTTAAATACTCGTTTCCAAATGTCAATATAAATACTTGTTTCCAAAAGTCGCCACAAATACTCCTTTCTAAATGTCAATATAAATACTTCTTTTTAACTCACAACAGCTCTATTCGTCGGTTAATTTTTCTGGGATTTACCCCTAAAAACAACCCGGTGATAACTCCAGGACGAAGCCGTCAAATTAACGCCTGCAGCGACGACAAAAACTATTCGGCGTCCGAGATTTATCTGCTGAGATCGAGAAAACAAAGGAGCGGTTAAGTGGCCGAATATTTCCTAGATTTTCCTAATGGTTGCAGGAGCGAGTTAGTCGGCAAAAGTGTCAGCCTGTCTGCCGTCAGTTACTCAGGTTTACGGCCGAGTTCCAACGGGAATGATTACTTCTGCCGTAATAGAAGCACGACGTGCCACCGTTGCATGAGTAGTTGGGCGATTTCTTGGCGACGGATTTGTGTCAGCACGGGTAGATGGGGGACACGTCCGGCGCATCCACCAATAAATTCGTTAGCCAGGTCACCTTTTATGTTACGTTTTTAGGGAAGAAACTATGTTAACACATTTAATCATTGTGAGAGATCCGAAAACGAAACAATGCCTAAGAACCATTTTTTTTAAAATATTATCACTCCGTATAAAATACATAATAAAGTCGGTATAAAATACCTAATAAAGACGAAGTTTTTTTGAACGGTAGTTAAAGTCCTTCGCTTCAGTTAAGTTCTAAAAAGTTCCACCTGTGACAATAATACCTTTTTTATTTCGAGGATTCCTAGTTTTAAACAAGTTATCGAAAAATTTTAATAAGGATCTAAGTGGGCACTTTCCTCCATTTTTATGTGTGACTGCCTGGGTGATAAAATTCCCATCCCAAATTTTATTAGAGTTTTTGTGCGCTTTCTATATATCCAACTTCCTAGGGGATTTGCACCGAGCACCCCAGGTTAGCTAAATTTTTCGGTGTTTTTATTGGCCGTAAAGCAATCATACCGATATCAAGAAAAAAAAATGCCCCCGAAAGATAAAGCCGCCTTCTACGAGAGATTGTAGGCATTGCCGCAATGAAGGGGAAGTTATAAGGAGCTCTCTTTAGCAGACAATTCCCCAGAAGATAGCTTTTGCCGCCTACATATTTCATGAATGTTGTCATAACTCGACCTCTCGACCGTCTCTGCAAACAGAGGCCTGAAAATAACCAGCAGAAATAACAGAATATTAGTACACTTGAGGCCCGTCAAAACAAGTCTTTATTTGTCGAAGTGAAATGGTCGTTCAGTTAGAGTAAACTGATTTAGTAGCCTCTAACTCGACATTTGAAGTTGGAGATTTTAAAATTGTTCGAGAGTGTTAGCCGGTAAAGAGGGATTTAGAAAATAAATTGTTTCTGAAGTGTTCCTTGCAACTACTCATGTTAACAGGCTTACAATGGTGCCTACACTTTTTTTTCAGTTCGTAATCAAAAATGATTTGTTTGAAGTTGCAAGGTTTGCTACTAGTTGATAGTTGATACTCCTGACCACTGACATTTACGTAAGCTGTCGATAATTAAAATAAACAAAGATGAATAACTATCAAATACCATGAAGTTGTGATAAAAATGGAAAAACTTATGTACATCGAAAAGAAACAAGCATTATTAAAGCATTCTAATGCACAGATCAATAGGTTTGAACATTTATTAGATTCGAAGTTTGGAAACCAAGGACCGGTTTCCTTGTTAGATCTCGTCAATTTGGTATATCCAATTCGAATGCTCATGGGCGGCCTTAGCCATTGCGAGGCTCCGGGCGGGTAGATCTTTAAGAGGCCTTCGTCTTTGTGGAATTAGTTTTAACATAGACGTAGTCAGAATAGGGCAGGGTAGGGCGCTTGCCCCCCCCCCCAGCTCGTGTGATTAACGAAAATTTATATTGAACCGAGGAGACTTTCTCTAAAAAATTTTCATTCGACAAAAGTCGTCCTTCTTTAAGCTATTGATATTTTCTCGAAATTTCGACTTATTTCACGAAATTCGTCTTTTTTCATAAATTTTTTTGGAAATTTTAAATGTATTCCTAAAATTCGATTTATTTTATCAGAATCCAATTTAACTAAAAATTTCGAATTTTTATCTCAAAATTCATCGTTTCATTTTTCGAAATTCTACCATTTCTCAAAATTAGTTTTTTCCGGAAACTTCGACTTCTTTAAACTTTGATTTTCTAAAAATTTCGACTTTTTCATCAAGATTTACCCTTTTGCTTAAAACTTGATCGATTTTTTGGTAACAATATTTATCTGGAAATTTTTATAATGACTTTTTAGAAATTTTGTAAAAAGACAAAAATTCCGAGAAAATTTCCCCTGGAATGGGGAAATACAACTTGTTTCTCAAAATTTCGACGATTATTTCAATATTGGACATTTTTTGACTCAAGGTAGGGCGGACCAGGGCGCATGTCTGCCTCTGATTCAAGCGCTCAAGAGAAAAATCTAAAAATTACATTTTTCTCAAAATTTGTCCTTTTTCCAAAATTTCGACAAAATTTGACTCTCTCTGAAGAATTTCGAGTGTTTACTAAATTTTGACTTTTTTCTCAAAATTTCGATCTTTTTTTTGTTTTTCAAGGGAAAAAAAATCGAAATTTCCAAAAAAAAAACAAATTTAGAAAAATCGAAACTGATATTTTTCTCAAAATCCTGCCTTTTTTCGGCAAATTTAAAATTATCCTGAAATTCCATCCCTGTATGTTCCGGAAACTGAATATCTTTCCTGGAAATTCGTATCTTTCTTAAAATGTTGACTTTTTTTTCAAGACTCGTTTTTTCCACAAACGGACGGCTATTGTCAAAGTTGTACTTTTTCTTTAAGTTTGAATTTTTTCTGGAAAATTTCGATCTTTGATGCTTCATTTGGTAGTTTTTCTAGAAATGTCGACTGCTTTTCAGAGATTTCGTCTTTTTTTAATTCCTTTATTTTTATTAACATCGGGTTTTTCTGAAGATTTTGATCATTTGGATTTTGATTTTTCAGAACTTTTAACAGGTTTCTTAAAATTTGGCTTTTTTTCGATATTTTTATATCAAAATTCGATATTCAAATTTTGAATTTCCCTTAAAGTTAGTTTAATTTCGTCTTTTCAGAAATTTCGACTTTATTCTCAAAATTCCACTTTTTGGGCTCTTCTTTCGGAAATCATTTTTTCTATCAAAATTAGGCCACTTTTCTGAATATTTGTCTTTTCTTTAAATTTTAACTTTTTTAAATTTGACTAGAAATTTCATCTTCATATTTCGCCTTATTTTCGAAATATTGACTTTTATTTCAAAATGTCATTTTTTAGTTTCTGGAACTTTCTGGACTTTTTCCTCGAAATTGGCTTTTCCTTTAAATTTCAGTTTTCTCGAAATACGTCTGTTTTTTCTCTAATTAGGTCGGCATATTATCAAAAATTAAAAATGTTGCGAAAAATATTTTTGGGTAATTTCGAGAAAAAGATTTTTTGTACATTCAATTTCTTTATTGAAATTTAAATATTATGTCAAAATTAGAATAAAAAAGTAAACATTTCGAGAAAAGCGTTTTTGGAAATTGCAAATTTTTTCACAAAATTTGGTCTTTGGAAATATTTTGGCATATTTAGAAATTTCGAGTTCTTCTAAAAGGTTGGGTTTTTATTCAATTTCGGTGTTCTAAAAAATCCTTTCCCAAAATGGGATTTTTTCAAAAAAATTGGTCGCTTTGGAAATTACGACTTTATTCTACATTTTTCTCTCAAAATTGAACTTTCATTTTTTTAATATTCGTTTTTTTCTAATATTTTTTCAAATTTAAGTTTCCGAAAATTTCATGTTTCTCAAAAGTTGTCTTAATCTGGAAATTTTGACTCGTACTAGAAATAGGGATGTTTGATGCTTCTGAAAATTTCCGTTTATAGCGAAAAATTTTTCTTAAAAGTCCAACTTTTTTTGAAAATTACATCTTTTTTTCACAAAATTCCACCTTTAAAAATATAATTTTTTCGAATTTTCAACAATTTTTGAGATTTTTCGAAAGGTTAGAATTTTATTTTAAACACGAATTTCTAAACATTCCAACTTTTTCCTTCCCAAAATTCGTTTTTCCTCGACTCTTTCAAAATTAAAATTTCTCTTGAAAATGTTCACTTTTCTTTAGGAGATTTCAACCTTTTTCTCGACATTTCGACGGTATTTTCTAAAATCGTTATTTTTTGAAATCTTCGAAATTTTGATAGTTTTTAAAGTTTTCCGAAAGGATCGGTTTTTATTTTAGATTCAATTTTCTGACTGTTTTCGTAAAGTTTGACTCTATTTCCAAATTTATAAGTTAATCTGAAAATTCGATTACTCAGTTCATGTAGTTAAATGAAAATATACATATACTCGGAACGTTTTCCGGTTTTCTTTTTTTATCAATTTTTCAAAATAATTCTTGTCCCTCCCTGAACTAAATCCCGCCTACGCTTATGAATTTCAATGATGATGCTTGACTAGAAACGCAAAGTCATAAAAATATATTTGGACTTTTAAAATTGTTTATTGGAAACTAAGAAAAATTAATAAACACAAAGATTTTTTTTGGTGGAACGGACCGGTCCTTGGGTATCTTCTTGGCTTCAGGGGACAAGTTTTGTCCTTCAATTTTTAAACACAAAGATAACAAACTATTAATCATGATAAATAAGGTGCGTTAATGTCTTAGAAGGATCAGGGATTTAGAAATGATGACGACTGCTCTAATATAAAAGCATAATCCGACGACAGTTGACAGCTGAAATGAAACACGGGAATTCCCCGAGTCGTAAACGCGAAGAAAATGGAGTACTATCAGATTTTGTTTAGCCCTTGCAGTTGGCAGCACTTGTGGCACTGGTACGAAATTTCGTCAATGTGAAAGAGAAGGAAAGGAACATTCATTGGAGCGAATGAGATAGATATCAGCGCAATAACTAGCACGCAAGGGAGCAGCGAGTCCAGTTTTATAATGCGCGGTTAAGGCTCGAAATTCAAATGAACAATAAAATTCGTGCTATTGCGCGAGTGCGCGAGCCCCCCTACAAGAGCGAGGCCCCGGGCGGTTGCTCTGCTTGCCACCCCCAAAGGCCGCCCCTGCGAATGCTAACAAATGTTCCGACAAGTACTAGAGAGTCAACGAACGTCAAGCGTGCGACTGTTCAGACTACCGGGGAGGGCTACATGAATTTGTAGTCTAGGTTGCATTCTACTTGCATAAAATCTTGTCTTCTAAAACCTAGAAAGATTAAAAAAACACAACAATAGTTGCTGTAACAGGTTTCGATAGCCAAGCTGTCATTTTCAACGTATTTCGATAGCCACCATCTTCAGAGAGTTACTATTGTTGTATTTTTTAATCTTTCTTGGTTTCAGGGGGCAAGATTTGTTTATCATTTTTTAAATAAGTATTTTTGGAACTCTTTACATATTTATACGTTCCGATAATATTGCTGCGGGCCTTATCGGTTCGAATTGATTAACACATTGAATAATACCCACTTTATTACCAAACTAAACTCGGATCACTACAACTGAATAATAACTCTCTTATGTACTTCTAACTACTAACTCACTAACTACACTGACTCTAACTGACTTATTCTAGGGAATGCTGACCGCCTTATATAGTTTTGGCTCTCAGGCTTCTAGAAAAATCACACAGATAAGGCTTATCGTTTGCCGAAATCTCTGGAACGCTTATCTGCCGTTTGTTTCGTTATCGCGGCCGCTTTCCCCTTATCAGATCTTTCTATAAACTTTTCTTACGCACTAAATTCTATTCTAAATTCTATTCTATCTATTTACATTGCACTACAATATTATACCCAATACACTTCTCATCAGAACAGATTGTTAAAATAAAATTTTGCGACGTAATGCAAATTACCTAATTTCTTTTGCAGAAAGCTACACCGAGAAACAATTTCGCTTTGTTTTGACTTTTTTTTATTTGGAAATGCCGAGCGCAAGGCAGTGGTTTTGGATGAAATGCGCGCCGAAACAACAGCTGTAATTAAAATTCTCCAAATAAGCCCCAATTTAGCCCCTCACGCCGAAATGCTAAACTCTCCCATGTGATTTAGCAACGGATTAGGAAAGGGCCAGGGCAGAGAAAGTATATATAATAAAGGTACTCTATCAAAGTCCAGTCTTTTAAGCCTACAGCTTCATCAGCTCATGTTCCGTAAGCCCGCTTTGCCCAGACACATGCGCTAATATTAGTGGAGCGTGTAAACAACAATAAATCCTCGTCAAAAGGACTAGGCCCCCGTCTCGGGTACCACGGCAAATTAAAGGAATCTTGCAGAACGAGTGATATTGCGGCCGCACAAAATTGCACGAAGGCTGTATTTACCCGCGAAAAACAGAGAATACACGAGGCACTTGTATTCCGGGCACATAAACGTCCGACCAATTCTATTTCCTTTCGTTTAGACTTCTGGCTTTTTGTTTTTAAATTCAATAAATCAGTTTTGGCGAAACTCCCCGTTTATAAAGCGAGGGGCCACGATATTCTTATTGCTCGGGGCTTAGGGGATTAGACGAGTCGAATTTTTAATGAATCGGACAATTTTTTTTATTCAACATATTTACCAAATTGATCTTGCGTTTTAATGTATGTTTTAAAAAGCGAATTCTGGCAATTCACTTTTTAAGAAAATTGTCGGCCTAACTACGACCTAAAATCGATTATTTAACATCGCCTCGATAACAATGCGAGATAAAAATCGAAATAGGCACCACAACAAAACATTTAAAAGTCCGGCGCAGCCACCAGAGAATGATTTTGGACGCACAATCGGGCGCATCCACCAGCGAATAATTTTTAAGGCGCAGTCCGGCGCATCTACCAGCGAATTCCGGCGCATTCACCAACAATGTTTCCATTTGCACATGATAATTTTAACCATAAAAATAGTACAAAACAATTTGTACACGAAAACAAAACATAACGAAACATAACATTATTAAGCGAAGTTATCAAACTTAATTTCTAAATTACATCGCAATTTTCAGCGCTGTTTTAATTTATAAATAAATGCAACAACAAGGCGCTTTTCATTGCGCTAGTAACGACTAGAAACCGTTGCAAAACTTCAATATCATGTTCGTGTCTTAGTGAACGCGATGCAATAAATATTTGAATATTTAATTGGAGCATTTACATTCAAACTAGGATTAAAATGTTCTGCCAATAAACGCTCCTTTGTCTGCAATTTCGAATGCTGATCAAATATCGAAGTGAGCGCTTCATTAAGCTTCCTGCGGCGGTAAAACGTAAAGTATATAAAATTTCATTACATCGATGTTCGATTCTCTTAACAGTCACCAATCCTTTGAATCGGATCCTTATTGCTCGGGCGGAATTATATATAAAAATAGATTTACAAGAGCTTTACAAAGCTTACGTAATGGAATCGATCGCAATGCAAGGGATCGCTTTTCTAATCTCCCGATCGCCGTTAATGTAGGCAAAGCATGAAACTATTTTTAGGAAAAAATGCAACCCGATTCCTATATCTTTTGTACCTCCGCATTGTTTCGCTGCTTTAAACTCGTTGTGAGATTAAACGAATTGTAAGATCAAGCGAGTTGTAAGATTAAACGAGTTGTAACATTAAACAAGTTGTAATATTAAACGAGTTGTAACATTAAACGAGTTGTAACATTAAACGAGTTGTAACATTAAACGAGTTGTAACATTAAACGAGTTGTAACATTAAACGAGTTCTAAGATTAAACGAGTTGTAACATTAAACGAGTTGTAGCATTAAACGAGTTGTAACATTAAACGAGTTGTAACATTAAACGAGTTCTAAGATTAAACGAGTTGTAACGTTAAACGAGTTGTAACATTAAACAGTTGTAACAATTTTGATGGAACGGACTGGTCCTTGGTTATCTTCAAAAATTGAAACACAGAACTTGTCCCCTGAAACCAAGAAAAATTAAAAAACACAACAAAGGTTGCTCTAACGCGTTTCGACAGCCAAGACGTCATCTTCAGAGAGAAACTAACATCTAATCTTAAAATTAACCCTTATATACTAAGAATATTCACTTCGTGCGTGATCGGCCGCACCCGAACGCGCATCCAATCATACACGTCGTTATGTCACAATTTCTTATCTATCAACCTTAACTATTTTTAACAGAGATGAATGGCCTAAAGGTCCAGCGCAACCATTCATAAGGTTGTTTCCAGCCTTATGGATGGCTAAGCTCTCACATGCATTTAACATATAATTCTTATTAACTACTCTTAACAATTTAATATTATTATCTATCCTATGATCTAATTCAAAAGCATGTCGAGCCACACTTGACTTCTCAGTTCTTCCGTACCTCAAATGAGCCAAATGTTCTTTCAGTCGGATTTTAAGAGATCGTCTAGTTTGTCCGACATACTTTTGAGGACAATCCCTACAAGAAATTTGGTAAATACCACACTTATCTGTTTGCTCTACTTTATCTTTTAAACTACCCAAAAGCGAATTTATTTTCTGTTAGAGTTAGAAGTATAAATAACTCTATAACCCTGATTTCGTAAAATTACACCCAAACCTTGCGTGAGCGAGGGTTCAAATGGAAGTAAGATGTAACAATAAACGAGTTATAACATTAAACGAGTTCTAACATTAAACGAGTTCTAAGATTAAATAAGTTGTAACGTTAAACGAGTTGTAACATTAAAAAGTTGTAACAATAAACGAGTTGTAACATTAAACGAGTTGTAACATTAAACGAGTCCCAACATTAAACGAGTTCTAAGATTAAACGAGTTGTAACGTTAAACGAGTGGTAACGTTAAACAGTTGTAACATTAAACGAGTTGTAACATTAAACGAGTTGTAACATTAAACTAGTTGAACATTAAACGAGATGCAACATTAAACGAGATGCAACATTAAACGAGTTCTAAGATTAATCGAGTTGTAACGTTAAACGAATTATAACATTAAACGAGTCGTAACATTAAACAAGTTGTAACATTAAACAAGTTGTAACGTTAAACGAGTTGTAACATAAAACGAGTTGTAACATTAAACGAGTTCTAAGATTAAACGAGTTGTAACGTTAAACGAGTTGTAACGTTAAACGAGTTGTAACATTAAACGAGTTGTAACATTAAACGAATTGTAGCGTTAAACGAGTTGTCACATTAAACGAGTTGCAACATTAAACGAGTTCTAAGATTAATCGAGTTGTAACGTTAAACGAGTTGTAACATTAAACGAGTTGTAACATTAAACGAGTTGTAACATTAAACGAGTTGTAACATTAAACGAGTTGTAACATTAAACGAGTTGTAACATTAAACGAGTTATAACATTAAACTAGTTGAACATTAAACGAGTTGTAACATTAAACGAGTTGCAACATTAAACGAGTTCTAAGATTAATCGAGTTGTAACATTAAACGAGTTGTAACATTAAACGAGTCGTAACATTAAACGAGTTGCAACATTAAACGAGTTCTAAGATTAATCGAGTTGTAACATTAAACGAGTTGTAACATTAAACGAGTCGTAACATTAAACGAGTTGTAACATTAAACAAGTTGTAACGTTAAACGAGTTGTAACATTAAACGAGTTGTAACATTAAACTAGTTGAACATTAAACGAGTTGCAACATTAAACGAGTTCTAAGATTAATCGATTTGTAATGTTAAACGAGTTATAACATTAAACGAGTCGTAACATTAAACGAGTTGTAACATAAAACGAGTTGTAACATTAAACGAGTTCTAAGATTAAACGAGTTGTAATGTTAAACGAGTTGTAACATTAAACGAGTTGTAACATTAAACGAGTTGTAACATTAAACGAGTTGTAACATTAAACGAGTTGTAACATTAACGAGTTGTAAAAAACGAGGCAGTAGATCCAGAAACGGGATAGTAAATTTAGAAACGCGGTGGTGGCCTCAGGAATTCATTCGTTACTAACATTCCCGAGATATCTAACGTCGTAATCTCCATCGATTTCTCATTCCTCGCGTTATCAATCATATTGTGAACAAAAGTTATTTGTACTGACGTTTTAAGTGGCACGTTTCAATTCATCCAGTACGTAGTAATAGTTTTTTTAAATCGGCGGCCAATTAGGTTAAAATAAATGGCGATGGACGGTCAAAAAATAAATTGGCTTTCGATGTTTCTTCTATAGACGGGACACAAAATAGTCGGAACGGGATTGGAAAATTAACAAAACTAATTAGAAAATTTTCACGATAAATTGGAAAATAAATGCCTACGTTGGATATTCGGTAAAAGGTATAAATTATTGCTACGATAAATAACGAGGCATTTAAATCGAAAACGTAAAATTGAGCCAAATGATCTACGACCGCTATTCCGATATAATTTGCCGCAATTACAGCACGCATAAACACCGGGCATTCTCTGTGGAAATCACAAAAAACCGCTCAGGAATTTAGCGAATTTGCTGCGATGAGGCTAAGAACGACCGAAACAAGTCTATGGTTATTTGTTGTAAATATTTTCGACTGTAGCACGTTCGACTGCTTTATTGCAGCACATATTGACATTGCTAACTTAACATACCTAAACGCGTCATTATGCAACTCCTAATACGCATAACTCGTAATACAAGAAAGTTGCTTCACTACTAATGACCTCTGCGACTTTGGTTACATCGTACATAACTTGGTTATTATGATATAGTTGCTGGGATGGTTTCCTCACGCAAACTAGAATCTTCTGTAAAATCTATTCCATCATTAGTTTGTTAATCGTTGTTTCCAATCATGCAGCTAAAAATCTTATTGTTATAGAAATGACTGCTGCGTCCGCTGCATGTTTTGCATGTTTCATTTATCATATCTATATGCAAGTAGAATGCAACCTAAACTACAAATTCATGCAGCCCTCCAGGCGGCGTGTATAGTGAATCATAGGTAGCTGAACTACAACAGTTGAAACACTGCCACCTAGCGAAGCGGTTGCTCTCTAGGAAAGTTCCCAGAAGACAAGGATTCTAATATGCACAGACCAATAGGTTTGAACATTTATTAGATTCGAAGTTTGAAAACCAAACACCGGTTTCGATATTGTTAGATCTCGTCAGTTTGGTATATCCAATTCGAATGCTAACAAATGTTCCGACAAGTAAGTACTAACACATTCACATACGTTAAGCGAGTGGCTCTTAGTACTACCACCTATTGGTCCATAGAGAAACTATGGCCATCGCCAACAATGTCGTATGCAAGTAGAATGCAACCTAGACTACAAATTCATGCAGCCCTCCAGGCGCTTGACGTCTGTGAATGTGTTAGTACTTACTTGTCGGAACAGTTGTTAGCATTCGAGTTGGATATACCAAACTGACGAGATCTAACAAGATCGAAACCGGTATTTGATTTCCAAATTTCCAATCTAATAAATGTTTAAACCTATTGATCTGTGCATATTAGATATCTATATGAGAAAACTGGTGACCACACTTAACTTTCAACGTCAAAATTTTATCGCTAAGCTTTTTTTAATACCTTAGGTGAAAGAAGCAAGAGCAGCGACATTTTCAAGTAGTTATTAATCCCCTAGAAAATCCAATTAACTTGAAAGCAAACAGTGTCGACTAATAAATAATACGTTGAATTTTTCTGCTTACTTAATCGCTACATTTGTAAAATCTGATGGAACGTAAACATGTTAATTAGAGCCACATCTACCCCACGACACGCAATATCGATACAAAACTACGTAATTACATTCCAACGAAGAGAAAGCAAGAAAATAAGCATGCATATGACCAAAATTGACGTTTGAAGCGATGAAGATAAAGTTACCTGTAGATTTTCTTTCTTATATCTTTTAAGTAAAGATCTATGACCTTTGTATGCTTTGAGCGTTAGCACATTTCAATTAAATTACTAAGGACTAGGAGATGGTTTATTAGAAACGTTATCCAAACGGGATTCCACCAGATACAACATTTAGTTTAGTTAATTGACGACGTTCACACTTGAGGACATTATAATTGAGGACGTTCACACTTGAGGACGGTTACAATTGAGGACGGTTACAATTGAAGACGGTTACAATTCAGGACGGATACAATTGAGAACGGTTACAATTGAGGACGGTTACAATTGAGGACGGTTACAATTGGGGACGGTTACAATTGAGGACGGTTACAATTGAGGACGGTTATAATTAAGGACGTTTACAATTGAGGACGATTACAACCGAGGACGATTACAACTGAGGACGATTACAACTGAGGACGATCACAATTGAGGACGGTTACAATTGAAGACGGTTACAATTCAGGACGGATACAATTGAGAACGGTTACAATTGAGGACGGTTACAATTGAGGACGGTTACAATTGGGGACGGTTACAATTGAGGACGGTTACAATTGAGGATAGTTATAATTAAGGACGTTTACAATTGAGGACGATTAAAACCGAGGACGATTACAACTGAGGACGATTACAACTGAGGACGATCACAATTGAGGAGGGTTACAATTGAAGACGGTTACAATTCAGGACGGATACAATTGAGAACGGTTACAATTGAGGAACGTTTACAATTGAGGACGTTTACAATTGAGGACGATTACAACTGAGGACGATTACAACTGAGGACGATTACAACTGAGGACGATCACAATTGAGGACATTTATAAAGTTGCTTATGGTTACATTTTTTCCTAAATTGAGCACCAGATACCCCCAAAATCGGTACATTATCCAAACAGAGATAATAACCATTTTCCAATATTAATAAATGATCTGACAGAGACGACAGCCTTATCTACCAATCTAAGAACCTTATCGTAAATTTGCACGTAGACTCTTTTAATGTAGTAGACTGGTAGCGTCATCTAACGCAATAGGGCGCAACTTTGTTACCCAATCTATAGCTGGAAACGCGCTGCGAGGCAACTAAATATACATCTGATCGTATCAACGAATTTAAACAAAATATCATTCTGATTTGACCAACTTTTGACTGAATTTGATGAACTTTTTAACGTAATACATAGATGACAAGCGACGACGGCGCTATCTAACGATTTAACGAATCCTTAACGTAACTTTGCACGTAGATTCTTTTAATGTAGTAGACTACTAGCGTCATCTAACGCAATAGGGCGCAACTTTGCTACCCAATCTACAGCTGGAAACTCGCCGCGAGGCAACTAAATATACATATGATCGTATCAACCAATTTGAACAAAATATCATTCTGATTTGACAAACTTTTGACTGAATTTGTCGATCTTTTTAACGTTATGCATAGATGACAAACTGCGATAGCGTCATCTAACAATTTAACGAATCTTAACGTAACTTAGCACGCAGATTCATTTAATGTAGTAGACTACTAGCGTCATCTAACGCAATAGGGCGCAACTTTGCTGCTACACAATCTACAGCTGGAAACACGCTGCGAGGCAGCTCAATATACATGTGATCGTATCAACGAATTTGACAAAATATTATTCTGATTTGACGAACTTTTGACTAGATTTGATGAACTTCTTAACGTTATACATAGATGTCAAGCGACGCGGCGTTATCTAGCGATTTAATGAACCTTAGCGTAACATTGCACGTAGATTTTTTTAATGTAAAAGACTGCTAGCGTCATCTAATGCAATGGGGCGCAACTTTGCTGCCCAATCTACAATCGGTGATTCGCATCAAGCCAGCTAAATATACATAACACCATATTAACGAATTTAAACAAAACATCATTCTGCAATTTGACGAACTATTTAACGTTCTGCACAGATAATCAGGTTCGTTTATTACATGTATTCAAATTTATTATTATTATTGATAAATGTATTCAATTGTATAAATAAATGTTTGATCGACATACCATTTCTATCTGACAATTTGGATTGAAAAATCGTTAATTTCAGACGCATCTTCGATAAAGTTTAAAGCCGCTGACGCTACCTATAAAACATTATTAGAGGAAATCGGCATGAAAACTACCGATAAGTCGTATTTCCATTTTTAATGTTCGAATCGAACGCAAATCTTGGATCATGACAAATTTATGCGCTTGTTTCATACCGATATTGACGACGTGATGAACGAAAACATATCCAATCTTTCAGTTTTGTCAATTTTGATGGAGCGAGCGAGATGCATCTCGAAGTCCTTGAATTATAAATGGCCACTCTCTTGCGGAATACACCCAGACGCTTCTTTCATCTGCATACTCTTAAGTGCAAATCAATGCCTGATTTAAATACATGAATAAAGTCTCATTTTTGCAACAACCACAGTTTATACGCCGCTATTGATTATGCATATCGTAATAACACGACGTAATAAAAGGCTGAGAAAAATTTGAATTTTATTCTACCGGTGTGTTACCGTTTAAGGTGGAAATGTTAACATGTCTACAAAATGTGACAAGGAAATTCCACCACGAACGGGCTCATTTTAACCGGTGGAGGAACATAACCACCTGCAGGCAAGAAAAACTACTGATGGATTAATCCTTGCAATCAAGGGCTGAAGTCTTTATTGCAATCAAGGGCTGAATTGTCACCGACAAGCGTTTTTGTCAGCGATTGGATGACTCGAATGAAACTACACATTTCAGTTACACTATATATATTTTTCGTATATTCATAATACGACTAGTCACTTCCGAGGGCAGTTATCGAATGTTTTATATTTCAAAAAAAGGAAGTAGTGAAGTCAACGACTCACAGGTAGTCTACCTTTCGTAAAAATGCTCTGTACAAAATCATTCTGTGCCCTAACGGTACATTTCTAAAAATAAAATGTTGGTTTGGCCCAACAAGGGCTGAAGTCTTTATTGCAATGAATAAAAGCAGACTAAACAAACCGCTAGATCTGCTCACTGGCCACGGAAACTTTAAAGATCACCTGGTTAAACTCAACTTAGCAAAAAGCGACCAATGTCGACTGTGTAGGACTGAAAGGAAACAAGTTTACACATTGTGTGTGTTTGTCCAAACCTTGACAGATACAAATCTGACTGGCAAAGAAACATTAAGACCAGAAGATCTGGAAGAAATGAGTTTGGTCAAATGTTGGGTCTGGCTGTAAAGGTCGGGATATACAGATAAGGAAAAATTTTCATTGTCCATGTAAAACGCTAAGAATTGTCCCTTCCATAGTTTTCTACGGCCGCTGAACGTATTCCCCTACTTTGACGCAGCATGCTCGTATCTTCCAGTTTAGATGTTAGAAAAAACTCGTCAAGGGTTTTACAACAGACTGAGATATTGTTTAGCACAGTTTGGCGGCCTATTTGAAATCGTTATATTGTTATGTTTGAAGAGTTATTATGTTATATTCTTCATAAGAATTATTATTGGTTTTGTTTAAGAAATCTCGTTTATTTGTTTTGGTTATCAAAGAATATCAGTTTTATTTTACCTCAGACGTTGATTAAATCGACGGACTAAAAGAACAAACATGTGGTACGCAAATTTTAATAAAATTGTTGCCTGCCAGTGGAAATCCCGTAACAAAACACGTTAAAAGCTATGATGTACTACTGAAATCTCCAACAGCACTGATCGCTGCGCTCTGCTTCTGTTGAATTGTTTACACCGGTGTAGGAGAATACAAGGCACCGCCCATCTATCCCACTATTAGCTCTCAATGTTAAATCTCTCATTAACATTCTCCCTATGGACAGTGTTTGACTTTCCTGATGTGTATAATGCTCATTGAAACCCGAACAAACTTGGGGAAATTACAAAAGATTTTGACTCTAAGTGACAGGGCCCCCACCATGTCCAGGAAAGCTAACTGTTGGTTTTCCAAAAGTCCACTGTTTTATCCCGAAAAACTGTCTTAGGTACTCCCGAGTTAATATTATATCCAGAAAGAGTAAATACATTTTCTTCATTTTCTATATAAATAAATTATGTGACAGCAACGACATATAACGATCTAAAGAACCTTATCGTAACTCTGCACGTAGATTCTTTTAATGTGGTAGACTGATAGCGCCATCTAGTGCAATAGAGCGCAACTTTGCTACCCAATCTACATCTAAGAAATCGATGCAAGGCAGCTAAATATAGATGTGTTCGTATCAACGAATGTGAACAAAACATCATTTTGAAATTACCTTGACATAGGATTCTGTTATCTCTTTTCTATAAGTACTTTCATGGAAGGAATTAATAGGATTAATCCCCCCAAGGGCAAGACTTTTAAGGCATACAAAACATATAAGACATACAAGAGATACAAGACATACAAGACATACAAGACATGCAAGAGATACAAAACATACAAGACATACAAGATTTGCAAGACATACAAGACATACAAGACATACAAGACATACAAGACATACAAGACATACACGACATACAGGACATACAGGACATACACGATATATAAGATATTCGGAGACAGCAAATTCCTATGCAGTCCAGCTTGACACAGTGAGGACTTCCTGTCTACGGAGACTCTGTTTTCTATAGAACTTCCAAGCTGTGGAATTCGTTACCGAACGGAATTTTCTCCAAAAATTACAACCTATCCTTGTTTAAAAAGGCGATTTATCGCCATCTATCCTTGTTTTCGCATCCTACTCGCGGTGCTTTGAAGGCACAATGGGGTTGCCCTTTGCGAGTGAATTGAACTTAAAAAAAAATTAATATCTGACAGCGGCATCTACCACGTTAGGAGGTAACTTTGCTACCCAATAGCACAGTTGGTTGCTCGCTAGGCAGCTAAATATACACATGATCGTATCACCTTGAACAAAAAAAAAAGTGAACAAAACATCATTCTTCAATATGCACGATCTCTTTAGATCTGTGCATAGCTAGTTAAGTTGGTTTTATTACGTTTATCTAAACTAATTTTATGAATAACAAATTGCTCTATTTGGTTCCTAATCAAAACCAGATTCAAATTAAAACCAAAAAACAAAATAAACTGATCAGCTAATTTAACAAAGGTAAAAACTCTCCCTAATTTTGGACCGTGTCGTACAGTTGCAAAGAAAATTAATAATATTAAAATTGAGCTAAATGGTTGTCGGGATCTCGAGACAAATAACAACAAATTAATAAATAAATAAAAGAAAAAACAAGATTAATATCAAAATTACGCGACAAACTTTAAACTAAAAGAAAAAATATTGCTAACATCATATCCATTCGGCAAGATAATACCAAAAAGATATCAAAAACTGGAAAAAGTTGACATTTTTTAAGAAATAAAATACTTCTCGAAGGCATAACTCTCAATTTTCAGTTAGGTGTTACTTTGAAGCCTAAAAAATATTTAGGGTTCTCGAGGCTAATCGATGGCTTTTTAAAAGCCTCGTCACAACTGTATCTAAGTCGGTATGTTTTCATAGAATTGAGATTGTATGCGATTTTTTTAAGAAACGCCACTGAAGCCTAAAAAATATTTAGGGTTTCCAAAGCTAATCGGTGGCTGCTTTAAACCTCTTCACAACTGGATCCAAGCCGGGTGTTTTCGTAAGACAGAGATACGGTGCAATTTATTTTAAGAAACGCCACCAAAGCCTAAAAAATATTTAGGGTTCTCAACGCTAATCGGTGGCTTTCTCAAACCTCTTCACAACTGGATCTAGACGTTGTGCTTTCGTAGAACTGTAGCTAAGTTAATGTGTTTTCGTAAGATTGGTATTGTGTTAGATTTATTTAAAGAAATGTCACCGAAGCCTAAAAAAAATTTAGGTTTTTTGAGGGTAATCGGTGGCTTTCTTAAACCTCTTCACAACTGGATCTAGATGGCGTGCTTCCGTAAAACAGGATCTGAGTTAATATGTTTTTGTAAGATTAAGATTGTGTGCGATTTATTTAAAAGAACGCGATCGAAGCTTAAAAAATATTTAGGGTTCTCGAAGCTAATCGGTGGCTTTTTTAGACCTCTTCACAACTGGATCTAAGTCGATGTGTTTACGTAGGATTGATATACGATGCGATTTATTCAAAGGAACGCCACCGAAGCCTAAAAAATATCTATGGTTCTCGAGGCTAATCGGTGGCTTTCTCAAACCTCTTCACAACTGGATCTAGACGTTGTGCTTTCGTAGAACTGTAGCTAGGTTAATGTGTTTTCATGAGATTGAGATTGTGTTCGATTTATTTAAAGAAATGTCACCGAAGCCTAAAAAATATTTAGGTTTTTTGAGGCTAATCGGTGGCTTTCTTAAACCTCTTCACAACTGGATCTAGATGGCGTGCTTCCGTAAAACTGTATCTGAGTTAATATGTTTTCGTAAGATTGAGATTGTGTGCGATTTATTTAAAGGAACGCCATCGAAGCTTAAAAAATATTTAGGGTTCTCGAGGCTAATCGGTGGTTTTTTAAACCTCCTCACAATCTGGATCGAAGTCGGTGTGTTTTCAACAAATTGAGATATGGTGCGATTTATTCAAAGGTACGTCACCGAAGCGTAAAAAATATTTAGGGTTCTCCAGGCCAATCGGTGACTTTGTTAAACCTCTTCACAACTCGATCTAGACGGTGTGCTTCCGTAGAACTGTATCTAACTTAATGTGTTTTCGTAAGAGCGAGATTGTGTGCGATTTATTCAAAGGTAACGCCACCGAAGCCTAAAAAATATTTAGGGTTCTCCAAGATGGCTTTTTCACACCTCTTCACAACTGGATCCAAGTCGTTGTGTTTTCCCAAGATTGAGGCTACCGTGCGATTTATTCAAAGATACGCCACCGAAGCCTAAAAAATATTTAGGATTCTCGAGGCTAATCGGTGGCTTTCTTAAACCTCTTCGCAGCGGACCTAGACGGTAGAACTGTATCTAAGATAATGTGTTTTCGTAAGATTAAGCTTGTGTCTAAATTATTTAAAGGAGCGCCACCGAAGCCTAAAAAATATTTAGGGTTCTTGACGTTAATCGATGGCTTTTTTAAACCTCTTCACAACTGGATTCAAGTCGATGTGTTTACGTAGGATTGAGATACGATGCGATTTAGTCAAAGGAACGCCACCAAAGCCTAAAAAATATTTACAGTTCTCGAGGATAATCGATGTCTTTTTTAAACCTTTTCACAACTGGATCCAGGTCAGAGTGTTTTCGTAGGATTGAGATAGAGTGCGATTTATTTAAAGGAACGCCATCAAAGCCTAAAAAATATTTAGGGTTCTCGAGGCTAATCGGTGGCTTTCTTAAATCTCTTCACAACAGGATCTAGACGGTGTGCTTCCGTAGAACTGTATCTAAGTTAATGACTTTTCATAAGATTGAGATTGTGTAATTTATTTAAAGAAACGCCACCGAAGCCTACAAAATATTTAAGGGTTCTTGAGGCTAATCGGTGGCTTTTTAAAACCTCTTAACAACTGGATCCAAGTCAATATGTCTACGTAGGATTGAGATACGATGCGATTTATTCAAAGGAACGCCATCGAAGCCGAAAAAATATTTACGGTTCTCGAGGCTAATCGGTGGCTTTCTCAAACCTCTTGACAACTGGATCTATAAGGTGTGCTTCCGTAGAACTGTATCTAACTTAATGTGTTTTCGTAAGATTGAGATTGTGTGTAATTTATTTAAAGGAACGCCACCGAAGCCTAAAAAATATTTAGGGTTCTTGAGGCCAATCCGCGGCTTTTTTCAACCTCTGCACAACTGGATCCAAGTCGTTGTGTTTTCGTAAGATTGAGATACGGTGCGATTTATTTAAAGGAACGCCACCGCAGCCTAAAAAATATTTACGGTTCTCGAGACTAATCGGTGGTTTTCTTAAATCTCTTCACAACTGGATCTAGACGGTGTGCTTCCGTAGAACTGTATCTAAGTTAATGTGTTTTCGTTAGATTGAGAATGTGTACGATTTATGTAAAGGAACGCCACCGAAGCCTAAAAAGTATTTAGGGTTCTCGAGGCTGATTGGTGGCTTTTTTAAACCTCTTCACAACTGGATACAAGTCGATGTGTTTACGTAGGATTGACATACGATGCAATTTATTCAAAAGAACGCCACCGAAGCCTAAAAAATATTTACGGTTCTCGAGGCTAATCGGTGGCTTTTTTAAATTTCTTCACAACTGGATCCAAGTCGGTATATTTTCATAAGATTGAGATACGGTGCGATTTATTTAAAGGAACGCCACCGAAGCCTAAATAATATTTACGGAGCTCGAGGATAATCGGTGGCTTTCTCAAACCTCTTCACAACTGGATCCAGATGGTGTGCTTCCGTAGAACTGTATCTAAGTTAAGGTGTTTTCGTAAGATTGAGATTGTGTGTAATTTATTTAAATGAATGCCACCGAAGCCTAAAAAATATTTAGGGTTCTTGAGGATAATCGGTGGCTTTTTTAAACCTCTTACCAACTGAATCCAAGTCAATATGTTTACGTAGGATTGAGATACGATGCGATTTATTCAAAGGAACGCCACCGAAGCCTAAAAAATATTTAGGGTTTTCCAGGTTAATCGGTGGCTTTGTTAAACCTCTTCACAACTCGATCATCTAGACGGTGTACTTCCATAGAACTGTATCTAAGTTAATGTGTTTTCGTAAGATTGAGATTGTGTGCGATTTATTCAAAGGAACGCCACCGAAGCCTAAAAAATATTTAGGGTTCTCGAGGCTAATTGGTGGCTTTTTTAAACTCCTTCACAACTGGATCCTAGTCGGTGTGTTTTCGTCAAAATGACATATGGTGCGATTTATTCAAAGGTACGCCAGCGAAGCCTAAAAATATTTAGGGTTCTCCAGGTTAATCGGTGGCTTTGTTAAACCTCTTCACAACTCGATCTAGACGGTGTACTTCCGTAGAACTCTATCTAAGTTGATGTGTTTTCGTAAGGTTGAGATTGTGTGCGATTTATTCAAAGGAACGCCACCGAAGCCTAAAAAATATTTAGGGTTCTCGAGGCTAATTCGGTGGCTATTTTAAACTTCTTCACAACTGGATCCCAGTCGATGCGTTTTCGTAGGATTGAGATTGTGTGCGAATTATTTAAAGGAACGCCGCCGTTACTAAATCCAGGGGTCAGTCGGAAAAAAATCTATGTTAGTGGCGATATTAAGCTCGCTCTGCCTCATCTACACATGTCACGCAATCCGCCCGACGTGATTTCCGGCGAGGTCTTGACAGATTAGGCACATTTCCACTAGATTTATTAAAAAGATTTACTATACTGGCTATATTATGGTATAAGCTTATCGACTTTTTCATTCAGTCGATGGAGTCGGCCGAGGAATGGAGCCTTTCGGGCTTTTATCAATAAAAACAGAATCCCAGTCAGCTTTTCCCTTCGGCTTTTATGTCGTCACCTTTGAAAACATCCCCGCTTCTAGTGCATGGGTAAAAATCCCTTAATCAATCGGTTATGTAACTAGGGCTGCCAACCGTACTATATTTTGTTTTTTGACATTTTGACTTCTTACGAAATTTTCTTTATTTGAGTTCTTTTTTTAAATGATAACAATTTTTCAATATTTGGACTTTCTAAAATTATACGAAGTTTTTTCAAAATTTTGTTTTTTTCGAAAATTCTGACTTTTTAAAAATTTTACCTTTTTCTGAAAATTTCAACATTTCTCATAATTTTGCTTTAAAATATTAATTTTAATTCCAAATTTTCGCCTCTTAAATTTGAACCCTTTTTAAGTCGAATATGGGTATTTTTAAAGTAAATTTCCTTATTTCTCGAGAAAAATTTCAAAACTTCCCAATTTTCAATCTTTCGAAGGATAAATTTTGCAAATTTTGGTCTAAAAAAAGTTTCGATTTGCCGAGACAAATTTTAATCTTGTTTAAGTTTGTTTCAGAAACTCCCATGAAATGTATGTAACTACGTATCTTAGGGAGTGAGCTCCTAACTTAATTTCGCTAAAAGTAGTTTCTGGATAACGAATACGATTGAGTAATTTTTCTGCTAAAAATAAGTCTACTTTAGTTTTTAAAGTTTACTTTAGCTTTTTTAGTTTTAAAGATCTCTAAGACTATTTGAACTCTAAAAGAATATCAAACGATTTTTTTTTAATATCCATTTGAGTGCTTCACGAAAAGTTTGGTACCAAGAAGAGAGCCTTGGGGGTCACCTTCTTTACCAAACCTTGTTTCGAATTCTGTAGAATTGAGAATAATAAACAATCTCGAATTCCAAGCTTTTATTTTCTAAACTTTCGTAGCGTGCGTTTGAATTTTGTACAACCCAGAAGACTAACTACATTCGAATCCCATTTACCATGCTTTCGTCAGTTTCGAATTTACAGAACCCAGAAGAACACCGTGAATACCGTTAATACTCTAAACTTTTTTGTCATGTTATACGAGATATCATGACACTCAAGCATGACATTTGTATTTTATTTCGTCAACTTAGGGATACAAGGAAAGTTGACGGCATGAAGATAATTTTTAAAATTTGAAATTTTTCAGAATTTGTAATTTTCCAGAAAATACTTTCAACTGGTTAAACAGCTAGTTGTTAAATAATTAATTTCGAAAAAAATGGATTTTGATACTGATGATGTCCTTTTTACGTGTATCAAGGATCAGTTACCACATATCCCATTTGGATAAATTTGGAAAATATTTTGAATCAGCGCATTCAATAAATTCAGAGAGGGTTTCAAATTTAAGCAGTGATGCAAGAGTGGAGTAATAAATCTGGAAAACTTGTCCTGTTTTAAAAGCAACAATGAACATCGGGGGAAATATATGTCAGTTTGGAAAACTTAAAATGGAACTAGTTTTCCAGCAAATTCTGGAGATCCCGGCAAAACATCGAAACACCGGTAACGCGCCGATAACTTATTTTCTGCCGCATCAATTCTTCCCGACTGCGAGAGAGTTGGTGGGGCCGTCGCCAGGTCTGACTGGCCCGATAAATAAATCCCCCCGAAAAAAAGCGGACAATAAGTCAAAATTGGCCGGGGCCCTGAAACTGGAACAGGGCGCAAACAGTGAATAGGTAATAGGGGTTGTAGGGGGTTAATGTGCAAGAATGCGAACTGCTGGTGTGGTGGGTGTGCCTCCGGCGGGACGCGCATGGCGGACGCGCTGCCGAGGCGCCGGCAGAACGTCGCGATGCTGAGTGCTCAGTCGAGATCTGGACCTGCTTTCGACGTCACGACGTCTACGCGTACCGTCCGCCGGCATCCAGGCCAGACCACGAGTCTCTTGCCTTTACTGACGTCATCAGGTCTTCCGGAGGCCCCAGCGGAATCGCTTCCCGCGGAGGGCGACGGTTCTCGTCTGCGGACGCCGCCGCGGGTGATAACAGTGATAAATACAGTGAAACGGGACTCGATGAATGTCCGAATCGTTCTCGATTTTTTATTTTTTTTTCTCAGCTTTCTTTAGGGTCGTGCCATACGTTTACTTCGATACCTCGTGTCGTAGACAGTAGATCCAAGTTATGAGGTATCTTACTAGTCATTTCTACCAAGTTAGACATATAGGTTTGGTGTCGAATTTTATTTAAAAAAAAATATTTTCGCTTTATAAAGTACGCTCGTAGAAGTTGGACCTAAAAGGAGCATTTCAATCTCTGCCTACATTTTTTTTTGCCAAAGAGTTTGAGCCAAAAATGCTCCAATGGTTCACAGCCACAACTTAATATTAAAAATTTGATTTTGGTCATTTATTTAAGGAAAAAAAATTAAATTTAAAGGCTTTTGATAGCGAATTATTTTCAAAAAGATATTTACATTTCAGTCGTAGTAATTTAAAGAAAGACAACTGAAATTAATTTTAGATGAAAATATTTCGATAATAAAACAAGAAATTGTTTTATTATGAATAATTCATCACAGATTTAAGACATTTACATTGACTTTGACCGCAGAAGCTTTCACGACCATATTCTGCGATAGAAAATATCTCTGTCTCGAAATATTATAAGATTTGGCAACAAAAATACTCATTTTGTCTTTAAAACTTATTCTTTGTTACATCACTTTTGTTTCCCCATTTTTTAATTTCCATCCCACAATTAGTCGAACGTTCAAGACGCTAATAATAAAAGAGGAGAATATATTTTCCTCCCCCGACCACTTTATTTTAATTATAACGTCGCTCATTCTTCTCATTTTAATTATATTCGCGTTTAATAGCCTAATAGGCAAACGGTGCTAATTTGTAAAATTTCCATGTTATCGTTTTTGATGCGATCAAAAGCAAAAAAAGAAAATAAAGAAACTGCATATTCAAATTGAAACGGTAAGCTGCGAACGCCATGAAACCCATTTTAAACCGACTTTGCATAATTAATGCAAATTTCAGGCGAATAAAACGACAGTGAAATAATAATAAAAAAAAAAAATAACGACAACTTTGGCATATCTTTGGAGCAGCCTAGCTGGAATTTTGGATCGATTACGAATGACGTCTGTTGTCAAAGACAACCGAAGTTATAATTAATATTATTTGTTGTATGAAGGGGCCAGTTTTCCCAAAAGTAATTCTTTAGATGTTGTTTTGGTTACAATTATTAGAAAATTGAACTACTAGAATCCACCTTAGATTCCAGTTGTATAGAGATCATTACGCGTTTACCAGTAAAAGTATTTGTTCCTGTTATAGAACATCCTGGATTTAAACTGGCTCCTTCCATTGTCTACACTGTTTTCCAAATTTTCGACAATTACTACAACACGCTACCACACACCACACTACACTTTCCATAATTTTTCGTGACGCATCTCTCGTTAAAAAATTGAATCCTAACTAATAAAATAAAATGATGAAGTGTGTTTGTCTGTCTGTTGAAGGTATCAACGAATTTGAACAAAACATCATTCTGCAATCTGCATGAAATCTTTAAAAGTGTGCAAGCTGATTAAGTTAGGTTTGTTGATTTATCCAAACAGTTAATTTTTGAGTCATCTGAAGCGTATCGCCACCAAACTCTTCTCGTATCCCAGGGGATACGGGACTTTGGAAAACACTGGTTTGCACCACTGGAAAGGGATACTGTTGGTCACTCACCAACTGTCATTGAGAAAACAAAGATCTACCTTTGGAAAGCCCTACTTGACATTATCTAGATTAAGTGCGATTTTAAAATCAATTTTGTTTGAAATCGAATAATTTTAAATGAAGTAACATGGTTGACTCTAGACATTTTTTTCTTTAGTGAGATTAATCTTACTTTTATTATACGTAATTTTGAAAATATTTAGCCCATTTTTAACAATCATTTATTAATTTGTGGGGGGGCATTTCCGCTCTCTGTCACTTGAATTAAAAATCCATCAAGGATTATTAACTAGACGAATTTTCTGTGGCCTGAATTTTCTACCAAAGTTCCAGATACCATACCAGAAAATAAAAAAGAAATTGACATTCATAGGTAGACTTTGAGGCTCAAAAATTTGCTTTTTCGTAATAGAAACAAAACTGCTTTGAGGCCTAAAGAGATTGTCCCTAGCTAAGAGAAAAAAAATTCCACTTTCATTACAGAAAAGAGATCTTTGATATTTAAAAATATTGCCAATCCCTCAACAGACAATCTTCTAAGGAATGGCAATCTCAAATAATCTAAAAACTACTCCAATATTCTAACAGAAAAGTGGCCTCTTTACGACTCAATTTAATCATTATTTTATGGCGTAAAATTTTTTAATTTTTGATGAGAAAGAATTTTTTTATTTTTTGACGAGGAATTTTTTTTTGTTTTTGACGAAAAAGAAAATGTTCGAGTCCAAAAACCCGTTTTTTCTTGGATGTAAAACGATTGTCTTTCCTTAACAAAAAAGGAGATTTTTGAGATTTCAAAACATCGCGATGTCTTACTAAAAAAAAAGGTCACTTTTAATAAAAAAAAGGTCACTTTTAATAAAAAAAAAGGTTGTCATTCCTTAACCAAAAAAGGGGCTAAAAGATTGCCATTGTCTCAAAAAAAAATTAAAAGGATTGCCATTGCTTAAAAGAAAAATATTTAAAAGGATTACCATTCCTTAACAAAACAAAGGAACTTTTGAGATTTTAAAACATCGCAATTCCTTAATAAAGAAAAATCATTTTTAATAACAAAAAATGTTGTCATCTCTTTCTTAGACAGAAAAAGGTCCAAAAAGATTGCCATTGCTTAAAAAAAAAGCTTTAAAAAGGATTGCCATTTCTTAACAGAAATAGTTTAAAAAATAGTTATTATTCCCTAACAGAAAAAGATCCTATTCGACGCTTAAGGTTGCTATTTTTTAACAAAATAGCTTCTGTGAGGTTTAAAAACATTGGTCATTCTAAGGTCTCATTTGAGACTAAAAAGATCATCATTTATTAACAGAGAAATAGCTTCTTTGAGACTCATACGGTTAAGTAAAATTAAATAAATAAAAAATAAAATAAATAACCATTCTTTAACAGATAATTTTAAAATAATACCATTTTTTAACGCAACAAGAACGTTTTTGGGACCCCAAATAAAAAAAGACGAAAAAGGGTTTGAGAAATTGTAAAGAATGACTAACCCTTTTTCGCAGTCGTTTTTGGCCCCCACAAGAGTTCTTTTTGTGTTAAAAAATGGCAACATTGCAAAAATATGTCAAGAAATAAAAAAAAGGAACCATTTTGGGATTTTGAAACATCAATGTTTCCTAACAAAAAAAAAGGGACTTTTTAATGATTAGAAACATTGGCATTCTTTGACAGAAAAAGATTGTCGCTTAATAACAGAAAAAGATTGTCACTCGATAACACAAAAAGATTGTCACTCGATAACAGAAAAAGATTGTCACTAGATAACAGAAAAAGTTTGTCACTCGATAACAGAAAAAGATTGTCACTCGATAACAGAAAAATGTATCTCTTCGGTTTCGGATTGTCATTGTTTAACAGACGTTTCCTAAGGTTCAGAAGCAGCGTCATTCTTCAACAGGGTAAAAGGCCCCTTTTAGGCCAATTGTTAACAGAAAAGGAGCCTCTTAGAGTATCGCAAGATGCCACTATTTAACAAAAAAAAACTACGTAAAAATGTACCACTTTTTAACAAAAAGATTATATTTTTAAGGCCCATAGAGACTGTCATTACTTAACAGTAATTATAAAGGATTGCCATTCCATCGTAAAACAAAATCAATTTAATAATAGAAAAGCAACTTCTCGGAAAAGGAGCCTCTTAGAATCCCACAAGATGCTACTACTTAACAAAAAAAAAACGTAAACATTTACCACTTTTTAACAAAAAGAAGATAGTTTAAGGCCCATAAAGACTGTCATGACTATAATTGTACAGGATTGCCATTCCATCACAGGAAAAACATGCCAATTTAATAATAAAAAAGCAACCCATTTGGGATAATAAAAATCCATTACATAACAAAATAAAAGATATTTTTAAGGCCTATAAAGACTATCATTACTTAACTGTTATTACTTAAAAATATTGCCATTTCATCACAAGAAAAGCATACCCATTTAATAATTAAAAAGCCGATAAAAAAATCCACTAATTGACAAAATAAAATATACTTTTAAGGCCCATAAGGACTGTAATTACTTGAAAGTATGGGCATTCAATGGCAGGAAAAACATGCCCATTTATTAATAAAAAAGGGACCCATTTGGGATAATAAAAATCCATAACTTAACAAAATAAAAGATATTTTTAAGGCCCATAAAGACTATCATTAATTAACTGTAGTTACTTAAAAATATTGCCCTTTCATCGGAAGAAAACCATGCCCACTTAATAATAAAAAGTGGATAAAAAATTCACTCCTTAACAAAATAAAAGATATTTTTAAGGCCCATAAGGTCCGTCATTATTTAACTGTAATTACTTGAAAGTATGGCCATTCAATGGCAGGAAAAACATGCCCATTTATTAATAAAAAAGGGACCCATTTGGGATAATAAAAATCCATAACTTAACAAAATAAAAGATATTTTTAAGGCCCATAAAGGCTATCATTACTTAACTGTAATTACTTAAAAATATTGCCCTTTCATCGGAAGAAAACCCTGCCCACTTAATAATAGAAAGTGGATAAAAAATCCACTCCTTAACAAAATAAAAGATATTTTTAAGGCCCATAAGATCTGTCATTATTTAACTATAATTATTTAGAAGTATCGCCATTCGATCGTAGGAAAAATATGCCCATTTAATAATAGAAAAGCGACCCATGTGGGGGGAAAATCCATTACTTAAGAAAATAAAAGATATTTTTAAGGCCCATAAAGACTATCTTTACTTAACTGTTATTATTTAAAAATATTGCCATTTCATCACAAGAAAAACATGCCCATTTAATAATAGAAATGCGGATAAAAAATCCACTAATTAACAAAATGATAGAATTTTTAAGGCCCATAAGGATTGTCATTACTTAACTGTAATTACATGAAAGTATGGTCATTCGATGGCAAGAAAAACATGTCCATTTAATAATAGAAAAGCGACACATTTGGGGTCAAAAATCCATTTCTTAACAAAATAAAAGATATTTTTAAGGCCCATAAAGACTGTTATTACTTAACTGCAATTACTTACAAGGATTGCCAATCCATCCCAGGAAAAACATATCCATTTGATAATAAAAAAGCGACCTATTTGAGGTCAAAAAAATCCGCTACTTAACAAAATAAAATATATTTTTAAGGCCCATAAATAGTGTCATTAATTAACTTAAAGGGATTGCTATTCGATCGCAGAAAAAACATGCCCATTTAATAATAAAAAAGGGACCTATTTGGGGCCAAAAAATCCATTACTTAACAAAATAAAAGATATTTTTAAGGCCCATAAGGGCTGTCATTACTTAACTGTAATTACTTAAAAGTAATGCCATTCCATTGCAGGAAAAACATGCCCATTTAATAATAGAAAAGCGATCCATTTGGAGCCAAAAAATCCATTACTTAACAAAATAAAAGATATTTTTAAGGCCATTATAGAAAAACTAAATTTAATAATAAAACAGGGACTCATTTGGGCCTAAAAAAATCCATGACTTTCCTGCTAGGAAATATATATTGATTGCTAAGGTTAAAAGATTGTCATTCTTTAAGAAAGAAAGCCTCAAAAAAGCTTGGCATTTAATAACCAAAAAGGGCCTTTTCGGGGCCTAAAAATTACCGTTTCTTAGCAGAAAAGGGTTTATTTTGGGTGTTTAAAAGAGTGCCTGTTTTTAGCAGAGAAAGAACCTCTTTGGGCCCAAAAAATCGATATTCGACAACAAAATATGATTCAACAAAAAATTTCTTAACAAGAAGATGTTAACAAATTTTTTAATAAAAAGGAGTATTTTTAAGACCTACATACATTCTTGAAATGGCCTAAAAAGATTTTATTTTGGTGGAACGAATTCTTATTCTTCTTATAAGAATACGTTCTACCAAAATAAGAATCTTTTTAGGCCATTTCAAGAATGTATGTGGGTCTTAAAAATACTCCTTTATATTGAAAAATTATCTGAAATCAATACAGTAGTACTTTTTTGTCCAAAAATGGCCTTTTTCAGTTACAGAACAACAGATTTTTTATGTTCTTTTTTGTTAAAAATGGTGATTAATTTTCCGTCATGGAAGGCGATTTTTTGAGCGTCAAAGAGGCCCCTTTTGTTACGGAACGGCAATCTATTTGATTCTTAAACATATCTGAAATCAATACAGTAGTCTTTTTTGTCCAAAAATGGCCTTTTTCAGTTACAGAACAACAGATTTTTTTATGTTCTTTTTTGTTAAAAATGGTGATTAATTTTCCGTCATGGAAGGCGATTTTTTGAGCGTCAAAGAGGCCCCTTTTGTTACGGAACGGCAATCTATTTGATTCTTAAACATATCTGAAATCAATACAGCAGTCTTTTTTGTCCAAAAATGGCCTTTTTCAGTTACAGAAGAACAGATTTTTTTATGTGAAAGATCACATAAAAAATCTGTCGTTCTATAACTGAAAAAGGCCATTTTTGGACAAAAAAGACTACTGTATTGATTTCAGATATGTTCAACGATCAAATAGATTGTCCTTCGGTAACAAAAAGGGCCTATTTGATGCTAAAAAGTCGCCCTTCCATGATGGAAAACGAATCACCATTTTTAACAAAAAAGAACATTTTTAAGAACCTCAAAGATTGTCATTATTTAGCTGAAGTGGCCTAAAAATATTCCCATTTCTCCACATAAAATACTACTATTCTGTAACAAAAAATTACCATTTTAGGCCACAATTTCTTCACATAATCCATCTTTAAGGCCTTAAAAAATTACCATTCCTTATTAGAAAATGCGTTCGAAAATTGCCATGTTGTAACAAAAAAGGTGTTCTTGGAGGCCTAAAAAATAGCCATTTATTCGCAGAAAAAGTCTGTATTTTAAATATGTCCATTCTTTAACAGAGAAAGGACCTCTTCGAGGTGAGGCATTGCTATTGCTTAATAGAAAACTATTTTGCTCTTTTAATGAAAAAAGCCTTAAGAATCGTCATTTACGAATTGAAATGGTTAGCTAATAACATCATCAATCATGTACAGAAAAAACTTTGCTAACAGAGGGCCATTTTAGGTCGAACAAGATCTACCATGGTTTCTTCTTTCTTGGGGCCATTTCCTAATAATCTCCTAATAATCTCCTAATAATCTTCTAATAGAAAAAGCCTTGAAAGGTTCCTAATTTCGTAACAAAAAGGGGCCTAAAAAATTGCCACTTCTACAGCGAATAGTTTCACTTCCAAGTTTTAGAAATATTGCCTTTAAATAGCAGGGGATGTGGCTCTTCAGGCTAAAAAGACTGCCACCTTTTAAAAGAAAATTCTTCAGAAAGATCTCCATTTTATGACAAAAAAAAAGCATTTTTAAGGCCCACACGTAATTTTCTTGAGTGAAATAGTTAATAAAACTGTCACTCCTTCACCGAAAAAATACTGCGATTTCATAACAGAAAACAATGCTCATTTGAGGGGAAAATCATATCTGTTCCAGGCTTAGATTGTTTTAACGAAAAAATATTTTACGAAAAAAAATTGTTAACGAAAAAGTATTTTAGGAAAAAACATTTTTTAACGAAAAAGAATCTTTAAACGAAAAAAGTATAAGGTCCACAGAAGTGGTCATTCCTGTCATTTTATAAAATAAAAAGGAACATTTGAGGCCAAAAATTTCATGGTTAAAAAAAATCGCCATTTCTTATCAAGCCTTTAAAAGATTATCAACTAATTGTTCTCTAATTTGTTGTCGCGTTGTTTAGTAATTCGATTTGTCGTCGTTGCAATTTTCTTATGGCCTAATTTGGCGGATTTCCCGTTTGTGTCGTCTTAAAAAGGCGAAATTTTATTTCCTAATTAGGTCGGGAGCTCGAAGGGGAGGAAATATTCGGGAGAAACGCGGTTTGAAATTGGAATTTAATGCAAGACTTCCCGCAGCTTCAATTTCTGATATTTGTAATTTTAACTTCTTGACTTTGGCGGAATTTCCCGCCACGATAATTTCATTGCGTCACCCCTCGAATGTATGATGAATATGCCAAATACGTTAATGGAATTCAAATTTCTGCTTCATTAGAGATGGAGCTCCTTTGAAAACGCAGATATATTTGGAATTTTTCTAAATGACTCTATTTTTTTTCAATCGCAACTAGTTCAACAAAATTTGTGTTTAAAAAAATGTCTGCTTAAAATTATCGAAATTCACATGTCAACAGTCTAAAATGTTTGTAGAAGTGTCAAAAAATACCCTGTCTCTTTTAAGGCATCATTTAGTCTCTTGTACATCTTCAAGTATTTTACTGATCTCTTAATATAGATCTGAATCTACAGAGCAGCTCGTTCTGTATACGTTTAAAATTAACAAAGTTTTCATACATATGCTGCAATTCACAAAATACTTCGGCAGGAGTGTCAAAAATAGTTAAAAAAATCTCAGAATATGATAACGAGTGAAGGAATCTGTCGAGCATTAGAGCATTTAAGAAACTGCAATGCTACATACTTCTAGAGAAGCCTGGGAGGTCTTTGTATATGTTTAAAAAATTAAATGTCGTTTGGAAACCCAAGCAGCGTGTCTCAGAACACCAAAATCATTTCATATGAGTTGAAAACTTTGGAGGTTTTTGAATATAATTCTTAAATTAGGCAAGAAGGGGCAAAAACCATTAAGCTCTCTTAAAATATGTAAAAAAATGCAATATCTCGTTTGCAACTCATTCAGATATTTTGTGTCTCAGAACATGAACATTTTAAATATCTCTTTCTTACCAAATCTTCTTAGTTGGTTCCTGGGAGTGTCGAAAATCATCAAGATCTTTCAGTTAATGGAGAAAAATTTAACATATCTTTTGCAATCCATGCTTATATCTTAATGTGTCTCAGAAAACACAAATCCGTTCATATGGGTTCAAAATCAGAGAAAGTCTTCAAGTGTAAGTTTTTAAACGATTGCTCTCTAGACATAATTCTTAATTGGTCCCTAGATATACTTTTAATTGGCCCCTAGACATATCAAAAATCATGCAAATCTCGTTTGCACCTCACGCAAATATCTTAATGTGTCTCAGAACATAAAGCTCCCATCAAAAGAGTCGAAAATCGTGGACGTTCTTAAATGACTTTTTTGATAAAATATCTAAGTGGTCCCTAAAACTGTTAAAAATAATTAAGATTTTCTATTATTAGATGTTTATAAAAATCTAAATCTTGTTTGCATTTCACGCATTTCTCAGAACATGAAGACCCCTTCATATGAGTCAAAAATCGTGGACGTTCTTAAATGACTTTTTTGATAAAATATCTTAGTGGTCCCTAAAACTGTCAAAAATAATTAAGATTTTCTATTATTAGATATTGATAAAAATCCAAATCTTGTTCGCATTTCACGCATTTCTCAGAACATGAAGACTCCTTCATATGAGTCGAAAATCATTGACGTTCCTAACTGTGATTTTTAAATTAAATTTAATAAAATTTCTTAGTGGATTTTGGTCAAAAACAAGTAAGGTTTTTTATTATTAGGTATTTATAACCTTGTTCGTAACCTTGTTCATATTTCACGCATTTCTGAGAACATAAAGACCCCTGCATATGAGTCGAAAATCATGGACGGTTTTAAATGTAAGTTATATTTAGCACAATTTTTTGGATGGTATTCAGAAGTGTCCAAAAACCATTAAAATGTGTCAGTACATGGATAAAATTCTAGCACATCATTTGCAACTCGTGTAAACGTTTCAATTTGTGTCTCAGAACATGAGGTTCTCTTCATATATGAATCAAAAATCACGGACGTTCTTAAATATGACTTTCAAATTTAATATCTTTGGTGGTCCTAGAAGTGTCCAAAATAATTAAGGTTGTTTATTATTGGATATTTATAAAAATTTAAGTTTTTATTTCACGCATTTCTCAGAACAACAATTTCAATTTTTATCTCAGAACATGAGGTTCTCTTCATATGAGTCGAAAATCATGGACGTTTTTAAATTTAAGTTAAAATTACCATAATTTCTTAGGCGGTGCTCAGAAGTGTCTAAAAACCATTAAAATCTCTCAGTATATGAACAAAATTCTAGTACATCGTTTGCAAGTTATCTAAATGTTTCAATTCTGCCTCAGAACATGAGGATCTCTTCATATGAGTTGAAAAATCATGAAAGGTTTCAAATGTGGATTTAAAACGCAATAAAATTTCTTCAATGGTCCCTAGAGTGTCAACAATCATTACTACATTTTTAAACACCACACAAATGTCTCATTGTTTAACTCAGAACATCAAAATCCCTTCATATGAGGGCAGGTGTTTTAACATGACTCTAAAAGAGACTAACAAAGCTTCCTACTATTCTGTACATATTTAATATCTCGTTTATGTCTTAGAGAGATATCTTCATAGTATCTCAGATTTTAAAAAGCGTCTCATATGAGTTGAAAATCATGTAGACTTTTAAACGTACCAACTTGCCAACTTATATGGTCCCCAGAACTGTCAAAAATCATTAGGATCTCTAATTATATCTCTAGAAATCGAACGTTTGCCCACGCAGATTTTTTAAGGTGTATCAAGGACCCACGCCTAAAAAATTAATATTCCATTTACTAGTCTCAGAATATAAAGCTGCGTCCAAAAATTGAGAAGTTATGACGTTCAATTTTAAGATAACGTCTCAGTATCTACATTTCTAGAGATTTCATTAAGGTCCCCCAGCATATAATAACTCGCTCAAATGGCTTGATATGTGACTAGGAGGGTCAAAGATGTGTAAAACTTCTTCGGGCCAAAAAAATACGTTTTAAAGACTAAAAACCATTTTTCAAAGGTTAAAAACCATTTTTCAAAGGTTAAAAACCATTTTTCAAAGGTTAAAAACCATTTTTCAAAGGTTAAAAATCATTTTTCAAAGGTTAAAAACCATTTTTCAGAGATTAAAAACCATTTTTCAAAGGTCAAAAACCATATTTCAAAGGTTAAGAACCACTTCAATAATTAAAAACCACTTCTCAAAGGTAAAAATCATTTTCACAGATTAAAAACCATTTTCAACTGTTAAAAGCCAACTTTGAATATTAAAAACCATTTTTTAAAGATTGAAAACCATTTTCAGGGGCTAATGCCATTTTAAAAAGTTAAAAACCACATTCAAAGATTAAAAATCATTTTTAAAGGTTATAAATCTCTATTAAAGGTTAAATCACTTTTAAAGGTTAAAAACCATTTTCAAAGGTCAAAAAGGACTTTTCAAAGGTTAAAAACTATTTTCAAGGGCTAATACCATTTTCAAAGGTTAAAAACCATTTTCAAAAGTTAAAATCCATTTTAAAAGATTAAAAACCATTTTTCAAAGATCAAAAACCATTTTTAAAGGTTAAAAACCATATTCAGGGGCTAATGCCATTTTTAAAGGTTAAAAACCACCTTCAAAGATTAAAAATCATTTTTAAAGGTTAAAAATCACTTTTAAAGGTTAAAAATCACTTCCAAAGGTTCAAAACGATTTTCAAAAGTCAAAAACCACTATTCAAAGGTTAAAAACCATTTTCAACAGCTGATACTATTTTCAAAGGTTAAAAACAATTTTCAAAGGTTAACAACCATTTTCAAAGGTAAAAAACTATTTTTTAAACGTAAAAAACCATTTTCCAAAGGTTAAAAATTACTTAAATAATTAAAAATCACTTCTCAAAGGTAAAAATCAGTTTTCAAAGGTTAAAAACCATTTTTTCAAAGGTAAAAAACCATTTTTCAAAGGTTAAAAACTATTTTGCACAGATTAAAAACTATTTTCAAAGACTAATACTACTTTTAAAGGTCGAAAATCATTTTAAAGATTAAAAACCATTTTCAAGGGTTAAAAACCATTTTCAAGTGCTAACGCCATTTTTAAAGGTTAAAAACAACTTTCAAAGGTTAAAAACCATTTTCAAAGGTTAAAAACCATTCTCCAAAGGTTTAAAATCACCTAAATAATTAAAAATTAATTACTTCTGAAAGATAACAATCATTTTCAAAGGTTAAAAACCATTTTTCAAAGATTAAAAACCATTTTTCAAAGGTTAAAAACCATTTTTCAAAGGTTAAAAATTAGCTTGCACAGATTAAAAACTATTTTCAAAGACTAATACTATTTTTAAAGGTCGAAAATCATTTAAAAGATTAAAAACCATTTTCAAGTGCTAATGCCATTTTTAAAGGTTAAAAACAACTTTCAAAGGTTAAAAACCATTTTCAAAGGTTAAAAACCATTTTCCAAAGGTTAAAAATCACCTAAATAATTAAAAATTACTTCTGAAACATAACAATCATTTTCAAAGGTTAAAAACCATTTTTCAAAGATTAAAAACCATTTTTCAAAGGTTAAAAACCATTTTTCAAAGGTTAAAAACTAGCTTTCACAGATTAAAAACTATTTTCAAAGACTAATACTATTTTTAAAGATCGAAAATCATTTAAAAGATTAAAAACCATTTTTAAGTGCTAATGCCATTTTTAAAGGTTAAAAGCAACTTTCAAAGGTTAAAAACCATTTTCATAGGTTAAAAACTATTTTTTAAACGTGAAAAACCATTTTCCAAAGGTAAAAATCACTTAAATAATTAAAAATCACTTCTCAAAGGTAAAAAACATTTTAAAAGGTTGAATACCATTTTTCAAAGGTTAAAAACCATTTGTCAAAGGTTAAAAACTATTTTGCATAGATTAAAAACCATTTTAAAGATCGAAAACCATTTTCAAAGGTTAAAAACCATTTTCAAGTGCATATGCCATTTTTAAAAGTTAAAAACCACTTTCAAAGGTTAAAAACCATTATTCGAAAGGTTAAAAACCTCTTCGAAAATTGAACAGATGGTTTCATCTGTCTATGGCTCTTCATATGCTCCCAAATTCACGAAGGTTTAGAATATGGTATTTAAACTTAAGGGAGTGTCCCAGTGCATGTTTAGATAGTCGTTACATTTCAAAAATGATTACCATCTCTTCAAATTTCTGCATAGTTTCTCAGAGAGTTTAAAATGCTTTTAGGGCCACAGTATTTCAGATGCTTCTCTATTCGAGGCAGTTCATAAATATTCATAAGCTCAGTGAGATGTCTCAGTGCCAAATCTGCTAATTTGTAAATTGTGCAGATCGTTTAGTCCCTCTAAAGCTACTTAAGATGCTTCCAAAATTGTGAAGGTTATGTTGAATGTTAAGAGAATACTTCAAAATTATTCAAATGGTCACTAAAATTATCACTATGTCTTTGCACGTCTTTAAAATTCTTCAGATCATCTAGTACCAGTCTAAGACCAGGGATATTCTTTAAAGAGCTGTTCAAATAAAGTAGGTCCATAAATATGAGGTCTAAACTCTCTCCAGTTCAAAATAATAGAAAAAAAGGCAGCCTTGGGGACTGTCAATATTTAAAACTAGGAAATATGTAGTGTTGCAGGTCGAACCCATACTAGCAAACAAGTCAAAATATTAGACATATTTAAAAATAATTTCTGTCAAATTGACTTATTTTTTTATATTTGTAGTTTAAATATTTGTATCGTGTGGAAATGAATGTGATATTTATTGGCAATTACCATTATAATATAATTTTAACATTAGGGAATGTACTTGCCAATTTGCCTATCTGTCTATCTGTTTTTCTGTCTTTCTGTCTTTCTGTCTTTCTGTCTTTCTGTCTTCCTATCTTTCTGTCTTTCTGTCTTTCTATCTTTCTGTCTTTCTGTCTTTCTGTCTTTCTGTCTTTCTGCCTTTCTGCCTTTCTGTCTTTCTGTCTTTCTTTCTTTCTGTCTTTCTGTCTTTCTGTCTTTCTGTCTTTCTGTCTTTCTGTCTTTCTGTCTTTCTGTCTTTCTGTCTTTCTGTCTTTCTGTCTTTCTATCTTCCTATCTTTCTGTCTTCCTATCTTTCTATCTTTCTATCTTTCTGTCTATCTTATCTATCTTCTGTCTTTCTCTCTTTCTGTCTTTCTATCTTTCTGTCTTTCTGTCTTTCTGTCTTTCTATCTTTCTATCTTTCTATCTTTCTGTCTTTCTGTCTTTCTGTCTTTCTGTCTTTCTGTCTTTCTGTCTTTCTGTCTTTCTGTCTTTCTGTCTTTCTGTCTTTCTGTCTTTCTGTCTTTCTGTCTTTCTGTCTTTCTGTCTTTCTGTCTTTCTGTCTTTCTGTCTTTCTGTCTTTCTGTCTTTCTGTCTTTCTGTCTTTCTGTCTTTCTGTCTTTCTGTCTTTCTGTCTTTCTATCTGTCTGTCTGACTGTCTACCCGTCTGCCTGACTGTTTCTCTCTCTTTCTCTCTTTTGCTCGCTCGCTCTCTTGGCCTCTCTCTAGCACATCCTAAAAATTCCTCATCGCTTAACAGCTCTTTAGGACTATAAACTCTGTCAGATTGCTGTCAATTTGAGAAGGGGTTTAATTTCTCCAGTGGAAATCCACTTAGTTTATGAAATTTTTAAGGTTTTTAATGCCATCATCTGGCACAATTAACTCCTTGGCTGAAAGATTGCTTGGGATTTGTCAAAAGCTTACAACTTTGGAATTGGTTTGTGTTATAACTCAGTTGGCTTTAGCCAATATCTATACTTCTAACTTTTTTGCAGCAAACTATGACGTCTGGAATATTAAATCTGTTACAGGTATTTATCTGTTATAGTTCGTAGTCAGTTATAGTCCGCAGTCAGTTTTAGTCCGGAGTCAGTTATAGTTCGCAGTCATAATCCGTAGTCAGCTATAGTTCGTAGTCTGTTATGGTTTGTAGCCAGTTATAATTCGCAGTAAGTTCAGTTCCAGTTCGTAGTCTGATATAATTCGTAGTATGTTTATTATTTATTTATGTAATTGGTAATCAGTTATAATTCGTAGTCTGTTATAGTTTGTAGCCAATTATAATTTGGGCTGAGTGTTAGTTCGTAGTCTGTTATAATTTGTAGTCTGTTGTAATTCGTAACCATTGATAATTCGTAGTCTGTTATAGTTTGTAGCCAGTTACAATTCGTAGTGAGTTATAGTTCGTAGTTTGTTATAATTTGTAGTCTGTTGTAACTCGTAATCGTTATGGTTCGTAGATTGTAAAAGTTTATAGTCTGGAAAGGTTCGTAATTGTAGTTCACAGTTGGTTATAGTTCGTAGTCAATTGTAGTTCCCAGCCAGTTATAGTTCCCAGCCAGTTATAGTTCTCAGTCAGTTATAGTTTCGTGGCCAGTTATACTTTCGTGGCCAGTTATAGTTCAGTAATTTACAGTTACTAGTCAGATATAGGAGTTGCTTAATGTTTTTGAGTTTTTTTTAACGTCAGCTAAGACATTTATTTTTTGATTATCAGATTTATGTTACTATAGTAAGTTGTAACGTGATTCAATTACAAAATTTGTGACCAAATATGGGGAGTAATACGTCGGATATAATACAAAGCCTACAACTCCAGTTATTTGCAACAAAAATGACAGCTTTTTTCAGTGCGTTCGGAGCAAAAAGTTTTCGATTTCATTATCTCTATCCATGTTTGGAGTGAAATTAAATCAGCTTGATGCAAACATATAAAGATTAATGTTTAACTTATCTAAATAACATTTGGTTTTTTTTTCCATTTTTTTGATCACATTCAGATCCTGCAAGACCAAAACTGAAATATTCTAATGCAAAAATTCAAAATGCAAATATGTAAAATGCAAAAATACTTTTGTGAAAAAATTCAACATTTTGTTTTAATGCTGTGAAAACGATTGATTTAGAGAATTTTACAAAATTTAATAAGCTTTTTAGTTTTTTTTTACCAAGAACTAACCTGAAAATAGTAACACTTGAAGAAATACGACTGTGTTTAATCAAATTTCAGTTTCTACTACCTAGTGTCAGATCAAGATTTCAAGATTCAAGCGAAGTACTAGTAAAGCCTTTTTCGGTGTCAAACTCAGATTGCTCCTTTTGGGTCCGGCGTTTTTTTTTTAAACCGCGTAATTTGTTTACACTGTCCGGGCGCGCGATACGGTATCGCAGTCGCGAGATCTCGCCTCATTTTGACTCACTGGTGCAATACAAAAATAGCCCGCTGTCGACTAATATTACATGGAGCTGGCATTCGCGTAACCTTCTCCACTTACTACCTGAAACTTTGCCCTTTCAGGGAAATGCCAAGCGCGGCGGCAAGAAGGATAGCAGCGACGGTCGCATGGATTCGGCTAGGGGGGCGGTTTTTCCCCTGCGAGAAGAGAGAGGAGTGGATCTGTCGATGTGCAGCTTTAGCTGGTTGAATCCGGGTCAAATTATAAATGCTATTTGGTCCCCTTCAACCAGCTGTGGTTGACATTGCTAGCAACAAAAACTTTGATTTACGGAGCTGGCTGCCGACGGCCGCCCCCGCCACCCCTCGGAAACCGCACTTTGGGGACGAAGGTATTATATTTTTGCTCTAACGGTTTTCAAAATTGTTACTTTAATAGATGATTTATAAAATAAGCAACATGTAACATTGGTCATCATCTGAGCAGATTCCTTGCAGAAGTAGATTTGGTTTTCTTAGTAGTAAAACGAAATTTAATTTTAGGAACTTCATTCTAGACTAAACTAATAACATTTCATAAACCACATCAGCTGCAATTATTTATTTTACATTTTTCTATGCATAACAATTCCGAATATCAAATTTTGACAGGACGTGAAAGTATCCAACCAAGAAACTACTAACTTGAATAAGAAATTTATAATTTTATTGCATATATGTTCAAGTTAATGTAAATCAAATAAGAAACGTTTTCCTACTTCGACGCCTAAACTGTTTTAAAAAAAAATATTCAAATTATCTTCAAATATACATTTTTGATTTAAAGGCAAATTGTCTCTTGGCCTCGTTTTCTCTTTCATTTTGGGGACACACCTTCACTCTGTGGACACACCTTCACTCTGCGGAAACACCTTCACTCTGCGAAAACACTTTCATTCTGTGAAAACACCATCAATGAGCCCAAAGAGCAATTTGAGTCCAACAAGAATAATCTGACATTTCGTATTCCCAGATGAGAGCGACCAAAGGACTATCTAATGGAACTAAAATCGTCAGAGGCAAACAAGGACCCTTACACTTCTAACATACATACAAGGGGTATGTTATGCTTCAAGGATAATGTAGAAGCCAATAAACATCTTATGTTTAAAAAAAAATTGAAGGTCAACAAGGAATATTTTATGCGTTTGAGGACAATCTGAACCTAGTGAACCACAATTCCCATCCCAGGGGATGTAAGACCGTCAAAGTCCATCATAAGGCTTTAATATGGCCAACAAGGCCATGGTTTTGAAAGCTACCGCAGACCAACAAGGACTATTTAATCCCACGAAGCAATGTCAAGGAGCCTCAATGATATCTCATGGCTATGAACACCTTCGAATGTGATGACTCTAATACAGATAGAAGAGCCATGCACGAAGACAATTTAAACTTATTCTGTACCTGAAAACAATCTAAAATGAAAAAGGTTCATTCTAAGTCCCTAAAGATGTACAGAAAAGTCACTGCTAGAAAAATTTTAGAGGAAGAGCCACATCTAGAGAGGATTTAGTAGAAAAACCATTTTAAGTGTTTTGAAAAGTATTTAACATCCACAGGGGACAATCTATGTCCTCAAAGAAGCGGGCTCATATATTTGTACCTAAATTTAAAAAAAAACCTATACTTATGAAGATGAAGACTACTTAAAGCCAATAAGGCACCCCGTGGGCGTTTAAAGATGCTTTACATTTAACAAAGACTAGGTTATACCTTTGGAAGCAACCTGAGATCAACAAGGACCATTCCACTTCCTTAAATGCTGCAAAGAAGGCAAAGAAGGGCCAACTGAAGAAGGTTCAGAAGTACCATTGTGCCCCTGGAGCCAACAAGGGCCATTTCATGCCTTTTAAAGTCAAACTCGAATCATATATACCTTTAAAAATGATTATTATGCGCCTGGAAGTCAGTAGAAGATCAACAAGGGAAGCCTGATTCATCTTAAGGTTTGGTGAAAGTATTCTAGGAACGTTAAGGATTATCTCCTGACCTTGAAGGTCGTCAAAGTCAAACGAGAATCATAGTATGTCTTTAGAGTGACCATTTATGCTTTTAGAGTGATCATTTCTGGCCTTTAGAGTGATCATTTATGCCTTCAGAGTGATCATTTATGCCTTTCAAGGGATAATTTTTACCTTTAAAGTGATCATTTGTGCCCCCAGGGTGATCATTTATGCCTTTAAAGTGATCATACATGCCTGAAAGGTAACCTAAAGTTAACAAGGGTAGTCACTACAACAGTTTAGGTATGGAAGGCGACCTAGGAATAGCCAGGATAATTTTAGGCTTCTGATGATACTTCTAAGTCATAAAGGTTGATACGATGTATTTGAAAGCGACCTAAGGTCATCAAGGTCCATTTGAATTCTGCAGATGACTTAAAACCAACAAGGGACATCTTATGCCTCTGAAGATTACGTCTGATGTCTTTTAAAGTTTGCCAAAACTATTCTAAGTATGTCATGGATTATCGTGTGACTTCCGAAGGTCATCAAAGTTAAACAAGAATCATATTATATCTTTAGAGTGTTCACTATATATTTGAAAAGTGAGTGAACTTGGGGCATCTCTGCAACACTCTAGACACAGAAGATATCGTAGGAATAGAAGGGACTATTTTAGGTTTCTGACAACAATTTTAATGGTCAACAAGGTCCATTCAATGTATCTGAAACCAACCTAAGGCGAACGAAGGTCCATCTGAAGTCTCCAGAGCTCACGAAAACCAAGAGGAATATCTAAAATAGTTTACAGTCTGAAGGGCACTTTATTTGGAACTCAAAAGTCTCATACAAACTCAAGAAGAGAAAAGAAGAGAAGAGAAGAGAAGAGAAAGAAGAGAAGAGAAGAGAAGCGAAGAGAAGAGAAGAGAAGAGAAGAGAAGAGAAGAGAAGAGAAGAGAAGAGAAGAGAAGAGAAGAGAAGAGAAGAGAAGAGAAGAGAAGAGAAGAGAAGAGAAGAGAAGAGAAGAGAAGAGAAGAGAAGAGAAGAGAAGAGAAGAGAAGAGAAGAGAAGAGAAGAGAAGAGAAGAGAAGAGAAGAGAAGAGAAGAGAAGAGAAGAGAAGAGAAGAGAAGAGAAGAGAAGAGAAGAGAAGAGAAGAGAAGAGAAGAGAAGAGAAGAGAAGAGAAGAGAAGAGAAGAGAAGAGAAGAGAAGAGAAGAGAAGAGAAGAGAAGAGAAGAGAAGAGAAGAGAAGAGAAGAGACCAGAAGAGACCAGAAGAGAAGAGAAAAGAAGAGAAAAGAAGAGAAGAGAAGATACGAGAAGAGACGAGACGAGACGAGAAGAGAAAAGAAGAGAAGAGACGAGAAGAGACGAGAAGAGAAAATAAGAGGAGAGACGAGAAGAGACGAGAAGAAATGAGAAGAGAAAGAAGAGAAGAGACGAGAAGAGACGAGAAAATACGTGAAGAGACCAGAAGAGAGAAGAGAGAAGGTAGAAGAGAAAAGAGAGAAGAGAAGAGAAAAGCAGAAAAGAGAAGAGAAGAGCAGAGAATAAGGACATGAAGAACAGAAAGAACCAAATTCTAGATCTCTAAAACCAACAAGGAATAAGTTATGCACCTGAAAGCGATAGGGGGACAATAGGAGGTATTTTATGCCTACGAAAGTAATCTCAGATCAGCAACGACCCCATTTTACGCTTCTGGAAGCTATTTGAGGCCAACAAGTACTATCTTATTCCTTCGAAAGCTACCCCCAAGGACTTACAACCCTAAAAGTGTCAACCTCGATTAAAAGGGACACGTTATGTCTTGTGCAATTCACAGTCAATAAGAGACATGTCTTTTGATAGCAATTTGCGATCAATAGTCCTCTAAAAACAACTTAGAAAGACCATACCGTATGATGACAATAATTACTGTCAGATTAAAGGTTATAATCTTAAATGAATATGGGACATACTCTGTCTTGAAGGCGTTTTGGTGCTACAAGGATGAGGCTCTAAAATGAATCTAACAAGCAATCTTATGTCTTTGGCGTAAGTTCAGCAATGACCACCGAACATTACCTAAGGGTAACAGGAATATTTCATGCTTATCTGAAAGGAATCTGATATAGCAAGAATAATAGCATGTCTTTCAGAGATATTTCAGTTAAATGAGAATCAAGGATCATCTTACAGTTTCTAACTATTTTTAAACAAGGAACATCTAAGCCAAGACGATTTAGAGTCAACAAACAGCATCCTCTATCTCTAAAAACAGCTAAAAGTCAATAAGGACCATTCTTTTTTTAAAAATCTATCTGAGTCGAACAAGGATCGCCTCATATTTTTGAAAAATGACTATGTTCGACAAGGACAATCATATTCTCCTAAAAATTATTTAAAGCCAAATCTTATGCTTCTAAAAACGATTCAGAAACCAGGTCTGAATTTAAAGCTAACAAGGAGCATGTTATGTCTTTAAAAATTACCCAAATCTAGCAATGAACATTTTAAGACTTTCTGAAATCAACAAGAGATGCTTCAGCTTCTATAGACGATTTAGAGTCAACGAGGACTATTTTAAATCTGAGAGTAATCTAAATAACAAGGATGGTCTTATATCTTCGAGTGTTATTCAATCCAATCATTTTATCCTATTGAAGACTAACTAAAATTAAAATAGGATACCTCGTGCTTCTAAAGAAGATTTAGAGCCAATGATGACCATCTTCTATCTCTGAAAGCACTCTAAAACCAAATCTCATGCTTCTAAAGACGATTCAGAAACAATAACCATCGTTGATCTCTGAATTTAAAGCTAACGAGAACCATGTCATATCTTTGTAAGTTATCCAAATCGAGTTATCTTAAGACCAACTGAAATCAAGAGATGGCTCAGCTTCTAAAGACGATTTACCGCCAATGAGGACCATCTATCTCTGGGAGCAATCTAAATAACAAGGATGGTCTCATATCTTCGAAAGCTATTCCATTCAACCATTTTATCCTACTGAAGACTAACTAAAATTAATAGCTTCTAAAGAAGATTTGGAGCCAATGATGACCATCTTCTATCTCTAAAAACACTCTAAAATCAAATCTCATGCTTCTAAAGACGATTCAGAAACAAGAGCCATCTTTCGTCTCTGAATCTAAAACTAACGAGAATCATGTCATGTTTTTGCAAGTTACCCAAATCCAGCAATAAACATCTTAAGACTATCTGAAACCAATAAGAGATGCCTCAGCTTCTAAGGACGATTTAGCACCAACGAGGATCATCTTCTATCTCTGAGAGCAATCTAAATAACAAGGATGGTCTCATATCTTCGAAAGTTCAATTCAATTATCGTACTGAAGACTAACTAAAATTAATATAGGACACTTTATGTTTCTAAAGAAGATTTGGAGCCAATGATTTGCATCTTCTATCTCTAAAAGCACTCTAAAAGCAAATCTCATGCTTCTAAAGATGTTTCAGAAACAAGAACCATAGTTGATCTTTGAATTTAAAGCTAACGAGAACCATGTCATGTTTTTGAAAGTTACCCAAATCCAGCAAAAACATCTTAAGACTGTCTGAAATCAACAAGAGATGCCTCAGCTTCTAAAGATGATTTAGCGCCAACGAGGATCACTCTAAAACCAAATCTCATGCTTCTAAAGACGATTGAGAAACAAGAACCACCACTGATCTTTGAATTTAAAGCTAACGAGAACCATGTCATGTTTTTGAAAGTTACCCAAATCCAGCAATAAACATCTTAAGACTGTCTGAAATCAACAAGAGATGCCTCAGCTTCTAAAGACGATTTAGCACTAACGAGGACCATCTTCTATCTCTGGGAGCAATCTAAATAACAAGGATGATCTCATATCTTCGAAAGCTATTCTATTTAACCATTTTATCCTACTGAAGATTAACTAAAGTTAATAGAGGATGCATCATGCTTCTAAAGAAGATTTGGAGTCAATTATGACCATCTTCTATCTCTGAAAGCATTCTAAAACCAAATATCATGCTTCTGAAGAGGATTCAGAAACAAGAACCACCGTTGATCTCTAAATTTAAAGCTGTCATGCCTTTGTAAGTTATCCAAATCCAGCAATAAACATCTAGAGACTATCTGAAATCAACAAGAGATGCCTCAGCTTCTAAAGACGATTTGGCGCCAACGAGGATCATCTTCTATCTCTGAGAGCAATCTAAATAACAAGGATGGTCTCATATCTTCGAAAGTTATTCAAAACAACCGTTTTATCCTACTGAAGACCAACTAAAATTAATAGAGGATGCCTCATGCTTATAAAGATTTAGAGCCAATGATGGCCATCTTCTATCTTTAAAAGTACTCTAAATGCTTCTCATACTTCTAAAGACGATTCAGAAACAAGAACCATCTTTCATCTCTGAATCTAAAGCTAACGAGAATCATGTCATGTCTTTGAAAGTTACCCAAATCCAACAATGGACATTTGAAGACTTATCTGAAATCAACAAGAGATGCCTCAGCTTCTATAGACGATTTAGAGTCAACGAGGACCATTTTATGTACCTGAGAGCAATCTACATAACAAAGATGGTCTCATATCTTCGAAAATTATCCAATTCAACCATTTTATCTCACTAAAGGCAAACCAAAATTAATAGAGGATGTTTCATGCTTCCAGAGAAGATTTAGAGCCAATGATGACCATCTTCTATCTCTGAAAGCACTCTAAATGCAAATCTCATGTTTCTAAAGAAGATTCAGAAGCAAGAACCAGTCTCTGAATCCAAAGTTACTGAGAACCATGTCGCATCTTTGAAAATTACCCAAATCCAACAATGAACATCTTAAGACTATCTGAAAGCAACAAGAGATACCTCAGCTTCTAAAGACGATTTAGAGCCAATGAGGACCATTTTCTATTTCTGAGAGCAATCTAAAACTTCAAGGAAGACCTGATATATTTGAAAGTTATCCAGTCCAATCATTTTATTCCTCTGAAGGTTAATTAATTCAGTATGCCTTATGCTTCTAAAGATAAGTTAGAGCCAGCAAGAGCCGCCTTCTATCTAAACAAATTTTGAAAAAATTGGAAAACTTTCGAAAATTTGGAATTTAATACGAATTAAAGAAAAATCGAAACTTTTGAATACACGGCGAAAATGTTGAAAAAAGGCTTCTTGGGGAAGTCAAATTTTGCCAAAAAAATTAGTATTTTGAGAATAACATCGTAATTACAAAAAGACGAATTAGAAAAATTCGCCCATCTTGCCCCACCAAGGCCCACGTCTGAGCAGGTTAAATGAAGTTTGGGATAAAATATTAAATTACGTACGAAACCCCAAATGTAAATGCAATTTTTTTCCAGAAGGTTTTCTCTGGCTAAATCCTCGTTATAAATAAAAATTGTCCTCCCTCTTAGTAAACTTAACATTTTATTTTTTCATAAAGTAAATGAAAATTTTGAACTCTAATTAATGAAATTCTTCCTACTGATGCTTTTGTTGTAGTTATCCTTATACAAATTCTGAAGTTTTTGCGATTAGCCATCTAAAATAAATAACGTAATTTTTAAATTATGCCCAAGTTATTTGAGATGTTAAAACGGAGATATTATAGCCTCAAGATGATAAGGCGTAGGACTGCCTTCTAATTAAGAAATTTTCAGGTTCACAGAACCTTAATAATGCAAAGTTCAATATTTCACGTGGGCGTGCAACCCTCGTAAACCAGTAGGACGTAAATGTAAACCCGAGGGCTCGCTTTTTTCGTCCTAATGAAAATGAAAGCAAATAATACACCGAATTTATTTAACACCCAAATAAAATACAATTATAGATATTTGGCCAAACCTTCTGGCTTCAGGAGCAGACCGTTATGAATTATTTAATTTCAGAACTTCGACTTAATGAATTAACGAGGAAAACCGATACACGTGCCCAAATAAGCCAATGACAATGATTGACAAAAAATAACATAATTAGTAATTTTTTCGTCAAGGAAAACGTAACACCATCGTAATTTCGCTCGAAAATTAAGAATAATAAATTTCTGTACACAAATATTCATGTGATGGCTAAAAATAGCCCCACAGCATTACAGAAATAAATTCGTGGGGCAAACATTATGAATATAGAACAACCATGTTAATGTTTTGCAATTTCGTCAAACTGAACTATGCGTCACGTGAAACCAATGGATTCGGATTTCATTGTTATATTTATGGATTGCAAGTGATTCAATGAGAATCGTTGTGCCTTATTTAAATGGCGTCGCCTCAGGAACGCCATTTCATAAACTGACGATTTCCATTGAATACTTGTGTTTACTTTACGTGCCCAAAGCCGCATCGTTCGACGAACGCCTTGAGGTCGCTTTCCGCAACCTGGGGACGTTAATTTGAAGACAACAAAGTCCTCAAGGGTGGCTGCAAACACGAAAAATAATTCTAACGTATAAATATTTTATAATTGTTAAAATAAATATTAAAACCAATTAAGTAATTATAAAAAATAATTAAATATATTAGAAAAATTTATAAAAATTAATCAATTAGGTGTTGTGTTAGAATAATTAGGTAACTAATACTAAATACTTTTTTAATGCTACGATAGAGATATTTAAACAATTTAAGATTCAATTCGTTTCAAAACAGCAACTGCAAATAAAAATTGTTCAAATGTAATGTTTTAAAATTTTTAAAATTCATTATTTAACAAAAACTAATTACTAACATTAATCAAGTATTTATTAAAATTAATTTAACATTAAATACAACTGCAATTAACTATTAAAAATAATTAATTCGGTGTTTATCAAATTAATTATTTACTGAAAAATGATTAGTTTAAATATTTTTGGCAATAGATATTCTCTCTCTTAGTGATATTTTCATTCATTAACAGAAGGTTGCTGAAAATCTAGAACTGTGGAAGGAGTAACTGGCGAAGAAAAACCTAATAAAACATGAATTAAATTTTTTTGGAACTTACATATTCAAACAATTTAAATCAATTACTTTCCTCAAATTAGCTACATTTCTGCAATGTTATAGATCGTATGTTTTTTAAAAAAGATTCCAAAAAAACCTATCAAAATAATTAATGGATCCTTATAGAGATATAAAAATCGCATCAATGTCCTGATACGAGTAAAAAATGCTCCGCTCGTTGGGTATTAGCGTTAAAAGGGCAACGTGTTTCAACACAAAGCTTTTATATACAACGTTATGTTTACGTTATTACTTTTGTCATAATAAAAGGCGATCCTATCGCCTGCAGGGTTATTTTGCCAGTCGTTATGCCCCAAGACAGCAAAAGAACGAATTAGGCGAGCGAAAGAGAAGGATCTGGGGCTGTTTGCCGCTCCGGGGAGCAATATAAGACGCTGTTTGCAACGCGCGAGTAAAGAAATTCAACACACGTTCAACGGGATGCCGCAGTTTAATAATGACAACCATAATTCACGGATATCTGCGGTGGTGATCGAAAGGTGGTGGCATCTTAAATTTGGCAAGATAAAATGAGACGTTTTTACGATCGAAGAAGAAGCTGTTTGATGCAGAAGGTAGTATCGCTTACGATATACTTTGATCATAATTTCTTCCACCACAACTACAAAATGAAATATAAGTTTTTTTACTACAGGAGAATATAAGAAATTACTGCAGCAGAATCGCCGTTTACAACATATAGAATAGATATAAGTTCACGTACTGTAAGATGTAAGTTCCTATATATTAGGATATAAGTTCTCATATTGTAGGCTATGAGTTCCTACTATTGTAGGATGTAGGTTCCTATATTGCATGATATGAGTTCCTATATTGTAGGATGTAAGTTTCTATATTGCAGGATATGAGGTCCTATATTGTAGAATGTAAGTTCCTATATTATAGGATATAAGTTTCTATACTGTAGAATACGAGTTCCTATATTCTAGGACGTAAGTCCCTATATTGGAGGATATGAGTTCCTATATTTTAGGATTAATTGGAGGATATGAGTTCCTATATTGTAGGATCTAAGTTCCTATATTCTAGGATATAAGTTTCTATACTGTGGGATATGAGTTTCTATGTTGTAGGAAGTAAGTTCCTATATCGCAGGACATGTGTTCCTATATCGCACGATCTAAGCCCGTATACATATATATGAGTTCCTATATTGTAGGATGCATGTTCCTATATTGCAGGATATAAGTTCCTTTACTGTAGGATGTTAGTCCCTATATTGTACGATATAAGTTTCTATACTGTGGGATACGAGTTCCTATATTGTAGAATGGGGGTTCCTATATTGCATCATATGAGTTTCTATATTGTAGGATGTAAGTTTCTGTATTGCAGGATATGAGGTCCTATATCGTAGGATGTAAGTTACTATATTACGGGATGTAAGTTCCAATACTGTAGGATATGAGTTCCTATATTGTAAGATTGTAAGCCCCTATATTGGAGGATATGAGTTCCTATATTGCAGGATGTAAGTTCCTATATTGTAGAATATAAGTTTCTATACTGCGGGATATAAGTTCCTATATTGCAGGATGTAAGTTTCTATATTACAGGATATGAGTTCCTATATTGCAGGATGCATGTTCCTATATTGCTGGATATAAGTTCCTTTGCTGTAGGATGAAAGTTCCTATATTGTAGAATATAAGTTCCTATACTGTGGGATACGAGTTTCTATATTGTAGGATGGGGATTCCTATATTGGAGGATATGAGGTCCTATATTGTAGGATGTAAGTTACTATATTGTAGGACGCAAGTTCCTATACTGTAGGATATGAGTTCCTATATTCTAAGATGTAAGTCCCTATATTGGAGGATATGAGTTCCTATATTGTAGGATGTAAGTTCCTATACGAGTTCCTATTCTAAGATGTAAGTCCCTATATTGGAGGATATGAGTTCCTATATTGTAGGATGTAAGTTCCTATACTGTAGGATATAAGTTCCTATACTGCGGGATGAGTTCCTATATTATAGGATGTAAGTTCCTATGTTGCATAATATGAGTTCCTATATTGTAGGATGTAAGTTTCTAAATTGCAGGATATGAGTTACTATATTGAAGGATATAAGTTCCTATATTATAGGATATAAATTCTTATACTGTAGGATATGAGTTCCTATATTGCAGGATATAAGTTCCTTTACCTGTAGGATATAAGTTCCTATATTGTAGGATATAAGTTCCTATACTGTAGGATATGAATCCCTATAATCTTGAATAAAACTTCCTCTGCTGTAAGATATAGGTTCCTATATTCTAGGATATGAGTTTCTGTATTGTAGGATATAAGTTCCTATATTATAGTATATAAATTCTTATACTATAGGATATAAATTCTCGCAGTGCAGAAAAGAAAGTTCTTTTTTTGGCAAAAGCAATTCGCTCTCTTAATTTATCCATGATATAAATCAAAAGTTCTTCAGCGGTGAAAGGACAGTAAAATATTTCTTGTCAAAAAAAATTTTTGCAAAAAAAGCTAAGAATTCCTTTCCTACCTCACAATGCATTACAGGTTTTTTAGTTTAGAAGCAAATAATAATTTATTTGTTGTCAAAGAAAATTGCCACAAAAGACAGCAAAGACTTCCTTTCCTAGCTCACAATACATCCAGGAATAAGTTCTCTTAGTTGAAAAGAAAAATAACAGCTTCTTTGTTGCAGAAAAAAGCATCGTTCACAATTTACTTCAAATGAAAGTTTTCCTAATGCACGAGGAAATAAGATGTTGTTTTCCAGCAAAAGAAAAATTCGTTGTGGAAGAGGATAAAGTTGTCTCAAATCAGAAGAAAATGTAAAGTTGTTGTGCTCAAGATAATGACTGATTATGTACTCAGAGGTAAGTTCTCTTACTGTAGAGTGTATAACATCTTGCTTTCCCTCTCCTCTTTCTCTATCTCTCTCTTTCTCTCTCCTTTTCTTTCTCTTTCTCTCTTTTTCTCTCTCTCTCTCCTCGTTCTTTTCGCTCTTTCCTTTCTGCACTTTTCTTTGTCTGTTGTCAGCTCTCTTACTGCAGAGGTTATAACGCCCTGCTTTCCCTCTCCCCCTTTTCTCTCTCTCTCTCTCTCTCTCTCTCTCTCTCTCTCTCTCTCTCTCTCGCTCTCTCGCTCTCTCGCTCTCTCGCTCTCTCGCTCTCTCGCTCTCTCGCTCTCTCGCTCTCTCGCTCTCTCTCCTCTACTTCTCTCTTTCTCTTTCCCCTCTACTTCTTTCTTTCTCTCTCCTCGCTCTCCTTTCTGCCCCATTTCCTGTCTACCCCCCTCTTTTTTCGCTTTCTTGTCTTTTATCTCAGCTCCTTTTCATATTTATCTTTTTCTACTCCTAATCTTTCCTCTTCCTTTCCTTTATATTTGTTACCCTTTATCGTAATATCTTCTCTTTACTCTTCTTACCTTTTCTTTTTCCCTTCTCTCTTCGTCTTCTTCTTCTCTTCCCTTCCGCCTCTCTTCTCTCCTTTCTTCAACTTTGTATCCTCTATTCATCTTTTTTTCCTCTCCCTCTCTTCCTCTCTCTCTCTTCTCTCTCTCTTCTCTCTCTCTTCTCTCTCTCTCCTCTCTCTCTTCTCTCTCTCTTCTCTCTCTCTCTTCTCTCTCTCTTCTCTCTCTCTCTTCTCTCTCTCTCTTCTCTCTCTCTCTTCTCTCTCTCTCTCTTCTCTCTCTCTTCTCTCTCTCTCCTCTCTCTCTTCCCTCTCTCTTCCCTCTCTCTTCCCTCTCTCTTCCCTCTCTCTTCCCTCTCTCTTCTCTCTCTTCTCTCTCTTCTCTCTCTCTTCTTTCTCTTCTCTCTCTTCTCTCTCTTCTCTCTCTTCTCTCTCCTCTCTATCCTCTCTATCCTCTCTATCCTCTCTCTCCTCTCTCTCCTCTCTCCTCTCTCTCTCCTCTCTCTCTCTCCTCTCTCTATTCTCTCTCATCTCTCTCCTTTCTCTCTCTTCTCTCTCTCCTCTCTCTCTTCTCTCTCTTCTCTCTTTTATCTCTCTTCTCTCTCTTCTCTCTCTTCTCTCTCTTCTCTCTCTTCTCTCTCTTCTCTTTCTTCTCTTTCTTCTCTCTCTTCTCCCTCTTCTCCCTCTTCTCTCTCTTCTCTCTCTTCTCTCTCTTCTCTCTCTTCTCTCTCTTCTCTCTCTTCTCTCTCTCCTCTTTCTCTCATATCTCTCCTCTCTCTCCCCCTTCTCCTCTCCTCTCTCTCCTCTCTCTCCTATCTTTCTTATCTCTCCTATCTCTCCCCTCTCTCCCCTCTCTCTCATCTCTCCTCTCTCTCCTCTCTCTCCTCTCTCTCCTCTCTCTCCTCCCTCTCCTCCCTCTCCTCTCTCTCCTCTCTCTCCTCTCTCTCCTCTCTCTCCTCTCTCTCCTCTCTCTCCTCTCTCTCCTCTCTCTCCTCTCTCTCCTCTCTCTTCTCTCCTCTCTCTCTTCTCTCTCCTCTCTCTCCTCTCTCTCCTCTCTCTCCTCTCTCTCCTTTCTCTCCTTTCTCTCTTTTCTCTCCTTTCTCTCCTTTCTCTCCTTTCTCTCCTCTCTCTCCTCTCTCTCCTCTCTCTCCTCTCTCTCCTCTCTCTCCTCTCTCTCCTCTCTCTCCTCCCTCTCCTCTCTCTCCTCTCTCTCCTCTCTCTCCTCTCGCTTCTCTCTCTCGCTCTTTCTCTCGCTCTCTCTCTCTCTCTCATCTCTCTCATCTCTATCATCTCTATCATCTCTCTTATCTCTCTCATCTCTCTCGTCTCTCTCGTCTTTCTCGTCTCTCTCGTCTCTCTCGTCTCTCTCGTCTCTCTCGTCTCTCTCGTCTCTCTCGTCTCTCTCGTCTCTCTCGTCTCTCTCGTCTCTCTCGTCTCTCTCGTCTCTCTCGTCTCTCTCGTCTCTCTCTTCTCTTTCGTCTCTCTCATCTCTCTCATCTCTCTCATCTCTCTCATCTCTCTCATCTCTCTCATCTCTCTCATCTCTCTCATCTCTCTCATCTCTCTCATCTCTCTCATCTCTCTCATCTCTCTCATCTCTCTCATCTCTCTCATCTCTCTCATCTCTCTCATCTCTCTCATCTCTCTCATCTCTCTCATCTCTCTCATCTCTCTCATCTCTCTCATCTCTCTCATCTCTCTCATCTCTCTCATATCTTTCTTCTCTCTCTTTTCTATCTCGTCTCTCTTATGATCTCTCTCTCTCTCTTTATTTGCCTCTCCTCTCTCTGTCTCTCTTTTATCTCTTCCATTTGTCTACCTATATATCTTTTCTCTCTTTATCTCCCTCTCCTCTCTTCCTCTCTCTTCTGTGTCTTCTCTTTATCTACCTCTCTCTTTATCTCCCTCTTCGTTCTCTTCTATCTCTTCCCTTTATCTACCTCTCTCTCTCTCTATTTATATTTATCTCTCTGTCTTCATTTTGGTCCAATCAATTGAATGAAGATCTTGGAAATGACACCAAATCAAAGTATTGGACAAAATCCAAACTATTCATCAATCAGTCATGACTTTGCGTTAGTGGAATCTTTTTAACTTCCACAGAAACATCTCGATCAGTTGGGGAAAAAATAAAATGTTCTTTTGGTAGAACAAAGTGTGCTGGATAAAACTCAAATCATGTAGCGAACAGTCATGACCTCGCACCGATATTGGTAGCACCTTGTGAATTCCCAGAAACGAAACGCTCTTCTTCTAGTCAGATAAAAAGTCGAAATGTTTTTCCTTGAAAGATAATGATGACTTCCATTGGGAAGAAAAAGATGACTTCCATTGTGTAGAAAATGATGACTTCCGTTGCGTAGAAAATGATGACTTCCGTTGGGAAGAAAATGAAGTGTTCTTTTGCTGGTGAGAAAACAAAATGCTGTTAAGCTTGGAAGAACATAAAAAGATTTGCTGGAAACGACAATGTGAACTTCTGCTGCTGTCGAACAAATTCTTACATTTTGTTCGGGCAAGATGACTCGAACTTCCCAATTAGAATATGACAGAAGAGGAGTGATATGTGAGCAAACAGAAACAGAAGACAACAAGAAGAATAGCGTACTACTAACTGGAGAGCGACAGAAGACCAAATCAAAAGTGACTCGGAATTAGACAGTGACATATGATTAGATGAACAAGATCGCGAATCATAGAAGACAAACTGAAAAGAAGAAAGATAAAAGCGTGAAAGAGAAATACACGAAGAGGAAGTGAAGCTGGAAGAAGAAACCATACCACAGTAAATAAAGAATCATAGAAGACCAATTGAAAAAAGTCACAGAATTAGATGAAGATTGACAAATGATTAGATAACAGGGTGAGTGATAGAAGGCAAAATGGAGAGTGCCAAAGGAAATTGGCATTTTCACACTTTCGTTTTTGCGTATTCCCTTTTATTTCTCTTTTTATTTATTGTTTCTTTTCTTTGTTCCTGAAGAAGCCCCCTACGATGGTGGGCGAAACGTCGAACACTTTTAGTAGTTCTTTGACACGGTCCAATCCCGGAAGAAGTATATGCTGTACTGACTCTGGCAGTGGAAGCCTTCGTTATCATACCCAAGGAAAGATGTAGAGTGACAGAAGCCAAAAGTTACAACATACGAAATAAAGAATGTTAAAGAGATAAACGAGGCAACTAAACTAAGTACTTTAGAGCACGTAAATCAGAAAAGAAACAAAATTCAGAATATATAAGAAAAAGAAAGTACAGACACTTTTTTTATGCGTAGAAAAGAGTTTCTGGTAGGATAACACTCAGATGTTTAAATTCGAAATTCGAAAACTGACACGACAATTATTTTAACGTACAGACCAATTACGACAATTATCGATACAAATGAAGTAAAGCAGCTAAGTATGTAAGCTGCATAAATGATCTTAGGTGAAAAAACATCCTTGAAGAATAATATTAGATGCCAAAAAGGGGGGAAAGATGGTATCCTCAGGGCAAGCTCTAAGAAAAACCTATGAAGCTTGAAAAAACTGAATGGATGCGAGATACACTTGCCATAGCTATACCAAATAGTAGAAGAGTGATAAGAAAACCAGATAAAGAGAGAGAAATGAAGAAAAGCGCGACTGAATACAAGCCAGATGGTGATAAAAGATAAGATGACGAATAGTAGATGATCAAATAGAAGTGATGTCAATTAGATGAAGAAGTGAAGACTAATGCAGTATGGCAGAAGACTAGGTCAAGAGTGACAGAAAACTAATAGATCGAAAATGACGAGATGAAGAATTACATAAGACAACATGATGAACAACAGAAGATTAAATGAAAGTATTTAAATACTGAATAAAGAGTAACAAAAAATTACGACTACCAGATGAAGAATAATGAAGGATTGATGAATAATGACAGAAGACTAGACGAAGAGTGATGGACACCTAAATACAGATTAAAAGTGAAGACAACTAGTGAGGTCAATTAGATGAAGAAGTGAAGACTAATGCAGTATGGCAGAAGACTAGGTCAAGAATGACAGAGGACTAATAGATTCGAAAACTACCAGATAAAGAACTACACAAGACAACATAATGAATAACAGAAGATTAAATGAAAGTATTTAAATACCAAATAAAGAGTAACAAAAGGTTAAGACTACTGGATGAAGAATGATGGAAGATTGATGAATAATGCCAGAAGACTAGATGAAGAGTGATGGAGACCTAAATACAGATTAGAAGTGAAGACAACTAGACAACTAGTGAGGTCAATTAGATGAAGAAGTGAAGACTAATGCAGTATGGCAGAATACTAGGTCAAGAGTGACAGAGGACTAATAGATTCGAAAACTACCAGATGAAGAATTACACAAGAAAACATGATGAATAACAGAAGATTAAATGAAAGTATTCAAATGCTAAATAAAGAATAACAAAAATTAGGACTACTAGGTGAAGAATGATGGAAGATTGATGAATAATGCCAGAAGACTGGATGAAGAGTGATGGAGACCTAAAAACAGATTGGAAGTGAAGACAACTAGACAACTAGTGAGGTCAATTAGATAAGGAAGTGAAGACTAATGCAGTATGGTAGAATTCTAGGTCAAGAGTGACAGAGGTCTAATAGATTCGAAAACTACCCGATGAAGAATTACACAAGACAACATGATGAACAACAGAAGATTAAATGAAAGTATTTAAATACTAAATAAAGAGTAACAAAAAATTAGGATTAATAGATGAAGAATGATGGAAGATTGATGAATAATGACATAAGACTAGATGAAGAGAGATGGAGACCTAAATACACATTGGAAGTGAAGACAACTAGATAAAAAATGACAGAAGACGGAGTATGACAGAAGACCAGATTAGGAGTGACAGAGAACTAATAGATTCGAAAATGACCAAATCAAGATTTATATAAGACAACATGATGAATGATAGAAGAATAAATGAAAGTATTTAAATACTAGATAAAGAGTCACTAAAATGTAGGACTACTCGATGAAGAATGATGGAAGATTGATGAATAATGACAGAAGCCTGATGAATAATGACAAAAGACTGATGAATAATGATAGAAGACTGATGAATAATGATAGAAGACTGATGAATAATGACAGAAGACTAATAAGTAATGACAGAAAACTAGATGAAGAGTGCAGAAGACTAATGGATAATGACAGAAGACTAGATGAAGAGTAATGGAAACCTACATACAGATTGGAAGACCACCAAATGAAGATTTACAGAAGACAACACGACGAGTAACCGAAGATTAAACAAGGGTATTTAAATGCTAGATGAAGAGCACCAAAAATGATGACAACTAAGTCATGACAGAAGAGTACTGAAGAATGCCAAAGACTAGAAGAAGACTAACAGAAAACTAAATTAAATTGGAAGAAGACCAGATGAAGAGTTACAGAAAACAACATGACGAATAACAGAAGACTACATAAAATGTGATGGAAGACAAAATGACCAGTGCTTGAAGTTATTACTCATACAGTAATCATTTCAAAATCATGACCGTCATGCAAGTGTTACCTAGTTTTGGTTTCTCTCAGGCCAAAATATCCCCTTTCAAGGTCCATTGTGTATTTTAGGAATTTGCGTGACGGCGGTGGATTATTTCCAGCCTACCGCCGGACGAAAGGGAGGTTCCCATCCCGCAACGCTCGACTAAGTGAGAATTAGTTCGCATTTAAGATAGAACTTAATTATAGGGAGCAAGCGAATGCGCGGTAAATAACGAACTGTTCGTAATTGAAATCGCTCCTATACACACATTTCTCGTTTCTGTTGTTTGTTTAGCGCAGTACACCGTGTTAACCGAAGTGACATTTGCTTATTGAACGGGGAAGTTTCAGCAAAAACAGCATAAATTTGCATGGAGTGGCTCCGATGAAAGCTACACATCGACGGATAGTAGATCTGGCGTTGATATTGTTAAGGATCCATCCATCATCCAATACGTCAAATTGTCATAAATTTTGGAGGCGTTCGCTCCTAATTCGTTTAATGGACAATTACGAATTTTATATCAATACTAAAATATTAGCAACCAAACACTGTTTCATCTAACTTATGGTTTTAATAATGCAAGTCATAAGTGTCTCGATTTCTGCAAAGTTACGGTTTAATTGCAAGCGTAGATGGGATTGAGTAAGTGGGGTAGGATCATAAAATATAGATCTTCTAAATACAAATACGATGGGGGAGATGGCCCGAAGGGAGCTACAATGGTGCATTATCGCCTATTTCATAAATAATAGCGGAGTATATGATGCCACTAATGACTGAGCCTGCATTTAGTAGAAGCGATGTCGCCACAAGATTCGCTTACGTTCGAGACGCAACCGCAAAATTCACCAACTGACAGTCGATATTACTTTGAAGCTTTACACGAGACAACGACGAGGTTATGAAAAATTAGGTTCGCTAGGATAAAATACCCAAACCACAACATTATGTGGCAGTTACAAATATGTTATTATCAAAAACAATATTTTACAACTTGGCTTGGACCAAGAATTACAAGGTTGCATTCCCGCTGAGAAACACCATCCTGCTACTTTCTATAACGCCTATTACCATTATTATTACTGCATGTGGGATAAATAATATTCCGGGATGGAAGCAATTAAAACAAGCCCAAGGACATCCCATTAAAGATTTCAAATCCAAACTTGAATCACAACCACAGGCAGTATTCTAATACATAAATGTATTTGTCTGTCTGTTTGCTGGCTTTTAATGACTCATGCCCAATATTTTACGATGAAAGAAATTAAAACAAACCCAAGAACATCCCATTAAAGATTTCAAATCCAAACTTGAAACACAACCACAGACAGTATTCTAATATATAAATGTGTTTGTCTGTCTATTTGTTGGTTTTTGATGGCTCAATCACCTAAATTTGGTATTAAGGGTTCGTGCAACCTGGGAGAGTAGATTATGTATTGATAACGAAGCAGAGTGGAATTTTTTTTTGTATTCCACTTCGTCTCTAGTATAAACGACGCTCGTTGCATCGAAGCATTGGAAATCTCGTTATTGGTTAATTATCCCAACTAGTAAATTATCACGTCTAAAGTATCGACGACGCTCGTTGCATCGAAGCGTTACCAGGAGAATCTCTTAATTCGCATCTCCTAGACGTAAAAATTGAACGTATGTAAAATGCGAATTTTATTCAAATTCCCACCGTGAAATTAGTTTAACTCTGCGACAGACTTCTTTTATTCGCCTCTAATATTCTTTTACCGTGAACTGCCCCATATTTCACCGTGAGATATCCCTCATTTCACCGTGAGATATCCCATATTTCACCGTGATATATCCCATATTTCATGCGAGGAATTTCACCAGCAAAATTTCTTAATTACCATCTCTTAAACGTAAAAATCTTAGGTGTGCTTGTACAAACAACTTCTATACAAAATTTAAACTTTGTTCAAATTCCAGCCATAAAATTGGTTTAACTCTTCGATAAACTCCTTTTATTCGCCTCTAAGGTTCTTTTACCGTGAGGTGCCCCATATTTCACCGTGATATCCCACATTTTACCGTGAGATATCCCTCATTTCACCGAGAGTTATCCCATATTTCACTGTAATGTATCCCATATTTCATGCGAGGAATTTCACCAGCAAAATCTCTTAATTACCATCTCTTAAACGTAAAAATCTTAGGTGTGCTTGTACAAACAACTCTTATGCAAAATTTAAACTTTGTTCAAATTCCAGCCATAAAATTAGTCCAACTCTTCGATAAACTCCTTTTATTCGCCTCTAAGGTTCTTTTACCGCGAGGTGCCCCATATTTCACCGTCAGATATCCCGTATTTCACCGTGAGATATCCCACATTTTACCGTGAGATATCCCTCATTTCACGGTGAGATATTCCATATTTCACCGTAATGTATCCCATATTTCATGCAAGGAATTTCACCAGCAAAATCTCTTAATTACCATCTCTTAAACGTAAAAATCTTGGGTGTGCTTGTACAAACAACTCCTGAGCAAAATTTAAATTTTGTTCAAATTCCAGCCGTGAAATTAGTTTAACTCTTCAATAAACTCCTTTTATTCGCATCTAAGGTTCTTTTACCGTGAGGTGCCCCATATTTCACCGTGAGATATCCCACATTTCACCGTAAAATATCCCACATTTCACCGTAAGATAGTCCAAATTTTATAGTTGGAACTTTACCAGCAGAATCTCTTAATTTCCATCTCTTCTTAGATGTAAAATACGTATGCTTTGATGTACAAGTAACTTCTAGGCTAGATTCGCATTTTATTCGAATTTCGGCCGTGAAATTAATTTCATCCTACGACAGAATCTTTTATTTGCCTCTTAGGTTCTTTTACCGTAAAGTGCCCCATATTTCACGGTGAGATATCACATATTTCACCGTAAGATATCACATATTTCATCGCGAAATATCCCATATTTCACCGTAATATATTCCATTTTCATTAATGGAACTTTATCAGCAGAATCTCTTAATTCCAATCTCTTGGACGTAAAAACCCCAAGTATGCTTGTTGTACAAGTAACTGCTTGTTAAAATTCGAATTTTGTTTAAATCCTGACGGTGAAATTAGTTTCACTTTGCGAAAAACTCTTGCATTCGCCTCTTGGGTTCTTTTACCGTAAGGTGTCCCATATTTCACCGTGAGATATCCCATATTTCACAGCGAGATATCCTCCATTTCATCGTAAGATGTCTCACATTTCACGGTGAGATAACCCATATTTCACCGTGAGATATCCAACATTTCACCGTGAGATATTCCACATTTCTTCGTGAGATATCCCATATTGCATGGTTGCAACTTTACAAGCAGAATCTGTAAATTCTCACCTTTTAGATGTAAAAATTCCAAGTGTGCTTGTTGTATAAGCCACTTCTAGGCAAAATTTGAATTTTATTTAAATTTCGACCGTGGAATAAATTTTATTTTGCAACAAACGTCTTTTGTTCGCCTCTAAGCTTCTTTTACTGTGAGATGCACCATATTTCACCGTGAAATATCCCGTATTTCCCCGTAAGATATCCCAAATTTCACCGTGAGATAAGCCATATTTCGTGGTTGGAACCATTCTTTGTTTAATTTCCTAGCCACGAGCTCACAATTTTTTCTTTTATCGTTGATATTTGTGTGCCATTGCATCTACGGAATATTGATTTATTAGGAATTTCAGCCGTGGAAACATTAATATTTTTGTGGCAATTATTCCTAAACAATCTCCGTCGGGTTTTAGCAGCTGAATGATCGAATTTCACGGTTAAAGGTTGCCATTTTTCAAGCGTCCAGCATTCAAGTTATCCACTATTTTTCTTGCTTTCGACGACGTGTCTTATAATGCTGCTTTCTGTAAGCGATGGTTCTTATCTTTTTGTTTAAAACGTCGCACACATCAGACGCTATCTTTTCCGCTTCTAAGCGCCTAGTGATTCCATGTTAACCTCAAATTTTTATAGTCGTCCAAGCTAGCCACTTCACCCAGCGACTTCCTTTTTAAAAATGTCATTACGGCTATCGACGAGGAAAAACCCTTCCTGGTTCTTTCAAAACTACATCAAACTCCGTCAAACTACGTCAAACTACGTCAAATTCCTTACTACTTTAGACGGGAAAAAACTTACTAGTTAGGCAGCTACATGTACATGACGTATTACCGTAAACATTCTAAAATACAGCGAACCAAATGGCTAATTACCTAATAAAAATAAAACCTAAAATAGTAAATTATGATACTCATTGCGTGAATCAGAAACCGCACAAATTTCGTTGTTGGGGTAATCTTCCCCGTTAGCAATAAATTCTCTTTGAATGAGAAACAGGTAGCTCGCAATATGCTAACAAAATAAACCGCCAAAATCCAATTAAGAATAATTAGTTTCATATTACCATACTAATTGAGAAACCAAATTGGCAAAGCCCATTGAAAATCTAGCTTTCAACAATTCCAACGCCTACTAGTGAATAAAAGATGCGTAATTTTGATTGGAAAATGTAACATAATTAAGAGCTTATGTATTCCGACAAGAGTACATCGCACTTGCACAGTTAATGAGACTACGATCTGTTAATAAAACAAAATCCATTGGAGCGCACGTTAAATAGCTCCGATGTGTTTTGGCTTAGTGCAGACTTTTCAGCATTACGTTAGAATACATGAAGAGTGACATTGATAAACCGTTCAGTTACAGAATGATGTGAAGATGTTAAGCGAAAACTGATAGGAGACAAGATGTGAGTGGCAGAAACCAAAATGAAGCGTGATGGAAGTTAAAACGTGATGGAAGAAGAAGCCTGATAGAAGATGAAGCGTGATGGAAGATGAAACGTGATGGAAGATGAAGCAAGATGGAAGATTAAGCGTGATGGAAGATGAAGCGTGATGGAAGAAGTCTGACTGAAGATGAAGCAAGATGGAAGATTAGGCGTAATAGAAGATGAAGCACGATGGCAGATGAAGCGTGATGGAAGATGAAGTGTGACGAAAGATGAAGCGTCATGGAAGATGAAGTGCGATGGAAGATGAAGCGTGATGCAAGGTGAAGTTTGATGGAAGATGAAGCGCGATGGCAGATGAAGCATGATGCAAGATGAAGTGTGATGGAAGATGAAGTGTGATGGGAGATAAAGTGTGATGGAAGATGAAGCGCGATGGCAGATGAAGCGTGATGGAAGATGAAGTGTGATGAAAGATGGAGCGTGATAGAAGATGAAGCATGATGAAAGATGAATCATGATGGAAGATTAAGCGTGATGAAAGCTGAAGCGCGATGGCAGGTGTAGCGTGATGCAAGATGAAGTGCGATGGAAGATAAAGTGTGATGGAAGACGAAGCACGATAGCAGATGAAGCGTGATGCAAGATGAAGTGTGATGCAAGATGAAGTGTGATGGAAGATGAAGCGCGATGGCAGATGAAGCGTGATGCAAGATGAAGTGTGATGGAAGATAAAAGTGTGATGGAAGATGAAGCGCGATGGCAGATGAAACGCGATGACAGATGAAGCGCGATGGCAGATGAAGCGTGATGGAAGATGAAGTGCGATGAAAGATAAAGCGTGATAGAAGATGAAGCGCGATGAAAGATAAATCATGATGGAAGACTAAGCGTGATGAAAGCTGAAGCGCGATGGCAGATGAACGCGATGGCAGATGAAGCGTGATGGAAGATGAAGTGTGATGAAAGATCAAGCGTGATAGAAAATGAAGCGTGATGAAAGATGAATCATGATGGAAGATTAAGCGTGATGAAAGCTGAAGTGTGATGGCAGATGAAGCGTGATGCAAGGTGAAGTGTGATGGAAGATAAAATGTGATAGAAGATGAAGCGCGATGGCAGATGAAGCTCAATGGCAGATGAAGCGTGATGCAAGATGAAGTGTGATGGAAGATGAAGCGCGATGGCAGATGAAGCGTGATGGAAGATAAAGTGTGATGAAAGATGGAGCGTGATAGAAGATGAAGCATGATGAAAGATGAATCATGATGGAAGATTAAGCGTGATGAAAGCTGCAGCGCGATGGCAGGTGTAGCGTGATGCAAGATGAAGTGCGATGGAAGATAAAGTGTGATGGAAGACGAAGCACGATGGCACATGAAACGTGATGCAAGATGAAGTGTGATGCAAGATAAAATGTGATGGAAGATGAAGCGCGATGGCAGATGAAGCGTGATGCAAGATGAAGTGTGATGGAAGATAAAGTGTGATGGAAGATGAAGCGCGATGGCAGATGAAGCGCGATGGCAGATGAAGCGCGATGGCAGATAAAGCGCGATGGCAGATGAAGCGTGATGGAAGATGAAGTGCGATGAAAGATGAAGCGTGATAGAAGATGAAGTGCGATGAAAGATGAAGCGTGATAGAAGATGAAGCGCGATGAAAGATAAATCATGATGGAAGATTAAGCGTGATGAAAGCTGAAGCGCGATGGCAGATAAAGTGTGATGCAAGATGAAGTGTGATGGATGATAAAGTGTGATGGAAGATGAAGCACGATGGCAGATGAAGCGCGATGGCAGATGAAGCGTGATGCAAGATAAAGTGTGATGGAAGATAACGTGTGATGGAAGATGAAGCGTGATGGCAGATGAAGCTCGATGGCAGATAAAGCGTGATGCAAGATGAAGTATGATGGAAGATGAAGCGCGATGGCAGATGAAGCGTGGTGCAAGATGAAGTTTGATGGAAGATGAAGCGCGATGGCGGATGAAGCTGGATGGCAGATGAAGCGTGATGCAAGATGAAGTGTGATGAAAGATGAAGTGCGATGGCAGATGAAGCGTGATGAAAGATAAAGCGTGATGGAAGATGACGTGTGATAGAAGACGAAGTGCCAGAACCAAAGTGAGGAATTACGAAAGATTGGATGAAGAGTGATAGAAGACTAGACGATGACTGAAAGACAGGAAACAATAACAACTGAACGCAAAATGATGGAAGACTAGATAAAGAGCGATGCAAGATTTAAGGCAGTGATAGAAGGTGAAGAGTAACTTAAGACAAGTCAAAGTATTACAGAACATTAGACCAAGAACGATAGAAAACTAGGCCAAGAAAAATAAAGGATTAGATGAAGAGTTATAAAAGATCGGATGAAAAGTGAAGATCGACAAAAGACAAGATGAAGAGCGACCAGATAAAGGTTGATAGAAATGAAGAGTGATAAAAACAAAATGAATAACGACAGATGACCAGACAGAAATTGCCAGAAAACGAGACAAAGACTGAAAGACGAGAAAATAAAAAGTGGTAAAAACAAGATAAAAAGTGACAAAAATAAGGTGAATAACGACAGAAGACTAAATAAACATTGTCAGAAAACCAGATGAAGACTGACAGACGAGAAGATTAAGCCTGAGAGAATAATACATGACGAATGGCAAAAAAACACATCGAGAGAATCCAGCGACAAACACTCGAGTGACAAGATGTTTGGTTTTCAAACGGTCTTAAAAGCTAATAAGCCTGATCGCGAGCAGCTCGTAATCACTCCTTAAAAAGTTCAAAATTCATGGAGTTGTTTGGCTGTATTCAAATTTAAATTAAGGGTGATATCCGAAGAAATCTAATTACGTTTTTATATTTGCATCAGAATTCGTGGAATGTCCCCGAATTTTGCCCGAGATTTAGAATATTTATGCACCCAATTTAATTAAACTTAGGCTCTTTGAAATACTTTAATCAGTACATTAAGCTTTTTAGTTGGAAGGCGAGGCGAAGCGCCGGAATAATGTCGTGACGCTACTGTTATAAAGTGTAGACGTTCCTGATATTAACGGTGTAACGCCTCTGATATAAGACGGATAATGAAGGGATGTTTCTGACATTAAATGATAATTGGAAACTTTGCTTTAGCGACTCGAGAGCTATTAATTTAAATAATGGAAAATTTCAATGGAAAGAAGAATGGAGCTAGGAATATGATAAAACTTAATTCTGAGATCTAGATCCTTGAAACTTCAGCACAATTTTACATTTTGCGGATCTTTAAAAACCCAATCATTCAATGAGAAGTGAATTGTCCAAAAATGAAAAGATGAAGATAAAGATGACTTTAACAAATAAATGATGCTATAGTTGCTATAGTTTTCAGTAATATGATTATCAGTAATTTGTTTAATTAAGCTTGTTTACTTTTCGAACGTTTGATTCTTCAAGATTTGTAGCCCTCTAGTTATAATGAAGGTTCTTAATTACGTTAATTACTCGGAACAAAATCAAGAATGACAAGAGTTGATGATAAACTGACAGAAAACTATATGAAAATTAATAGAAGACAAGATTAAGACTAATACTAGACTGGATGAAGAATGAGGGAAGACCAGATGATGATATCTGAATACCAAGTAAAGACTAAGAAAAGATTAGATAAAATGTAACAAAAGATAAGATAAAGAGTGACATAAGATTACAAGAGAGGCAAAATACCACACGAAAACAAAAGATTATATGATGGAAACTGGCTGAAGAACGACAGCAAACCAAATGAAGGATGACTGAATACAAAATTAAGTTTAAGATAAATAATGACGAAAGTTAAGAGGAAGAATCACTGACGACTTGACGAAAAGAGGCAGAAAACCAGATGAGGAGTGGTTCAATACAAAGTAAAGACTAAATAGTGACAAAAGACAAGATGAATGGTGATATAAAATTAAACGAAGAGAGACAAAATGAAGAATGACAAAATGAAGAGTGACAAAAGACAAGACGGAGGAGACTGACTAAAGAATGACAGAAAATTAGATGAAGGATGACTTAATACAAAATTAAGCTTTAGATAAATAGCGAAAAAAGGTAAAATAAAGAATCACAGAAGACTTGATGAAAAGAGGCAGAAGACCAGATGAAGGGTGGTTGAATACAAAGTAAAGACTAAGAAAAGATTACATGAATAGTGACAAAAGACAAGATGAAGACTGACATAAAATTACACGAAGAGGGGGAAAATAAAGAAGTGACACAAATGACAAAATGCAGAGTGACAAAAGACAAGACGAAGGAAACTAGCTGAAGAATGACAGAAAACTAGATAAAGAATGACTGAATACAAAATTAAGTTTGAGATACATAATGATGAAAGGTAAGATGAAGAATCACAGAAGACTTGACGAAAAGAGAAAGAAAACCAGATGAAGAGTGGTCCACTGCAAAGTAAAGACTAAGAAAAGATTAGATAAATGATGGAAAAAGACGAGATACAGAGTAATATAAAATTACACGACAAAGAGAAGCAAAATATCATATGAAGAGCGACAAAAGACAAGATGTAGAAGACTGGCTGAAGAATGACCGAAAACTATATGAAAGACGATCGAATACAAAATTAAGCTTGAGATAAATAGCGACAAAAGGTAAGATGAAGAGTCACAGAGGCAGAAGACCAGATGAAGAATGGTTGAATACAAAGTAAAGACTAAGAAAAGATTAGATAAATGGTGACAAAAGACAAGATGAAGAGTAAGATAAGATTACACGACAAAGAGAAGCAAAATATCATATGAAGAGCGACAAAAGACAAGATGTAGAAGACTGGCTGAAGAATGACGCAAAACTATATGAAAGATGACTGAATACAAAATTAAGCTTGAGATAAATAGTGACGAAAGGTAAGATGAAGAATCACAGAGGCAGAAGACCAGCTGAAGAGTGGTTAAATACAAAGTAAAGACTAAGAAAAGATTAGATAAATGGTGACAAAAGACAAGATGAAGAGTAACATAAGATTGCACGTCAAAGAGAAGCAAAATATTACATGAAGAGAGACAAAAGACAAGACCTAGAAGACTGGTTAAAGAATGACGAAAAGCTAGATGAAAGACGACCGAATACAAAATTAAGCTTAAGATAAATAGTGACGAAAGGTAAGATAAAGAACCACAGAGGCAGAAGGCAAGATGAAGAGTGGTTGAATACAAGTAAAGACTAAGAAAATATTAGATGGATAGTGATAAAAGACAAGATGAAGACTGACATAAAATTACACGAACAGAGGCAAAATGAAGAAGTGACAAAAATAACAAAATGAAGAGTGACAAAAGACAAAATGAAGTACTGGCGGAAGAATGACAGAAAATTAACTGAAGGATGACTTAACACAAAATTAAGCTTGAGATAAATAGTGACAAAAGCTAAGATGAAGAGTGACATAGGACGTGACGAAAAGAGGCAGAATACCAAATGAAGAACGACAGAAGGCTAGGTTAAGATCGACAGAAGGCTAGGTAAAGATCGACAGAAGGCTAGGTTAAGATCGACAGAAGACTAGATGCGGTCTGACAAAGGGTTCAATTAACGTTGATAGAAAATGAAGTCATAGAAGAGAAAGACTAACAAAAAATAATGTAAACTAGACTAGATTAGACTAGACTACACTAGACTAGACTAGACTAGACTAGATTAGACTAGACTACACTAGATACAGACTGACTGAAGGTCAAATAAACATCAATAAAAAATAAAGTTACAAAGCAGACAGAACATTAGATAAAAAGTAATTGATAATAAACAAAGACCAGATGACCAGACAAAGGAATGAAAGAGGACTAAATGAAAAATGACAGAAGACTAAATGAAGATTGATGGAAACTGAGGAGTCACGAAGATAAGATGAAGAAAATTTGATGGTGGAAACTGGCGGCACGCTCAATAATAGAGCTTATTGCCACCGCTCTGGATCCCAATATTTCTTTAGCTTCGCGTAAATAAATTTTATTTCATTTATACCCGAAGCCCCCAGTTGTAGATATTTCAGAAACAGCTTAAAAGAAATAGGTCAACATCAGGATATAAAAACCGCGCGATTTACCCGAGCCGCATTTAAAAGTTATCATTCCGACGACGACGACACAAGACTTTTTTTTTAAGGAGCATGTTTTTGATAGGTACTTGATTGATGATCCCTTTCACAAGCTACACTCTATCTGTAATCGATGTATCCTTTGAAAGGAAAGCAACAGAAAGTAGGACATGGCAGGACAAGACACGGGGGGCGACGAGGTCGGAAAATGCGGGGGCGGCGAGATGAAATAATAAATGGAGTAATGAGGGGTCGGCAGTTAGTGTCGTTGAGATGACAGACAAGATGCCGGCAGACAAAGGTGAAGCAGCCCCCGAGAGCGCCCCTCCCTCCTACCTAGCGATAAGAACGCCGGGATGAATACTAAATATAACCACCGAGAGGCGAATGATTAATAAGGATAGATTGCGCGAGGCGTTGCCGAATTTCCTGAAGGCACCTTGGCTCAACTTTTAGGGGATATTGGCAATTAAAGACAGCTTTGAACTGACGAGGGGGAAGACTAAACGAAAACTGTATAACAAAAGAAACTGACTGACACATATACACGTATCTGGAAAATCTAAAATTTGCATAGAAAATATGTAACGTGGGAATATGAAGCGATTTTTTATAGTACTACGTCTAAGAGGGGGAAAATGTTTGTTATCGTTAGTATATGAATAAATTAAAAATGCGATCTATGATCCAAAACTTTGTGAAAAAGTTGATGATAATTGACAAAAAACTAGATGAAAAATAATAACAAACAAGATTAAGACCAAGAGAAGACTGGATGAAGAATGACAGTATACACAGTAAAGACTAAGAAAAGATTAGATGAAAGTAACAAAAGACAAGATGAACAGTAACAGAAGATTACACGTCAGAGAGAAGCAAAATATTACATGAAGAAAGACAAAAGACAAGACCTAGAAGACTGGTTAAAGAATGACGAAAAACTAGATGAAAGACGACCGAATACAAAATTAAGCTTGAGATAAATAGTGACGAAAGGTAAGATGAAGAATCACAGAGGCAGAAGACAAGATGAAGAGTGGTTGAATACAAGTAAAGACTAAGAAAATATTAGATGGATAGTGATAAAAGACAAGATGAAGACTGACATAAAATTACTATATACTACACAAAGAGTGACAAAATACAAGATGATGGAAACTAGCTGAAAAATGACCTCAAACTGTATACAGAATCCACAGATAATTAAGCACCTATGAGAAAAAAACAGAGAAAAAGGAAAATGCTTAAAGGAGGTTAACCCTGACTTAACCAGAGTATTAATAACCTCTAAGTTTAGAGCTCTTTTTTTTATAAAAGCAATAAATAGGTTGAAATTGTCACAAATGCAATACACGAGATGAGTTTTATATGTATATTTACGCATTTATCAGATTCAGACAGTAGTAAAAGCACGATGATAGCTCGTTTGTTAACATACTGAACATTCCGTTAATTTCCCATCGAATAACGTTATTTTCGAAGTTAATGATAAAACAACTCGGAATCGTACACGGCCATATACAGTATTGATTTTGGCCCAGTGGATTCGCTTTATTTATGAAAGAGATAGAGGTCTGTATTCCATTAAAAACATCTGCGAATGAAACAATCGCAGAAAATTACCAATATAAAAGCCTAGGAATAACGAGATCGTAAAAATTCGCAGGAATAAAAACAAAAAGTTCCTGCTAAACCGAATCGTATGTAATCTCAAAATGAAGCGAGTATTGAATAAGTAAAATTTTGGTTTCATCCATCCAAGGCACGTTTGTCTCCCTGCAATAGAACTAAAACTGTTTAACTTAGTCGTTCAATAAATACCCAAATTTAACCAGAACAAATTCGTTAAAGGGTAAATTTCCTATTTAGGCAAAATACCAGAGTGTCTAGGTAAAGAAAATACCATTAAAGAGAAATCAGGAAACAAGATAATCCAATCTGGGCTCAACTAAAGTTCACTTTGAATTATTATTGTTTTGGTGACAGAGCATCTAATGCAACATTCGGAAGACGAGTGGAAAATCGTTGTCATCTAATACAGTATTCGGAAGATGGGTAGAAAATTATTGTATGTATTCAACTAATGCAGTATTTGGAAAATGAGTAAAACGTCTAATGCGGCATTCAAAAGATGAGCAAAAAATCATTTCGTTTAATGCGGTATTAGGAAGATAAATCAATCTCATCCAATGCGTTATTCCGAAAATGAGTGAACAATCGTTGTATATAGTCATCTAATATGGTATTCGGAAGATGAGTAAAACGTTAAAATGCGGTATTCGGAAGATAGATGGAAAATCACAGTCATCTAATGCAACATTCGGAAGATGAGTAGAAAATCGTTTTGGTAATCTAATGCAATATTCGGAAAGTGAGTGGAAAATCCTTGTATACGGTCATCTAATACGTATTCAGAAGATAAGTAAAATCGATCATCTAATGCAGTATTCGGAAGATGAGTGGAAAACCACTTTCGAATAATGCGGTATTCGGAAGATAGATGGAAAATTACAGTCATCTAACGCAACATTCGGAAGATAAATAGAAAATCGTTTTGGTCATCTAATGCAATATTCGGAAAGTGAGTGGAAAATCCTTGTATACGGTCATCTAATGCGGTATTCAGAAGATTAATAAAATGAATCATCTAATGCAGTATTCGGAAGATGAGTGGAAAATCACTTTCGAATAATGCGGTATTCGGAAGATAGATGGAAAATTACAGTCATCTAACGCAACATTCGGAAGATAAATAGAAAATCGTTTTGGTCATCTAATGCAATATTCGGAAAGTGAGTGGAAAATCCTTGTATACGGTCATCTAATGCGGTATTCAGAAGATTAATAAAATGAATCATCTAATGCAGTATTCGGAAGATGAGTGGAAAATCATTTTCGAATAATGCGGTATTCGGAAGATAGATGGAAAATTACAGTCATCTAACGCAACATTCGGAAGACAAATAGAAAATCGTTTTGGTCATCTAATGCAATATTCGGAAAGTGAGTGGAAAATCCTTGTATACGGTCATCTAATGCGGTATTCAGAAGATTAATAAAATGAATCATCTAATGCAGTATTCGGAAGATGAGTGGAAAATCACTTTCGAATAATGCGGTATTCGGAAGATAGATGGAAAATTACAGTCATCTAACGCAATATTCGGAAGATAAATAGAAAATCGTTTTGGTCATCTAATGCAATATTCGGAAAATGAGTGGAAAATCCTTGTATACGGTCATCTAATGCGGTATTCAGAAGATTAATAAAATGAATCATCTAATGCAGTATTCGGAAGATGAGTGGAAAATCACTTTCGAATAATGCGGTATTCGGAAGATAGATGGAAAATTACAGTCATCTAACGCAATATTCGGAAGATAAATAGAAAATCGTTTTGGTCATCTAATGCAATATTCGGAAAGTGAGTGGAAAATCCTTGTATACGGTCATCTAATGCGGTATTCAGAAGATTAATAAAATGAATCATCTAATGCAGTATTCGGAAGATGAGTGGAAAATCACTTTCGAATAATGCGGTATTCGGAAGATAGATGGAAAATTACAGTCATCTAACGCAATATTCGGAAGATAAATAGAAAATCGTTTTGGTCATCTAATGCAATATTCGGAAAATGAGTGGAAAATCCTTGTATACGGTCATCTAATGCGGTATTCAGAAGATTAATAAAATGAATCATCTAATGCAGTATTCGGAAGATGAGTGGAAAATCACTTTCGAATAATGCGGTATTCGGAAGATAGATGGAAAATTACAGTCATCTAACGCAATATTCGGAAGATAAATAGAAAATCGTTTTGGTCATCTAATGCAATATTCGGAAAGTGAGTGGAAAATCCTTGTATACGGTCATCTAATGCGGTATTCAGAAGATTAATAAAATGAATCATCTAATGTAGTATTCGGAAGATGAGTGGAAAATCACTTTCGAATAATGCGGTATTCGGAAGATAGATGGAAAATTACAGTCATCTAACGCAACATTCGGAAGATAAATAGAAAATCGTTTTGGGCATCTAATGCAATATTCGGAAAGTGAGTGTAAAATCCTTGTATACGGTCATCTAATACGGTATTCAGAAGATAAGTAAAATGAATCATCTATTGCAGTATTCGGAAGATGAGTGGAGAATCTCTGTTGAATAATGCGGTATTTGGAAGATAAGTGGAAAATGACAATTGAATAATGCGGTATTCGGAAGATAAGTGGAAAATCCGACAATAAAACCCCCAATGGTCGACTACATCATTTCTCTTGAAACTATCCAGTTGCAGAAGAGTTATTTTATCAATGCAAGCATTTTAATTTCATTTGCCTGATATTTGAATGTTAAGTGGGCCAATTACCCCGTAACGACCGCATAGCGCGTGACAATTATTCGCTAAGAGGCAGTTTGGTACTCTCTTACTGGCGTTGACGCGGCTGCAGCGCTTATGGCCGCTTGTTCAGCCCGATAATTTGGCAAACGTCTGCAAATTGGACAATTAATGTTCCGCCGGAGGCGGCAAGGCGAAAAGCCAAGACAATATTTATGATTCACCGGTGTATTGAAGTGGCAGCCTCTCTAGTTAGGTAGCGGCCCAACTTTTAATGTCATTTATGTGGCTTATTTTGCGGCACGGAACAAACTTTGTTACGAAACAGTTGAAATATTCCAAACGAAAACGTGTTGCCCGACTGCGCTGGAGGAGACACAGCCGCCTCGTTTTATCTGATTTACCGGCTACTGCCGGCGAAAGCTTATACCCGGTAACTTAGATATTCTGTGGGCGGTTTTCAACTTTTATTTTTAGGAGAAAAGAACACTCACCGTCACCCGGATTATACGTAATCAGTGGCTTTGGACATACCTGTAATAAAATTTCGTATTAATGTCATCTTAACTTAGACAAAAAGGCAAAGTCGACTGTAGGAGTTATTTCAAATTAAAAATGTAAAGTTTTAAGACGTGCATTTGGTAATTTAGAAGGTAGCGCTGTCCTTTTAATGCACTTTAAAACACATTTCTTGAAAGTCGGCAAGTAGAAATTACTTTGCGCAGAAAGTATGAATAAAATAAGAAGCTGCATAATAATACTCACTTTTACGTCATTTGTTTAAGATATCACTACAGCCTGGAGGCTTTTATTACATTTCGTGCTGAAAGTTTTCATCTTCGCGGGCAGATCTTGCTAATTTTATTTCAAAAACGAGAGACAATGATCATGAAAACAATGTCCCCCATCTTTGCTGAAAGGTCACTAAACATATGACTGATTCAGTTGGTCCTTATTGTTGTTCTAAGAAAAATGTGTTCTTGCATAAATTAATAAACAGAATTCAGCGAAAATCTGCATTGTGCTCTCAGGGGGTCCATCGAGCGGTTTCCCTCACCCACCTAATGATCTGGGGGAAGAAGGTTTGACTTATGATATGCCTTCGCCACGTGTGAATGCTCGCGAATGAGTGTCAATATTGCGCCGCTGCACTCACACATAACAAAACTACAACGCAACCAACTGACCTCCCATGAGAACCCCCTACCTACATGACAAACCCCTCGAGCGTCAACTTAATCCGGTCGTAATATAACTATTAATTAAATTAATACAGACTATTATATATATGATGAAAGCTCACAACCAATGCCACATATTGTTGCAATATTGAGCGAACGGATAAAAACGAATTTCGACTTTTTCGAAACCTTTCGATAATTCAAATTTAAGAGCATTAACGTCGGCTTTCGCCGGCACAATTTACGATGTTGCGGTACACGAATCGACGCAAACCCTAATTGGGTTTTTGTAAATATGTTATTTAATGTTTGCATTCGACGATCATGTTGATTCTGCTGCAGTTATCCAGGGCGGAACAAAATTAAATTGTCACCTAAATCAATTGATTTAATTGAGGTAACTATTCAAATAATATATTTACGGCGCGCTCTACTGTTTACGATGCGACAAAGCTTTGTGGATTTTTCTCCTAAAGCCGGATCGAATGTCGCCATTTATGAAATAGATTTTCGCGCGCTCTTGTCAGGACGCGCCAACTGCCCATTCCAAGCGGTGCGCCAATGGCGCATTCCAAGCGGGACGCAAAGAACGCAGCGTTCCAAAAGTCTGCCATTAGGAATGCATCGTTGCATTCGCACACGATCTTTTGCCTTGAGTCAATCCTACATAACTTTAACGAAATCTTTTGCCAAGTGGCAGGTTTGCATTTAGACTGATATTTTTTCGCACGCGATTTGAACGGCGCGCGCCAGACCTGCGGAAAAGGGTGTAAATGTAAAGTTCCCTGTTGTCTATTAAGAGAGTTTCTGCGAACCAAGAGCGCCCTCTAAGAGGAGATTTATGGGACGAATGCTTTAAAAATTCGCAGTTTTTTTGCGCGCTCTTGTCAGGACGCGCCAATCGCGCGTTTCAAACGGCGCGCAACCGGCACCCAAAGAACGTGGCGTTCCAAAAGTTTGTCACTGGGAATGCAACGTTCTATTCACACAAAATTCTTAACCTCAAGTCAATCCTATATGATTTTAACGCATTCTTTTCCCAAGCGACTATTTTGCATTTAGACTGGCAATTTTTCGCACGCGATTTAAACGGCGCGTGTCAAACCTGCGGAGAAGGATGTAAATGTAAAGTCCCCCATTGTTTCTCTCTGAAGATGACAGCTTGGCTGTCGAAACGCGTTAGAGCAACCTCTGTTGTGTTTTTTAATCTTTCTTGGTTTCAGGGGACAAGTTCTGTATTTCAATTTTTGAAGATAACCAAGGACCAGTCCGTTCCATCAAACCCCTATTGTTTATTGAAAGAGTTTGTGAGAACCAAGAGCGCCTTCTTAAAGAGGATTTATAGGACAACTGCTTTAAAAATTCGCAGTCTGTTTTGGGCGCTCTTGTCAGGACACGCCAATTACGCGTTTCAACCAACGCGCCAATAGCGCGTTCCAAGCGGCACGCAAAGAACGTGGCGTTCCCAAAGTTTGTTACTGGGAATAGAACGTTCGATTCACACACCATCTTTAACCTCAAGTCAATCCTCCATGATGTTAACGCATTCCTTTCCCCAAACGACCATTTTGCATTTAGACTGATATTTTGTGCACGCGATTTGAACGGCGCGCTCGCCAGATCTGCGAAAATGGTGTAAATGTAAAGTTCTTTGTTGAGAGTTTGTGCGAACCAAGAGCGCTCTGTTAGGGGGGATTTATGGATTACTTTACAAATTCGATTTTTTCTTCAATTTCCTCTCTTTACTAAGCAGTTAATTATCCAAAACGAGATTTGAATTCGCCATATTTGTGATCATAACAGCATCCGGTGAGGTTTCATAATTTCTCGTTAAACAGAAGCGCCCCTAAGGTGCTTTATCAGCAACGTAAATATTAGCGAGTACTTTGGAAGAGTACGTTTTAACTTTGTAACGTAGAACTCAATAATACCATTAAAGCAGGCCTGAGGCTACATGCATAATACAAACTACACGCAAACTGGGGATTTCGACGGACTTTATGTTAATGCTGTGTATTTCTAAAGGATATTAAAATAGGAATATTCGAAACGTACACAAGTTCGGACTGAAACGGCTTGACATCAACCCTATGTGTCTAATGTAATTGGAGTGGACGCCACATTAATATATAGCGAGGGTTATTAAAAGTTATTATAACTTTTGAGGGACTTTTGAGGTTACTACTTGAAATCATGATGCTTTTTCATCGTTAATTGTTCAACTGCATTTTATTAGACTTCGTCAACATTTTCGAAGAATTTTAAAAATGTTGAATACGGACACCTTCAACGAAGGTGAAATATGACTACCACAGATGGCGCTGATGCACTTTTGGAAGTTTCGAAATCCCTTCGGCATCAATTTACCCAAAATTTTTCTTCCTTGAACACTTTCGTATATCATAATATTTTACTTGAACATCTTGGTCACTTTGTAGGGTGTTTTTGTATATATCGTAGGGGCACATTTTTGGCCCTGTCACCTAGATTCAAAATCCTTTTTAACTTCCACAAGTTTGTTCGAGTCTCAATCAGCATTCGATATCCCAGCCAGGCTCAACATCTGACCTAGACTCATTCCTTCAGCTCTTCTGGTCTTAATGTTTCTTTGCCATTCAGATTATATCTGTATTTGGCAAGGTTTGGACAAGCACACACAATGTGTAAACTTGTTTCCTTTTCAGTCCCACACAGTCGACATCGGTCGCTTTCTGTAGAGTGTTTTTTAAAAGCATAAACAAAATAATTATTCATTTTGTATATCAATTACAGTACATACATGCTTCCCTATTTATGATTGTAAAATCTTCAAATATGCTACACTCATGCTATTCCTCATAGATCGTCAGTTTTTCGACATTAAATTGCTACTGTCAGTGCGCCAAAACTGATACAAATCAATGGGACATTCTTCAATCTCTATCTTGTATTATTACATTTTTGAAACTTGCACGATCTGATGTATGCAATAGTATGCAACAGATATAATAGATTTGATGTATGCAACTCTCCTAGAGAGTTAGTCATAAGCTCCCACTTCTGACATCACAAGAGAGATGTCAGAAGTGGGAACAGACCTTCATTTGACCCCTTCAATGGAAAAAAGTCTTAGAGAAGCCACAAAAACAGTGAAGTGGTTACCTTTCCCTCAAAGATTTCTCTTTTTCCCCAAAATTTTGACTTCTTTCGCGAAACTTGCTTTTTCCATACTTTTATTTTGTAAAATAACAAAAACCAAGACATTCGTTTTAAGTTATAACTCAGACTGACGTTTTGAGTTATAATTCAGATTAAACGTGTATCCACATACCTAAATAATTCCTTTTTACAACGAAGTGGAGAAAACAAAAACTCGGCTGATACAGAAGAGCTCTAATATATTTGATTCCAGCGAAAGCTTTAACGGTAATATAATATATCCTTAATAGCACTCAGACGCGGTCTGGCTAGAAGAGGATCCAGAGTCGAGTATCCATCCTTCCAGTCAAGCAGTCATTAAAAGCACGCGACTAAAGATGAACAAACATTCGCAGCCTCGAAAACTCGTTAAATATGACTTACGATAGCGTAAGTGCTCAACGTTATCTGTGTTACATTCGCCTCCACTATTTTACTTTTATCGCACTTTGGACTATGATTATTACGCTGCGGTTTGGACAATTAAACGCCGAAGCAAGTTCACATTCTGGAAGTAGTACGTCGTAAATTTTAATTAGGTGGCATAAGCGAACTCCACTCATTGTCACCGCCGGTTATGCCAACTCGTATTAAATATAATTAAACAAAAGGTGCTATTTAAAATATCTTTAATGTTTGAGGCATTGAGCGAGTTAATTGCTTAATTAAATGCTAAGTGGCGGCTGGGAAGTTTATATGAGGTTTGGCGGCGTAGTTGCCACCATTTCAAACTCAACTCGGGCGATATGGACTGAAAATAATCTGCTGAAGTTATGTCTACGATCTCTGAATGTTCACTCATAGTAATTTAATTTTAACACCTTTTTTTTTCGAATCCACTTCAGCCATCATAGTAGAACTTTAAGACCGACTGAATGAAGCGACACTTTTAAAGTTATTTGACGAAACTGTAGAATATGCAATACTTTTATTTGGAGCAGATAGCACTCCCTATCGAAAAACCATCAAGACACGTAATGTAGAGTTGTGTCGCAGCTGTTGCATTATAATTCGATACCTTGCATGTTGATAAAGAGATTTAAATAAATTACTTACTACTAATCTAATCACTTGAATCAATTCTTCGCGCTTTTTCCAAAAACGGTGTTATTCAGGAGGTAACTCACAAAAAAGTGATAAGGCAATGAAACACTCTCCGGCATAATGAAAGACGAAAGAGCAACGAGATAAGCATAAATTCCAAACTGTAATCTAATCACTTAAATCAATTCTCTGCGCTTTTTCAAAAACTGAGTGATTCCTAGCACTCCCTATGGAAAAACAATCAAGGTACGTGATGTAGAGTTGTGTCGCAGCTGTTGCATTATAATTCGGTACCTTGCACGTTGATGAAGAGATTTCAATAAATTACTTACTACTAATCTAATCACTTGAATCAATTCTCCGCGCTTTTTCCAAAAACAGTGTTATTTAGGAGGTAACTCACAAAAAAGTGATAAGGCAATGAAGCACTCTCCGGTATAATAAAAGACGAAAGAGCAACGAGATAAGCATAAATGCCAAACTGTGATCTAATGACTTAAATCAATTCTCCGCGCTTTTTCCCAAAACGGAGTTATTCATAGCACTCCCTAAGGAAAGACAATCAGGACAAGTGGTGTACAGTTGTGTCGCAGCTGTTGCATTCTAATTCGATACCTTGCACATAGATGAAAGGATTTAAATAAATTACTTCATCTGTGTTTATCTGTACTAATTATCTGTGTATGTAAAGTAACTTTATTTTCTCTTGATAGGAATGTACAACTACTACTATTCTTATTTGAAAAATATGATAAATGCTTGATCCCAAGCTGAGCCTTAAACGGTGTTTTTTCATCTATTTTCTGTTGGATATAAGTGAGGAAATCAGTGTACAAAGGGCCGAGCAGGGTGTGCCTCGGAATTACGTCCGCAACGACATCTTGAGCTCGTTTATCACGCTCTGTGGTCGAATGGCTCGCGTGATGTCCTGAAATGGGGTTGGAACTCTATGACGTACTTTCCATAAATATAAAAACCAACTCATTAGTTTTGAATCGCTCCTGAATATCACGACCACAAAATTGCCAATACTTCGCGGCTTTTGTCGAAACACTAAACGATTATTATCAATACGCCCGCCAACGTATCACATTAACCATCTTGAACCAAACAACGGAGATTAATGAGTTCGTTTCGTTTCAGCAGCGTTCCGTTTCAAGGCTGTGTCCAGGTGGATAATTATCTTCGGCTCCTCTAACCCGAAGCCCGATATATCTAATGTTCGGGTCACTTTGCGCAATAAACTCACAATACAGATCCAATTTCCAATACATTAGACTCGAACGACTCGGGAACAACAATCTAGAATTTAATCTCGTTGTCAAATGGTGGAACGGCAGCAGCCAGCACAATTAAACCATATCCAGCGATAATCTCGGTTGTTTCTCGGCGGCCACTGCGGGGGGCGCCACCCTCTATACATCAGGTGTTATCAAGAACACCTCCGCTTGTAATTCAACACTAAAAGCGTCCTATTATGTTGCGCTGGCGGTGCAGATAATGCTCGCGATTTGTCGAAATTAATTAGGCGCATTCCGTTTCAGGCTTTAAATTCTGGGGGATGCGTTACAATTTGTTTCTTCTTACAAATTTCTTTACAAGGTAATATACGTTTGTTGTCTATCATGGATTAATAATCTATCCCATTCTATCACAATCTATCCAGTTCGTAATAATATCTAATATTAAGAGAAAATTTCAAAGACAAAATTTCGAAAAAAATTCGACATGCATCCGGGGACTGATACATCAGTTATCACATGTAAAATTTAATACACATTTTGACCTCCTTAGGGGCTGAATTTGGAAATATTCTTTTTAAGTGCTCACCTAAAGTTATGTGGGGAACACTTGTGCAAAATTTAATGCTTCTAGATCTATCGTTTATCGTAATGTTTATGAAAGTTATGATTACTAATAACCTAATTTAACAATCAATTCGTTACGATATGTTTATAATCATTTGTTTTACTTGTGGAAGGCACGCCACCCCGAGTCTAATTCATCAGTAATCATATATATGTAAAATTTCATACACATTTTCACCTTCTTAGGGGCTGAATTTCGAAATATTTTAAGTGCTCACCGAAGTTATATGGGGAACATCTTTGCACAATTTATTATTTAGCGTAACGTTTTATGATTATTAATAACCAACTCATCAATAAATTCGTTGCGAGATGTCTATCCTGATTTCTGCATTATTAAACCATTCATTCGACATGTTCAATATTTCAATAAAAAGCTTTCTAATCTTTACGCCTGGATTTTCTTAGAAACACCTGTGGTGCTGCACAACGTTCGATCCGCGCAGATTCGGTCCATCAGATACAGAATCTGTTCGATTCGAAGGCTTATCACTTTTTAGCATACAACAAGAATTATTAGAACTATGGGAACAGTTGCGATTCTCGTCGAGGAATTTTGATTAAAGCCGGCAAGCAGTGCAGACAAGAATCGATGAATTCCAACTTAACAAAGACAAACGTAACCCTTTGCTTCCCAGCAATACAAACTAAAATTCAATATCGAATATCAAATATACTGGAAGTACAATTATTCAACGACCTTATGATGATTATAAATGAAACGACCCTTGCAACAATTAATTACCCCGATGACAACAGATTAATATAATTACTTTATGGTATTAGTAATATATATGCAAATTTTGTTAACGTTTGTTATTGGGAATAACTGATGTTTTCCGTAAGTAATGAAATGTGATGCTGTTTTACAAATTGTTTTACATAAATTACTAATATCCGACGTTTCGCTGCGTTTACAAATTGTAAATACGTGCACAAAGCGCAAAACACGCCATTTGGATTGAACGAGTATGATTTAGCTGTCACATGACCAAGAAAAGACAAGTTTGCCAAAAGTCGAGTCTTATTGAAACAAGAAGAATCAACCTAAAAAACTGAAAGTCTGTTTTCGAGCATTTTCGTAAAATAAACCTAAAGTTTGACCTAGTGAAGTTTTTTCAATTTCGATTTTTTTGCCAAAGTTCATTTTTAAAGAATTAGATACGAATTTTCCCCAAATGCCTTTTTCTATCCCAAAATGTTGATAATCATAAAAGTTGCATTTATTTTAGGAATTTGGACTTTATTTGAAATCTAATGAACAACGTAAGATTGGGTTTAAAGTTGAAAAAGTACAAACATTGAAAAGTAACCTTCAAATACCAAAAAAAGTGTTTCGGAAAAGAAAAACTTTCAAATAATCTCTTTTAGATTAAATTTGAATTACAAACTTTTCGAAATAGTTTTTAGAAAATTTCGAATTTTGTTTGGAATTTCTATTTTTACAGAAATTTCGAATATTGTCTTCAAATTTAGAGGCGAAACAGACTCCAGAATAAAGAAAGACGAAAGAGCAACGAGCTTGATTACAAAATTGTAATTCAATTACTTGAATCAGTTCTCCACGCTTTTTCCAAAAATGGTGTTATTCTCAAGGTGACTACCACAAAAAACTGATCATGCAATAAAACAGACTTCCATGTAATAAAAGACGAAAAAGCCTCGAGATAAGCATAAATACAAAGCTGTAATCTAATCACTTGAATCAATTCTTCGTGCTTTTTCCGAAAACGGAGTTATTCATAGGATGACTCTCATAAAAAACTGATAATGCAATAAAACAGACTAAAATGTAATGGAAGACAAAAAGGCCTCGAGATACATGCAAAACTGTAATTTAATCACTTAAATCAATTTTCCACGGTTTTTCCAAAAGCGGGGTGCTCCATAGGATGACTATCACAAAAAAGTGATAATGCAATCAATGAAACAGACTCCAGTGTAATGGAAGGCAAAAGAGCAACGAGATAAGCATAAATACCAAACTGTAATCTAATTACTTAAATAAAATCTCCACGATTTTTCCAAAAACAGTGTTATTCATAAGGTGACTATGTCACAAAAAAGTGATTACGGAATGAAACAGATTCCAGCAGCCACAGACGCACGTACATCGCTTGAGATTTGTTCGCTTGTACATGTACGTGCGTACATATCTCTCAATGTGTAGTCAATATCTGTCTAAAATGTCTGTGGAAGATAGTTTTCAGTTGCAGCCTGAATTTTGTACGCTCGAACATACACGAGCGTACATATCTCAACGAGTGGAGGCAAAACATCTTTACGTACACAAGATATTTTCAGTGTCGTTCTGCCAGTCGCTGTTTGTTTTCTCACTGCACACTTAACAATGTTATGACTGATGGCAGAAATTATTCAATTAAGTTTTTAGGAGAGTTTATCACACTGATAAGTCCTACTTTGTTCGTGGTTGTCGTCTTTTAATTACTCGATTTTTTCCTTATTATACAAACACACGCCACCTTTAACAAATTAAATTCACAGTCATTTATCGTCGACATGTTAAACAGTAAAATGACGTAAAAATAATCGCTCCGTGTGTAAGCAAAATTGGTGTATCCCATATGTAGGCATGTTCATGTACATATGACTGTAGCCGGCTTAATGGAAGACGAAAGAGCAACGAGATAAGCATAAATATCAAACTCTCTTCTCCGCATTTTTTCCAAAAACTGTGTTATTCATTAACTGCCTGTCACAAAAAAGTGATCATGCAATGAAACAGACTCCAATGTGATGGAAAACAAAAGAGCACCGAGAAAAGCATATATATATACCGAACTGTAATTTAATCACTCGAATAATAAATTCTCCGCGCTTTTTCCAAAAACTGTTTTATTCATAAAGCGACTATGTCACAAGAAATGTTAATGCAATGAAGTAGACTCTATAAGACGAAAGAGCAACGATATAAACACAAATACCAAGCTATAATCAAATTACTTGAATCAATTCTCCGCGGTTTTTCCAAAAACGGTATTATTCCTAAGGTCACCATGTCACAAAAAATGATAATGCAATAAGCAGACTCCAGTATAATGAAAGATGAAAATTGTAATCCAATTATTTGCCTCAATTTCCCGCGTTTTTTCCGAGAATGCAATAAAAGAGACTCCAGTATAATGAAAGGTGAAAAGTGTAATCTAATTATTTGACTCAATTTCCCGCGTTTTTTCCGAAAATGCAATGGAACAGACTCCAGTTTTATGGAAGGCGAAAGAGCACCGAGATCAGCATGGATAAAAAACTGTTATTTAATAACTTCAGTCAGTTTTCCGCGCTTTTTCCGAAAATGGCGTTATTCATAGGGTGACTCATAAAAAAGTAATAGTGAAATGAAGCAGACTCCAGTGTAATGGAAGACGAAAGAGAAACGAGATAAGCATAAATACCAAACTGTAATTTAATTACTTAAATCAATTTTCCGCGCTTTTTCCGAAAATGGCCTTATTCATAAGGTGACTGTATTACAAAAAAAGTAATAATGCAATGAAACAGACTCCAGTGTAATAAAAGACGATAAAGCAACGATATAAACATAAATACTGTGGTGAGTCGAGTTCTCCTAAACTGTTCTATTTCCTCGTTTGTTTTATTTAATTGCATTTTATTCAATATTTTCTTGGAAATATTAAATCTACAAATATTGTACTATATAAAATGTTTTATAACATAACGTTTTGCGTGAGAAACAGATTTCTTAGCGTTCACAAATTAGATAAGGGTTATTTGATAGGCCTGGTTTGTTTCAAGCACAGATACCTAAACTGAGTAAAATAACATGTTAGTTTTGAAGGACCGCTGAAAAGTAGAGTAATAAATAAGAGTAATATGCCAATAACGGAGACCGCAGCAAATATCTCGGCAAGACCATGTGGTGGTAGACTGGAGGAATTTGACGTTCGAAAAAGTCCCTTATAAACACGTACAATTGTAAGTGATTTAAATTCCAATTATCGAAGTAAAACTTGCAAGATAAAGGGACGACATTATTCAAAAGGGGTTTGCAGTTTGATATGCACTTTAAGAATCCTTTTCAAAATTGATTTAAGGGCTAATTTGGATTAGAAATATTTAAATTAGTAGAAATTCTGCATCATCATGCCCTCTAGCGAGATGCAGAGGATGTCTTTCGGTCCCCAGAAGTTAAGGCTAGGGGAATAAAGAAGATAAAACACGAAAGACCAATTTTAAGATAGTCACGTACGGAATTTCGGTGAAATTAGTTTAAAAATTATGGTCAACTTCCGAACTTATAAAAACGAATACGAAATACGTTTTTGTGCTAATTAACGTGAATGAATACAAAAAAAAACAATTTCTATTTCTGTTCAACGTGAAATTCTAGTGCCATTTATGTGATGTTTGCTACGGGATAAATAGGCAAGTAAATTTTAAATTGTCCCATGATTTTATTTGATGGTTTTTCGCTCATATGATTTAATTAACTTTTCCTAAAATTTGAGAAAATACTTGTTCCTAACTTTGATCAATATGGGGTTGGGGGGCGTACAAAAAAAAAGAGAAAGGAATTTAAAACTTCCACAACAAACCGAATGAATGAGAAAGTCGTTGTTAGAAAATTATTATAGGGCCAAGCACCCTACCACTGACTGGTGCAACTACCAGTCTTAGAAAAAAAAGGAGAGAGAAAAAAAAACAAACACAAAGAGAATAGCATGAAAAAAAACCAAAAGAAATAAAGCAAATTTGCTTCGAAAACCTTCTATTTTCTTAAGGTCGTTTTCGATGTTCTGCTGTTGGAAGCTGAGTTTCCAGGGGTTCAAAAAAATCGATAACACCCATCACCGCAGGCTCGGTAACTGACAGCAGACATCTATATTAGGATTTGCTGATGATGTACTGTAAGTTCTCGAAACGTGAAAAAAACAAGGAAAACCGGAACCGGTGTTGTAAGAAGGTTGTCTGAAGAACTTTCCAGACATAGACAAAGTCCCAACACATGTGAACCCCTGGGTGTGCTCCGCGGGAACGTACGCCTTAACACCCTAGAAGGAGTAGTAACCTCTTCTGGATCTTGTTCTGGTGTACTCGCCCGGTCTGCCTTATCCGTGGGTCCCCTCATCGGTTACACGTCCAAAAAAAAGGACCCCCTATATAGGCCACGGAGAATTACAACACCGCGCGCCGCGATCGGGAAGCTTTTGCAAAATTACTAATTTATAGTCGCATGCCTAGATTTACTGTCAACATAAATTTACTAACGTAGGCGGACGAGCAGTATCAGCATCAGCTCTCGTTAGGGAGATGTTTGACGAAAGAAATGAGAACTTCTTGCCAGTTTCTAACTTTAATTTAAATGTTTTTTTTTGTGCTAAGTCAAGCTTAGCCACTTTCTAAGCCAGGAACGCCCCTTCTATTAGAACAGTAGCCGTAGAAGTAGATGTAGTGTTAGAAGGGCAAATTCTGCTCAGAAAGTTTCTACGAAATCTAAACAATATTTCTAGTCTATTTTATGGCACTGGTTTAAGTAAATTATTCTCCGAAAATTTTTAAAGATGAGCAAAATTCTACAATTTTGAAAAACTATATACAATCACTGGTTATGGTCACAACCGGCTGGTCGCTCATTACAATACCAAACTGTAAATTAATCACTAAAATTAATTCTCCACGATTTTTCCGAAAACGGTGTTATTCATAAACTGACTATGATATAAAAAATGTTAATGAAACAGACTCCACTGTATAATATAAGTGGGACGAGATAAGCATAAATAATAACTGTATTCTAATCAAATGAATCAAGTCTCCGTGCTTTTTTAGAAAACAATGTTATTCATAAGGTGACTGTCACAAAAAAGTAATAATGTAATGAAATACACTCCGGTGTAATGGCGTTATTAATAAGGTGACTCACAAAAAAGTCATAATGCAATGCAACAGACTCCAGTGTATTGTAAGATGAAAGAACAACGAGAAAAGCATAAATAAGAAACTGTAATTTAATCACTTGGATCAATTTTCCACTTTTTTCCAAAAACGGTGTTATTAATAAGGTGACTCACAAAATAGTGATAATGCAATGAAACAGACTCCAGTGTAATGTAAGAAGAAAGAGCAACGAAATAAGCATAAATACGAAACTGTAAACTAATCACTTGGATCGATTCTCCTCCGTTTTTCCGAAAATGGTGTTATTCAAAGGATGACACAAAAAGTGATAATGCACTGAAACAGACTCCAGTGTATAATATAAAAGCAACGAGTTAAGGATAAATACGAAACTATATTCTAATCAAATAAATCAAGTCTCCGCGCTTTTTCAGAAAACGATGTTATTCATAAGGTGTCTGTGTCACAAAAAAGTGATAATGTAAAGAAACACAATTCGGTGTAATGGCGTTATTAATAATGTGACTTACAAAATAGTGATAATGCAATGAAACAGTCTCCAGTGTAATGTAAGAAGAAAGAGCAACGAGATAAGCATAAATACGAAACTGTAAACTAATCACTTGAATCAATTCTCCACCCTTTTTCCGAAAACGGTGTTATTCAAAAGGCGACACAAAAAATGATAATGCACTGAAACAGACTCCAGTGTAATGGAAAACGAAAGAGCAACGAGATAACCATAAATACCAAACTGTAATCTAATTACTGAAATCAATTCTCCACAATTTTTCCAAAAACAGTGTTATTCATAAGTTAACTATGTCACAAAACAGTGATAATGCAATGAATATTTTCTCCAAATTTAACTACTCCTACTTTTTATTTTCATCACAAAATTCCTGGAAAGTTCTAATTTTTCATACATTTTGAACTTTTTCTGAAAATCTCAACCATAAATACTATTACTAGATCTAATACTTTCATGAACAAAATCAAAAGTTTACGATCGAAATGTTACGTAAAACATGTTGGGCATAAAAATCAATTAATTTTGATTTAAATATTTCAATTTTTTAGAGAATTTTGGAGAATCTTTGAGACATAATTTCCAGACAAAACTCGATATTTTTACAAAAAATCGTATTCTGGAAATCGCAATTTTTCTTTAGAAATTTCTCGAAATTTTTTTTCTAGATTTAAACCCGACATCAACAATTTTTTGAAATGTATTATGTCTGTTCAAAAAAATTTTGACCTTCCCCGAAATTAAATTTTTCTCAGAAATTGGGATTTTTCTGCTCAAAATTTTTATTTTAAAGTCGACACTTTAATTTCGATCACAAAATTTCGACTTTGAAGTTTCCACTCTTTTCTGAAAATTTCGACCGTAATCATACAATTTTGTTATTAGATGCTGCTAACTTCAGGAATAAAGTCGAAAGAAAATGGTGTTATTCATAAGATGACTCACAAAAAAAGTGATAATGCAATGAAACAGACTCCAGTGTAATGGAAAACGAAAAGGCAACGAGATAACCAGAAATACCATGCTGTAATCTAATAACTTGAATCAATTCTCCACGCTTTTTCCAAAAACAGTGTTATTCATAAGTTGACTATGTCACAAAAAAGTGATTATGCAATGAAACACACTCCAGTGTAATGGAAAACGAAAAGGCAACGAGATAACCAGAAATACCACGCTGTAATCTAATTACTTGAATCAATTCTCCACGCTTTTTCCAAAAACAGTGTTATTCATAAGTTGACTATGTCACAAAAAAGTGATAATGCAATGAAACACACTCCAGTGTAATGGAAAACGAAAAGGCAACGAGATAACCAGAAATACCACTGTAATCTAATTACTTGAATCAATTCTCCACGCTTTTTCCAAAAACAGTATTATTCATAAGTTGACTATGTCACAAAAAAGTGATAATGCAATGAAACACTCCAGTGTAATGAAAAACGAAAAGGCAACGAGATAACCAGAAATACCACGCTGTAATCTAATTACTTGAATCAATTCTCCACGCTTTTTCCAAAAACAGTATTATTCATAAGTTGACTATGTCACAAAAAAGTGATAATGCAATGAAACACTCCAGTGTAATGGAAAACGAAAAGGCAATGAGATAACCAGAAATACCACGCTGTAATCTAATTACTTGAATCAATTCTCCACGCTTTTTCCAAAAACAGTGTTATTCATAAGTTGACTATGTCACAAAAAAGTGATAATGCAATTAATTTGTTCTCCAAATTTAACTACTCCTACGTTTTATTTTCATTGCAAAATTCCTGGAAAGTTCAAATTTTTTTTCGATCTTTTTCTCAAAATCTCGACCATAAATACGTAATTCTGTTACTAGGTCTAATACTTTCAGGAACAAAATCAAAAGTTTACGATCGAAATGTTACGTAACACATGTTGGGCATAAAAATCAATTGATTTTGATTTCAATATTTTAATTGTTTTTACAGAATTTTTGAGATATCATTTCCAGACAAAACTAGACATTTCTAAAAAAAATCTTATTGTGGAAATCGAAATTTTTCTCTCGAAATTTTTCTTTCCAGATTTAAATCCGACATCAACAATTTTTTGAAATGTATTAAACCTGTTTAAAAAAATTTTGAACCTTCCCCGAAATTAAATTTTTCTCAGAAATTTTGTATTTTCTGCTCAAAATTTTTATTTTAAATTTGACACTTTGATTTCGATCACAAAATTTCGATTACTCGAAACTTCGACTTTGAAATTTTCACTCTATTCTGGAAAATTTCGACCTTAATCATACAATTTTGTGATTAGATGCTGCTAACTTCAGGAATAAAGTCAAAAGTTTGGGTTTAAAACCGAAATTACAAAAAATTAAGATTTAAAAACACATGGCCTTTGAAATTTGACACTTCGATTTCGATCACAAAATTTCGACTTACTCGAAATTTCGATTTTAAAATTTTCACTCTCTTCTGGAAATTTCGACCGTAATCATACAATTTTGTTATTAGATGCCGCTAACTTCAGGAATAAAGTCAAAAGTTTGGGTTTGAAACCGAAATTACAAAAAATTAAGATTTGAAAACACATGACCTTTGAAATTTGACACTTCGATTTCGATCATAAAATTTCGACTTACTCGAAATTTCGACTTTGAAATTTTCACTCTCTTCTGGAAATTTCGTAATCATACAATTTTGTTATTAGATGATGCTAACCTTCAGGAATAAAGTCAAAGAATTGGGTTTAAAACCGAAATAACAAAAAATTAAGATTTGAAAACACATAATCTTTGCAACAAAATCTCTTCAGTTTGGAAGTGTTTTCGCATTTTTTTAGATTAAATCTGAAATTTTTAACTAGTAGTTAACAAAAATTTGCAATTTTACTGGAAATTTCGTTTTCTGTCTCAGAAATTTACGAATTTCTTCACAAAGATTTCCATTTTTTTAAACCGGCACAATATTTATAAAAAATTCTTGTTGTTTCAAGTCAGGATGGAGTAATACTATTTTGTTATGTGATGAATTAAAAAGAGTAGAAAATGTTGAAAGAAAAATACATCTTTTCAGATTTTGATTGTTCAATATTAGCGATTGAGCTTCTGGGGGTTGCCCCCGGCAGAGCTTTTCCCGTATTATGACGCGTATTGTTGAATTATCTCGGTCTCGGGGGATAACCGCCCTAGAACACGCAAATGCATCTGATATCTTTGCGTTCTCGTATTTTTCTATTCCATTTCTTATTCGAAACCGCCTTATTTCGTATTTCGGTCACTGGGGCATAATACAATCAGCGGTGAGCGAGAGAACATCGCTTTCCGTTCCATCGAAATGTTATTTTAAATGCAAAATATTCGCCCCCGGGGCGACCCTATCTAGTCCATATCGATTATTTACGCTCCGTGTCAACTGTTTAATATTATTTTCTTATTTTATCGCGGTATGGGAGTTAAATTACAACGGAGGGGTTGTGCCCTTGAAGGAGTGGCCGGAATGAATGCACGGATTGCCGGCCGCTTTTCGCAATTCCACACGCTATGCTTCCTTTGTTTCGATTTTAGAACACATCATTAGTGCTGTGGAACTAGGATGATGTTCCATCGCCAATTCGTGTTTTCTTCAACTATAGAGCGATTTCAATGTATTTAGTTTTTGACGTAATGATGTAACAATGAAACTTATTTTTTTTAGACGACGTTAAGAAAAGATTTTTCCAAATTTGACCCCTAAGGGGGTGAAAACGTGTATTAAATTTACACAGTCTCCGAATTGCTCTCAATAAACTGTCTCTCAAAATTTGAACAATTTCAAGTGTGTGAATTGTCAAAAAATAGGACGAAGATGAAGCTATATAAAACATTTCATTTTTTATCACATTATGGATTTAAAATTAAATACTTTTTTACTAAACTTGCCGCCAAAGGATTAACATTTATAGAAAATGTCTAAAAGTTTAAAGAGAATTAACACTTCTGAATATAAAATGTCAAAATGTATTTAAAAATTTCCAAAATTCATCGGAATCAATTGTTGAGGAAATGATATGAAAACTGGAAAGCTGCAACATCCCCTTCATATTTATTAAAGCTATAAAATAACAGCGTTATTTCATATGTTGCACAAAAGCAGGTTCTGAAAGATACGAATTTTCTCAATTTGCGAGAACAATGGCAATTTTTCGAAGCAATAAAGTAAAGTGTAGAGGATCAGACGTATATAAAGAAATGCACGGGGGATCGGTTCGGCTTGTGCGGCCTCCGCATCGGCGGTCCGCCGTCAAAGGAAGATCAACGTCGGCGAACGGACGTATATCGTACGTGTACGGTCGAATAAGACTGTGGACAAATGAAATGAGTCTGGCGGTCGGGCGAAAGCCCGGAGTCTGCTTGGATCGTACGTGCAGCTGCAGCGGAACGACTACGACGTAAAAAGAGCACCATCGGCTTCCGGAGCACCGGAGTCCGCCGCATTGCAGTAAAGTCTGTGACATCGGAGAGAGCCAAACTACTGCTCGCCACGAAATTACGCCCTCTTTGATAGAAGATCATTTTACCCCAACAATAAGTAAACGATAGGAGTTCATTATTATTTTTGTTGTAATAATAAAACTCTAAACACTGACTGACAGACAACGCATAGACTAAACCGATTGGTTTAGAATTCTTTACATGACGTAAATAAACACCAAGAAAGAATTTTTGAAAATGCATCCCCCAAGCATATTAAATAGGGGAATTTGTATGGAACTTCGTCATTTTTGAAGTAATAAATATGATTGAACTTTAGTCGTTTATATATAAAATTCAGTTGTATCAGCGTTTGTGGAAATTCGTCCCCTTAGGAGGTACAATCCACTTATAAAATAATACAACGGATTTGTATGCGAAAGTACGAAATATATGCGATAACCGAGATCAATTACAGAGGAAAGTTATTCTTAAATTGTGAACAGTGCGGAATATTTTGAAAAGAAACGAGTGCAAGTGTTACAAAATGTCTAACACTCGAGATATTTTCCTACGATGATTAATCATCGGATACAAACGTCTTGAGCTTTGTGAATCTATGAGAGAAACAAACATTTTTTTCACCAAGTGACGTTTACCAACCAATCATCTTTCTCTCTTCATAGATGCAATCACAAATCATCTTTCTCTCTTCATAGATGCAGTCACGAATCATCCTTCTCTCTTTATAGTTGCAGTAACTCCTTAAATAGTCACTATTTTCAAAAACATCTCAAAATCGAAAATGGCCCACCTTTATCTTTGCCCCCGCCTCCCCCAGCCGATGACTGTCATAAGCAGCTTTTATTACACTCCATTTCACGTAATAACCACCTTTCTCAAAAAAACTGAAATCCAATTAACGTTCATCTATTCAAAATTGTTTTTGATGCCAAAGCGGAAGGTGCGTTCTTTGGAAATAATTTTCCAACAATAAAGCAATCGATTTCAGTTGAACTAACAACCATAAAAGCTTGTCTAACTTTCAATTTCCTTTGAAGTTTAAAAACCGCCCAAAAAAGTAATTTAATTGCCGACGAAGCCGACCTTTTTGTTATAATGCACAAAGACCGAATTCTGTTCTATAAATTACCCCCCCGTATTATAGTTATTAAGCGGGCGACTTCGACAGGTCTTTGTACCTCGTAAAATAATAACCATCGCGTCGGCTATGGAAAATGAAATTCGATTTTGTTTAACAAACATCGGAGAAAATCGGAGAAACTCCCAAACACAAATAATGGAAGATTTGATATATTAGATTCTTAGCATTTTTATATTGGCGATGGCGACGTGAAATGAGATTTTGTTGAAGTGGAAGCCATAATAACGGCTCCACTCGTGATAAATCGAATTTATGCTAATTATATTCATAGGTAATTACATTCGCGCATTGCGTTATTGTCGATAGTGGGGTGATAAATTTCTCAATAAAATTAACTTATTAGGGACCATTCGCACTAATTTCCGGCAGTAGGTTCGCTTTAAATTGTTTATACAGGAATGTCTCAGTCATAATAGCATTGTATTCGGATAGCTTAGTACAGAAAATCGAGAAATTCGACTTTTTAAAAGAGGGACCCAAAACTCTCTCTAACAGAGCGCTCCTGGTTCGCATTACTCGAGATCTGGAAAAAGACAGAGGCGCCTATCGCGCACTAGGTACAGACGATACGGTAGACAAACGACAGAGAATATCACTCAACTTAATGACAAACACATTATTATTATATTTTGACATTGAATTCGAAGTTTCGTAAAATAATCCACACAACAAAAATTAAAATTTGTATGACATCAAATTTCGAGTTTGTGTTGTATTTAAAAAAATCAAATTGTTTTCCAAAGTGCAGTTTTTAAGTAACAATTTTTCAGTTTTAGGATCATTTCAGAAAAAAATATACAGAATGATTCAAAATTTAATGAATATGTTTCAGGAGCGCATCATTGGGGTCAAAATGCGACTTTTCCTGTCTATAAAAATGTTCCTACAATACACCATCTCTGAGCTGCAGTCATCGTAAGCCGCACACAAGAAAAATCGACTACGTCAAATCAAAAATTTCAGGATAAAGTGTTACTATCTTGAAGATGACAGATTAACTATCGAAACGCATTAGGGTAACCATTGTTGTGTTTTTTAACCCTTCTTGGTTTCAAGGGACAAGATTTGTATTTCAATTTTTGAAGATAATCAAGGACCAGTTCGTTCCACCTCATCTCAAATTATGACCACTCTAAATCTAAAAATTTGAAAGCGCCTATTTTTTAATCATTTTTTGCTTCAAAAAATAAGAATAATCTTAGCCGAGTCGATGAGTCTTTTTGGCAGAAATGCTGCATCAACCGACTTTTAATTTGAACACCATCTCCCGATACCAAAAATTGAAACACAGAACTTGTCCCCTGAAACCAAGAAAAATTAAAAAACACAACGCGTTTCGACAGCCAAAGCTGTCATCTTCAGAGAGAAACTGGAGTTTCTGCAGTTTCTCTCTGAAGATGACAGCTTGACTAGTCGAAAACGCATTAGAGCAACCTTTGTTGTGTTTTTTAATTTTTCTTGGTTTCAGGGGACAGGTTCTGTGTTTCAATTTTTGAAGATAACCAAAGACCAGTCCGTTCCATCAAACAAACAAAAAATCCCGATACCAATCCAATCGAAAACGTTTGGGACGTAGCTTCGGCGAACACTCCACACGCGCGGCCACATCTCATGTTTCTTTGGCCGCAGTTTTGACTTTTAAATCTTCCCGAATTTTTTGTCCGCCTCGTCTGCTTGCTGAATTAGTCGCTGCTTTAGTTTGTAAGAAAACAATTTCCATTTTTCCACGTGCACGTAAACCAAAACGTTAATAGAAAAATCTGCTATCCCTAAGGTAATATCCCAGTGTAACGAGCTCTTTGAGCTTGGATTTGCGGCCTGTTATACATTTTGTGTTTTTATTTGTGTTAGTTTTTTCTCATTCCAGTTATTCAGCTCGTTGAATTTCCATTTACGCCGCTGCACCTTTTCTACTTACAATAATAATGCAGCGGTTGGCGTACGTGTAACGCTGTAAATCGCACACGTTGTACTAATTTTCTACGTTTCTCTTGTTTACAGTCATAACAATAAATGACGTTGCATCCCCGTTGAAGTAAAATATTAATACGTCGAATTTATCTGGCGAGTTCTCGGACATGTTCCGCATATTGGCGGAAGAATCGTCCATTGTTCGATTGTTGGGGATGAAAACGGAATAATTATATATCTAAAATTAATGAAGTTTTGAACAGTGCAATCAATCGAATGGGTTTAACAATTTTACAAATATAACGTAAAAGGGGAATTAATTGCAACGTATGAATTAACTATTCCATTATAGATTCAATTTTTTCAAGGCGATTCGTTCATTTGTGTGCTGTTACGAGATTGATTCTTATAAAATAATTCAAGGGGTTTTATGCATTTATTTCACGCGTTCACACGATTCGATTTTAGTTAATCAATTTTTGTGGAGCAATCAAAAGATAATTGCTGCGACAAACGAGAATTTCAATTTGTGTTGGTCAATTTAACATTAAAGAAAAACTCACTCAGTCAAACTTTCTTCAAGTAATAAATCATCAATGGCCTTCGGATGAGTTGAAATGTGTTTGAAAGCTGCATCAACGTTCGATTTCTCGTGCACTTGAACCGAAAACCTCACCGATTTTAATTGATACCAAAGTTGATCAATTAAAATCGAATGTTGATAACAAAAGAGGTATAATGAAAGAGAGAGATACTAACGATGATAAATACTAAACTGTAATATAATCATTTGAAGAACCTATTAAACCGATTTTCCTCGTATCTTCCAAAAACGATATTATTCATAAGGTGGCCAAATCACAAAAAAAATTCTTCACCTTGGTTGGTGTCTACTTTTGGGATCTAGAGATAAGAAATTGGTGTATTTGTTCGCAAAGCACTTCAACTCGGTGCGTAGTACTTCTGCATTTTTTGTTTCATTTAAATTAGAATCTATTAAATCGATTTTCCACGCATCTTCCGAAAACGGTATTATTCATAGGTGATAACTGAACCCGCTTTGCGGACAATTTACACGGCGAATACTTGAGTGGCGAGCAGTACAAAATACAGTGGGAGACTATACAGTCGGAAGACATCGTAGAGGATGTCCGCAAGGGGGTGTATTAATCTCCCTTGTATAGGTTAATCATAGTGGAATGACCTTATTCGAAAACTTAACGACCTGGGTCTTCACACAATTAGCCACGCAGATCATGTAACCATTCTGCTTACATATGCAAGTTGTTGGCGATGGCCATAGTTTCTCTATGGACTCAATAGGTAGGTAGTACTAAGAGTCACACGCTTGACGTCCATGAATTCTTTAGTACTTACTTGTCGGAACATTTGTTAGCATTCGAGTTGGATATACCAAACTGACGAGATCTAACAAGATCGAAACCGATCTTTGGTTTCCAAACTTTGAATCTAATAAATGTTCAAACCTATTGGTCTGTGCATTAGAATTCTGCTTACAGGTAAGCACGGAGAAGTACTCTTCGAGTTAATGCAAGATTCCCTAAATATAGTCGAGAAATGCTGTAAAGCATTCCCTAACAGTGAACTCTGCAAAAATGGAAATGGTTCTTTTCCCGAACAAAAGGAAATTAGCACGACTAAATTTGATAAACTCATGGAAACGTACAACTTGGATAGCAAATCCAGTTAAACTTGACAGCAAACTAGAGCTGGCAGTACCACATTGAAAATAAACTAAATAAAGCAACAAGATCTGGCCGTGGGGCCATGGAGAGGTCTTGTGGGTTATCCCCTAAGATGGCCTTTTGGCTAAACATGCCAGACATTAGACCAATTGTAAGCTATAGAGTTATAGTTTGGTGGCCAAAGACAAAATGCATCACTATAAAATAACAGTTAAATCACATTCAGGCTAGCGCCTCTGGTAGTAACAGGAGAAAAATCTACTCCAACAGCAGCTATGGAAGCGATCTTGTGTTTGTCACCTCTCGATATATTTCTTAAGGGGGCAACTCTTGGTTTGCGAGTGGGAGGAATGTGGAATATGCCAGAAAAAAATGATGGGCCACCGGCGCCTAATAGAGAGGGCGCTCTAAAAAGCATCCATTCTGGGTGCGCCGATGGACCATCTACCAGAGAAGTATAACTTCACAAAATCCTACCCTATTAAAATGGATAAACTACGGGCAAGAATACCAGACGTAAGTGTTTACACGGATGGATCACGGGCACGGGAATATGAATCTTTTAGGAAGACTTAAACCTAAATGTGAGTATTAAATTAGATACGAGTGTTACCTTTTACATTTCGGGACTAGAGAACAAAAACAAATATTAATCAACGAAAATCACTTTATTGTTTTTCAAAATATTCCCCATGAAGATCTATACACTTTTGCACGCGTTTGAACCAATTGTCGAAGCACTTTTGCCACTCTGATTGAGCTATCTCCAAAACATGCATTCTGAATGCAGCAACCGCTTCTTCAGGTGTCAAAAAATGTTGACCTCTCAGTTTGTTTTTTACGTACGGGAATAAAAAGAAGTTATTCGGTGCCAAGTCAGGACTATACGGCGGATGACTCATCAAATCGATGTTTTTGGGTGCTCAAAAATGCAGTTGTGTTTGAGACGATGTGTGAGAGCTCGCTTTGTCGTGGTGAAGAGTGATCCGTCGGCGGTTGGTTTTCCTGATTTCTTGGAAGACAACTGGCAAACAAATGGTTGTGTACCACTCAGAATTGACTATTCTGCGCTGTTCTAGTGGTTGCGACATGTTCAGTTTTTCCGAAAAAACAGGCGACCATTTGCTTGGAAGTGCTTCGTGCGCGAACAATTTTTGTTGGATTTGGCTCATCTTGAAACATCCATACAGTCGACTGCCTGTTTACTTTCGGGCTCATACGCGTAAATCCACGATTCATCACCTGTCACGATGTCATAGACGTGTTTCAAGTACCGCGATCGTATTTATTGAGCATTTCTTTCAACCAATCGACACGAGTCTTTTTTAAGCGATTGACAAATTGTGTGGGATCCAACGCGAACAAATTTTGTTGACGAAATGTTTATGCAATATTAAATGTATGCTGGTCCCACTAATGCCTAAGGTTGTCTCAATCTCACGATAGGTCACATGACGATCTTGCAATATCAGTTCGCGCACAGCATCAATGGTTTTCGGAACAACAACTGATTTTGGACGACTTTCACGAAATTCGTCTTGGAGCGAACTACGACCACGATACCATCGATAAACATTGGTCCTCGATGGAGCTTCATCGCCAAAAATTGAATTAATTTTCTCCATGCACTGTTGCTGGGTTAATCCACGTCGAAAGTTGTAAAAAATAATCGCACGAAAATGCCAGATGCCATGGGCCGAAATGAATCTTTTAAGTTACTGTAAACAACACAAATAGCGCTCGTATGTCAAAACGTTCTGAGTACGTATAACCTCAAAAATGTCCAACTTTACGATAGAGCTATCAGTTGCCAGATTGCAACACTAGGGTTGCCAAATCCCGAAACATAAAAGGCAACCCTCGTAGATACTGTAGCGTGTTATCTTATCGGTTCAAAAATTAAAACTTCGTGAATTGTAAACACTTTATTTTAAACTTATGTCAAAACACCACAATTATAATTCACTTAACTACCAGACTATCTGATTAACTAACTAATCAACTGACTAACTAATCCACTGACTAACTAATCCACTGACTAACTGATTTCCCGAGGGAAAGAAGACCGCGTATTTATAGGTACCGTTCCGGCTTCTAGAACGAAACTTCGTACAGATACGAGTTATGACTTGCGGAAACATCTAGAGTGCTTATCTGCCGTATGATTCATTATCGCGGCCGCTTCCCTATTCAAATGTTTCTAGAGAGTTTCTTACACAATCACTAATACAAATCTTATAACTACAAATTGTTACAATACTCAACAACCTTCCAAGAGAAGATGTTGGGAATTTTATATAGCGCCGAGCAATTGACGCAATTGATCATTACAGGAAAATATATCCAAATATAGACGAACAGCCAGGCAGCCCTTGAGGTGCTAAGGAATGTAAAAACAAACTCAGCGTTGGTATGGAACTGCCACCTAGTTTTAGAAAGTCTACCCCATGAGAATAAAATTGATCTAATATGGATCAAAAGACATTCTGGAAAAGAGGGCCACGAACGTGCTGATAAACAGGAGAGGAGGGGTCCGGAGGGAGAATTCGTTGAACCAGAACTAATCCTTTCCCTAGCTACATCAACCGTAACTTAACGAAGAAATCCATCGTAAACACAAAGCCCAATGGGCGTCCAATAGCAACATGCCGACAGACTCACGCATTCATTGGAATACCGTGCAGGGTAAGGGCCTACAACTTTCAAGAAACAACCTCAGGAAATTTGTAGGGATTTGGACAGGTCACTGCCGATTAAACAAGCATCTTCACAGAATGGGAATCATAAACGACCCGAGCTTCAGAATGTGTTTATAATATGAGAGTGTAGAGGGCATGATGTGGTACTGCCCGGCACTAGCATCAATCAGAGGATCCACGCTGCGAGAGTTATGGTCTAGTGTGACCAGTTTGAGAGAGGCGCATCCAAGCGAGGTTCTTTAGTTTCTAAACAAGGCTGGGTGGCTGAATGCCAAACCCGCCTCAATTATGGGGATAGCAAAAATGATCTTGGTCAAGGGTGGTTGTGGAATGTAAAACGTGTGCCTTACATTAAATTTTTGAATATGTTTTGTTGTTTCAGAATCTCTTAAGTTTTTTTCAATTTATTTAACATTTCTTCGGCCCAGTTTGGAAATATTTAAATTTTTATGGTTTGTTGTTATGTTTTTTTCAATTTATTTAACATTTCTTCGGCCCAGTTTGGAAATATTTAAATTTAAATGTTAAATAAATTGAAAAAACATAAACAACAAACCATAAAAATTTAAATATTTCCAAACTGGGCCGAAGAAATGTTAAATAAATTGAAAAAAAGATAATATTTCCGGTCAATAAGGGTCTACCATAAAGAATAGAATCTGTCAAGTCATTATGCTGAAATTTTTTAATCCAGTTTTTAAATCATGCCTCTTACCACACAGCCCAAAATTGAAGCCTATTTTTGAATGGGTGCGCTAGTTAATGGAAATTGGCAATACAGTCAACGTTTGTGTTTGGACAATTTTTGACAGTACTTCCCAAACGTGGCAATTTTATGAGTGCCTTACAAATTGTGTTGAAGTGTTTCGCGAAACTGGTTGTGTGACTCATTAAAAAGGTGCTGGTAGACCAAGAGTTCGTACAGAAGTTGTCAATGACGTTCGTCAACGTATGGAAGAGGAGCCTGCTAAAACCTTTGAAACGTCTTTCTCAGGAAATTGGACTTTCTTATGGAACATGTCAGAAGATTTTAAAGAAAGACTTGAACATGCATCCATATAAAGGCGCGTACTGACTTGAATGTGCAGGCGTTGAGTCCAAGCGCATACACATGCATATGCATGTGCACCAACTTCGGAACATTTGTAGAAATTTATTGCCTCGCACGCATGTGTGTTCTTTCACTCCTTTCCGGTCATTCGTGCATGCCTTCTCAAAAATAATTATTATTTTTTGTTTTACATTATTTATCCACCGATTATATTTATCGGCCATTTTATCCCAAGCATCTGCCTTTTTATTTTTAGGAGGAATGGAAGCAATGTTTTGTATCCCCCAAAATGGGATGTTGTTCGTGCAAAGCAATTAATTGTAAGCATTCTTCATTAAACTACTCCATTCTGCCTTTATTGAAACCGTTATTTGGCAAGAACTCTTCACAGTAAGGAACACTGTTCATTCTGGTGCATACGTTAAGCTACTGTAGATTTGCAGATTAAGAAAAATCCGTCCATACTGAGCACACATGCACGATATATTTCTTTTGAGAGGAGCCAGAGACCGACAGCCGTCGGCTCAGGCCATGCGCGTTCGCGGTCGCTCGCGAGAAGTTAAACATGCTCTGAGTCATTGTAAATGGCACGTCCAGATTTGAATGCGAATGTGCATTTGCTTCGACTCAGCGCATGCACATTCAAATCAGTTTCCGCCTTAAGATGCAAGCATATCAAGCTTTTCTGCCCGCAGATCACTTCAAACGCCTTGCTTACTGCCATTGGTTTCTCAATAATTTAATGAATGACGATCTTCCGGACTTAACTTTTTTTCTGACGAAGCGTGGTTCCACCTTTCGGGATACATCAATTCTCAAAATATGCGAATGCGGAGCAATGATAACCCTCATGTTTTTACTGAATCGCCACTACATGCTCAAAAAATTGGAGTTTGGATGGCAGTTTCTCGCAGAAGAATAATTGGGCCAATTTTTTCCGATTTCACCGTCAACGCAGAAAGGTACAGACACAACTTTTTGGCTGAATTTGTGCAACAGTTAAACGATGAAGAACTTCGGTACGATTATTTCCAGCACGACGGTGCAACAGCACATACTACACAAGAAAATATTGCTTTCCTCCGCGAGTTTTTTGATGACCGGCTGATAAGTTTGCATATAGAAGTTGAGTTTCCTCCAAGATCACCTTGTTTGATAATTATGGACTACTTTATATTTCCTTACTTACAAGATTTTCGCAACTCCGGTAAATAATTTCCAAGAACTGCAACAAAGAATTGTTCAGCAATGTGCAACCATAACGCCAGAAATGTTGCAAAACGCTTTTCACAGCATGAGGAGGCGCGTCAACTTGTGCATCTGAACAAAACGAGGGACATTTCCAACAATTACTGTAATTTTAGTTTTTCTTGTTACTCCGTTATTTTATAATTTGTAGTTCATTATTGTTTTATAACTGAAATAAATAGGTATGAAATTTGTAGGTTATTGATGATGTCAGTGTGACAGGGACATAATTATTTCAAACGTAAAGTAAGACGCACGTTTTACATTCCACAACCACCCTTGACCAAGATAATTTTTGATATCCCGGTACAATGGATCCGGAAAGGGTAGCCTGAGTGCTGGCCTAAATTCTGGTCTGGTGGCCAGCCTGAGAGAAGCGCATCCAAGCGACGTTCTTCAGTTTCTAAACAAGACTGGGTGGCTAAATACCAAAGACGTCTCAATCATGGAGATAGTACAATGAGCTTGGAAAGGGTAGCCTGAGTGCTGGCCTAAATTCTAGGCAACCCACCCCAAATCCACATTCTATGTGTGACAATTATGAACGATACCAAATCTAATTTTAATTTAAGTTCACTCCTAATTTCGATTTTCCACGCAGCTTCCGAAAATCGTATTATTCATAAGGTGACATTATGAATAGTACCGTTTTCGGAAGATACGAGGAAAATCACAATTAAACTTCATTCAAAATCAGTTTTAATCCCTTGCTGCCTAGCTTATCTTGGACGGTGGTTACTTATCATTATATAATTATTATCCTTATTATTATTGTTTGCTTTGCAAATCTAATTTTAATTTAAGTTCACTCCTAATTTCGATTTTCCACGTAGCTTCCGAAAATCGTATTATTCATAAGGTGACATTATGAATAGTACCGTTTTCGGAAGATACGAGGAAAATCACAATTAAACTTCATTCAAAATCAGTTTTAATCCCTTGCTGCCTAGCTAATCTTGGAGGGTGGTTACTTATCCTTATATAATTATTATCCTTATTATTATTGTTTGGCTTAGATTCAAAATTGTTTCTTGAAGCGAACTTAGACACCAACGAACGTTTTGTTATCTTCTTCATTCGGAGCTGTGCTGTCTTTAAGCGTAGGCTATCTCCATGACAGCCTACGCTTAAACATCAGAAATTGGACAGGACTGGGAGAAGAGCAACTGTTCCGAGTTGCGAGAGATAGAGAACGAATTAACAAAGTTATCTCCATGACAACTTCGTTAATTCGTTCTCTATCTTTCGCAAATCGAACAGTTGCTCTTCTCACAGTCCTGTCCAATTTCTGATGTTTGGTAGCAACGATAGCTTGCATCTTCTGCCCCCAACTTTTCCCTGGATGATCAGGTGGAGAATGTGAGTATTTGGTACCTGGTGTTACGTGACCAAAATAGCTAACCTTTCTTGATTTTATGGTGCTCAGGAGTTCCTGATCTTTATCAAGCTGTCTGAGAACTTCTTCAATATTAGTATGTGTAGTCCAAGAGATTTTGTTATAGAACAGATGAAAATAGTTTCAAATATAATCTTAGCTAATCTTAGTTGTCTCCTACTGGGTCAATCGCCGTATTGACCAGTTTGTCAGTTCTGGTTAGCTTGCGAATAAGAGCAGTGAAACAAACTCTGGTGTAAACAAAGAACAAGACAACGCAGTTTCAGTGCCCACTGTAACCATCTTTGTCTGTCCTTGGCGAATTCCAATTATTATTTCGTTTCGTTTACGATGCTCAAATCGAACTAGTAAATTTTCCAATGCTTGCACCATACAGTTGTTACAGCATCTGCACATATTCAACAAGATGCGTCTTAATTAAATTAACAAGCCCGTGTTAACCTCCTCACTTCGCTCGTTTATGCCGAAGATGTAAATTGGGAATATTTTATAAGCTTAAAGCCAACTCAACATAATTACATCCTCATTCAAAATACCCGAGAGATGGTGCCCTAAGTAATATCTTGCAGAAAGTTTCAATGCAGTCAAAACATTAGACGCCATAAACCAATTAGGAGGAACACTGTAAGCCCTCATAAATACAAATGAAAAGCGCCGTGATGGAGTAAATTACACGGCAAAATAATTACATTAGATACTTTTCCCTGAATGCCGAATGTAAAGCAACAAAACGCTCGAAAATTCGACTTGGACTTTGATGTAGAAAACCCAATGAATTACGCTCTATTATGTAATTAACTCTTCGTCGACTACACAATACCAACCTGAATGTTTTAAAAACCAACACATTAGTTAGTTGTATCGTGTATCAGCATATTTATGTATTTCAAAATAATAAGTTATTGGATTTTTTTTATTTACTTAATATTATTGTTCTTTTGGAAATTTCGACATTTCGGATGGGGGCTAAACTTGGTTTCGCATGACCATTACGGGTTACCAACATGCTCTATTGTTAACATTGGAGCATGCTGGTAATGTTAACATTAGAGCATGTTGGTAATGTTAACATTAGAGCATGTTGGTAATGTTATCATTAGAGCATGTTGCTAATTCAAAATCGCGTGATGGTATGATTTTATTAACAATAAATATTAGATTCGTGTGTGACAATTATGAACAATACCAAATTTAATTTTGATTGAAGTTCGATTTTCCACGCATCTTCCGAAAATCGTATTATTCAGCATCCCACCAATCATAAATATAAAATGCTAGGTCAGTTTGACAGCGTTTATTTAAAAATATTTCCAATACTCTGACTTGTTTACTAGGGTGGCTTCGAACTACGCTGCACAGATACTATTACTTCCTAGATTTAAGCTGTCACTTCGCCAAAAGCTGCCTAAGTTTTTTTTGCTTTCGAGATAAATCTGCGACTCTAAATTTAAAAGCCATTATGCAAATAATGCCATTGATCGTATTTGCTCCATGTCACTAATGTCTGATCTGGTGGCGGTTCCGGCAACCTCACACTTATTTTTTCGACCTCTGAAGATCTCAATATCTCACGAAGATCACCCGCTGACTGTTTCATTTGAACACCCGAACACCCAAACGGAGGCAAATGATTTCTTTGACCAATAGAAATATAAAAATGAAACTTCTTTAATCAGTTAAATGAAATCATAAACTTTTGCCGCTCAAGATGAGAAGTGGCGAGGGCACAGAAAAACGAATTTTACAGGAGATTTGTATGTAGCAAGGATGGCAACTTTTTCGAGCAATAAGATACCATCTTCCAATCTAAAACCGGACACCTACCTATTTCTCGGAACGTATCCTTTATTGTGTTTCGAGAGAAACGGGAATCCTGATCGGAATCTTAATGGACGGACTGACCTGAATTTACACAATTAAAACGACGGACGAAACGTTATCGAATTCCAAACGGCAAAATTAAGTGAATTATATTCTTCTATTGGATAATGCTGTTAAAAGATGAACGCCGATAGGGACTCGTTTTACAGTTGCGCTAATTTAATAAGAGGCACCAACGACTTAGATCGCTAATTTATTCTTGGTGTCTGGAGCAGCGTCTGGCCTTTGGAACGTTGCGTCCGCCTGTTAAATATCAACCATCGGGGGCCTCTTGTGCAGACTTGTATCATCCCGTTGATTAATAAATGGATATTGATCCGTTTTTCGACGCGCTGCTTGGCTCTGCGGATTTTAATTTCGACTTTGAAAGAGAGGCCGAAGCACAAAGGCGAATAAGGTGATCTTACGACGAATTTTGATTGATTACCCAATGAAAATTAAATTACGAAGGTGTGTTGGTCTTTGCTAAAGTTGAGCGCGGCCAGTTTTGTTCTAATCGCGATAAATCCACACTAGTAAGTTATTTATTATTTTTATACTGAATTGAAACTCAATATATTTGAAAGATATATAGCACATTTAGAATCTGAAATATTAAAAAAGGCCGAAATTTTGAGAAAAAGTCAACACTTTTAAAAAAGTTGACATTTTCAAAAATAGTCGAATGTTTTAAAAACCTAATTTACGAAATTTTTAAGAGGTGGATATTTTAAAAAAAACAACTAAAATGTTTATGAAAAATCGAGTCATAATTTTAAAAAATCAAAATTGACAAAAAAACAGCAGATACGTTTCCGCAAGCGATAATCTTGTACGGAGGTCCGTTCTAAAAAACCGGAACAGGTATAAATACGCGGTCGTCTTTCCCTCAATTGGTTAGGTAATTAGTCAGATAGTCTGATAATTAATGTGAATTATAATTGTAGTGTTCCGAAATAGGTTGGAAATAAAGTGTTTACAATTCACGAAGTTTTAATTTTCGAACCGATAACGCCCAACAGTATTCTATCAACTTTGAATACAAAATTAATGTTTTGCTAATAATTTGTATTTCCAAAAATTCCCTTCACTTGTCGTTCAGACGTTTTTGTAGGTATTAAAGCGCCGAATTCGATTTCAAAAGGGCCTCCTTAAAGTGGCCCAGTTTTCCAAAAGGGGAACAGTTAATTTGTAAGCACGGCGACGGCTCGAGTGTAAAAATAGCGGCAAGAAAATTGGCATTGTGCAAAAATGGTATTCGGAGGTAAAAGCAAACAAGATTGATCGATAGGGAGCGTCACAGAATGACAAGGTGGTGACTGCTTCCCAATACGAAATTGTTACTTCTCTCGCGTAAGTGAAGAGTCGTTTATCTCAATGTCGTTTGTATTAGAAACCGAAGGAATCCATATTTCAACGGCGCCAATTCCAGAGGTGGGATAACAAAACCTTAAGATGCTAATGCTGAGACGCCGAACCATTTTGATTGACAATCGTCTGTCCATCTTATATACTCGCTTTTTTTGGAGAGGGGTAAAGTTGTGGTCTCGCGTCACCATCGACTACTGTCACCATCGACTACGTCACCATCGACTACATCACCATCGACTACGTCACCATCGACTACGTCACCATCGACTACGTCACCATCGACTACGTTCACCATCGAATACGTCACCATCAGACGACTACTAGCATCCAGTTAGTTTCCTAACAAGATTGGGTGGCTTAATGAATAGACCAAGGACGTCTCAATCACGGGAATAGCACAATGGGCCCGAAAACGGTGGCCTAAGTGCTGGCTTAAACTTTTAGGCAACCCACCTCAAATCTAGAAGCATCCAAACCACAAATATAAAAAGTAGTTCAGTTACTTTTGAATATTTCCAATATTCTGACTTATTTACTAGTGTGGGTTCGCAACTGCAACACTACATATTTCCTAGACTTTCGAACTACGCTACATATTTCCTAGTTTTTCGAATTACATTACATATTTCCTGGTTTTAAGTTTTCACTTCGGTCGGCAGTCTCTAAGACTCCCTACTTTTTTAATTTTTTCTCAAAATCACATAGGACAATTTTTTGTTGCCCCTAAACTAAATGAGGGGGGCGATTACCTCTTTAATATTCATTGGAAGCCATTTCGTAAAATATATCAGCAAAAACATTTATCTCGAGAATATCTTTATACCGGCCCATTTGATATGCAATAATATTCATGAGACGAGATTGATTAATGTGTTCTCCGGCTGCGTTAAAATGACAAACATTTTTCAACATCGCTTTTGAAAAGGAGAGCCTTGAACGGGCCGAAAATAAGAGCAACTAAGGCTTTAATAAAACTTCTAAATGACGGAGGCGAATATTTTAATAATTACGAAGCGAAATTTCGAACCGAATATGGCGAGCCGAGGATCCTTAAACCCTTGTCTTGTTCGTTTTTTATTATTTATAATGTTGTAATTGGGAAAGTGAAAGACGACGGTTTAATCAAAAAATATCTTGAAGCGAAACCTAACTAATTATCTCTGGCTTTGTTAATTTATATCGTCTGCTGGAGACGCAATACTTAAGAGAGGTTTTTAACTTAATTACTATTATTAAATTACGTCGTTGGATGAGTAACGTGTAAAACAATAACAAAAAATTCAAGAAAAAGATGCGAGTAATTTTTAATTACAAAAGAAACACAGTAGGCAGAGGCTGAGATAAAGAGATCAGTGATGAGCACAAAACGCAATATCCGGGGTTTCCATATTTTCATTGTTACGGATAAAATGCTTCACACTTTGTTTTAGAAGCTTTGATAGCAAATTCGACCTAATATTTTGTTTATTATCATCAGCTGTGAGATGTACCCATACACTTTCTTCATTTAAATAAAATACGACCTAGTCTGCAATAGAATACGACCTAGTCTGCAATAGTGTAGTCCTCTGAACGTTTCAGTAGTATGGCGTGGCTGCTAAGCGCCAGTGGGTCAACTACCTAAACGTTAAGAGGGGTGCAGTCTAGCTCGTACTTGTAGGGATATGGACAGGTCACTGTCGATTAAACAAACACCTCCACAGAATGGGAATCATAAACGACCCGAGCTGCAGAGGGTGCTTAGAAGAAGATGAGAGTGTCGAGCACGTGATGTGTCACTGGCCGGCACTAGCACCAATCAGAGGATCCACGCTGGGGGACTTCTGGCCTAGTGTGGCCAGTTTGAGAGAGGCGCATCCAAGGGACGTTCTTCAGTTTCTCAACAAGGTTGGGTGGCTGAATGAATGACCAAGGACACCTCAATCACGGGGATAGCACAATGGGCCCGGAAAGGGTGGCCTAAGTGCTGGCCTAAATTTTTAGGCAACCCACAACGAATCCAGAATCCAGAATGCAGTCTAGCTCGTATCCCATTTGGAAAATGCTTCATGGGGCTACTCCATTGTTTCTTTTACATACTGATAGATGGCGCTATACGTAGGAATGTGTGGTTACTAGATGAGACGCCACAAAAGATATTCCAGTAAAATGAAACAAAATTTATTTTTAAACTGAATTGAAGAAAAATTGAATTGAATTAAAACTGAATTGAAATTGAATTGAATTGAAGAAAGATTAAACCGTCATCTACTAATATTTTGACAAATCAACAACATTTGTTTTAAGATCGATGTCATCACCAAGATCATTTTTTGTGGTCATTATCTCAGTCATCCAGATTCAGTGTCGCCACAAATCACATGAACAAATTCTAGTCTACGAAGAATTTTAGCACACACCTTCAACGGCAAGAAATTTAATAATAATAATGCGCTGCGCAACGTGCGGATGAACCTCTTGCTCACTCATTGTATTTACAACTGACGAAAGCCGAGAACGGAATTCGCTTGAGCACAGAAAGTCACGTGTTATACCCATCTAATGTGTCCATATATATACATACACCTAACGTGTCCATATACATACATACACCTAACGTGTCCATATATATACATACACCTAACGTGTCCATATATATACATACACCTAACGTGTGTATGCGCACACTCCCAACGCCCTTATGGCGACATGATAGGAATTCCGGTTCATATTTGATTTAGGCTCGTACGTCTACAGCCGACACTTGTTAACCCCTAAAATAAGGGGCTGCGTTTCAAGAGTACCCATTTGGTCGCACAATGCATCCCCTGCCATAAAGTGTGTTAAGTTTAGAATCTTTTGTCCTATAAATGCATCTGCACGTGGGGCATCCATCATCTCGTGTTTTGCATTATTGCCAAGTGCAAGACTTGATGAAATCACGCGTAACAGAAATTTTGTTGGATTACGTTTCGCGTGAAATTGCAAACAACGTCATTTATATTTTAAATGTAACGTCAGCCTTAAATCGTTTAAGTATACAGGAAGATTTGTCGAGTTTACGTCGACAAATATCTCGAAAGTCACCTCTGATCTATGTGAAGTTATTAATGCAAAATATACAAGAATGGTTTGTATCCTCGCAGTGAGACATTTTTTCACAAACTTTGGAAAGTTAAGTTTGGTTCCGAGTTCCAAAATGTTGTGTGTTGTGCTTTTTTATAAATATCGTTTTTTAATAAATTATGTTGTATTTGTTTTTTTTTTTCACTATTTTTTAGAAATTCCCACAGTTTTCTCAAAAATTTCAAACTTGCAACAAACGAAATTAGGATCAAAATGAAAAATTTCATGTTTATGAAAAAAAATTCGAAAAAATCTACGAACTTCAAATACTATTTTAAACGCTCACAGTTTTCCCAAAAATTCCAAACTTGCTGCAGCATACGAAATTAGGATCAACACGAAAAAATTCAAAATTTATAAAAAAAGAATTTCGAAAAAATCTACGAACTTCAACTCCTTAAAAAAGGCCGAAATTTCGAATCGAGATCCAAATTTCGAATCGAGTTCCAAATTTCGAATCGAGATTCAAATTTTGAAGGTTTTCAAAATCGGAACAAATTTTAAGAAAAGGTCAAAAGTTCGAAAAGTTTATATATCAAAGAAGCTTAAATGAGAAAAATCCAAGTCGAAACGTTTAAAAGGTGACCAAAATTTCAAAGTAAAAGTTATCAAAAGTCGAAATTTTCAAAAAAGTAAAAATGTACAAGAGTCGAAATTTTCAAAAAAGTAGAATTTTTCAAAGTCATAATTTTGAAAGTGTTAAATTTTCAAAAAATGTTGAAGTTTTAAAATTAGTAAAAATTTTTAGAAGTCGAAATTGAAAAGGTAGAATTTTGTTAAAAGTCGAAATTTATAGTGAATATGGCCGAACAAGATTGAAAGACATTCTTCAGTCAAAATTTCTTTCTTGATTTCAGGTGACAAGTATTTCAATTTTCGTAGATAACCAAGAACCCGTTGCACCAAAATTAGAAAATTTGTATGAGTCTGTCAGCGGATTCAATGAATTCTCATAATCGCATCTTTTCACATCAATTCTTATTTACCATGTTCTGAAAGCTTAATGCAAAATTGGTCTTTTTCCTGTTATCAATATTAAATAAAACTTACCAAGCACAGAAATACTCCTCCATAAACAAACTAACATCTTACCTGAAACAAAAAATCGAAATAAGTCTCCTCAAATTGCTCACAAAACAACTGCTTTAGAAATGTACAAACGCAGCAAAATGCGATTTCAGCTCGAGCGAACAACTAAAATTATAAACCAGGTAACGCAATTAAGCGGAATTCTCTTCCAAGAGCAACTCTACAAGAAAATAGCCTTAAAAGTTATTTTAAATTGCATCTAGAACAATCGGGGGTAGGAAGGACTTCGAAAGCGATGTTCATTCGAATGCTTGATGCTTTCGCATCTTACATACCAATTCGGTTTTTGCTCTCGAGTCGTGGACGCTGAATACATAATAAATCTGAGGTCGGTTAAACCCCCAAGTCGTGTGGAAGCGATTAAAAATTTAAACAATTTTCGTTTTCTGCGTAAAATGAACAACTAACTAATTCAACAAACTAATTCATCAATGCACCGAATTATTATATTTAATGGTGGTGAATTTTCCGAGTTTTTTTGTAGGGGAATTTTATCACATCGATAAAAATAAGGTAAATTGAAAGCACGCGAGGTGTTTTACAAGGTAATTATGTTTGATAAATTAGAACGAAATTATCATAAAAAACAGATCGAGATTTATTAAGGGATTAGGTGTCGGATTTTGCGTCACGGTAAAGTTGCGTTTCAACCTCAATTAATATTAATAACGACGCAATAATTAACAAATTGATATAGGCGTATAACTGAGGAAAATCGTCACGACTGACCTTAGAATAATTTTAATTTTTTCCATCGAAACTGATTAGGAATATCACTTGGTATACTTTAACAAGTTTTTATTTGATAGTTACAATCCCCCATGTTATGGAGATTAAAATTATGATAATATTCCGAGCCTGAAATTGTTACGTGATTGATTCTTCCTTGGACATTTATGATTGTTAGACATTTTTGGAACAGAATTGCAATGTGTACAAATAAAGTAAAAATGTTTTTTTTCGTGAGCCCTCAATAGTACAAAAAATCTTCCCACATTTAAAACCAACCAGTAGAATAACAACAATTGCAAAATTCTTCATCTGTTGAGATTAAATTCAAAACTATTTTTACAATTTCTAGGCAAAGACCTCCGTTGCTGTCTAAATTCGCTTCAAAGAGCAATTTATTATCTAAACAAAAGTCCTTAGGATCAGTAAACACCCTCCAAAATGAACGAAAGAGTAAGATAATTACATCTAATCTTGACTAAAATATGCTCTAATTGCAATTTTCCTCACTTCTTCCGAAAACAGAATTATTCAGAGACTGATCATTTTATATAATACCGTTTTTGGAAGATGCCTGAAATATCAAAAATCAGAGTCAACTTCTGCTGTAATTAACCTTAAAATCAGTCAAGGCAGCAAGAAAATCAAATCTAATCTTGACTGAAATATACTCTACTTTGAAATTTTCCTCACATCTTCCAGAAAACTGTATTATTCATAACGTGACTATTTTGAATAACTTAGTTTCGTAGCATGACCAATTTAAATAATACTGTTTTTGGAAGATGCTTGAAAAATTAAAGCTTACAGTTAACTTCTGCTGGAATTAACTTTAATCAAAGTCAGTCAAAAAAGCAAGAAAATCAAATTTATTCTTGACTGCAATATACTCTAATTGCAATTTTCCTCACATCTTCCGAAAACGGTATTATTCATAGCATGACAATTTGAATAATACCGTTTTTGGAAAATACGTGGAAAAGCAAAATTCAGAGTGAACTTCTGCTAGAATTCACTTAGGTCAAAGTAAAAAAAACAAGAAAATCAAATCTAATCTTGATTGAAATATACTTTACTTGCAATTTTCCTCACATCTTCCGAAAACGGTATTATTCATGAGGTGACTATTTTGAATAATTCGGTTTCATAGCATGACCAATTTGAATAATACCGTTTTTGGAAGATGCGTAGAAAATTAAAACTCAAAGTGAACCTCTGCTGAAATTAACGTCAATCAAAGTCAGTCAAAAGGCAAGAAAATTAAAATTAGTCTCGGCTTAAATATAATTTAATTGCAATTTTTCTCACATCTTCCTAAAACCGTATTATTCATACGGTGGCCATTAGGAATAATACCGTCTTCGAAAGATGCCCGGAAAATCGCAAAACTCGCGAGAACTTCACTTAGGATAAAGCTAAGGTAACCTAGAGAGCAAAAGAATCAAATCTAATCTTCACTAAAATATACTTCAATTGCAATTTTCCTCACATTTTACAAAAACGGTATTATTCATAAGAGACCCATTTTAAATAATTCGGTTTTTGGAAGATGCGTAGAAAATCGATATTCAGAATAAACTTCTATTAGAATTAACTTCAACTTTAGTCAAGAGAGCAAGAAAATCAAATCTAATCTTGACTGAAATATACTCTAATTGCAATTTTTTCACATCTTCCAAAAACCGTATTATTCATAAGGTGACCATTATGAATAATACCGTTTTCGGAAGATTCCTGGAACATGGAAGTTCAAAGTGAACTTCAATCAGAATGAACTTCAGTCAAGCAAGAGAATCAAATCTAATTTTGACTGAAATATACTTCAACTACATTTTTTTTCATATCTTCCAAAAAGGAAATTATTCTTAAGGTAACCATTTTAAAAAATACGGTTTTTAAAAGATTCGTGGAAAATCAAAATTCAGGAGAGAACTTTTAAAGTTGAAACACAAATCTTATTCGTCTGAAATAAAGAAAGATTAAAAAACACAACAGAGTTGCTGCAACACATTTCAACAGCCAGGATATCATCTTGATAGCTTAGCTATCCAAAGCAAATATTCAGAATAATCATCTCTTGTGTATAACGGTTTTTGAAATATGTGAAAAAAATGTAATTATTATTTCAGTCAAGATTAGTTTTAATTGTTTTACTTTCTAGTTCACCGTGACTGAAGGTAATTTTGACAAAAGTTCTCCTTTTTGATAGAACAGACTGTCTTTGGTTAGCTTCAAAAATTTAAATACAAATCTTGATTCCCTGAAACCAAGAAAAATTAAAAAACACAACAAAGGTTGCTCTAATGCCAAGCTATCATCCTTCAGAGAGATACTCTAATAATTAAAAAACAAAGTTATTATCCACCCAGAAAAAAAGTGATACCGGAGCAGGAATAATTCAAGTTTCCCGCTCTTACTCTCACTCTGACGCCGCTAGATGGATCCAAGTACTAGGCATTGACATAGACATAGACATTTCCATCCCCGACGATTCACGATCGTCCCCGACCAACGGAAAACACCACAAGAAGGGTTGGTCGTTAACCGCCCTGGCTTGGCTCACTCTCTCCGAGTTCCACCACCGAACCGAGAATTCCGAACACGTGCCTAGTGCTTCGACCGTTAATTTGCTTTAAGATTATTTACCCGTTTAATCTAATAGTGCCACGGCGAAAACTCCAGCTAAAACTGTAAGTCTGCGCATTTCTTTTTATCCATTTGTCCGAATTATATATTTGTATCGTGCTGCATTGTCCAATCGTTGTGAATTGTTTATTTTCGTCCTGTGGACCTAACACGACCACGTGCTTGTTAAAAACGAGCAAGTTCTAGGTGAAATTCGAATTTTATTCGAGTTTCGTCCGAAGAATTAATTCTTATTCTCTTGTCGAGTAATATTTTATATTTCCTCGATTGTAATCGCCCCTGGAAGATTTTCTAACCGCGTGCAAACGCCTTAATAGCTAATTCGAGAGTCGGCGACTTGACGCCCCCTTTTATTTCATTTTGTTTGTTTAGTTGCACGTGTAGAAACCCGTTAGACGCCATTTTCTAGTATTTACCAGTGACATTATCTTCTGTGGTTGACACGCAGTGCACCAACTGTTGGTTGACACGCAGTGCTACCATCTATTGGTTGACACGCAGGACACTACTTGACATTTCTCTGGCGCAATCTCGCGTTCATAGACACAATTCCATCTGTCACTTGTCTTGTCTATGATACCAACATTCCGTTAGTGACATTTGCAATTTCCCTGTTGGACAGTGTTGCCAATAAGCATTTCGAATTATTGTGTGTGTGTGAAGCGAGTTTTAGCTGTGGTTATCTTCGTATACCCGCTTGTTCCTTTCCTTATCTTCCATTCACTCACCACGCTTTATTTACGCGTTTTATTTTATTTTATTTTTAATAATTTATACCGAGTATGGTATAAAAAGAACATCCTGTTTAATCAAATCTTGCTGTTTCCTTAAAGAAGATATCGAACTTCTTGCATATAGTGAAACACACTGTACTTACATTGAAATTTTCCTCAGATCTTCCCAAAACCGTATTATTCATAACATAACGATTCTGAATAATAAAGTTTTTGCAGAAAACCTAAAAAATCAAAATTCAGAGTGAAGTTCTGTCAGAATTAACTCCAGTCAAGATGACCAAAGAGCAAAGAAATCATATGTAGTCGCGGCTGAAATAAACTCTAATTGCGATTTTCCTCACATCTTCCAAAAACCGTACTATTCATAAGCTGACCATTAGGAAAATAGGAATTTAGGAATTTAGGAATCAAAGTCTAGGATGAATTTCAGTCATAAATTTGATATCATTTGTAACAGTCACCTATTTTATGAATAACACATGTAGGGAATATGCGCGAAAAATTAATTTAATCGGAATACAGTCTGTCAAGTAAGAGCGTTTTCGACTTTACCGATAGTTAATGAAAGATTTTGCTCTAATTCCTTCGCGAGCCGATACAGGGAAGCTTTGTCCTTGATGCATTGTCAACAAAGGTTCAGTTGTCGTTGATCTTTTGAAAGAGAATCACGTTAAACGCCATGAGTGCTAAGTACGCGTCGCGCTACGAGGCTGTGTTCCTTTGCATCCACCCGAAAGGTCCCAAAATGTCGCAATCAGCGGCTGCTAAATATATGAGAAAGTCGAAGGCATTTGTACAGAAGTGGATACAGCGATATAAAGTGGCTAAAAATGTCGATGATTTACCAGAACGTGGTTCGATAGGAAAAGTGAACAAAAAAGATGAAAAAAGAATAGTGAATCTGTTTTCGCGGAATCCTGCTTTAACACTGCGGCAATGACAAGCAAACTTATTGGCAAAAGGTTTAGATATATCCTGCGAAACTATCCGAACCCTTCTTCGTACTTATGATCTGAAATGGCGCAACGGAATGAAGAAGCCTCTGTTGATTGAAAAACATGTGACAAAGCGACTCGCTTGGGCGCATGAGAATATTGATAGAGATTTTGAAAATGTCATTGAATGTTCTATATGGGCACGTTCTGTCCTCACGCGAGCCTGGTCAACTTCCACCAATAGGCTTGTTCAGCGAACCGTAAAACATGGAATAACGGTGCATCTTTGGGGCTGCTTCTCAAAGCAGGGATTCGGCACTTTGTACCTCTTTACTGACAATCTAAATGCCGAGAAAATGATAAAAATCTACAAAAAGGCTTTACTGCCATCTGCCAAACGATGGTTCATCACAAAAAATGAAGATTGGATTCTGCAGGAGAACAACGATCCTAAACACCGCAGCAAGCTCTGTACTCAGTGGAAGACTCAATCTGGCATCGTTACATTGGATTGGCCGTCGCAGTCGCCCGATGCAAACCCTATTGAAAATGTGTGGGCATATATTAAACAGAAGCTTCGTGGAAGACGCACATACACATTGAAGCAGTTGTCTTACGAAATTCGTCGGATCTGGAGATCCTTGCCACTAGAATACGCCGTCAAATTAGTAGAAAGCATGCCTCGGAGATGCCAGGCAATTATCGACGCCGGTGGTGACTGGACACATTATTGACCGAATTGCATCATTGTTTGTAATGTGTACAATGTATATAAAAATATGAAAGTTTCATAAAATAATTTTTTTTATAAATTAACACGACCACGCTCTTACTTGACAGACTGTAGAACAAAAAATCATAACGCGCAAATTGAAAGCGCGCTGCGAGCAAAGACATCGGATTTGTTAACCCTCGGCCCCAAATATAAATTTGAACGAACCGTAGGCAATAAAAGAGATAAGCAAGAACAGTTTATCACAAAAAGTTGGTTAACTCTGTTATGCCGTAAATTAACTTAATGGATAATTAGTTAAGAGTGTTCGCCGTTTTGTTTTGCTTTTTATATTCTAAATTGTTGCCAATAAAGATGGCAAGTGAGTTGTAAAAAGAACGCCGGCGACTAATGGCACGGAAGGGAATAAAACTGCGAGCGATTCCAGAAAAAATAACCCAAAATACTTTTACACGAAAGGGGTCTTGTTGTTGAAAAAGAAATACTTCAGCGAAGTAGAGAGAGGTAGTACTACGCTGAAATCGTAATATTCTTGGGTGAAATAGATAATTCTATGTCACTGAAGGATTAGAATCATGACCTACGTTACTCAAAGCGTTTTTTACCAAGTAAAAGAACAGATCATTGGCCAGTAACCCCTTTTGGATTACCTAGGATCTGTAAGAATCAGTTTTTGCTGCGATATACAATGCGATTTTTATCAAATAAAAGTACAGATCATTGGTCAGTTAATTGTAATTTTCTCCACATCTTCCGAAAACCGTATTATTCATTAGATGGCCAGTATGAATAAAACTGTTTTCGGAAGATGCGTGGAAAATCGAAATTCAGAGTGAACTTAATTACTGTCTAATAGACATGATAAATTAAATTACGAGGAAATCTTGGGGGTTACAGTGTTAAAAAACGATTTAAGAGACACTAGTGATATGTAGAGAATTTGTTCGGCAATTCAGAGGACACAGAAAGATTCTACCAATTTGAGCCACGATGTATTATTCCCGTCAATCATGACAACGCTGTCAACCCTCTCTATTTATCCTTAATCTTCCTAGGCATCTTCAACCTTAACTAATGCAATTAATCCCTATTAACACCTTGCCACCACCTTAAGGTAGTTCATTCTTTCAATTCTCTTCACCATTCGCAATGTTCTTTATCACCCTCGAATTTCCCCATAGCCATTAATTTCCCCTATCACCCTTTCAACAAAAATGACAGTTTAAACTTAAAATTTTGACTTTTTCTCTAATTTACAGTCTAGAATCAAAATTTCGTTAAAAATACCAAGCGCGCCGTTTAAATCGCCATCTTAGAAAGCCACAGAGCTCTGCGGTTGTTCGTTTTCGCTCTGAAGACCCAGGATTATTGCTGACCATCCTCCCCATATCCCTACCCTCTTGTTCCTAGTTTTTAGTTAAAATCCTTAACCCTATCAAGCGGCAATTGCCCCAAGCAACTATCTATTGGTGGATTTGGCTCTTTAACATCCAATTTACACATTGCATCATATTACGTTTTGCGCTATTAGCGTAATCCTTTTTATGTTCTAATTTTACCAGCACGAGCATTATACCTCAACATTTATTGCCTCGTTATAGCCTGTTATATGCACTTTCCAGAAACAGTCATTACTCGGCTCAATGCAATTTTGTCGGGGCGTATAATCACGTTCCTGTTTGTTTACTTACTCTACGAACCATTTAAAAATTAGAGCGTTCACAAAACAAATTTTGTCTAGTTATCGAATAACTGACCCTGAATTCTTCCAGTTATGAATAGTACTCGAATGTTAGAATTCGTATTAATAAAATAATCAAGAAAAAAAAATGTAAATAAACCACATGAAATATAGCAATTTTTAAATCTACGTTTAAAGGCGTCGCAGCTTGCCGTTATAAAAATTTATTATTTCGGGCCCCAGCTTTATATCTTATCATTAATCTATAGGACGCAGAAGGCACGCACCGAGAAAATTACCGTATAAAAGATGCGTGTCATGCCTTAGTTAAATTCAGCCAATTTTCCAGCTTAAGTTCGCCTACTTCCCATCGAGTGCTGCAACTTATCCAATTTTCAATATTGGCGCTCTTTTACCGGATACTGATACAATATGAGGCTGATAGCATCGGGGCAGGGAGGCGGTTGATTGTATTTTATCTCGGAAAACGACGCTTCGTTGAGACTTTAGAAGAGATCCCGTCGGAGATGAAAACATAGAAAGATATCGAAGAAAAATCCTAGATGGCGTTTTGATAGTCGCTTTATTATCTAATTTAAGAAAGGCGGCGCTCCCGCCTCCCCCAACAGCACTTTGGAATCTACAATTAACGAGATTATGCTGAATGTGCCCTTATTATATTAAATAAAGCGATGTAAACTTGGCTTTGTCTTTAATGAATTTATATTCACAGGAAACCTTACTTGAAGCCTTAACAATCCTCAACCTTTGTCTTGTTTAAGTTGAGGAATGAACGAACCCGGCGCATCCACCAACAGTTATATTGTTCAAAACGCGTTGTCAAACACCATCTACCTTTGTCTTCAGTTGGGGAATGAATAAATCCGGCGCATGCACCAAAAATTCTCTCGTTCGAAACACGTTTTTAATGTTTAAAGTTGCTGAACAACGTACGTAGACACTGATCGCTTCGAATAGACGCAACAAGACAAAAAAAGGGGGATCAATAGCTCTAGCCTTAGATCGCGATGGTTCCTTCAACAAGCGTTCTCCGGAGACCGTTACAATTTGCCATCAACAATCTTTCCGCATTTTATTTATGCAATAACTGCCACTTTGCTCTCGACCCTTGTGAGTGCCTTCCTATCATCAATCGTTCCTCGATACGTGACAGAATTAGTGGTTTTATTTTTTATCGGTGTATTTCTCGTATAAAAAGCGAATGGAGCGAAACGATTTCACTTCGAAAACTGTCATCTATCATACTTCCACCTACACATTTGAAGAATAAATGTTTCTATCTTTAAACGAAATTTTTAGTTACCACTCACACCAAATATTTTCTAAAAAACGATTTTTAATTTTCCAAAGTTAATCCAAAAATTTCGGCGTTCGCCCCAAAATATTTTAAGTTCAAAGTCGTTTGTTTACCCTTTACCCTTAAAAAATCAGAGTACACTGTAGTGATTACTAGCGCGATAAAATTTTCAATCAAAAGTATGTTTAATGTCAACCAAAAGGTCGAGGGCGGATAACTTTTTTGTCGCCAAAGGAGTTTTGCCTGAGCACACAGGAAAACTTATATCGGTCATTTACTGTTCAAATATGTGCCCATCGCGCATTTAAGCGGACGTTTGCTTACTTTCGCGATTAAATTACAACTAAAATATTGACCTAAAACTACTTTGTTACGCAAAAGTTCATCAATGGGCACGTATCGGAATCGAATTCATATCACTCGAAAATAACACACTCGCTCATCCACCAACTCGTAGGTTTGTGTAATTGATTTCGTTCGACCGAGACACGTCGAATCGGCCGTGAACAGCGAATAGATTGTATTGAGAGACATGCTGAAATTTCAAACCGAAACACAGCAAGAAATGGCGTGCCAAGTGGAATTCTCAATCGTGGCGTGATTTTGAAAAGCCGCAACTAGGATTCCTCGCAGAATACAAATATCGCGGTCTACACAGAGTCGTTTATTACGATTAAAATTCTCTTTGCCATGCAGTCTGGAATATTTGTTGATGGCGCAATAAAACATGAGTGTTTTAACTTTGAGTAACAATTTACCGTTTGCCAAAAGGACAAAAGGGGTCACAATTAATACTAGGCGAGTCCTAATGGCCAAATGTTTGACTATTCACATTCGTGTACGAAGCTATTTAAAGATCAGGTAATTTCGTGACAGATATTACAATTTTATTTTGAGTCTAAACCTTTGACGTTGAAAAGGACGACTGCGAAAAACTTCGACACTTCCATCATTAGAAAGTCACAATTTTGGGTCAAAAATCTAAATTTCTAAAAAAAAATTGACAAAGTCTTTAAAAAAAATGTTAATTGAAAGAAATTTCAAAAAAAAATGTGTATAATTTTATTAAATAAAATTATAATTTCTATTAAACTTAAATTCTATGAATAATCCTTTTCTTTCTTTCTTTCGTTCTTCCTTTCTTTCTTTCTTTCCTTCTTTCTTTCTTTCTTTCGACTTATAGAATTTCACGTTGAAGATAACGAGAACACGATCATCAATCTCTCGAATGAACGTAAGATAATCACAAGCCCTCACCTTTGATGGTATGCGGCTCTAAGGCGCTGTTCTCAATGTTTACAACTGTTTCTCTAGAAAAAATGAACCTTTTGGCTTTAATGTCGCAATTTTTAGAACAAGATAAAAGATGGAAATATGAATTTTTCGAAAATGACTGAAAGATAGAAAAAATTATTCAAAAAAACTGCTTTAACCAAGAAAAAATTGAACATTGCATCAAAATGTCAAAAAAAGTGGCAATCTAAAAATTTGGAGTTGTCAAAATATCGGATAAAAATAAAAATTCTTCTCGAAAATTGGATTTTAAATCGAGCCATCCTGAACCATAAGTGAGTTTTTGGGGCACATTTTTAGCAAAACAAGTCCAAGTTTCCAGACACATTTTATTTTTAGAAAACATTTTTGAGAAAGAGAAGTCGAGTTTTTTATAAAATTAATTAATATAAATATCGCAAGACCTTGAGCCCACGCAACCTTGGGCCTACGCAACCTTGGACCTATGCAACCTGAAGCTCACGTGCCTTAACCTGACCTTAAGTACAGGTGACCTTGACTTCTTATGACCTTGACCACATGTGACCTTGACCACATGTAACCTTGGTTTAACTTGAACTAGACTTTACGCGGCCTTAACCACATGTGACCTAAATTTCTCCTACCATTGACTTCACGTGACCTTAACTTCACGTGACCTAGACCACGTGTGACCTTGACCACGCGTGACCTTGACCACACGTGACCTTTAGTTCACCGGATACGGATATTACGTGACCTTGAGCTGACTTGACCTTGAGCTGACTTGACCTTGAAATCAAGTGACTTTGGGCTAGAAGTACCTGGAACCCAAGTGACCTTGCGTTTACACGACCTTGAACTCACGTTACTTACAGCTAATGTGACCTTGAGCTAACGTAATCTTGAACTCGGGTAACCTTGAGTTTGGGTGAACTTGACTTAATGCGACCTCAATCGCGCGTGACCTTGATGTGACCTTGAGCTTATATGAGCTCGATCTTACCTGATCTCAAACTTACGTGACCTTAAACCTACATGACTATAAATCTATGTGACTCTAAGATCACGTAGCTTTGAGTTTATTTGATGTGCATCATCCTGAACGTATGTGATCTTGCGCTCACGTGACCTTAAGGTTAGGAATCTGTACACTTACAAATTCTTAATGTTTCATAGAGATGCGTTCGTTCCAATGGTCGAATCTGATTTTCTGATTCCAGTATTGAAATGAACGCATTTCTATGAAACCTCTGAATCCATTCGTTATATTTGCTCAGCAAAAAAATATTTGATCTTCTTAATGTTTAAAGTTTACACATCAAACGTCATTTTTCGCGCTATTATCTTAGGCGTATTTGCGAGGGAAACTTCGCATTTTTTTTAAATACGTCGCGTTATAAATGACCTCCGGACAAAAAATACGTTCCACCTTAATCCTACAAAGAATCGCCTCCTGGAGGCGACAATTTTAGCCAAAAAAAAGTCTAAACTTCAGTGACATTCGCCTCGCCTTACAGCCATTATGCTGCGTATTATTGCCCATAAAAACTTATGTTAGTAAAGCCAAAACCGATTTTTTGCATGTTCGACTCGAATCGAATTGGAAAAAGTTTAAATTCCGAGCTATTCCTCCCGATAAGTGCGTCACGTATGCGGAATATGAAAGAATAATAAAAGACGATGACTTTAAATAAAAACCGGAATCTCTTCAACTAAATTCCTCCTGCCCATGAGCACTAAAACAAATTCGAGACTGACGGGGAGAAATGAAACGGAAGGGCTCGGCCCCGGTTGATATGAAATTTGTATTCATGCTATTCTCGAAATAAAAATCTCTGATGTGGATACTATGAATACATAAAGAATGGAATAGCTAAATATTGACCGAGATAAAGTGGCTGTTTCGACTTTTCCCGTAATTAAATTTACAATTCATATTTTGTTGCCGGGTAACTTACAGGCTAACGTTAAATGGGTCGATGTTTTTAGAAGGCATCGGGACACTTGGGGCAATTTTTACGATATAATTCGCCCTCAAAGTGGTTACGTTAAAACCACTAAGGTAGAATGCACAAGCACCTACTTCTAAACCGCTTGCATGCACTTTTACACGGCACGCAAGGATTTAATAGTCCGCGGTCGCCATGTGGAAGAAGCTTAAGATATTTCTGCTTTGTATTCGAATTTTAATACGTTTAAGTTGGCCGTTGGTCATCTATTGTTAACAAAATATGGTGGATAGTCCCATTCGATCGCGTGAATATATTCGTCACTGAAAATATTCACTGTAATAACTAACAGTTTAGGAACTTTTCTTCAGCTTGAATTAACTCGAATTTTCATTTTATCATGATTGCAGCAGTGACAGCAGATTGGTTGATATTAGTCTATTTGATACAATAAATCTGCAAACGTAAGTCGAAGCGTTAAAAAAGTGCTAGTGCGAAAGTCGAATTCCCTTTAAACTGAAAGAGATCTGCCTTCATCTTGTCAAGCGTGACATTTTTAAACGTTACTTCATGGAACTGTTTAAACAAAACATTTGACCCTACGCGACCTTGATCTCACGCAATACAAAGCTCACGTGACCTTTAGCCTATGAGACTTTAACTTCGTGTGACCTTGACCATATGTGACCTTTGCTTCAGATGGCCTTCACAGTATGTGACCTTGACTTCATTTAGCCTTGGCTTCGTGTGACTTTGAGCTCACGTAGTTTAGATAACAGGTGACCTTGAGTACAAGCGACCTTGACCTCGAGCAACATGAAATTCACGCGGCTTCGAGTCCACGTGACCTTGACCTCGCGTAACCTTGACTTCACTTGACCTTGACTTCACTTATGTGAACTATTATTTGTCTTAACCAAAAAAATCAGTGGTTACTAGTACATTTCTTCAAACTCGTTCAAATAGTTAATCTAGAGAGATACATTGATATCTGCAATCAAAGCATTTCTACCTCTAATCGCAAAAAAGATATAAATTAAATGTCCAAAAAATTTGAAACTTTGACCTCATCACAAATCAGTGGTTAGTAGTACGTCTCCCTTTTTAAAAAGCTTATTTCAAGCGACACACATTCAACCTAATTTAATGAAATCTTTTTTTTTCATTAGATATATTATTTAAAAATTTAGGACACATTAACCAGATACCATAAGGGAACGAATTATAGAGTTTAAATTTGAAACGTGAATGGCGTAACGTTCAAAAGGGCCAATGGATTCAAGTTAAAAGTGTTTTAAATGCCAACAGTCGTAAGAATTTGCTCGTTTGCCAGTTACCACTTAAATTAACCCCCCGATGTCTTCTCTTAAGGAGGATTTTTCCGAAAGCGTCGCTAATGCCCCACAATGCGGCAAAGTTCGAAATGATGATGGCGGCGCCGAGCGGCGAGATATGTGCACGGGCAGCTCTTTTCCCAATTTGCGAGATTCTTGTTGAATTCAAAGCTAGTCAAATGCAGCTCCAATTTCCGCAAGGCTGGATTATGTAAAGCCGGGTAATTACCTAACTATTACACTATATAGTGTGGCAAAGTGGATATATAAGAGCACACCGGCTGTTGGTTGAATAGCTTCGCCGTCGACATTAACCGAATTTGAATTCTGTTTGTGCATCCGGTCTTATTCGATGCAACAGTATGGTTGCAGCATCCCTAATAAGTTTATTTTCTATCCTGCAAACTTGATTACGAAACTTGGTAATTTGATTTAACATGATTTTTCTGGGGGAGGTCGAATTTCCTTTAAAGTGAAAGACATCTGCCTTAATCTTCTTCGCAAAGCATGACATTTTTAAACCTTACATTATGGAATTGTTTAAACAAAACATTTGAGCTCACGCGACCTCTACCTGACGCAACCCGCAGCTCACATGACCTTGAACCCAGGTAACCTTGAGCTCACGTAACCTTGCCTTCACTTGACCTTGCCTTCATGTGACCTTGACCTAATTTGGCCTTGACTTCACGTGACCTTGACCATACGTGATCTTAACTTCATCTGACATTGACTTCACATGACCTCATGTGACCTCGAGCTCACGTAAACTTGAACTCACGTCATATAGATGTCGAGTAACGTTGACCTCGCGCACCTAAAGTTGTGATCTTGAGCCCACATAACCTTCAGCTTACGTAACCATGACTTCACCTGATCATGCCTTCATGTGACTTTGACCGCATGTAACCTTAACCTAACTTGACCTTGACCACACATGACCTTGACTTACTTTGACCTTGACCACGACCTTAACTTAACTTGACCTTGACCACACGAGACATTGACTTCACTTCGCATGACCTTAATCTCACGTAACGTCGAGATCCCGTGAGCTTAAGCTCAAGTGATATAGATGTCACGTAACCTTGAGCCTACGCGACCTTGACCTTACGCAACCTGAAGCTCGCGTGACCTTGAACCTGTGTGACCTTAATCTCACGTGACCTTGACTTCATGTGACCTTGACCTCACGTGAATCTCGTTAAACTGAAAGATCTGCCCTCATCTTTTCCGTCAACATTGAAAAAATGTCGAAAGTTTAAAAAAGAATCAACATTTTCAAAAAAAGGCTAGGAAAGTCGACTTAAAAAAAAAGTTGAAATTACAAAATAATCGAAAATTTTTTTAAAGAGCGAAATTTTTAAAAAATTATAAAGGTTTTGCAAAAATAGTTGAGACTCAAACAAAGTTAGATTTTAAAAAGATAAGAATTTTCAGAGTGACAATTTTTAAAAAATGCCGGAATTTTAAAAAAATCAAGATTTTTTAAATATTTTTGAACATAAAATCCTAAATCTTAAAAGGTAAAATTGAAAAACTTTTTTTTAAAGTAACAATTTTAAAAATGTCGAAGTTTTTTAAAAAGAAGTCAAATAAATAAATAAAAGTAAATAAACCTAAAATTTTGAAAAACTTAAGCTTTTAAAAAACTAGACATTTCGGAAAATTTTCATTCCAAAGCTTTTAAAAAAATGCTAAATTTTAGAAAGAGAAACATTTTGAGAAATGTTAAATTATCACAAAATCGAATTTTTCCAAAAAAAAGTTGAAATTTTGGAAAGATAAATTTTGAAAAAAGTTGACATTTTGGACAATTGAAATTTGTAAAAAAAATATGTAAAGCAAAAGTTTCGAATAAAGTCGAAATTTGTATAAAAAAGTTGAATTCTTAAAATTAAATCGGGATTTTGGAAATTCATTCAAAAAATTAGAACATTTTCGGAAAAATTCAAAGTTCTGCAAAAAAGTCCAAACCTAAAGGGCTAAATTTAAAAAAGAAAAAATTTTCGGAGTGGAAATTTAAAAAAAAATTTCGAAGTTTTCAAAAAAGTCGAGGCTTTCAAAGTGTCAAAATTTTCAAAAATAGAATCTAAATTATTAAAATTCGAAATTAAATACATAAACAAAGGAAAGGAATAATTTTTAAAAAGTTGAAATATAGTATTTAGAGAAAGGCGAAACTCTTCTTAAAAAGTCAAATTTTGACAAGAAATCGAAACTTTTGAAATAGTTTCCAGATTTTGAATGAACTCGAGGTTTTGAAATAACACGAAATTTTGAAATAAACTCGAAATTTTGGAAAAATACAAAGTAGACATTTTTAAAAAATTTCGTTGTCAAGCTTTCAAAGAAATTTCAAATTTTTGAAACGAAAACATTTTAAAAAAAGTCGCAAATGTCTTCTTAAAAAGCCAAATTTTGACAAGAAGTCGAAACTTTGTAAAAAAGAGTCTAAATTTTGAAATAGTTTCCAGATTTTGAATGAACTCGAAGTATTGGAAATAAACACGAAATTTTGAAATAAACTCGAAGTTTTGAAAAAATACAAAGTAGACATTTTTAAAAATTTTCGTTGTCAAGCTTTCAAAGAAATTTCAAATTTTCGAAACGAAAACATTTTAAAAAAAGTCAAAATCATCAAAAAAAGTGGAAAATGTCCTCTTAAAAAGCCAAATTTTGACAAGAAGTCGAAACTTTGTAAAAAAAGTCTAAATTTTGAAATAGTTTCCAGATTTTGAATGAACTCGAGGTTTTGAAATAACACGAAATTTTGAAATAAACTCGAAATTTTGGAAAAATACAAAGTAGGACATTTTTAAAAATTTCCGTTGTCAAGCTTTCAAAGAAACTTCAAATTTTCGAAACGGAAACATTTAAAAAAAAGTCAAAATCATCAAAAAAAAGTCGAAAATGTCTTCTTAAAAAGCCAAATTTTGACAAGAAGTCGAAACTTTGTAAAAAAAGTCTAAATTTTGAAATAGTTTCCAGATTTTAAATGAACTCGAAGTTTTGAAATAAACACGAAATTTTGAAATAAACTCGAAATTTTGGAAAAATACAAAGTAGACATTTTTAAAAATTTTCGTTGTCAAGCTTTCAAAGAAATGTCTAATTTTCGCAACGGAAACATTTTGAAAAAAGTCAAAATCATCAAAAAAAAGTCGAAAATGTCTTCTTAAAAAGCCAAATTTTGACAAGAAGTCGAAACTTTGTAAAAAAGAGTCTAAATTTTGAAATAGTTTCCAGATTTTGAATGAACTCGAAGTATTGAAATAAACACGAAATTTTGAAATAAACTCGAAATTTTGGAAAAATACAAAGACATTTTTAAAAATGTTCGTTGTCAAGCTTTCAAGGAAGTTTAAAATTTTCGAAACGAAAACATTTAAAAAAAAATCAAAATCATCAAAAAAAAGTCGAAAATGGCTTCTTAAAAAGCCAAATTTTGACAAGAAGTCGAAACTTTGTAAAAAAAAGTCTAAATTTTGAAACAGTTTACAGATTTTGAATGAACTCGAAGTTTTGAAATAAACACGAGGTTTCGAAATAAACCCAAATTTTGGAAAAATACAAAGACATTTTTAAAAATGTTCGTTGTCAAGCTTTCAAGAAAATTTAAAATTTTCGAAACGAAAACATTTTAAAAAAAGTCAAAATCATCAAAAAAGTCGAAATTTTCATAAAAGTTAAAATTTTAAACGAAGTGAAATTTTGAAAGAAGCTAAACTTTTGAAAAAAAAAAGGCTACATTTTGAATAATTAAAATTGATGAAAAAAACGAACGGCGAAGTTTCAAATGAAGTCGAATTTATATAAAATAATTTGAATTAATAAAATTAAATCGGGATTTTGGAAATTCATTCAAAAAATTCGAATATTTTCAAGAAAATTTAAAGTTCTGCAAAAAAGTCCAAACTTAAAAGGCTAAATTGGAAAAAAAGGAAAATTTTTCGGAGTGGAAATTTTTAGAAAAATGTTTAAATTTTCAAAAAAGTTGACGCTTTTAAAGAGGGTCAAAATTTTCAAAAATAGAATCTAAATTATTAAAAGTCTAAATTAAATACATAAACAAAGGAAAGGAATAATTTTTAAAAAGTCGAAATGTTTAAAGAAAGGCGAACGTCTTCTTAAAAAGCCAAATTTTAACAAGAAGTCCAAATTTTGTAAAAAAAAAGTCTAAACTTTGAAACAGTTTCCAGATTTTGCAATGAACTCGAAATTTTGAAACAGACACGAAATTTTGAAATAAACACGACATTTTGAAATAAACTCGAAATTTTGGAAAAATACACAGTAGATATCTTTAAAGATGTTCGTTTTTAGGGTTTGAAAGAAATTTTAAATTTTCGAAACGGAAACATTTTTAAAAAAGTCAAAATCTTCAAAAAAAGTCGAAATTTTCAAAATAGTTAATATTTTTAACGAAGTAAAATTTTGAAAGAAGGTAAAATTTTGAAAAAAGGGGTATTTTGGACAGTTGAAATTTGTGAAAAAAAATTGGGGCCAAAGTTTTGAAATATTCGAAACGCAATTTTCGAAAGAGAAACATTTTGAAAAATGTCAAATTATTAGAGAAGTCGTAATTTGCAAAGATAAATCAAAATTTTGAACCAAGGTAAAATTTTAAAAGGAGTTAAAATTTCGAAAGGAGTTAAAATTTTGAAAGGACTTCAATTTTTTATTAAAAGTCGACATTTTGGATAATTGAAACTTGTAAAAAAAATAACGCCAAAGTTTCGAATAAAGTTGAATTTTTTATTAAAAAAATTGGACACCTTGAAATAAAATCGGGATTTTTGAAAAAATCCATTTAAAAAAAATCGACATTTTCAAAAAAGTTGAAAGGTTAATAATTAGAAATTAAAAAAAATTAAATTGTTCAGAAAGCCAGTTAAAAAAAAGCAGAACCTTTCCATAAATTAAATAAGAGTTAAAAAAAAATCGAAAATTTGAATAAAGTGGAAGTTTTTAAAACAAAATTAAAACGTTGAAGACTGAAAATCTGAAGTCTGAAAATTCTAAAAACTGAAAATTCTGAAGACTGAAAATTTTGAAACAACTAAAACTTTTGAAACGACTGAAAATTTTGAAGACTGCAAATTCTGAAAAGACTGAAAACTTTAAAAAAAGTCGAATTTTCCAGAAAAAGACGAAATTTAAAAATCGAAATTTGAAAAAAGCGATTTATTTCACAAGATAAGCAAAGTAGTGGCCGTGACCGTGACATACCAACTACTTTGCGCAAAACTTTCTCTTTATGTAATAAATTACAATTCATTCGCAAAGAGTAATTACTAAAACATTTTACGACATTTCGAGGACTTAATGAAAAAATTCACCCCCTTTCAGACAATTTATCGAGTTGACTGCGGTTAAAAAAAATGTTCACCTGTTAATCGCGACGAGCGATGGGGGATTCAGTGGGCGAACCCCGCCTGCAACAAGCTCGTCAGTATGGGAAACATCGGCGCGTCCCATAAGTGTAACAGGAATGCGTTTAGTCGACGAGGCGATATTTTACCAAAACGGGCATAAATTACTGGGGGTATACACGATGACCGTGTGGCCATAAATTTGGTGTTTCATTTAATGCGTTTTCAGTATAGCATTCGGGGGGCCCGTCCGACGCGGCGAATGCGTAATAGAAAAGTTATGCGAATCCAATATCCTGCTTGTAAATGATTTTTGTTTTAATTCGATGCATGTCGAAGCGGTTTGATTTGCGACGTTTCGATATTTGACGGTGCTTTCGAACAAAATGGGGCGAACGGGGGCTCCGCCAGGAATTTCATTCGTTTTTACGAAAAAGTAGATTTATTAAAACTTGTTAAAATGCATGTGCACCTAGAGAATCAGTTAGTAAATCTGATGATGGTTGGTTAGATTTTAATTATTAAGGCATTAGCATTTGGCCTGATGCCACTGTAACATACACCAGTGGTTGCTCTGGATAAGAGCCAAAGTTTTTAATGCGGTAATAAATATACGGATTTGCTGTCTAAAGCAGGGTTTCGAGTCATGCTGAATTAAGAATCAAGGAACTAGCTGGTTCCTGGATCGATTCAATTCGAATGCGATTCAGATACAACTTTGTCCAAAGCGAACAAACAACCATTTGTATCAGATCTATCTAGTCAGGATATCCAGCAATATTTCAGTCAATTGGGACAATTACTCTTCTACACTCGTGGTTAAGTCTTTCCTTATGAATTTTCAAGTTTTTACTTTAATTAAAGTGTAGGAAGATGAAATGTAAATAAGAGACAAAAATTTGGCAGTCTGTGGACTGCTGACAGGTCTATGGACTGCTGACGGGTCTGTGGACTGCTGACGAGTCTGTGGACTGCTGACTGTTGACGGAAGTGAAAACTTGTCGTACAAATTACTGTAGTGGGTATTCACTGTTGTAATGCATAGTGATTCTACAATGAAACAATTAAAATAATAATCAACATTGAAGCACTTTGTTTATCTTGTTTAGATCGAGGTTGATTGACAGTGTAGGCTAGTTAGGTGATTTATAAACTAAACTACTAGTCACAAGGATGTTTCTTTTCCATATACATATTTTTTTCCATTTTTATCACAACTTCATAATATTTAATTTTTATTCATCTTTGTTTATACTAATTATTGACAGCCATATTTATATTAATTATTCACAGCTTATGCGAATGCCAATTTTACGAAATTAAAGTGAGTCTATGATACACAGCAAGTTCATGGATTGTTCAATACACCAACAACTTGTAATATTGTCCAAATCAACGTGGAAATGTTAGACGAACGTCAGAAACACAATAACTTCTCGCTGCAATTTATAATAAGTTTAAGTCGTAGAAGTGACCTGAATAAAGGATAAAGGATTATTTCGAAATCCATTATCAGAAATCTAAAATTAACTTCCGCGGAGGATTATTAATAATCCAGATTTAGTGGAGGATTCCGAGATGCACCGCACTTGGCAAATTTATCGAACGAAATGTATACATTTCCCCATTTAAATATTCATCGGATACCGCAAAATAAAATAAAAGAGCTTTTCTCTAATCTACATCCCCATTCCGACCGTATAAGTATTGTTGCGGTTGAAATTTATGACGTCATAGGATAAAAATTGATAGCCTGGCAAAATATGTAAATGGGGCCCGATTTTGGTTGGGTCATGATTAATGATATGAGCTTACGGAACTTTATTTCCTGACCGTGATGGCAAATTGGTTCGCCTTGGCATTATTCTTCGCGCCCGGTCACGATTGCACACGCGGGCGGCTCCGAAGGCGCCCTCCGGGACCTAAATCAATTGGTATTACATCAAGGACAATCCGATCCGGCATTAACTTTTACCCTGGCCCCCGAGTGCCGGATATAACGCGTCGATGCTTCCGATTGTTGGCTGTCCGAGAACACATTTTTCAGAAATTTCGCGACTAAAATCGAAATTCGATAATAAAGGGGAAATTTTAAGTTAAACGGCAACATTTAGAGTGTATCATTAAAATTTCTAAACAAAAATCGTAATATCATATTAATTTAAAATTGTAATTTTTAATGAAAGAAGAAAATGTATTTTTAAATTTAAAATTTGGTATCAAAAGTTCGATGTAATCCTGATACAGCAGAACTCGGCCAATCCGACCATGACCGAACTAAGGGATAGGTCGCATCTCAAAAAGAACAAGAAAAGGAAGAGGAAGAAGAAGAAGGAGTAGAAGAAGAAGAAGAAGAAGGAGAAAGAGAAGAAGAAAGAGAAGAAGAAGAAGGAGAGAAGTCAAGTTTGATTTTACGAGAAAATGCTAGCTGGAGACATGACGTTTAAATCAGCACACGTTTATTTTTTTAAATGAAGATCGAAATAATTGACATCAATTTGGATTTTTTCAAGCCAGATCATAAAAATGTTAAAGAAGAACCAAATAATTTCCCTCGAACTCGCAACAAATTAAATTTAATGTTGATTCTCCACACATTTTCCGAAAACGGTATTATTCATGAGATGACCATAAAAATGTCATGATACACAAATCTTGTCTCCTGAAACCAAGAAAAATTAAAAAAAACATTATTTGATGAATAAAACATGAATATGATACGAATACGTGATTAATAAAAAATCAGGTGATTAAAAAAAAATCAGGTATATTTATGCTGAAAAAGAAATATTTGAGACGATCATGTGCGCGCCATTGCCAGATCCGCCTCTCAAAAGCTAGGCGTTCTTTTTTTACAAAGTACTTCACATCTCATCAGCTACCCACACGATACAAACCTCAAGTTAGTCCAATGGATCAATCTGGTTCACAGATGGATCCAAAACAAAGATAAGTACTGGTGCGGGAATAACCCCAGGGAATGAATTTTACATAAACCTGGGATCTTTGGCAACCGTATTTCAGGCAGAAGTTACTGCAATTACAGCCTGCGCTGAAGTAATGATCAAGAGGTCCTATAAAAATAAGAGAATCGTGATCTACAGCAACAGCCAAGCAACATTAAAAGCGCCGAGCGCTTATGAAATAAGATTGTTAAAGATTGTGTTGATAAGCTAAAAAACTTGGCATAGCACAATACAGTTATACTTCGATGGGTTAAGGCCCATCGGGAAATTGAAGGAAATGAAAAAACATACCTTCCAGCCAAAAGGGAAGCCAAGATTCCACTAGTAGGGCCGGAGCCATTTGTCCGCTTGCCTACAAAGCGGCAAAAGAGGTAATAACTCCTAAGACAAGAACACAGCACTCACTGGAGGGATGTCAACGGTCTGAGGCAAGTCGCGGAAATTTATTGACGGACCATCAGAAAAGAGAGCCAGAGAACTATTACAGTTAAGCAAAAATCAGCTCAGGTGGACAGCTGGACTATTTACGGGACACTGTGTCCTGATAAAACATCTTACAACAATTGGCCTAAAAGAAAATTCTACTTGTAGAATGTGTGAAGAGGAAGAAGAGACTTCTTTACACATATCATGCGAATGTCCCGCTCTGGCAAGGGATAAACATTCCAGCTTTGGGAATTCTCTGACTAAACCAAAGACAATAGTGGAGAGACCCATAAAGGAGGTTCTGGAATATTTCAAAAGAACGGGCCTATTATGAGATAATCTGGGGGGGGGGCACAGGGCACAATAAGCGATAACTTTAGTGCTGCAAGGATGACCGACCCCATAGTAATAATAATAATAATAATAATAGGCTAACACTTGGTTCGTGTCTAAGTTCGCTTCAAGAAACAATTTTGAATTTAAGCGAAACAATAATAATAAGGATAACAATTATAATAATGATAAGCAACCGCCGTTCAAGGTGAACTAGGCAGCAAGGGAATCAAATCTGATTTTGAATAAAGTTTAATTGTGATTTTCCTCGTATCTTCCGAAAACGGTACTATTCATAATCGTCACCTTATGAGTAATACGATTTTCGGAAGATGCGTGGAAAATCGAAATGAGGAGTGAACTTAAATTACAATTAGATTTGGTATTGTTCATAATTGTCACACACGGAATCTGGATTTGAGGTAGGTTGCCTAGAATTTAGGCCAGCACTCAGGCTACCCTTTCCGGGCCCATTGTACTACCCCCATGATTGAGACGTCTTTGGCATTTAGCCACCCAACCTTGTTTAGAAACTGAAAAACGTCGCTTGGATGCGCTTCTCTCAGGCTGGCCACACTAGGCCAAAAGTCCCCCAACGTGGATCCTCTGATTGATGTTACTGCCGGGCACTGCCACATCTCATACTTGTCACTCTTATATTCTTAACGACTCCTGAAGCTCGAGTCGTTTATCATTGGATTCAATTCAAAGAAGAGCGATTCACCTAATTGATGACACGAAAGTTTGACCGATTCTCACTAGAGCACAGATGTATGGTTGGTGACTTGTCTCTTTTCTACAAGTACTATCATGGAAGATGCACGCAGGAACTAATAGGATAGATCCCCCCAAGGGCAAGATCTTGAGGCGTACTGGACAGTCGGAGATAGCAAATTCCTGTGCGGTCCAGCTTAACACATTGAGGACTTCTGTCTACGGAGACTCTTTTTTCTATAAAACTTCCAAGTTATGGAACTTGTTAATGTTGATTCTCCACACATCTTCCGAAAACGGTATTATTCATAGGATGACCATAAAAATGTCATGATACACAAATCTTGTCTCCTGAAACCACGAAAGTTTGACCGATTCTCTCGAAACACTAAAGCACGAATGTATGGTTGGTGACTTGTCTCTTTTCTACAAGTACTATCATGGAAGATGCTTGCAGGAACTAATAGAATTGATCCCCCCAATGACAAGATTCTTGAGGCATACAAGACAGTCGGCGACATCGAATTCCTATGCGGTCCAACTTGACACAATGAGGACTTCTGTCCAAGGAGACTCTTTCTTCTATAGAACTTTCAAGCTATGGAAATCGTTACCAAAAGGAATATTCCCCAAAAATGACAACCTATCCTTGTTTAAGAAGGCATCGCCATCTATCCTTGTTTCTACATCCTACTCGCAGTGGTTTGAAGGCATAATGGGGTTACCATTTGTGAGTGGATTAAACTTAAAAAAAATAACTTAAACCAGATTTTGGGCCTCCACTGACTCCAAGGCACCTGAGGTCTAGCAAAATGGAAAGAAGAACAAGTGACGACTGCGCTATCGGGATTCGGGCGAAAGAATAAACAAAACATTATTAGGTTATGTCTAAATAGTGACAACACGAAAATAATTTAATGATACCGGCTGCACCAAGGGTTGCATTAGGTGATTCGCTTTTTTATAAGAAAATCAGGTAACGAATTGCAGGAGAAACTTACGCGAAAAAAAAAATAGTGAAATCGCGAGTCACGTGCAATATCAACGCTGCAAATATAGGAGTTGGAATTAGTTTTAAAGGTTTTCTAAGAGATCTCGTTGTAAACGTATGTTGCATGTGGGCATTCGCGCCAAAGCACTATATTACAGCTTGGATTGTCAGTACGTGTCATCTTGCGCAAGTATAAACAACATACATTCCAAGACCATTCAATATGGCGACTTTCGTGCCGAATAAACGCAATTTGCAGGAAGCTTTATTGTTCTGCTTCCATTTGAAGAAAACTGCTGCTGCGAGTTGTTTGCTGCTCGAGGAAGCTTACCGGGGTTATACTCCATCGAATTCGACATGTGAGTACTGCTTCAAAAGTGGTGATTTTGACACCGATGACAAGGAACGTCCCGGTCAGCCGAAAAAGTTTGAAGACGAAGAATTGGAGGCTTTACTCGACGAATATCCGTGTCAAATGCTCCAAAAATTGTCCGTATCATTGGGAGTTGACTTGTCAACAGTCGGCAAACGTCTCAAAGCCATGGATATTATTCAGAAGCACGGAAATCGGGTGCCATACGAGCTGAAGCCGAGAGACGTGGAGAGGCGGCTTATGACGCGCGAACAGCTGCTCGCGCGTCAAAAAAGGAAAGGTTTTTGCATCACATCGTCACTGGCGTTTCATTACGATAACCCCAAACGTAAAAAATCAATCCCCCCCCTGGCCACACATCATCATCAACGCCATGGATCCAAGCTCATGCTCTGTATTTGGTGGGATCAGCTGGGAGTCATTTATTATGAGCTGCTGAAACCGAACGAAACCATCACCGGGGACCTCTACCGAAAACAATTAATGCGTTTGAGCCGGGCATTGAAGGAAAAATGGCCGAAATTTGAGCAGCGGCACGACAAAGTCTTTTTGCAACATGACAACGCTCATCCTCATGTCACAAACCCCGTCACAAAGTACTTAAAAACGTTGAAATGGGATGTTCTACCGCACCCGCCGTATTTCCCAGTTATTGCCCCGTCCGATTACTACTTGTTCCGATCGATGGCACATGGGTTGGCTGACCAGCACTTAACCTCTTACGACGAAACGAAAAAATGGATCGATACATGGATCGCATTAAAAGACGAGCTGTTCTTCCGAGCTGGTATCCGAAAATTGACAGAAAAGTGGGAAAAACTAGTGGCTAGCAATGGACAATACTTTGAATAATCGATTTGCTCAATAAAGCCGAAAATTTCGAAAAAAACAACTTTAAAACTAATTCCAACACCGTAATAAATTTAATTCGTTTTAGTGTGTGCAAGCATATAACAGTCCATTCAAAAATTCCATAGGATGACACACAGATGGCGTTACTAGAATCTTTTCCATATGATTTTTATTTAGTACTAACCTTCAAACGATACGTGTATAAATTTGACAGCTCTCTAATTATTGATTCGTGAGTTATAGCATTTTGTGTAAAACAACTGTTGTTATTGAAAAAAAAAATGGAAAAAAGTGAATTTCGAGTTTTGATAAAGCATTGCTTTTTGATAAAAAAAAATACAGTGGAAACCAAACAATGACTTGACAAACATTATCCGAACTCGGCTCCATCGAGACAAATGGTAGAGAAGTGGATTGCTGAATTTAAATGCGGTCGTATCAGCACAAATGATGCAGAGCGCAGTGGACGCCCAAATGAGGCTGAAATTCCAAAAAACATCAAAAAAATCCGCAAATTGGTTATGAACGAGCGCAAATTGAAGGTGCACGAGCTAGCTGACATTGTAAAGGTATCAGATGGTAGTGTTTTTACCATTTTACACGAACATTTGGGTATGCGAAAGCTCTGTGCAAAGTGGGTGCCGCGTGAGCTTACAGTCGACCAAAAACAACAACGAATCGATGCTTCAGAGGAGTGTTTGGCGCTGTTTAACCGCAATAAAATGAAATTCTATCGTCGATATGTGACAATGGATCAGACATGGCTTCACTATTACACACCAGAATCCAAAAGATAGTCAGCCGAGTGGACAGAAGTCGACGAACCGAATTCAAAGCGAGCAAAGACGCAACAAAACAAAGCACAGTAAAAATAGACACACGAGATGATGTAGACTTGTTGATCGATGCCTTAGCTTGCTGTATGAGGTTTCTGATCGGACTTTTCTAACGATTTTCAATGCTGGCGCCACCTCTGGAAAAACGGCGGTTTTCTATTTGTACTCCCAATATTTTTTAGGTTTTTTTAAATTCAGTTCTTTCAAAAATTTTTTTTTTTAAATCGATTTTATGGAAATTTCATTTTCAAAATTCGCCTTCCATCGATATTACGAATAATCGATTTTTGTTCCGAAGATTTGAGAAAACTAGGGGTTTTTTTCTCCAAATTTCGATCATTCATTCGATTTTTGGAGATTTTATCAAATCCCCTCTTTTAAACCTTAGATTTTTTTATATATTTCTACTTATTTAAAACTTTTCATTTTTAATATTGTTATTTATTTTTAAATTTAGATTTATTTTCAATATTTCGACATTTTTGTGTAACGTGCTAAAGTGGATATTTCATTTTAGACAAAACTGCAGTTTTAAATAACAATGCTCCATATTTCTAAATATATCAAAGGAGGAAAATTATAGATGTTAATCACCGTGCTTTAGACACCCCAAAAGCATTTTTTGTTTGCAAGGTTTACTTAAAACAAAATCAGTAAGCTACAGTTTCAAAAAAAATAACGCCGTGTGCTACCAAGTTGAAAGTCATGAATCATATTGTAACGATACGTAAATTGTAGAATTCAGTACGTAAAAGGGGTTTCTAGAAAGATCTGATAAGGGAAAAGCGGCCGCGATAATGAAGCAAACGTCAGATAGGCGTTCCAGAAATTTCGACAAACGATAAGCCTTATCTGCGAGATTTTTCTAGAACCTGGAAGCCGAAACTATATAAGGCGGTCGCCTTTCCCTCGAGTCAGTCAGGTAGTTAGAGTCAGTCAGTGTAATTAGTGAGTTAGTAGTTAGAAGTAAATAAGTGAGTTCATTATTCAGTTGTAGTGTTCCAAGTTCAGTTTGGTAATAAAGTGGGTATTATTCAATTCACTAATAATCAATTCGAACCGATAAACCCGCAACAATATTGGAACATTTTTTTTTTACTTTTGTTTATTCCATTTTCAGGAGTTTCCAATAAGCAGTCAAGTTTTTTTTCATGAAGAATAAGCAGTCAAGTGTTTGTTATTGGCATTATTTCTGTTCAAAAGTTTTTTTAAATGAAGCATTATTTAAATTACTAAAAAACGCCTTAATAGCATACATAAATTAAAATTAAAAAGGCGATTCCCCCATAAATAATTATTTATGGCGGAATCGCCCTTGAAAAGTCGATTAAAAGTGAGGTTATAATGCCTACAAATGTCACGACAAAGTCAAATAAATTTAGGAAGTGAGATATCTATTAAAAATTAATTAAAAAAAACGTTACCCAGTAGATCTCTATACATTTTTCTGTTAAAGTTTTTTAACTAATTAACCCTTTCGCACCAAAGACCGTATATTCCCGCGTTAAAAAAAAGTGACAAATAGTCGAAGTCTGTATTTATCCGAATTATATTCTTAATTTAGTACAATATTCTTGTAGAGACGCCGATTATCGTACTTTTCCGATAAATGTATGCTACAACAACGAAGACCATAATTCCGTAAACCTCGCCTTATGGGCATATTTAAAAATAGGAAAATAGCACGTCGAGAAAGAGTTAAATCCGTTGGTACATTTTGGTGGATGCGCCGGAGAAACCTAGATCCTTAAGCGTCTATTCATATATCTGACTGTTACACTAACGTTCGTTTCATTTTGAATATTTCGGACGAAGCCAACTTGTCGTTTTTGTCTTTTGGGGGTAGGAACGTCCGTTTGCCGAGGGCAGAACGCGGGGATAAAAGAATTGTTATTTAATTTCCGACATCGCAAAATGACAGTGAATTATCACTTAGCAACTTTGAACTGAGAAAACGCTGACTGCCGTGCCTAACGCAAGATAAATAAGTGGCTAATGTTCCCTTTCAAGGGCCGTCCGGGTCTCGTACAACAAGGGGTTAGGACGGGTTGTTGAAACACCTACTCCACAACGCTGACGGCGTTTACGGACGACCGTAAGAGTCTCTTGGAAAAACACACTATTACAGGAAACTTTCTATGTTTGTTGATGTGTTCCAAAGGGACTAATGGCCGGCGAGCGTACTCTTTTCATCCCCTTGTCGCAGCCGGTTTTAGCTCGGCGACGTTTGTTCTTTTCAAACGGAACACAATGGCGACTGACCCTCGAAAATGTCTAGATTTTTCTTAATTAACCTAATTTGCTTTTCTGGCAAATATGTGAAATTTCGACACTCGATTTCATGTTTTTTTAAACACAATCCACCCGCAAAGGGCAATCCCATTATACCTTTGGAGCACTACGAGATGAGAAAATAAAGACAGTTCGTCTAAAAGTATGTATTGCAATTTTTAAATCTGTGTTTCTTAAACTTTCTCTGAAATGAAAAATTTTGTTAGTTATGGAATGGCGCATATTACACACGAGCGAAAAGTTTGTAGCCCGAGCTGCGCTATCCTAAACGGGTGCTAGAATAATATTTGTTTTATCACAATTTTTAGTCATAGCATGTGCAGTTTCTCTAATCGTGTTAGAGAAAAAATGTTCTGATGGAATAACCTGGACTATATGTTGCGAAGGCGTAGGATGAGCATCAGCATCTTTTAAAAAATTCGAACTTTTGCAAGAACTCGAACTTTTAATTCTATTGATCTCGCCTACAAAGTGAGTCTATACCAATTTTCCTCGAAGTCGTAATTAAGTCGTAGAAGGCGGACTAACAAACGGACAAACACACTTTCGTTTTTACACGTCAGTTAAGATACGGTAAAATTAAACTACTCAACTCTCCAGATTCGAAACATCTTAAATCTGAACCATCCTGAACAAAAACAGGCGAGAGCGGCCCTTCTTCGTTTCGTTGCAATTGGAGGGACGGTCCCCGGGGACTTCCCCGGCTATTTATGAAACGGCGAATACAATAAACTGCAAATGTGGATTAAAGGGTTCGGCCAGATTTTTCACTTGTTTTTTGCCGCGGCGGGCCTAACGGCCCGTGTTAAATGACGATAACGATTCCGAGTCTAGACATGACTGAATAAATACATTTTGCTAAGGCGATTTGCTAAATTTGTTGCTCACTTGTTGGCAAAAAACTAATGGATTTCCGTAAATCTCTTCGCGCGGAACTGCTCTGCGCTTACCTCCACATTTTTATCGTCGGTTTTTATTAGCCGCCTCTCCTGTTTCATGCGAAACTTTTTTTTGAGGGTTTTTTTAGAATGTTTGGGCATTTTTCATGCAAAAACAAATGTGTTCGAGATAAGAAGGTCACGCATGTGGAGGAGAGAGCCATTTGTCTCTTTTTTATAATATAAAGCGGGATAAATTCATCACAGCCACATTATTTCGCTTGAGCGCCCGACCAATCAGTTTGATTAACTTTTTTATATAAATGCTGTTTTATCCTTTTACCAATTTCATAAATATTAAAACTTGGAATGCTATTAGGATCAATAAATCAGTTAATATTTTAATGTCAGCTGCTCCAACTTTCTTCATATTTCTAAAAAAAGTAATGCCACGTCTTGTCGCCCGAGACCGCATATATCCCACGAATGAAATATTTAGTAACATCAACACTTTTTAAATCTGCATAAAGCTACCAACCTTTCTTTTTTGCAAGCATCGAAATCCTATGAATATTTGAGAGGCACCTGGCTTATAAATATGGAAAATATATGAAGTTATGACGAAAGTCTGACAAGAAAAACGACGAAAACCAGGAAAACTGTAGCTCCACCGTGCGTATTCGCTTGGGACGCGAATAATCTCGTTGCTGTCTTAGCGTGTCTAAAAAAATGAATTCAGCTGAGAAATTCCTGGCTGCCACCATCATTTTGTTTATAAAACACCAAAACTAACCTTAAAAAATTATTACTATTTTACCCAAGTCAAAATTGATTGGTCGTCCAGTCAAGTGGTAATCAAATTTCCTTCAATATTTCTTTTTCTGTCACAGAAAAACGCGTTTGTGGGGAGCGTGACCAAAACGTCATAAAAGGATAAAAATTAAAATTGCGTGCGGTCGAAATAGAAATGGCTGGGGCAATATTGGTTCGTAATGTGCTGCTTCATAATGTAATTTCGGACCGGCAATAACAAGCCTCTGGGCCGAGGAATACAAATCTGATAAAGCGAAATTTGTTCTAGCCGAACGGGTCGTTATATGACGAAAAATATTGGAAAAGTAGGCCTTTGAGGGCCGACGTTTCCCTTGCCGTGTACGTTGTTTATCTTGAAATTGTCGAATTGCAACAAATGGTATTATTTTCAGAGGAATTAACAGAAGAAAATTATGGTACTCTCAACAAATAAAACGTATAATAGTATTTATAGATCTTTCAAAATGTTTTGCTTTCTTCACGTATTTATCTCTATTTTAAAAATTGAAATAAAAATCTTGTCCCCTAAAACCAAGAAAGATTAAAAAACACAACAGAGGTTGTTCTAACGCCTTTCGCCAGCCTATCATCTTCGAGGAGATACCTAAATAGATTGTAATTAAAAAAAGGTGACCTAGAGAGCAAGAGAATTAAATCTAATGTTAACTGAAAAATACTCCAATTTCGATTTTCCTCACATTTTCCAAAAACGCTATTATTCATAGGGTGACCATTTTGAATATTACAGTATTTGGAAGATGCGTAGAAAATCGATATTCAGAGTAAACTTCTATTACAATTAACTTTAACATCAATCAAGAGAGAGCAAGAAAATCAAATCTGATTTGACTAATATATACTCTAATTGCAATTTTCCTCACATCTTCCGAAAACCGTATTATTCATAACGTGGCCGTTAGACATAATACCGTCTTCGGAAGATGCTCGAAAAATCGAATTTCGGATTAAACTTCAATTAGGATGAAGTAAGGATGATTTAGAAAGCAAAAGAATTAGATCTAATCTTGACTAAAACATACTCAATTGCGAGTTTCCCCACATTTTCCAAAAACGGTATTATTCATAAGGTGATCTTTTTAAATAGTACAGTATTTGGAAGATGCGTAGAAAATCGATATTCCAGAGTAAACTTCTATTAGAATTACCTTCAACGTCAATCAATAGAGCAAAAAAATCGAATCTAATCTTGACTGATATACAGGGTGAGTCACTAAGCGGGAATCGGTCTTTGGTAGACGTATCGTTCAAAATATTGAAAAATGTTTCGAATAAAAGTTGTTCGAAATAAAGTTATCCACAACCTAAAATTATTGCCAAATATGGCGGCCTTCCGGTTGCACCGCAAATGAACACAACTTTCTTGTTTTAAATAGAACACTCTATGTATTTTTACATTTTTGGATTTCTTGTTAAAAATGAATATGAATTTATTAAGACGACATAGGCCCTTAGTTGAACCGTTTTCGCGTAATTTAATTTTTTTGGTTAAATTTGACGATTTCGGAGCTTGACGCCATTAAAGATATTTTCCAAACGCAATGACTCAGAGTTGTGTGGCATACGGTTTTGGATTCAGGAAGAAATTGAGTATTTGTTTACGTCTTTGCTGTTGGCAAAATTTCCTAAATTTCTTCACATCGGTCGACTCAATTCTTCAGTTGTTCAAACATGCATAACTTAATCTTTTCAAATGGAACCACCTATCTTGGATTATCTTATCAGATGCGAAATTAAATAACCTTTTTTTGGTAACAGGTATTGCCACCTCCGTCTAATAATTTTTGAGAAATTTAGAATTTTGTAAAAATTTTAATTAATTTTGTATTATCGCGTTAGCCCTGGATGTCGCGTTTTTGTTTCGTTTCGTTTGTCCGGCAATAACTGACAGTTTATCTCATTGTTGTCGCGAGGTCTTGGTATTAGTACTGAAAGACAATGTTTTCTCAAGAAGAATTGGTCGACATGGTTTACGCCTTGGGCAGTGCTGACAGAAATCCATTTCTTGCCTCAAGAATTTATGCCCAACGCTTTGCCGATCGGAGACATCCAAATTCGGCGGCATTCGCTAAATTGAGAGAGAGGTTTGAGCGAACTGGGAGAACGAAATACGAGAAAAAGGAGAGTAGAAAACCAACGACGCATGAAGAAAACCAAGTTTTAGTAGCGGCTGCTGTTGTCCAAGATCCGCATTTAAGTACCAGAATAATAAGCACGGAATTACAAATAAGTCAAACCTCGGTTTTATGAATCTTGCGTAAAAATAAGTTTCATCCGTATCGTGTCCAGCTAGTACAGGAACTCAATCAAGCTGATTTCAACAATCGAATGCAGTTTTGTGAGTGGGCGTTACGAGAACTACAAGAACAAAATGACTTTTTGGACAATGTACTATTTACCGACGAATGTACATTTCATAAGAACGGCTTCGTGGGAAGACACAACTCCCATTATTACCACACTGAAAATGCTCATTGGATAAGGCCCTTAGACCATCAGCATAGGTGGTCTCTGAATGTTTGGGGTGGTGTCATAGGAAGATTTGTTGTCGGACCACACTTCTTCAATGAACATTTGAATGCCAACAATTACTTGCTTTTTTTTGCAAAATCAATTGCCCGAAATGATAGACAATTTGCCTCTTGCTGCCGTGCGGCAAATGTGATTCCAACATGATGGGGCACCGGCACATTATTGAAGGGACGTAAGGGAGTTCCCCAATACACAATTCCCTAACAAGTGGATAGGAAGAGGAGGTCCAGTGGCATGGCCCGCAAGATGACCGGATTTAACTAAGCCAGACTTTTTCTTGTGGAATCATGTTAAGCAAGTTGTGTACCAGGAACCACCAACTACCAGAGAAGACATGATGGACCGGGTTCGTGTTGCTTTCCAAAATATCAATGAAAACGTCTTGGTGGATGTGAACAATTCTTTGCTACAGAAACTGCTCATTTGCCATCGTGAAGCTGGTGGTTATGTTGAACATTTAATTTAATGTTATTATTACCATTGTTTATGTATTCTTCTTAATATTTGTTGCAACTTACTGTTACCGATTTATTTATTGTTTATTTACTTTCTTTAATGCTTTACACTGAAATCCAATGATGATTTTCAGTATCGTGGTGTATCGTTTCCTTCCCACGAAGCGGTTCTTAAATGTTTGTACATTCGTTGGTAAATAGTACAATATCCGAAACGGTCATTTTGTTCCTGCAGATTATGTAACGTCCATTCACACAACTGCATCGATTGTTAGTCAGCTTGATTGAGTTTTTGCACTAGCTAGGTGTGATACGGATGAAACTTGTTTTTACACAACAATCATGAAACCGATTTTTGGCTTATTTGTAATGTCACACTTATTCTTCTGGTTCTTAAGTGCGGATCTTGGACAACAGCAGCCGCTACTAAAACTTGGTTTTCTTTATGCTTCGTTGGTTTTCTAAGCTCCTTTTTCTCGTATTTCGTACTACCAGTTCGCTCAAACCTCTCTCTCAATTTAGCGAATGCCGCCGAATTTGGATGTCTCCGATCGGCAAAGCGTTGGGCATAAATTCTTGAGGCAAGAAATGGATTTCTGTCAGCACTGCCCAAGGCGTAAACCATATCGACCAATTGTTCTTGAGAAAACATTGTCTTTCAGTACTAATATCAAGACCTCGCGACAACAATGCAATAAACTGTCAGTTATTGCCGGACAAACGAGACGAAACAAAATCGCGACATCCAGGGCTAACGCAATAATAGAAATTAGTTAAAATTTTTACAAAATTCTAAATTTCTCAAAAATTATTGGATGGAGGTGGCAATACCTGGTACCAAAAAAAAAGGTAATTTAATTTTGCATCTGATAAGATAATCCAAGATAGGTGGTTCCATTTGAAAAAATTAAGTTATGCATGTTTGAACAACTGAAGAATTGAGTCGACGGATGTGAAGAAATTTAAGAAATCTTGCCAACAGCAAAGACGTAAACAAATACTTCATTTCTTTCTGAATCCAAAACCGTATGCCACATAACTCTGAGTCATTGCGTTTGGAAAATATCGTTAATGGCGTCAAGCTCCGAAATCGTCAAATTTAATCAAAAAAATTAAATTACGCGAAAACGGTTTAACTAAGGGCCTATGTCGTCTCAATAAATTCATATTCATTTTTAACAAGGAATCCAAAAATGTATAAATACATAGAGTGTTCTATTTAAAATAAGAAAGTTGTGTTCATTTCCGGTGCAACCGGAAGGCCGCCATATTTGGCAATAATTTAAGGTTGTGGATAACTTTATCTCGAACAACTTTTATTCAAAACATTTTTCGATATTTTGAACGATACGCCTACCAAAGACCGATTCTCGCTTAGTGACTCACCCTGTATACTCTAGCTGCATTTTTTTAAAGGTCATAAAGACAAGGTGATGAAATTAAAAACTTTAAATTCGTCTCACTTCAACTTGAACCCTCGCTCACGCAGGGTTTGGGTGAAATTTTACGAAACCAGGACTTCCGGGTTATTTATACTTTTAACGGAAAATTAAATTTGCTTTTGGGTAGTTTAAAGGATAAAGTAGAGCAAACAGATAAGTCTGGTATTTACCAAATTTCATGTAGTCGGGCAAACTAGATGATCTCTTAAAATCCGACTGAAAGAACATTTGACTCATTTGAGGTACGGAAGAGCTGAGAAGTCAAGTGTGGCCCGACATGCTTTTGAATTAGATCATAGGATAGATAATAATATTAAATTGTTAAGAGTAGTAGTTCGGAAGATGCTCGAAAAATCGAATTTCAGATTAAACTTCAATTAGGATGAAGTAAGGATGATTTAGAAAGCAAAAGAATTAGATCTAATCTTGACTAAAACACACTGAATTGCGATTTCCCCACATTTTCCAAAAACGGTATTATTCGTAAGGTGACCATTTTAAATAATACAGTATTTGGAAGATGCGTAGAAAATTGATATTCAGAGTAAACTTCTATTAGAATTAACTTCAACGTCAGTCTAGAGAGCAAAAAAATCAAATCTAATCTTGACTGATATATACTCTAATAGCAATTTTCCTCATATCTTCCGAAAACCGTATTATTCGTGGCTGTTAGACATAATACCATCTTCGGAAGATGTCCAAAAAATCGAAGTTCGGATTTAACTTCAATTAGGATGCAAGTAAGGTGACCCAGGGAGTAAAAGAATCAGCTAATCTTGACTAAAATTTACCCCAATTGCGATTTTTCTCACATATTCCAAAAACGGTATTATTCATAAGAGGATCATTTTGAACAATTCAGTTTTTGGAAAATGCGTAGAAAATCGATATTCAGTGAAAACTTCTATTAGGATTAACTTCAACGTCGGTCAAGAAAGCAAGAAAATCGAATCAAATCTTGACTGAAATATACTCTAATTGCAATTTTCCTCACATCTTCCTATAACCGTATTATTCATAAGCTGACCATTATGAATATTACTGTTTTCGGAAGATTCCTGAATAATCAAAGTTCGCATTGAACTTTAATTAGTTAGGGTGACCTAGAGAGCAAAAGAATCGATCCAGTTTTAATTAAAATATACTCCAATTGCGATTTTCTTCTCATTTTCCAAAAACGGTATTATTCATAAGGGGATTATTTTAAATAATTTGGTTTTTGGAAGATGCGTAGCAAATAGACATTTAAAGTAAACTTCTATTACCAGGCAACCAATAAAGTTCGTGCGGTTTTTCTTTATTGCCTACTTTTATAAATTATATTCAGTAAATAGGATGTAGTGGTGGGGTAATTTTAAATATAGATTAAAATTTATGTCACGGAGTATAATTCAATGTATTTGATAAGTTAGATTACTTTAAATTAAAGTGCAAAATCTTTAGTAGAGTATGGCCGAGTCAAATGCAATAATTTGTGCTTGTTTACTTTATGAATTCAAAATTGGTACCAAGGCTGCATAAGCTTGTCGTAAGATATGCGTTGTTTTTGGGGAAGGTAATGTAGCTGAACGGACGGGTCAGAAGTGGTTTAAGAAATTTGCCTCTGGAGATGAATATCTGGAAGGTGAACCTCGCTCCGGAAGTCCATCAATGATCAACAAGGACGATATCAAGCTGGCGATCGAGCAGGATTCAGACATGTCAGGCTCTTGCCGTAAAATTCAATGTGAATGATGAAACCATTCGCATACATTTGCACCTGCTTGGGAAACGATGGCAGTTAAGCAAATGGGTACCACATGAATTGAGTCAAACGAACAAGTTACATCGCTTAACAATCTGTTCATCATTGCTTTCCCACCACAACTTAATGTGGTTTTTTGTTCGGATGTTGACGTGTGATGAAAAATGTATTATGTATTGCAGCAATAAGCGCTCACATCATTGGATATCCAGTAAAGATCCGTTGCCGCTGACTACTAAACCAAACCATTCACCAACAAAAGATTCTGTTATGTGTATGGTGGACTATAGTAGGTATAGTTCACTATGAGCTTCTGCCAAGTGGACAAACCATTGCTGCTGAAATCTACTCAGCACAGCTTAACGGAGTTGCGATCGCTTTAAGTCAAAAACAGCCTGCTTTGGCGAACAGAAAAGGTGTTGTCTTCCATCAGGACAATGCAAGACCACACACAGCAAAAATCACGCAGGAAACAATAGCGCGACCACAATGGAAAGTTCTACTTCACCCTCCGTACTCACCAAACCTTGCCCCAAGTGACTACCATCCTTGGACAACCACATGCGGAATCGGCGATTTAAAAATAGAAAGCTTTGGGAAAACGAGGTGATACACTTCTTCAATTCTCAAAAGCATGATTTTTACAAAAATGTGATATATGGTCTTGGGATGGGAAAAGGTAATACTTGCTAAGGGAGATTATTTTTCAGAATAAATCTAAGTTAAACCCATTTTTTGTGTTACTATTTCTTAACCTTCAAAACCGCACGAACTTTTTTGGTTGCTTGATAGAATTAACTTAAACGTCAGTCAAGAGAGCAAGAAAATTAAATCTTATCTTGACTAAAGTATACTCTAATTGCAATTTTCCACACATCTTCCGAAAACTGTATTATTCATAAAGTGACCATTATAAGAGTTAACATTAGGGAATCCGCCACTGTCTTCCCCACATAAAATGTGCCACATATGATACAAACCCAAGACCTCGAGTCACGTGAAGGAGCAAGGAGAAGAAGACAGTCGAGAATGAGCCGAGTAGATATCGAGAGCATATGTAGAAGAGACCAATAAAGCGTGTGTTAAGTAAATTGTGTATTATTGCATCGAAAAATAATCCATCATTAAAGTTTACATAAATAATACCGTTTCAGGAAGACGCCTGAAATATGGAAGTTCAAAGTGAACTTCAGTCAGAATGAACTTCAATCAAGGTGACCTAGAGAGCAAGAGGATCAAATCTAATCTTGACCAAAAATACTATAATTACGATTTTCCTCACATCTTCCCAAAACCATATTATTCAAAAAGTGACCCTTATGAATAATATCGTTTTCGAAAGATCCCTGGAAAATGAAAGTTCAGAGTAAACTTCAGCCGGAATAAACTTCAGTCAGAATGAATCTCAGCCGAGGTGATCTAGAGAGCAAGAGGATCAAGTTTAATTTTGACTGAAATATACCCTATTTGCGATTTTTCTTACATCTTCCAAAAACGAAATTATTCAGAAGATAACCATTTTGAGTAATACGGTTTTTAGAAGATTCGTGAAAGATCGAAATTCGAAGAGAACTTTTCAAACTGAAACACAAATCTTGTCTCCTAAGTCCAAGAAAAATTTAAAAACATAACAAAGGTTGCTCTATGCTACTATCTCGATAGTTTGGCTATCGGAACGCGTTAGAGCAACCTTTGTTGTGTTTTTTAATCATTTTTGGTTTCAGTGGACAAGATTTGTATTTTAATTGTTGAAGATAACCAAAGACCAGTTCGTTTCACCAAAAGAGAGAACTTTTGTCAAAATTACCTCCAGTCGAGGTAACCTAGAGAGCAAAAAAAAAATCTGGTCTTGACTGAAATAATAACTGCAATATTTCTCAAATCTTTCAAAAACCGTAATATTTATAAAATGATCTTTCTGTATAATACCGTTTTCGGAAGAGACGTGGAAAATCAAAATTAAGTGTGATCTTCTGTCATAACAAATTTCATTCAAGAAAACCAAATATAGTGTCGCTGAATAATACAGTGTGTCCCAGTAGTACGCGTTTCATTTAGATTTTAATTTCCATTTTTAAATTTAGCGGATTCCCCAAAAATTCAAATTATTTTCAGTGTTTCAAATTGCTCGAAATTAAAAAAAAAATGTTTTGTTAAGTTAATTAAAAAATGTCGACGTTAAAATTTCGACGTTTTGCAAAATGTCGACTTCGCAAACTGACTTTTTCGTAAATTTCGACTTTTATAAACATCAACTCTGCTCGGGGTGAGTGTAGAAAATAAATATTGAAATGGCTAATTAAAAAGCCCATCGAAAAAGCCAGAAGTGGGTTGTTTTAGAAACACGTTTCCCGCCGCTGGAAATTAAGCGTCATAAAATACAGTTATCGCTTTTGCACAATATAAAATGCGAACAGAAATTGTAAATTATCCGGAGGAGGTTCTTTATTAGCTACCAGAAGAGATTATACAGAAGACATTAATTTGAAACTTCCGATATCTGGCGCTCCTTCCGTTTTCTTACATTTCGCTTCACTTCGATTCTTCTGTTACGTGCAGCAGAATGTAATCTTTAAATTACCTAATGATATTACCTAAATGTTTCCCCTTAAATTTTCGCTCTTAATAGAAATGCTTACAATTTTAATTGGTTATAAATCATAAAAGATCAAACCGAAGAGTTTTCGAATGAGGTATTTAAATAATTAAATGAACGAGTACCCCTCTAATTAGGTATTGAAATGAATTTTTAATAAGGTTAAAGAGGTTATTAGTGGAAAAAGATAAGATGAAAGGATCTCTCAGTGGGCTGGTGCACGCTCTCAGGATTCTTAATCAAAGACTGAACCAAAATGCCTCAAAGTGAAGTCAAATTCATTTCACTTCGTTCACATCTTCGTTAACCTTTTTGGAAAATAAAACGTTTCAATAATTTCAAACTATCGACGAACTCAAAAAGGTCAGACATATTAATATCTAAAAAATATTACTACTTTGTTAAAATTGACCCCCTTTTTTCGTAAATTATCAAGTGTTATCATTTTTAATAATTTATTTTCCAAAATAGAAGTGGGAACATATTTTCTCTTGTACTTTTGGACTCATATTCACTGACGAAAAATTGGATACGAAAATGTTATCGAAAGATAAAAAATAATTTTTGTTCGTAGAGCCCACATTAGAACCAAATCAAAATATTGACAGTAGCTTTTTAAATTCACTCAAGGAAAAGTGCTGAAGATAAATTCTTGATAGAATGATAATGAAAGAAAATAATTCTTTCAAAGATACTTCAAATGAAATACTTCATTAAACGAAACATATTTTTTTAACGTAGTATAAATCGTTAAACGAAACATGTTACGCTAAACCAAAACATATTTCGTCAAACGAATCAAATTTCGTTAAACGAAATATATTTCGTTAAGCGAACGTTAACGAAACATAATTCGTTAAATGAAACATTTTGTTATACAAAACAATTCGTTAAACGAAACATTTAGCTGAACTAAACATTCGTTAAACGAAATATGTCGCTAAACGAAACATGCCGTTAAACGAACTATCTCGTTAAAAGATACATATTTCGTTAAACGAAACATAACTCGTTAAACGAAACATAAGTCGTTAAACGAAACATTTTGTTAAACGAAACATTTTGTTAAACGAAACATTTTGTTACACGAAACAATTCGTTAAACAAAACATTTCGTTAAACGAAACATTTTGCTGAACGAGACATTTCGTTAAAAGAAATATTTATTGTTAAACGAAACATTTTGCTGAACGAGACATTCGTTAAACGAAACATTTCGTTAAACGAAATATGTCGCTAAACGAAACATGCCGTTAAACGAACTATCTCGTTAAAAGATACATATTTCGTTAAACGAAACATAACTCGTTAAACGAAACATAATTCGTTAAACGAAACATTTTGTTACACGAAACAATTCGTTAAACAAAACATTTCGTTAAACGAAACATTTCGTTAAAGAAAACATTTAGTTAAAAAAAACATTTCGTTCAACGATACATTTCGTTACACATTTCTAGGGAAACATACTTCGTTAAACAGTTTTTGGGAAACATTTTATTAAACAAACGATTTTCATTGCGTGATGATAAATAGACAAGAGGCGAAGACCCGACTGAGTTTTTGTTAGAGAAAAAGGAAAAGGTTGTATGCAGATATGGTCGCTGTCTGCAACAAGCTTTTACATTCGAATGCTAAATGTTTTAATTAAACTTGTTTTCCCGCATTAATGCCATAACAATTAAATTTTATCACCTAATAGAAAATAAAATGCGCAAGCTGACGTTATTAAAGTTAAGTTTTCAATTACCACCGCATACAATTTAACCGAGATTCTAAGCAAACGTAATTAAAAAAAGTCATCGCTTAAACTGTGTAACAGATAACGTTTCAGCCTCATCGAGGCACATTTCCCTGAAGTTTTACTGCGAAATATCTAAATATATGACATATTTGAGTTAATCGAGGTTCAATTTCATAAGTTAGAAAATGGTATAATTTTTTTATTTAATTCAACAATTTCACGTTTTCCTCGATTTTTTTTCAATGAAGGTATTTTCAAAATTTAGTTTTTTTTTATTTGGGACCTTTTGAAAGTTTTGTATTTAATTAAAATTTAGTTTATTCAAGCGGAAATTCCTTTAGGCGCGTTGAGCGATTTTGGATAAGGAGTAAACTTTTGGTTTTGCGTGACCATCACGCGCACTATCACGCATCACCATTACGTATTACAAACATACCCCAAGGTTAAAACTACCCTCTTCTGTTAACGTTAGAGCACATTAGAATGTACTTCAGTGTCAATAAATATTAGATCTGTTTCCACACGATACAATCATCCAACGCACAAATATTAAAAGGTAGATCAGTTTGACAACATTTATTTTAAAATATTTCCAATATTCTGACTTGTTCACTAGTGTGGGTTCGAACTGCAGTGCACATTTCCTAGTTTTCAGTTTTGACTTTTGTGTGTCCAAGGCTGCCTTCTTTGTAATAACAATTGTTCTCAAAATTACAACTTTTTCAAATTTAGGTCTTTTTTTTAATGCTGACATTGTTATTCCCAAATTTCCACTTCTTGAAATGTTGACTTTTTCAACATTTCGAGATGTGGAGATTTAGTAATAAAAATGTCAGCATTAAAAAAAGACGAAATTTTGAAAAAAGTTGACAGGTGAATGAAATGTTGACTTTTTCAACATTTCGGCCATATTTAAAAATATCCACCTTTTTTAAAATGTTGACTTCATAAAAATTTAAGTATTTTAAATTTCTTCTTTTTAAATTTCCGGTTTTTCTCAGGATTTTGAATTATTTTGAAAATAGACTAGAAAGGTTAGGTTTTCAAAAAGAGTCAAAACTTTAGAAGAAAAAGGACGAAATTAAAAAAAAATAATTTTTGAAAATGTAAACATTAAAAAAAACTAATTTTGTAAGTGAATATTCCCTAATTTCAAAATTTCAACAAAGGTCAACATTTTCAAAGAAGATCGACTTTTCAAAAACAACAAACCTTTCAATAAAAATTTTTGATTAAGCTCAAATTATCGAAAATATTAAATTTTCATGAAAGTCCAAAATTTCAAAAAATCCAAATTATCAAAAACAAATTTTCGAAAAAGGCAAATTTTTAAAAAGACTAGTTTTCAAGAAAGGTTAAGTTTTTAAAAAGAGCCAAAACTTTAGAAGAAAAAGGACGAAATCAAAAATGAACAACTTTTGAAAATGTAAACATTAAAAAAAAACTAATTTTTGAAGTGAAAATACCCAAATTTCAAAATTTCAATGAAAGTCAACATTTTCAAAGAAAATCGACTATTCAAAAACGACAAAACTTTTCAATAAAAATTTTTGATTAAGCCCAAATTATCAAAAATATTAAATTTTCATAAAAGTCCAAGTTTTCAAAAAATCCAAATTATCAAAAACAAATTTTCAAAAAAGCCAAATTTTTAAAGACTAGTTTTCAAGAAAGGTTAAGTTTTTAAAAAGAGCCAAAACTTTAGAAGAAAAAGGACGAAATTAAAAAAGAATAACTTTTGAAAATGTAAACATTTAAAAAAAAATTAAAATTTTAAGTGGAAATTTCCAAATTTCAAAATTTCAACGAAAGTCAACATTTTCAAAAAAGATCGGTAAATTTTTAAATAAAAATTTTTGATTAAGCTTAAACTTTCGAAAATTTTAAATTTCTTTCAAAAAATCCAAATTTTCAAAAAATTCAAATTTTTAAAGAGACAAATTTTCTAGAAAAGTTAAGTTTTCAAAAAAATCAAAACTTTAGAAAAAAAGACGAAATTAAAAAAAATAACTTTGGAAAATGTAAAAATTTAATTAAAAATACTAATTTTTTGAGTGGACTCCCAAATTTCAAAATTTCAACGAAAACCAACATTTTCAAAGATCGATTTTTCAAAAACGGCAAACTTTTGAATACAAATATTTGATTAGGCTCAAAATTTCAAAAAATTTTAATTTTCGCAAGTTCAAATTTTTAAAATATCCAAATTATCAAATAAACCAAATTTTTAAAAAGATAAGTTTCCAAGAAAGGTTAAGTTTTCAAAAAGAGTCAAACTTTAGAAGTAAAGGACGAAATTAAAAAAGAATATTTTTTGAAAATGTAAACATTTAAAAAAAACTAAATTTTTAAGTGGAAACTCTGAAATTTCAAAATTTCAACGAAAGTCAACATTTTGGAAGAAGATCGACTTTTCAAAAACGACAAACTTCTGAATAAATTTTCCTAAGAGTCCCTATTTTGAAAAACCCAAATTTTTAAAAAATCTAAATTTTTTAAGACAAGTTTTCAAGAAAGGTTGTTTTTAAAAAAGTCAAAAATTTAGAAAAAAAATGGAAGAAATGAAAGAAAATAACTTTTGAAAATATAAACATTAAAAAAAACTAATTTTCAAGTGAAAATTCCCAAATTTCAAAATTTGAACAAAAGTCAACATTTTCAAAGAAGATCGATTTTTCAAAAGGAACAAACTTTTGAATCAAAATTGTTGATCCGAGTCCAAGTTATCGAAAACATTGAATTTTCTTAAAAGTCCGAAATTTCAAAAAATCCAAATTTTCATAAAAAAAAAACAAATTTTTAAAAAATCCAAATTTTTAGAAAGACTAGTTTTCAAGAAAGGTAAAGTTTTCAAACAAAGTCAAAATTCTTAAAAAAAAAAGATGAAATTAAAAAAAAACTTTTGAAAATATAAACATTAAAAAAACTAATTTTTAAAAAACTAATTTTTTAAGTGAAAATTCCCAAATTTCAAAATTTGAACGAAAGTCAACATTTTTAAAGATCGGTTTTTCAAAAACGGCATACGGAATAAAAAATTTTGATTAGGCTCAAATTTTGGAAAATTTTAAGTTTTCATAAGTTCAAATTTTCAAAAAATCCAAATTTTAAAAAATCCAAATTTTCAAAACATCCAAATTATCAAAACACCTAAATTATCAAAAAAAGTCAAAACTTTAGAAAAAAAAGGACGGAATTAAAGAAAATAACTTTCGAAAATGTAAACATTTAAAAATAAACGAAACTTTTAGGTGAAATTTCCAAAATTTCAAAATTTGAACGAATGTCAATATTTTCAAAGATCGATTTTTCAAAAACGGCAAACTTTTGAATAACAATTTTTGATTAAGCTCGAAATTTGGAAAATTTTAAATTTTCACAAGTTCAAGTTTTCAAAACATCCAAATTATCAAATAAACCAAATTTTTAAAAAGACAAGTTTCCAAGAAAGGTTAAGTTTTCAAAAAAAAAGTCAAAACTTTAGAAAGAAAAGGACGAAATTAAAGAAAATAACTTTCGTAAATGTAACCATTTAAAAATAAACGAAATTTTGGGTGAAATTTCCAAAATTTCAAAATTTGAGCGAAAGTCAACATTTTCAAAGATCGATTTTTCAAAAATGCCAAACTTTTGAATAAAAATGTTCGAAAATGTTAAATTTTACTAAGAGTCCATATTTTGAAAAACCCAAATTTTTAAAAAATCAAAATTTTCAAGAAAGGCCAATTTTTGATTAAGCTCAAATTTTGGAAAATTTTAAATTTTCACAAGTTCAAATTTTCAAAAAATCGAAATTTTCAAAACAACAAAATTATCAAAACATTCAAATTTTCAAAACATCAAAATTATCAAAAAATTCTAATTTTTAAAAAGACAAGTTTTCACGAAAGGTTAAATTTTCAAAAAAAAGTCAAAACTTTCGAAGAAAAAAGGACAAAATTAAAGAAAATAACTTTCGAAAATGTAAACATTTAAAAATAAACGAAATTTTTAGGTGAAATTTCCAAAATTTTAAAATTTGAACGAAAGTCAACATTTTCAAAGATCGATTTTTCAAAAATGGCAAACTTTTGAATAAAAATGTTCGAAAATGTGAAATTTTCCTAAGAGTTCACATTTAGAAAAATCCAAATTTTTAAAAAATCAAAATTTTCAAGAAAGGCCAATTAAATAAAAATTTGAAAATTTCGAAATTTTGGAGGCTTGTATCTCGTAAACGGATAGTCATAGCGCAGTTTGGTTTTCACATTCCTTTTTTACGCGCCGAAAACTCTGCTTTAATCTCATTTTCGAAAAATTGAAAATTTTTCAAGTTTTGTATCAAATTTTGGATATTGAAAGTCAACATTTCAAAAGGTAAATTAATTTAAGTTAAGTTAAGTTAATTTAATTTAAAATGGATCAATATTTTCAAAAAAAGTAACATTTCCAGAAAATGTAATGTGGAAGAAATGGCGGAGGCGAACATTTTTAAGAAAAAGCTTTTCAAAAAGTGAAATTTTTCAAAAAAGTTTCTGAAAGGTCGAAATTTCCATCAAAGTTCATAACTTCGAAGAAGTTGTAGCTTTAGAAGAAAATCTGAAAATTTCTGAATGAAATATGGAATCGAATTTAAAACTTTGATCTTTTTGTGGTTGAATTTTATTTCAATGCACTACTTGCTATTCAAAGAGTACTTTTTAGCAATAAAATCAGTAGATTCGAAGCAAGGGGGGTTTTAAATGAAATAAAATGGCGATATGGTGGCACAAATTTTCATTTTCTTGCTTTAGTTGGGTCGAAACTTTATGCTCGTGGCGTTTGTGCTTCGAAACTACTATCAATAAAATCAGCCTCGAACCATCGACGGCGTAAAAATGGAGTAAAATTCCTTTATAATTCCGCCGCCTTACAATTTCGAAATATTCCCCGGGAAAAACTGTGGGAAAACGATCTCCTGCAACAACAAACTGTCAACGTGTACGGCAGTAAAATTAAAGAAACGCGGAGATGCGGGCGGACCTAGCAAATAACGCTGTTTGTTTTCCCGTCTGAAACGTAAGATTTATTTGTCAGAGAAAAAAATATACGACCCCGGCCTAAATATGCTAAAGTTGCAACCATAAGCTTTTATTTATGTCGTGCGATTGTAAATTTGTGGGGCGCCCCGCAATAAACCATTTTCACAATTGGAATTTTTACGTCCTTCCACCTTAAAAATTTCCCCTTGTTTACACTAATCCGATAAAAGTAGTTTTAATTGGGGTGTTGAACCAATTCGAGTTTGACCTAGAAACGTCGACGCTCTGGTCAAAAGCACGGTTTTGCTATTACGGGGACGTTATTAATTATTTATATTCATTAGTGCCCTCTACCGATTCATCAGGCGTTAAAAATAAACAGAGTTAAAAACACATTGGATTTGGGCCGTAATTCTTGCAAAAACACGACCAGCTAAAGCATTTATGGGGTCATAATTCGTTGGACAGATGTATAAAATTGCATCGGGTCCATAAGTACGCTGGCGGCGTAGCTGCAATTGGGAATAAAGGCCACGTGATGCAGGCGATTGCAATTTGTCGACGCGTCAATCAAGCGTACCTACCATAAATTATCGCGCGGCCTCTTGGGTTTCTTTCCACTCTAATAATGAAAATCAAAACGACCGGCTGAATTGGATTTCGCAAGAGAAATACGGGGGCGCTGCCATAAGTTCCAAGATAAAGGTGGTTTTACGTTTAACTATCGAAATCAGACGCCAGTCACGCGAATCGGTGCTTTAGAATGCAATTCGGTGAAGACCAGAGTGTCGAAGTGAAATTGTGGTGGATGCGCCGGTAGAATTTATATAAACAGTTTGGCGCTTCAGAATGCAATCGAGAGAATTTCAGGACTAGCTTGAAATATGTAAATTTTGATATTCTCCGTATCTTCCTTGCAAAGTGGTTATTTTCATTCATGTTTGATTAAACGGCGAAGAAAATGCCAATAAAACATTTTTTTTTTTTTGTTGATGGAACGGACTGGTCCTTGGTTATCTCCAAAAATTGAAATACAGAACTTGTCCTCTGAAACTAAGAAAGATTAAAAAACACAACGCGTTTCGACAGCCAAGCTGTCATCTTCAGAGAGAAACTGTTTCTCTCTGAAGATGACAGCTTGGTTGTCGAAACGCGTTAGAGCAAGCTTTGTTGTGTTTTTTAATCTTTCTTGTTTTCAGGGGACAGATTCTGTATTTCAATAAAACATTAATAAAAATGTAAATGTTGACTATTTTGACTATTTTAATAGTTCAAAACGAGGCAATAATGATCCAAACGAGAAAAAAATATTTTTAATATTTCGACTTGCTTTGAAAATTTCGTAATTTTTTGAGAACTTTCACTTGAAAAATTCATTTTTTTTTTTGAGAATGTATTCACTTTCGAAAGTTAATTTTTTAAAATGTCGTCCTTTTTTTTCTAACGTTTTGACTTTTTTACAACTTGGCCTTTCTTGAAAATTTTGCTTTTTTAAAAATTTGGGTTTTTCAAAATGTAGACTCTTAGGAAAATTTAACATTTTCGAACATTTTTATTCGAAAGTTTGCCATTTTTGAAAAATCGATCTTTGAAAATGTTGACCTTCGCTCAAATTTTGAAATTTTGGAAATTTCACCTAAAAATTTCGTTTATTTTTAAATGTTTACATTTTCGAAAGTTATTTTCTTCAATTTCGTCCTTTTTTTTCTAAAATTTTGACCTTTATTGCAAATTTAACCTTTCGTGAAAACTTGTCTTTTTAAAAATTTGAATTTTTTAATAATTTTAATGTTTTGAAAATTTGGATTTTTTGAAAATTTGAACTTGTGAAAATTTGAAATTTTTCAAATTTTCAACTTAATCAAAAATTGGCTTTTCTTGAAAATTTTGATTTTTTTAAAATTTGGGTTTTCAAAATAGTGTAACGCAATGTAAATAGGTGGAATATAATTTAGAATAGAATTGTCTAATTTAGTAAATAAAATAAGTTTCTAGAAGGATCTGATAAGGGGAAAGCGGCCGCGATAACGAAACAAATGGCAGATAAGCGTTCCAGAAATTTCGGGAACGATAAGCCTTATCTGCCGAAAAGGTCTAGAAGCCGGGGGACCAAAACTATAAAAGGCGGTCAGCTTTTCCTCGAGTAAGTCAGTTAGAAGTCAGTGCAATTAGTGAGTTAGTAGAAGTCAATAATAAGTGAGTTAATTGTCAATTGCCAAGTTGAGTTCAGTAATAAAGTGGGTATAATCTATCACGTGTATCAATTCGAACCGATAACGCACGTAACAGTTGGTGTCAGAAGTGGGATTGTTCGTGATCAGATAGAGTTCGGAGTAATTCCAGAGCATCTCCGCGTAGGGATACCACCAGAGACTAAATAGACTGAACGTTTCAATGTTGTCTCATGCGTACAGTTGAAGCTAAAATCCGGGGAAGTGGGGAGGTGCATTCCACTACTCTTTGATATGGTCGGATTAAGTAAAATTTATAAATACGAAACTTGCCGCGTAACGGTTCTAACGATTTAGATGAAACTTCAGAATTAGGGGCGTTTGGACCAATATGATAATAAGTGCTTTTTGGTAAAAGTTCAGGAGAACTATTTTCAAAGACATCTTGGTTTAATAGTAAAATAATTTTCTTTCAATACGCGACGCCTGTGTACAATATTGTTAAGCCGGTGCTGTAAACACGTCATGACTGCAGTGAAATGGCGAAGCGCGCACGCCGATAATTGAATATTTATATATTTTATTTTTACCTACCCAAAGAATTAAACTCTTGATTTTCCTTCACTAATGTGTTCACTGAGGTTTCAACAATGATCCACAATACACTTCCCCATATTTACAGCCCATTTTCTTTAAAAAAAAACCGATGTTATCTTCGCAAAGGTCTGTCAAATAATAAGAGGGCATTGCGAGCTAGATGGAGCTAGGCTTTCGCCAGGCTTTCAACTGGCTTCACTGCTTACCGTGTTAGGTTCAGTCTATTAAGTCTCTGGATACCACCAATGAGGTTGCCTTTGCTTCTTCCGTCCACCCATTGATCTTAGTAGCAGCTTCGAACTGTTTTCTGTAGGTCTGGAAGGATGTTTTCCCATCATAGGTCGGAGGTTTCAGTTTTTGGGAAAAAATAGCGGATACACTTTCGGATTCGTCTTGTCTGACTTGTCCCTGGCTCTGAAACCTTGTAAGCAGCTTCAACCTCCAAAGCTCTAATCAGTGGCCTCCCTTTATGTTCGGACGTTTGACAAGCGTATCACTCTCTGAACTTCCGGATCTCTTATTCCTTCTATGAAGATTCTAACTGCGTGACGTTCCAGAAAGTCGGTTGGTGCTGTTGGATAGGCGATATACGCCAGTTTTCTCACGTCAGCCTCGAATTCTTGCAGGGTTTCGCCACTTTTCTGCCTTCTCACTAGCAGCTGTGACTGGAAAACTTGCTGCAAATGGTGGTCTCCGAATCTCAGCTCTAAAGCCCTAACTAGATCTTCATAGTTGGATTAAGAGATCCGGAAGTCCAGAGAGTGATACGCTTGTCAAACGTCCCAACATCAAGGGAGGCACTGATTAGAGCTTTGGAGGTTGAAGCTGCTTACAAGGTTTCAGAGCCAGGAACAAGTCACACAACACAAATCCGAAAGTGTACCCGCTATTTCTTCCCAGAAAAGGAATGCAGAGTCTACTAGCAAATATAACTGAAAAAATGAGAGTAGACGTTGAAAAAGTGAAAGAACAAATTACAGGAATGCGACAAGAAAAAAAACAGGAGGAAGAACGAAGACGACAAGAAAAACCACGGCGTTTTTACCGAGGGAGACCAAAATCTAGGACGGACGGACGTAGTTCGACACAAAATCAACACGGACGATGCAACACCTATTCGTCAACACCCTAGAAGATTACCGGTGGCCAAGCAAGATGAAGTCGCAGGATTGGTTAGGAAGATGATGAAGGATGAAGTCATCGAGGAATCCAATAGTCCATGGTCTTCCCCTGTAGTCTTGGTTACAAAGGACGGGTCAACAAGATTCTGTGTCGACTACCGGAAATTAAACGACGTCACTAAAAAGGACAGCTACCCCTTGCCAAGAATTGATGACACCCTGACAACCTTGTCTGGGTCCACCTGGTTGTCAACTTTGGACTTGAAAAGTGAATATTGGCAAGTAAGCATAGACCTCGACGACAAAGAGAAGACGGCCTTTTCGTACGGGAGTGGATTATATCAGTTCACGGTTATGCCTTTTGGACTGTGCAACGCACCGGCTACTTTCGAACGTCTAATGGAACTAGTACTTCGAGGACTCACTTGGAAAACCTGCTTGGTTTATCTAGATGACGTCATGGTGATGGGCAAGAGCTTTAAAGAACATATGGAAAATCTTCAAGAAGTCTTCGACAGGTTAAAGCAAGCTAACTTAAAGCTGAATCCAAAGAAGTGCTCTTTGTTCCAAAGGAAAGTAGAATTCCTGGGCCACACTGTATCAGTCGCAGAAGTGGAAACAAATATCAGCAAGACTCAAGCAATCCGTGACTGGCCAAGACCCAAAGATAAACATGAACTGAGGAGTTTCCTGGGGTTATGCACCTATTACAGAAGATTTGTGAAAGGTTTCGCCAACATCGCTGCGCCATTACACCGACTAACGGAAGGAAGAACGCCGTATGTCTGGACTCCGGATTGTGATACTGCTTTCCCAAAACTGAAGTCCGTCTTGTGCACAAGTCATATCTTGGCTTATCCTCAGCGAGATGGAAAGTTCGTGTTGGAAACTGATGCCAGCAACGTCGGGATTGGGGCTGTGCTGTCCCAAGTTCAATGAAGTTCTGAACCAAGCCGCTGGAAAGCTTGACGAACTCAAGTCCTCATTTGAGGAACAGTAGATTTCGAGTACCGGGGGATCGAGTACCTGGGAAATGAATCTACGAGAAAGCGGAATAGGACAATATGGGAGGAAACCTACGCCGAACTCCAAGTTCTGACCTGGAACCATCCGAAGTCAAGGGGATCGAGTACCTTGGCATGGCACAAGCTGGGGGATTGACCACCCAGCCTTAGACGTAACGCAAGAGGAAGGAAAAAGAGACAACGCGAGATGGAACGTTAGATTAGAACTTTAGGTTAGATTAGGTTAAGGTGAAGGGTAGGTTAGGTAGATTAAAATATAGGTTAGAAACTAGACTAGACTAGGAATATACGGCAAACCGAAGTAGGAATTAAAATTGTAATTAAATATTATGTAATAGTTAAGGTTAGAGGGGTATGCATGTGTAGGAACCCTCAAAATGAAGTGTAAATTTACTTCAGTTAATATATACGTGTCCCAAGTTCAAGGCGGTGAAGAAAGAGTAATCGAATATTACAGCAAGATCCTGACGAAGCCGAAGAGGAACTATTGCACCACCAGGAAGGAACTTCTTGCGATAGTGAAGGCTGTGGAACACTTCCACAAGTACTTGTATCGGCAAGAATTCCTCATCAGGACAGATCATTCGGCGCTTTCCTGGTTATTCCGAATGAAGAACGCAGAGGGGCAGACGGCTAGATGGTTAGAGAGGCTCCAACAGTATCACTTTAAGGTGCATCATCGACCGGGACGACAGCACCACAACGCTGACGCTTTGTCCAGAAGACCTTGTGGGAATTGCAAATACTGCAGACGAGTTGAGGATCATGAGGACATGGTGGATATAAGGGTCACTTCTGTCCAGCCAGAAGACGAATGGACTGTTGAAGATCTTCAGAAGCTACAGAGAAGCGACGCTGATATCGAACCCATATTGGAATGGAAAGAAGCTGGAGACAGACCGGAATGGCAAGAGGTTTCCGACAGAAGTCCAGATCTTAAGAATTTGTGGACTCAATGGAAATCCCTCCAGGTCGAGGACGAGGTACTGAAGAGAGCATGGGAAAGCGCGGATGGAAAGCGTGTCAACTTGCAGTTGGTGGTGCCTCAGGAGAAGATTCCACAGGTCTTGTGGGAGGTGCACAATAGGACCTCTGATGGACACCTAGAGATGAACAAGACCCTGGAGAAGGTTCGCAAACGGTTCTATTGGGTTAACTGCAGGGAGGACGTCGAGCGGTGGTGTCGGAAATGTGTCACCTGTGCTGCATCCAAGGGTCCTCGTACGAGAACCAAAGGGGACCTGAAGCAATATAATGTGGGAGCTCCATTTGAAAGAATTGCAATCGATGTGGCAGGACCATTCCCAGCTTCAGACGATGGAAACAAGTGCATCCTGGTAGCCATGGACTATTTCAGTAAATGGCCTGAAGCTTACGCCATCCCAAACCAAGAAGCTACCACAGTCGCAAGGGTTCTTGTGGACAACTTCATCTGTCGATTTGGTGTTCCCTTGGAACTACACTCGGACCAGGGAAGGAACTTTGAATCGGGAGTTTTCCAAGAGGTGTGTCGTCTTCTTGGAATAAGGAAAACTCGAACAACACCTCTTCATCCACAGTCTGACGGAATGGTGGAGAGATTTAACAGGACCTTAGAGGAACATCTTTCGAAGGTCGTTTCCAAACATCAGACCGACTGGGACCGACATCTAGCATTGTTTCTGATGGCCTATGCGCGGCAACTCATGAAACTACAAGTCAGACTCCGGCAAAAGTGATCTTCGGGAGGGAACTGCGGCTTCCGTGTGACTTGGTGTTTGGATCAGGGAAACGATGGGTTTCGTAGATGACTTGAGGGAAGCGATATTGGAGTTGCATGCTCTGGTGCGGACGAAGATCAACTTGGCGACGGACCGGATGAAGGCCAGGTATGACGTGAATGCCAATCATAGTGGTTTCAGTGAGGGCGAGTTGGTATGGCTATACAACCCTCAGCGAAAGAAAGGAGTTTCGCCAAAGTTTAAGCCATCTTGGGAAGGGCCTTACAAAGTGCTGAAGAGAATCAACGACTTGGTATACAGGATCCAGCGTAGCTCCAGAAGTAAAATGAAAGTGGTACACCTGAACAGACTATGCAAATTTAGTGACGAAGTGACCGATTGGAACTGATCGGGACGATCATTCCTAAGGGGAAGGCAGTGTAACGCAATGTAAATAGATGAAATAGGATTTAGAATAGAATTGTAGAATTTAGTAAAGAAAAAAAATTTCTAGAAGGTTCTAATAAGGGGAAAGCGGCCGCGATAACGAAACAAACGACAGATAAGCGTTCCAGAAATTTCGGGAACGATAAGCCTTATTTGCCGAAAAGTTCTGGAAGCCGGGGGCCAAAACTATAAAAAGGCGGTCAGCTTTTCCTCGAGTCAGTCAGTTAGAAGCCAGTGCAATTAGTTGGTTAGCAATTAGTAAATTAGTTAGTTACTGTTCAGTTGAAGTGTGCCGAGTTAATTCAGTAATAAAGTGGGTACAATCTATCACGTGTATCAATTCGAACCGATAACGCACGTAACAATATTTTCGATAATTTGGGCTTTATCAAAAATATTTATTCAAAAGTTTGTCGTTTTTGCAAAATCGATCTTCTTTGAAAATGTTGACATTTGTTCAAATTTTGAGAATTGGGAATTTTTACTTGAAAATTAGTTTTTTTTTAATGTTATTTTTTTATTTCTTCCTTTTTTTTTCTAAATTTTTGACCTTTTTGAAAACAACCTTTCTTGAAAACTTGTATTAAAAAAATTGGTTTTTTAAAAATTTGGATGTTTTAAAAATTTTGATATTTTGAAAATTTGGATATTTTCGAAAATGAGTTTAAAGCATTTTCATAGAGTTTTCGGGGCGCAGAAAAGGAATGTGAAAACCAAACTGCACTAGGACTATCCGTTTACGAGATACAAGCCTCCAAAGTTTCGAAATTTTCAAATTTTTACCAAATTTCCTAAGGTCAAAATTCAAAAGTCATTACTTAAGATTTAAAAGTACATTAACATAGAGATTTTGATCGGTAGATTGCGAAACCAAAAACCAAATTGAGCTACGACTTTTGGTTTGGAAGATATGAGAGTTTAAAGTTACGAGAAAAATTCAAAGGGTCCCCCTTGATACAAAACTTGAAAAATTTTGAATTTTTCGAAATTGAGTTTATAGCATTTTTATAGAAGTTTCGAGACATAGAATAGAAATCTGAAAACCAAACTGCGCTATGACTATCCGTTTACGAGATACAAGCCTTCAAAGTTTCGAAATTTTCAAATTTTTACCAAATTTCCTAAGGTCAAAATTCAAAAGTCATTACTTAAGATTTAAAAGTACATTAACATAGAGATTTTGATCGGTAGATTGCGAAACCGAAAACCAAATTGAGCTACGACTTTTGGTTTGGAAGATATGAGAGTTTAAAGTTACGAAAAAATTCAAAGGGTCCCCCTTGATACAAAACTTGAAAAATTTTCAATTTTTCGAAATTGAGTTTATAGCATTTTCATAGAGTTTTCGGGACGTAAAATAGAAATCTGAAAACCGAATTCAAATCTTGAAACATTTTCATATTTCTGAAATGTTCGACTTTTTTAAAAATCTCGACCTTCTTCAAGATTTCGACTTTTTAACTTCAAATTTGGATACTTTGAAACCACCAACTTTTTCTTCAAGTTTTTTTCTCAAAACTCTGAATTTTTCTTAATTCTGCGTTTTAGAAAATGTTGGCTATCTTGAGTTTTTTTTCTAAAATACCAACTCAAAAGTTTCCCTACACTACAACTTCATCCCCTAAGTTACATCTTCTTCTTGATTATTGAAATGTCTAGATATATGTCCAATATTTGATTAGTTTTTTCAAACACTGCTTAACAGGATTTATCAGTTAACAGAAGGTGCGTTTTAAAAGGGTCGAAAACCAGGCGACGCTTTATTATTAATTATTTGCGCGTAGTTTTCTTCTAAGGGTTGTTTTTCCTTTTATACCACACAAACTCGACAGCTACACTTCGGCCATAATTAAAACAGTTGGGTAACTTAAATTATAACACCACTACGGTGAATTATAACCTCAAGTATTAAATTGCTTCTAGAGTTATGGAAACACATTAATAAAAACTTAAACAGGGTTAAAACTTAATGCTTACGTCTCTTATTCTTGCTTCAGCGTTTCTCTAAACTGAGACATGGCACGTAATAAATCAAGTTTGCGTCTTCAATTAAGCGTATTGTTTAGCTAGTATTTCAGGGGCAGGTATACTTAATAAAATTATCTAGTTTCGTGTGATGTAATGATTAAAGTGTGGCAGATTTTTTTTCTTGTTCCAGCTAGGAGTATAATTAAGCGATTTAAACCTAGCGCCCATTTCATCAACCATAAGAATTTCCATATAAATACGTTTCCCTGGTAAATGGCGTCAGGAAAAGTCGAGAGGAGTGCGAGAAGGCTGTTTACTCTAACATTACAGTATATCATTCTAATACCCCGGGGGTTTGCCCCTTAATTCTGGAGTTTGTAGAGCTGGCTCTCATCCTCATGCGTGTTGCTTTTAATTAGTACGATTTGTGCTTGCTACAGCTGCTAAAGAGACGTCACCCATATATCAGTGTAGTAACATTGTGATGCACGGGCGCCCGACCCGGGCGGCGGATATGCAAAACTGATATATGCGTGCGTGGATTGTTTGCGACTGGGGTCCTTTTAATTAAGACCACACTAAATTCTCTGCTTCTCTATCGAGGTCAAATAGAAACTAAACACACTGTGCCCCTCCCCCTAAACATTTTTGCAAATTTTGAGCCGTCATGTCATCATTTTGATCTTTATTTTAACATTTTAAAACAATTTCTCTATAAATCATGCTTGAGTAAAACACCGCTTTCTGTTCCAAACTTGTTTCCGCTTGCTACATGTTTTGGTGCAAGATTACCTTTATCGAGTTTAATTAATTATACAAAATTAGCTTCGTCTACGTCAGTGTTTTCCAAGTTTTCGACATTTCTATACCCTTTCCATAATTTTTCGTGATGTTGAGTAGCCCTCGTTAAAGAATTACGTTCTAATATATAAACAAGGAAGTTTGTCTGCCTACTGAACGTATCAACGAATTTGAACAAAACATCATTCCACAATCTGCACAAACTCTATGCTGCGCAAACTGATCGAGTTAACTTTCTTTCGTTTATTCACACAATTAATTTTTGAGTCATCTGAAGCGGTCCGGTGCAGCGTGTACCCTCAACTAACCCTTCCCGTGCAGCTGGAGATACACGTACCACCCTTTGGGAAACACTGGTCTGCGTAAAAGAAAAAGAAAAAGGGTTGTTGGGTCACCTTTTTGAAAATTCCCACCTTTATTGAAATATTCGATTTTTGTTGAAAATATCCCCTTTTATCACGAATTTCGACTTATTTGGAAAATTTCAACTTATTTCGAAAACGACTTATTTCGAAAATTGCAACTTATTTCGAAAATTTCGACTTTTTTCGAAAATGTCGACTTATTTCGAAAATCTCGACGCAATTTGCAAATGTCAACATTTTAAAATATTTACATTTTTCACAAGGTCAACATTTCTTCGTTCGACTCCCAAAATTTTATTCTTTTTGAAAGTTTTCACTAATTTTGGAAATTTCGACTTTTTTCGACATTGTGAGCCTTTGAAAATTCCAACTCTTTAAAATTCTAACTTGAATATGTTCTGATTTTTTGACGACTATCTTTTTTTTTATAATTTAGGTCTTCATTAAAAATTTTCTTTGTTAGAAATTTCAACTGTTCTGAAAAATCCCTTCAATATTTCAAAAGTTTTTAAACTTTTTGTCTTATCTCGAAGTTTTGACTTTTTGTAAATATTTCGACTCAAATATGTGACATCATTTTTGAAAGTGTTCATCATTTTTTCCAAATCTTTTTAAAACATTTCAATTGCTTTTGAAAATTTGAATCTTTTGAAAGTTTTGACTTTTGAAAATATTGACTCTCTTGAAATGCTTGGTTTTTTTTTCTTTAATACAACCAAGATGTCAAAATTTTGGCTTTTTCTCAAAATTTTGACTTGAACATGTTCTGATTTTTTTGATGACTACTTTTTTTTATAATTTAGGTCTTCATTAAAAATTTTCTTTGTTAGAAATTTCAACTGTTTTGAAAAATCCCTACAATATTTCAAAAGTTTTTGAACTTTTTGACTTATCTCGAAGTTTTGATTTTGTAAATATTTCGACTCAAATATTTGACCTTATTTTTGAAGTGATCATTTTTGAAATTTTAATTCGAAATTTCAACTTTTTTTCCAAATCTTTTTAAAACATTTCAATTTCTTTTAAAAATTTGAATCTTTTGAAAGTTTTGACTTTTGAAAACATTGACTCTTGAAATGCTTGGTTTGTTTTTCTTAAATACAACCAAGATGTCAAAATTTTGGCTTTTTCTCAAAATTCTGACTTGAACATGTTCTGATTTTTTTGATGGCTACTTTTTTTTATAATTTAGGTCTTCATTAAACATTTTCTTTGTTAGAAATTTCAACTGTTTTGAAAAATCCCTTCAATATTTCAAAAGTTTTTGAACTTTTTGACTTATCTCGAAGTTTTGACTTTTTGTAAATATTTCGACTCAAATATTTGACCTTATTTTTGAAAGTGATCATTTTTGAAATTTTAATTCGAAATTTCAACTTTTTTTCCAAATCTTTTTAAAACATTTCAATTGCGTTTAAAAATTTGAATCTTTTGAAAGTTTTGACTTTTGAAAACATTGACTCTTGAAATGCTTGGTTTTTTTTCTTAAATACAACCAAGATGTCAAAATTTTGGCTTTTTCTCAAAATTCTGACTTGAACATGTTCTGATTTTTTTGATGGCTACTTTTTTTTATAATTTAGGTCTTCATTAAAAATTTTCTTTGTTAGAAATTTCAACTGTTTTGAAAAATCCCTTCAATATTTTAAAAGTTTTTGAACTTTTTGACTTATCTCGAAGTTTTGACTTTTTGTAAATATTTCGACCCAAATATTTGACCTTATTTTTGAAAGTGATCATTTTTGAAATTTTAATTCGAAATTTCAACTTTTTTTCCAAATCTTTTTAAAACATTTCAATTGCTTTTAAAAATTTGAATCTTTTGAAAGTTTTGACTTTTGAAAACATTGACTCTTGAAATGCTTGGTTTTTTTTTCTTTAATACAACCAAGATGTCAAAATTTTGGCTTTTTCTCAAAATTCTGACTTGAACATGTTCTGATTTTTTTGACGACTACTTTTTTTTATAATTTAGGTCTTCATTAAAAATTTTCTTTGTTAGAAATTTCAACTGTTTTGAAAAATCCCTTCAATATTTCAAAAGTTTTTGAACTTTTTGACTTATCTCGAAGTTTTGACTTTTTGTAAATATTTCGACTCAAATATTTGACCTTATTTTTGAAAGTGATCATTTTTGAAATTTTAATTCGAAATTTCAACTTTTTTCCAAATCTTTTTAAATCATTTCAATTGCTTTTAAAAATTTGAATCTTTTGAAAGTTTTGACTTTTGAAAACATTGACTCTTGAAATGCTTGGTTTTTTTTTCTTTAATACAACCAAGATGTCAAAATTTTGGCTTTTTCTCAAAATCCTGACTTGAACAATGTTCTGATTTTTTTGATGACTACTTTTTTTTATAATTTAGGTCTTCATTAAAAATTTTCTTTGTTAGAAATTTCAACTGTTTTGAAAAATCCCTTCAATATTTCAAAAGTTTTTGAACTTTTTGACTTATCTCGAAGTTTTGACTTTTTGTAAATATTTCGACTCAAATATTTGACCTTATTTTTGAAAGTGATCATTTTTGAAATTTTAATTCGAAATTTCAACTTTTTTCCAAATCTTTTTAAATCATTTCAATTGCTTTTAAAAATTTGAATCTTTTGAAAGTTTTGACTTTTGAAAACATTGATTCTCTTAGAATGCTTGGGTTTTTTTTCTTTAATACAACCAATGTGTCAAAATTTTGCCTTTTTCTTATAATTCTGACTCTGAAAATGACGATTTTTTTTTGGAAAAGTATAACCTCGATTTTTATTTAAAATTTTAGCTTTCTTGAACATTTCCACTTTTTTTCTACTTTATATTTTGAAAACTTTAAATTTCGATTGTTCTATTTTTTTTTCTTAATTTCCACCTTTTAAGTATCATTTTGTAGATTTCTGCACTTTCATAGTGCTTTTTTTAAAATTTTGATTCAATTTCGAATTTTTTGAAAATGTCGACACGAAATTTTGATCTTTCCCCCAATTGTTATTTTTTCAAAAATTTTTGATTCTTTTCTATAATTCGATTATCTTGAAATATTAATTGTTCAACTTTTTTTCCAAATCTTTTTAAAACATTTCAATTGCTTTTGAAAGTTTGATTTTTTTTAAGTTTTGACATTTGCAAACATTGACTCTCTTGAAGTGCTTGGTTTTTTTTTTCTTTAATACAACCAAGGGGTCAAAATTTTGGCTATTTCTTCAAATTCTGACTCTGAAAATGACGATTTTTTTTTGGAAAAGTATTACCTCGATTTTTATTGAAAATCTTAGCTTTCTTGAACATTTCCTCTTTTTTTTCGACTTTATATTTTGAAAACTTAAAATTTCGATTGTTTTTTTTTTAATTTCCACCTTTCAAGTGTCATTTTATAGATTTCAGCACTTTCATAGTGCTTTTTTTAAAATTTTAATTTAATTTCGAATTTTTTGAAAATTTCGACACGAAATTTTGATCTTTCCCCCAATTGTTACTTTTTCAAAAATTTTTGTTTCTTTTCTATAATTCGATTATGTTGAAATATTGATTGTTCAAAACTTTAATCGTTTTTTGAAAATTTCCACCTTCGTCCACATTTTCGAAAATTTCTCCAAGTTTTGATCTTTTTTTGAAATATTCGATTTTTTTTTTCAAAAATGTCGACTTTTCACAAAAATTGCGACTTTTTTTAAAAGAATTTACTTTTTTCGAAGTTTCAACTTTTATGTGGCAAACTGAATTTGAAAATTTCGACCTATTTTCATTTTAACCTTATTAAAAAAACTAATTTCTCTCAAAATGTCAACAAGTTTATTAAAATCTACGAACATTTTTCAGAATTTCCCTTTTTTTTTCACCAAAATTTATCATCCAAAATTCGACTATTTCTCGAAGTTACACATTTTTCAGCATTTGATTTTTTTTAATTTCTATCTTTTTTTAAATTTCGAATTTTTGTGAATATTTTGAGAGGAAATTTCGACCTTTTCTACACATTTCGGTGTTTTCTCTTTCAAAATGTTACCTTTTCTGTAAAATGTTTCTTTATCTGTAAACATAGAAATATTTTTTCAAAAATTTCGACCTGTTTTCAAAATTTCACCTATTTTTGAAAATTTCGATCTTTGTGCAAAATTTTAACTTTTTCTATTCTTTCACGTTTTCACCTTTTTTTTTTTAAATTTCTACGTTTTTTCCAAATTCCATCGATTCTTCGTAAGAATTTCGATTTTTTTCTCAAAATGTTTTTGATAATGTCACGAAATGTAAATTGTAGAATTTAATACGTAAGAAAAGTTTCTAGAAAGATCTGATAAGGGGAAAGCGGCCGCGATAATGAAGCAAACGGTATATAAGTGTTCCAGAAATTTCGGCCAACGATAAGCCTTATCTGCCCAAAAATTCTAGAACCCGGAAGCGAAAACTATATAAGGCGGACGCGTTTCCCTCGAGTTAGTTAGTTAGGGTCAGTCAGTGTAATTAGTGAGCTAGTAGTTAGAAGTAAATAAGTGAGTTCATTATTCAGTTGTAGTGTTCCGAGTTTAGTTTGGTAATAAAGTGGGTATTATTCAATTCACGTGTTAATAATCAATCTGAACCGATAAGCCCATAACAATAATATTGAACTTTTCCCCAAACTTTGAATTTTTGTAATTTCTGCTTTTTGATTCGTCCATTTTTGAACATTTTTAATTTTCTTGGAGGTACCAACTCTATAAATGCAGATTTTTAAATTTTGAACGAATTGTATAAAAAGAGAGATACCTAACTAAATATAGCGATTTTAAAGTTGGCATTTTAGAAAGAATTATTAATATCCAGAAAAAATATTTCTTAGGAATCTTGAAGTTTCAATATTAGCTCAGAATTTAACCCTTTCGGTCACGAAATGTCTTTTTGTTTTTTAAAAAATTGGAGCTTTGCCGACCTTTCAATTAAATTATTAGTTTTCAACAACATGGAAGGGATCCAAGGGGCTCCCATGTGGGCTACCACGCGACCCAAAATGAGAACAATATAATCTACGAAATTTGGATATAACGTGATAATGTGATAAGTCCTTATATGAGAACACCATGACCAAAGGGGTTAAACGAATATAAAATCGAAAATGAGGAAGAAAATTTGGAAACTTTGATTTTTTTATCAAAATTCATCTTTTTCTCTAAATTATGTTTTTCCCCGAAACTATAATTTCCCAAAATTACGACAAATTTTTAACAATAGCAGCATTAACTTTAAGAAAGCGGAAATTTCGAAGAAAGTATTTTTTTGAAAATTTTAACTTTTTCTCAAAATGTCAAGAATGTCGAAATTTAAATATTATAATATTATTAATTACATAAGCTGATTTATATTCTGTTTTGTTTTAAAATGTTGACATTTATTTTGAAATTTTAAAAATGTCGAAATCTCGACACAGAAGTCGAAATCTTGACACAGAAGTCGAAATCTTGGACAAAAAATTCGAAATCGTAACACAGAAGTCGAAATCTCGACACAGAAGTCGAAATCTCGACACAGAAGTCGAAATCTCGACGCAGAAGTCAAAATCTTGAACAAAGAAGTCGAAATCGTAACACAGAAGTCGAAATCTCGAGGCAGAAGTCAAAATCTCGACTAGGAGTCAAATTTCGACGCTGAGATCAAAATTTCGAGAAAAATTCAAATTGTAGACCCTCGTCTGAAATTTTCCATTCTTAAGTTTTCGAGGCAAATTGGAACTCTACCTTAGAGCAACAAAATAATACCTAAAAAATAATGACAAGAATAATAATAACCGAATGAAGTATTTTGCTTGTAAGATGTAAATTTCACATAAATAAAAACATCTTTTATGAATTATGACAAAAAAATTAGACAAGACTCAAAGAAGGATCAAAGGAAACAGTTTACGTGAAATACTGGTGGATGCCCCAGGCTTCATGATTACAATTTGAAATATAACGTAAATACTCGAACTAATGAACGACTCGGGGGAGGTCGAATGTCTAAGATGTTCCTAATTTTAAACAAGAGACGTTATGTTAACGCAATATGCATACTTCTGATTAAAACTAATTTATTTTGTATAATTAGTACCTCAGTCGAGATATGCCGCTATATTAACAATTTAAATTGGATAACAAGAGACGACCTTAGTGCAAGAAGCAAAACAAAGCGTAGGGCGACAGCAGAGAATTAGACAACTGAGAATTAGACAGTCATTCTGAGAGATCAGAGAAATGAAAATCTAGGACATAGGTAGGCAGGCGCTCATTTGTATTCCGACGCTAAGATAATGTTTCAAACACGTGTGTATAATTACGCAAGGGTAGCGAGCGCCATCTACCGCCCTACGTGCACCAAGTACCCAACGCTAATGGTGTTTTTATCATATTAATGCTTGTTTGAAGTCCTCGAGAGGCGCCCGTTACACCACAGCAACCGACGAAGTTTGGAAATTACCCGATCAGACGATTGACTCTAATTGGGGCGAGGGGTTGAAAATAAGGTCGCTCTGTAAACAAGCGCATGGGCGCGGGCATCTGCTTTTTTTTTTGTTTATTAGTGGAGCTTCCCGAAACACAATTTAGTATGTAATTCGGTCGGATAGTGGTGTATGCCCCCATTATTTTTGATCTTGTTCTGCCTCTGGGCGTTTTTATGATGGCGAAAGTAAAGCATCGCCGGGCCGGAGGACTCCTTTTATTGGGTTGTGAGGGGGTGCCGCTATCATATCTTCACATATTCGGGGCCATTGTGAAAATGAAACATGGCGATGGGGAACGTCGACTACATAAAGTGATGGTAAACACATGAATTTGGGGTATTTATCACTTTTCTGGCGGTTAAAACAATAACAAGTACTAAAGAATGCATATCGTGGATTTGGGCGTTGTCGCAGGGCGACTAAATTGATTTTTATGATTCAAAAATTGTAAAATGGGGATAATTTAGTTATCAAGGAAAGGGTTGAAATACAAATCTGTCCTCTGAAACCAAGAAAGATTATTTATTCAAAATGGTCATGTTATGAATAATAGGGTTTTCGGAAGATGTGAGGAAAATTTCAATTTAAGTACAGTCTGTCCCACTATTACGTGGAGGTTTGATATCTCTTAAGAAAACAGCCAATTTTGATTATACAGGATGTTGTTTTTATCTGGGCGGATAGTAACTTCGTTTTTTTTTTAAATTACAATCTATTTGAGTATCTCTCTAAAGATGATAATTTGGCTATTTAAATGCATTAGAGCAACCTTTGTTGTGTTTTTAATCTTTCTTGGTTTCAGCTGACAAGATTTGTATTTCAGTTTTTGAAGATAACCAAGGACCAGACCGTTCCACCAAAAAAAAAAGGTTGTTTTCTTATAGTTCTGATTTTTTTATAGTTATGCTTGTTTTATAGCTCTGAAAATTTATTATCTGAAGCATGATTTTAACACCTACCTGTAAGATCGTGAGCACTCTTTCGAAGTCGTTTATTAAACAAGGAGCCTGGACTATAAGGTGGATTATTGAGCTTAGTACAGCCACAGTCGAAATCTTTGTTTTTTTTTTCAGTTAGTTGACCTTCTACTCTCTATAGGGCTGAAATGTCCACAAAAGACTTCGACATTTGGGAAAAAAGTCTTAATTCTGATAAAGTGTCATAAGCACGAAAAGCAAACAAAAAGCGAGTGTTATCAAAATATCAATAATAAACCAAAATACTGATGTTTTTACTACTTCGACTATAGTACGGTGGGAATGCCAGTTAAGTTGCAGAATGTATCGGGCAATTATTGTTAATTAACGAAACGGGCATCGGTTCGAATTGATTACACTTATCGAATAATACCCACTTTATTACCAAACTAAACTCGGATCACTACAACTGGATAATGAACTCACTTATTGACTTCTTACTAACTCACTAATTACACTGATTCTAACAGACTTACTCGAGGAAAAGCCGCCTTTTATAGTTTTGGCTCCCGGCTTCTAGAACTTTTCGGTAGATAAGGTTTATCGTTTGCCGATATTTCTGGAATGCTTATCTGCCGTTTGTTTCGTTATCGCGGTCGCTTTCCCCTTATCAGATCCTTCTAGAAACTTTTTTATTTACTAAATTATGCAATTCTATTCTTCATGGTAGACCCTTGTTGACCGGAAATATTATTTTTTTTCAATTTATTTAACATTTCTTCTAACAATTCTATTCTAAATTCTATTCCATCTATTTACATTGCGTTACAATATATCTCTTACAAACTTTGGAGTTACCAACGGAACAGTAAAGGATTTTTCCTGTGTTAAATTGGACCAGCAACCGACATAACTCGATGGAGAACAATATGCAAATAGTGATAAAATATTAGTTATTATTTCAGTATCACGTCGGGATTTTGCAAACGAAATCAAATTAGAACGGGAAGCCGAATAATGGCGAGAGGATGAAATTGTCATTTTTAGAGGATCGCGTTCCGGTGCCGCAGTTTCATTACCAGATGAAATTAATAAAGGAAGGCATCATAGACTGACGTATTTTACATTTCTTGGAGAACTAGTCGTTCTGCTCGTTAACGAACTGTAATTTTATTACCGGAATTATTCCCCGTTGACGCGGTAGGTTGCTCAAGAAAGTTTGAATAATTAATTTCAGGTTTTCCCATTCTCTTTGGCCCCAAGCAGATTTTTGCATATTTTGTATGTGTTGCAGTTCTGTATACTCACGTGGAGCAATTAGCTTAATCTTTTAGTCAATTTTTTCGCACGAAAACACGCCTTATCGGTTCTCAGAGTTAAGCGCTGTGGATTTTTAATCCTTGAATTTAACCAAACCACTGAAAAAATTCGCTTAATTTACAGCTGATTACAATAGGATGCAATTCCTGGTATTCCACACACACACACACTAGAATCTTCAATATCTCGAAATCTCGTACCTTCTTAATTACTTCTAAATATTCGATAGACGTCTCAAACCTCTAACCACCTTCGCTGGCTGTGTCTCTTCTTAACAGCTTCTAGTCTGGATTCTGGATTCGTTGTGGGTTGCCTAAAATTTAGACCAGCACTTATGCCACCCTTTCCGGGCTCATTGTGCTATCCCCGCGATAGAGGTGTCCTTGGTCATTGATTCAGCCACCCAACCTTGTTGAGAAACTGAAGAACGTCCATTGGATGCGCCTCTCTCAAACTGGAACCCTAGGCCAGAAGTCCCCCAGCGTGGATCCTCTGATTGATGCTAGTGTTGGGCAGTGACACCTCACGTGCTCGACACTCTCATCTTCTTCTAAACACCCTCTGCAGCTCGAGTCGTTTATAATTCCCATTCTGTGGAGGTGTTTGTTTAATCGACAACGACCTGTCCATATCCATACAAGTTTCCTGAGATTATTCCTTGAGAGTTGTAGGCATACAGCTTCTAGTATCATCTAGTAAACCAATTTTAACTTCACAACACGTTACAGTACCAAATTCAATACACTCGAAATAGTCGAACTTTTTTTTTTGTTTTTTTCAATTTATTTAACATTTCTTCGGCCCAGTTTAAATAAATTGAAAAAAAAAAACATAATATTTCCGGTCAATAAGAGTCTACCATCAAGAATAGTCGAACTTTTATTAGAAAATGTTTAACCCTAAACCGAATTTTATTTAAAAAATGCACGCCCCAATTGCTTTTTTTCTCATATTTTTTTTTAAATATCAAGCTTTTTAAGTTTGAGTTTGTAAGTCGCCGGCGATGCCCTCGGTTTATAAATTAAAACAAACTAAGACACAACAATAAATTACTCTTCGAAATTCAGACATTCGAGGATTAGTGCAAAGCAAATATTTACCCCACAACTTAGAAGCAACTTTGGATGGACTTGAGAGAGTTAATTGGAGCTTGCATTAAAGCTGAGGCGTATTTACCTTGATGCATCAACGAGCGAATGGAAACGAAGTACTTAGATGAAGCAAACAAACATCTACTTATTACAGGTCAATGTGGTGCAAGTAAGATCAAGTTGAATTCCCTCTGATACGGAATTTACCAATAATTTGCAGTTAAATTACCTTTCCCTGTAAACCTTTAACTGTTTACGTCACCAAAATCCCTATTTTATCTTTTGATAGATTGATCACAGAAATTAAAATTATTAAATAAATGCATTTAATTTTATATTAGTTTCAAGTATATGGGAATACAAATACGACGTAATGGTAGATAAAAAATTGTTGCCCATTATTCCAAGAAATATTTACCAATTGTTGCCCATTTGTTCAAGAAATATTCTCTCTCGTCCTATCATCGTCACTTAGATCATTATGAAAATGAAACATGGGGATGAAGAACGTTGACCACATAAAAATATGGCAAATACATATAAGTATCATGAAGCTGGGGCCATTTATCATTTTTTTGAGGGATAAAACGATAACACGTACTGAAAAATGCATACCGTAGATTTGGGCATCGTCGCAGGGCGACTAAATTGATTTTTATGATTCGAAAATTGTAAAATGGGGAGAATTTAGTTATCAAATAAAGGGTTAAAATACAAATCTTGTCCCCTGAAACCAAGAAACATTATTCAGAATGGTCACGTTATGAATAATACGGTTTTCGGAAGATCTGAGGAAAATTTCAATTTAAGTACAGTGTGTTTCACTAGTACATGGGGGTTCGATATCTCCTTTAAGGAAACAGCCAGTTTTGATTATACAGGACGTTCTGTTTTTTTTCTGGGCGGATAGTAACTTCGTTTTTTTCTAAATTATGATCTATTTGAGTATCTCTCTGAAGATGATAGCTTGACTATCTAAATGCGTTAGAATAACCTTTGTTGTAATTTTTAATCGTTTTTGGTTTCATAGGACAAAATTTGTACTTTAGTTTTTAAAGATAACCAAAGACCAGCCCGTTCCCAAAAAAAAAGGTTGCTTTTTTATATTTCTGCTTTTTTTATAGTTATGCTTTTTTACAGCTCTGCAAATTAATTATCTGAAGCATGACTTTAACATCTATCTTTAAGATTGTGAGCACTCTTTCCAAGGCGTATTTTCCTGTTTATTAAACAAGGAGCCAGATCTGGACTATAAGGTGGATTCTTGAGCTTAGTATAGCCACATTCGAAATCTTCATGTTTTTTTTTAGTTAGTTGACCTTCTACTCTCTATAGGGCTGAAATGTCCACAAAAGACATCGAAATTTGGGGAAAAAAGTCTTAATTCTGATAAAGTGTCATAGGTACGAAAAAAACAGCAAACAAAAAGCGAGTGTTATCAAAAGTTTAAAGTTGACATTCTACTCTCTATAGGGCAGAAATGTCCACAAAAAAACATCGAGCACCTTGCTATGGGGCCTCTCTCATAAAAGTGGATTTTTTAAAATTTTCTGTTTCTATTAAATCTTCCACATCTGTAATTAAACATAATAACTTAGACACCTTGGATACCAACTAATAAGTTTTAGTAGAAGTTACATAAAACAAGATTGGATACATTAACCATTTTAACATCTCCACATTATACGACACCAAAGCGAGCAAAAAAGTAAATTCCGAAAGCGAGAATTACGCCCCACTATTCCCAAGATAAACCGAGACATATATAATGAATGTAGTTTTTTACTCGTCACAAGCGAAACTTTATAATTGTTTCATCAAACCGGAAAGATGTTAAGTTTTTGTGGCCCCGTGGCGCAAGTTGTGCACTTTTATCTTAATAAAAATGGCCATCTTTTGTAAGAACTTCTGGCAGCCAAGTTTCACATAGTTGAGAACTTTGGCGAGCCATGAGCTGCTCGCTCGAGCGAAACTTGGCAAAAATGTTGCATTATGCAAATCGTGTTCTGTTCTTTTAAATGTTTTGTTTGTTGGGAAAAACTCGATAAGGTTTCGCCCTGATTACACTTTAATTCCACCGAATATTTCGAACATCCAACGGAATAATTCGCCCATGAAACGAATCACAATTTTACCCTGGATAATTTATTTGCTGAGAGTCTGTTTAGTAAAACACTATGATTTTAGTGACCACTGTTTAAAGATTTAAAGAGTTTATGCAGATTGCAGAATGATGTTTTGTTTAAATTCGTTGATACATTTAGCTACATAGCGAGCCTCCGGAGCAACAAAGTTATACCCTATCAAGTTAGATGCCGCTGACAAATCGTTCAAGGTCAAACCTGTCCAAGCCGGACCCTATATTCGACGAAATCCTGTCTGTGATGGAATATTTTAAAAATTCAGTTTGCTTTCCATCCCATACAGGTCCTTGTTCAAACAGGAAAACTGTCTAAACTGGAATTTGAAGGTCCACCTAAACAGTTTGACTGTACAATTGACATTTTCAACCCTTAAAGTGAAATTTTCGTGGGATTTTTAATATATCTTGTTGTATTTAATGTTAATAGAATTTGATGGAACGGACTCGTCCTTGATTATCTTCAAAAATTGAAACACAGAACTTGTCCCCTGAAACCAAGAAAGATTAAAAAACACAACAAAGGTTGCTCTAACGCGTTTCGACAGCCAAGCTGTCATCTTCAGAGAGAGAGAAAACAGAGTTTAACAGTTATGAAGTTTAACTGTATGTCTAATTTACCGGGAGGCTTTTAACAAGTTGATGCTGACGTAACTATATCTTATATGTTTCGATTACTTATCCAACATATATAAAATCAATTGATCACTGTTATGTTTCTCATTATCTAGATTAAAGTAGCTGATCGGGCTAATTGGCAACGATGGCGGATAAAGCTGAAAGCGTTACAGCCGGCGAAAAATGTAGTTTACTGTCGAGAGCGTCATCGCAGTCCTTTCGGTAAACATGGAAATGTATGTCCTAAGTAATGGCGTAATTATTTCTCTTTTGCCTCCGATAAATCGCAGCAATTCAGCATCTACTCTAAGTAATTGCTTCAACTGCAAATTAAACCTTCCTAATGTAAATAAAAATTCCTTTTGTCTCGCTTCCTAAATCCAGAAGTCACATCAATAATAACGCAGCCACCTTAAGTGGTCTTCATTTGTTAAGATATTATAACGAAATGTAAATTATAGAATTTAGTACGTAAGAAAATTTTCTAGGAAGATCTGATAAGCGGAAAGCGGCCGCGATAACGAAGCAAACGGCAGATAAGCGTTCTAGAAATTTCGGCAAGCCTTATCTGCGGGATTTTTCTAGAACCTGGGAGCCAAAACTATATAAGGCGGTCGCCTTTCCCTTGGGGAGTTGGAGTCAGTCAGTGTAATTAGTTAGATTTAGATTATTAGAGTTAGAATTAGAATTAGAGTTAGTAGTTAGAAGTAAATAAGTGAGTTAATTATTCAGTTGTAATGTTCCGAGTTTAGTTTGGGAATAAAGTGGTATAATTCACACCTGGTAATCAATTCGAACCGATAAGCCCGCAGCAATATATTCCATCGTAAAAATATGGAGCTTTCAAAAGTAGCCAAAATAATAACTATAGCGTACGTTACGGATTTTAATACGTAAAATCCAAATATGCAAAGAGAATGTTGTTGCGACCAATGGTCAACTAAATTCATAAGTTGCACAATCGAATCTTCAACATGTTCGATCATGTCTAAATAGCGATTTTTAGAAAACTGTCAAACGTATCTTTTATATGCGCTATCTTTTAAATCTTGGTACTCCGAATCCGCAAAAAAATTGGGCTGTGGCTTCTGGTTTGGACGCTGCAGACGTTTCAAAATTCAAATTTCAAAAACCGAAAATTCAAATTAAAAGAAATCGCACCTAAAACTACCCTATTTTATGGATTTTGAGCCGCAGAATTCGAATCTGAAAAGAGAATGTTGCTGCGACTTGTAGTTTGGACGCTAAGAGTAATCGCAGTTTCAAGGTCATCAACTTAAATGACTTGTATCTCGTGATCGGTGGCACTTAGAGCACTTCTGATTGAAAGTATGAACTCAACGTGTCCAAATTAGTCAAAAAACGTCAACCAAACCCATAATTTGCACAATCTAATAATCAACATGTTCGATCCTCTAAAAATAGCGATTTTTCGAAGGTCGTCAAACTGACCTTTTAGATACGTCACCTTATAATATTGCGCAGAAAAAATTTAATCCACAAAGAAAATAGAGCTCCAGCTTGTCGTTGAGATGGTGGCGTTTCAAAATTCAAAATTTAAAAAAATCAAAAACTGAAAAAATTCGCATCCTATCTTATAGATTATGAACCGCAGAATGCGAATCTGGAAATAGAATGTTGCTGCGACTTACCGTGTGGACGATACAGGCGGTCGCAGTTTCAAGGTCACAAATTGAATCACTCCTACGTCATAGTGGTTGACACTTGGGGTATTTTTGATCGAAGATATGAATTCATCGTGTTCAATTACGCTAGAAAACGTCAACAAAACCCATAATGTCTACAGTCGAATTTTCAACGTGTTTTAAAGGGAGACTATTTCGCTTCAAAAAAAAAGTCACTGTTTCTGAACAAAGAAAGGTTATTTTTAATAATTTGATATTTTGGAAGAAGATCCGGACCAAATCCAAATAAATGCGATTCTACAAAACCTTGGACGTTGGAGTGGACAACAAAGGTTCGCGCTAATGTGCAGAATTACAAACAAAGACCACAACTGCATTCGAGTGCAGAGCTGGGGGTAATGCAAATGTAGTTAATAATGCCTATAAATCTGCCAACTTGAGACCAAATACATTTTGCTGGCGTTTACAATGGCCATCCAGCTGGAGCGTATCTTTACTGAATGTATTTACCATCAATTTCAATTTCTAACAAGCCGAAGTTGCTTTGTGCCATTATAAGACCCGAGCATGTTAAACTGGCCCATTCCATGGCCAAAGGCCGCAAGCCTGATTAAAACCGAACAACGCTTGATAACCGCTATGCAAATGCCCTAATGTCTCAGTTTGGGTAAACAGCCTGCCAACGTTTCAGGAAAATATACACAAAAACTTGAAACGACTTTACTGGCACCATTTGGATAACTATTTCTGAACGTTCAAGTAACTTTGAACATCAGCAGTGTTAATTGTTTTTTGGGTAATTCAACTCATACACCATAGTTGTCAATCAGCTTTGGCACTCGATACGTTTAACAAAGTAGTATTATGTATCATTGAATCCTTTTATCCTTTTTTCGAAATGTTACATTAGAGTTGTGTCAAAATTATTAGTTTGGCAAAATTCAAAGAGCAAACCAAGACCAACAAAACTTGGTCAAAACAATCGATAGCACCGAAATCAGTCATCCACACTTCAAGAAACGAACTGGAATTAGCTGCCGAGGAATAAAATATTTCAAGTGACATAGCAATTAAAGTACAGCAGGCGAGCCGTCCATCTAGCTGTGAAAACTTTGGCATGCTAATAAATCTTCCCTGATTAGTTTTCTTCAACAAGAGAGAGCGCTGAGTGAATGAGCGCCTTGAAACTTCGCAGTCTGAAACGAATGAATTTCGTATCGTCAAACTTTCCTTTTGTAAATAACGCATTAATCCAGGATTTAGTTCCACCTATTTCCAGACTAATATCTTGGGCAACGTTCCCATCTGCGACGTATCCCGTTAAAGACCAATTTAACACCCCCTAGATTTAAAGGGCGGACGTATCTGAATACGCCCGTGATCCGAATTTTTAATTGAAGTGACGTTTTGAAAGTTCCACGCGTTGGCAAAACAGTAAAAAATTTACCGATCCGTGGGGTGACAAAGCGGATTTCTAATTTTTGTTTAACATCTGGGTCTAAATTAAAAAAAAAATGTAGAAATTTCGCATTAAATTATAAAATTTAGCATTTAAATCCGAGCAGATGTGGCTAAAACATTTAGAAAAGTAACGTGTCACTAAAAAGGATACCGTCTATCGGTTAACGGGGTGGGGAGTCCACGAGATCATAATATGTTAGGGGCTGAATTCCGGAGCCCCAGTGGTAACTAATTCACTATCTTTCCTAATATCAACTTAGGATATCAGATTACAAAGTGCGACGGAAAAAACTAGAATTCCTCTAGAACCCCCGAGATTATCCCATGAAATGCATCACGTGAGAATGCTCGCGAGGAGATGGTAGTATCGCCCCGCTGCAATCCCCACATATAGTCAAAGCGCTTAGAGGAAAAGTTTAAAACTCCTCTAGAACCTCTCGAAATTGTCACTAGCAATTCACTCCGTGAAAATACTCGCGAATAGATGGTAATATCGCATCGCTGCAACCTCTACATTAATCAAATCGTGGAAAGAAAAAACTAGAACTCCTCTAGAACCTTTCCAGATTACACCTAGGCATCCACTACGTGAGAATACTCGCGAATAGATGGCACTAACGCGCCGCTGCAATTCCCACATATAAAGTACGGAAATAAGTTTCTAAAACTTCTCTAGAACCGCTCGAGACTGTCCCCAGCAATACACCACGTAAGAATACTCGCGAATAGATGGCAATAACGCCCTGCTGCAATCCTACTTTAGTCAAAGTGCGGAAAGAAAGGACTAAAACTTCTGTAGAACCTCTCGTGATTGTCCCTAATACGCCCACCATTTGAGAATACTCGCGAATAGATGGTGATGTCGCGCCCTTACAATCCCCGCATATGGTCAAAGTGCGGAAAGAAAGTACTAAGATTCCTCTAGAATCTCTTGAGATTTTCCGTAGCAATCTACCACGTGAGAATACTCGCGAATGGAAGGTAATATCGCGCTGCTGCAACCTCCACGTAGAGCCAACGCTTTCGAACAATCAAAAGGATGAACTAAGAAACCTTGACGTTCACAACCTTCTAACTAGATCGACAAACTCTACACCCTTTTCCCTGTTATGCCAAACTAAAAAAATCCATTTAAAGAAAAAACATGCGTCGAAATTGGGCTGGAAATGCAAATTTCTGAAAAAACGCCATGGAAATTAAACTGTTGAAATAAAGACACTTGGCTTTGGAAACATTTACGTGGTAAAAGACCAATTAATCTCGAAAAAGTATAAACCTAATAACGGTTAAATGAATATTATAGCAACGAGACAGACAGGAGAGGTTAACCCAATTGCCTTTTGACCAAAACGTCCAATTTACGTCCGATTCCATTCCAGCATAACTCGCATTTTCATTAATCTGATGTAGGACAAAAAGTCCAACCGATTCGTCCTCTGTATGTGACAACATAGTTCGCGGGCCGACTTCAGTTTGGAATCAATTTGATGGAATTCTCCGTATCTAGTGAACGCTTTCGACTATGATATATTGTCAGCGTTCCGTTTGTTTCTATTTGCCGTTGACAAACTGCCTTAACTCAATACAGCTGGTGGAAATTAAATCATCTTTAGCGATGTTTACACGTGAGACGTCGTATAGGCAACCCGAGCCGTTTAGTTATAGCTCAATATTGACATACGCTCAGATATCAGCGATTTCGTTCGGAAAATTCGCCAACTGTAAATGTTTAATTCGTGCGGGCGTCATATAGATAATGCCGAGCGAGTTACGAGAGCAATTCTAAAAATGAAAAAATACGACAAAAAATGTATAAAGCGACGTGGTAAAAGTGGGAAAAGCTTTTAAAACTCGCAGCTTCTTTATACCCAAGTGATAATTTAGGAGTTTGTAACTTTCATACTCGCTAATCTACAGCTCGCCATTACGTTTAGTGCACACGCAAAGAAGAATGACCACCGAGCGAGCTTTCAGAGGCCAAATATAATGTTAACGCTTGCTCTAATTATCAGAACGATGACAAAATCCAGACGCTCATAACCGACTAATTAATACCCCATAAAGACCGGGCTTCTCGTTGAACCGAACAAATGGCACTTTCGCTAAGCATCATAATAACAAATGACCTACTTTAATGTGTGAAACCAATTATTTTCAACGTTTCCCCGCTAAGTCCGGAAAATTAGGCGGGCGCTCATTATTTTGGAATTAAGGCCCCGTCCGCCTTCGTTTATTTTAAAGATCTTATTAGAAAGTATGATGTGTGGGCAACCGCCACTCTCGATCGAGCTGGCTTAATCCTAATCCCCTAGATAACGAAAAATTCGAACACGGGAAATTGCACTGACGGTCCAGATTCACATATTTTTTAATAGTGGAGTGACATCTTCAAGGCTTTTAATGACGTTGCCTAGGAGAGAGATTCGAGGGGAAATATATTTGAAAACTTCGCACTGCACACAATTACTTCAACAAAAAATCGAACGCTTTTAAATTAACAGAAATGTAGAACTCACCATGGAAGCAGTGGACACAATAGCTTGAGAGAAAAATCGAAAATGAAAGCAGTGGACACAATAGCTTGAGAGAAAAATCGAAAGTGAAAGGTTTATGAAAAACTATTAACAGTATTCATTAGTTTGTTACCAACATCCAGTAAGCGTCTGATACTCGAGACTGAATACGATTGGCAAATGAAAGAAAATAAGTGTTATGTAACAAAGATGGTAACCCCAGTTGCACAAATTTGTTAAGGGGCAACTGGGGTCGCCATGCGAAAAAGCAATTAATCGGGATTTTATTAATTAACAACAGAATGTCGAAGACGTCACAAGTTTTCATTTTCCATTTTGTGTATTCATTCTTTACAATAAAGTTTATTAATGAATGCCGTGTGTAAATACTACGAGAGACCAAGAATTTCCGCCAAGTGCAAAGGAAATCTGAACCTATCTTACATTTTGGCGCCCACAACTTGGGGCCCAAACTATGTAATGATGGTAACCGCGGTTACAACTTTATTGAGAGGCAACTGAACTTGTCATGGGAAAAAGCATTTTATAATAGATTTTCTTAAACAAAAATCGTATGTTAGACGCGTTACAAGTTTTCTATTTTCTATTTTGTGTATTCAATCGCTACATAAAAGTAGTTTCCATTTTTTTGTATTCATTTTCTTAAATAAAAGTGTATTAGTGGACGCTGTGTGTAAATACTTAAGCGAAACCAAGATTCTTCGTTAAGTGCAAAAGAAAATCGAACCCATCTTACACTTTGGCGCCCAACATTGGGGTCCGAACTATGTAACGATGGTAACCGCGGTTACAACTTTGTTGAGAGGCAACTGAAGTTGCCACGAGAAACAGCAATCGATAATAGATTTTTTTTTAATACAAAACCTATGTCAGAGATGTTGTAAGTTTTCTATGTTGTTCTATGTTATGTATTTATTGTCTACAATAAAAGTTTATTAGTAGATGCTGTGTGTAAATACTTACAAAAGACCTAGATTCTTCGCTAAGTGCAAAGGAAATCAGAAACCCTCATAAATTTTGGCGCCCAACGTGGGGCCCACTCAGATGGTAAGCCAGGCTACAACTTTGTTGAGAGGCAACTAAACTTGTCACGAGACAAGCAATTAATATTAGATTTTGTTAATCAACAACCATATAGAAGAGATGTTACAAGTTTTTAATTTTATTCTTTGAGTATTCATTCGCTACAATAGTGAATGTTGTGTGTAAATTCTTACGATAAAACAAAATTATTCGGTAAGTACAAAACAAATCCAAACCTATCCTATATTTTAGCGCCCAACGCGGGGCCCCCAATTATGTAACAAAGATGCTTATCCCGACTGCAACTTTATTGAGGGACAATTTAAATTACTAAGAGACAAAGCAATCGATAATAGATTTTATTAATCCAAAAGCGTGTACAGGAGACGTCACAAATTCACTATTTTCTATTTTATACCTTCATTCGCTACAATAACAGTTTATTAGTCAATGCAGTGTGTAACTACTGACGAGAAACCAAGATTCTTCGCTAAGTGCAAAACAAATCCGAACCCATCTTACCTTTTGGCGCCCAACGTTGGGCCCAAACTATCTAACAAAGATGGTAACTCCGACTGAAACTTTGAGAGGCAACTGAAGTGCGAAACTGAGAAAAAGATCCCCTTTACATTTTGGCGCCCAACGTGGGGCCCCAACTATGTAACAAAGAAGCTTACCCCGACTGCAACTTTATTGAGGGGCAAGAAAAAAAATTAATAATAGATTTTGTTGATGAAAAACTGTATGTAAGATACGTCACAAGTTCACTATTTTCTATTTTGTACTTTCATTCGCTACGGTAACAGTTTATTAGTGAATGCTCTGTGTAAATACTTACGAGAAACCAAGTTTCTTCGTTAAGTGCAAAACAAACCCGAACCCGTCTTACATTTTGGCGCCCAACGTTGGGCCCAAACTATATAACAACGATGGTAACTCCGAGTGAAACTTTAGAGGCAACTGAAGTGTGAAACTGAGAAAAATATTCCTTTTACATTTTGGCGCCCAACGTGGGGCCCCGAACTATGTAACAAAGATGCTTACCCCGAGTGCCACTTTATTGATGGGCAATTAAGTTGCCATGAGAAAAAGAAATCGATAATAGATTTTATTAATCAAAAACCGTATGTTTGTTAGATACGTCCCGAGTTCATTATTTTCTATTTCGTTCATTCATTCGCTACAGTAACAGTTTATTAGTGAATGCTGTGTGTAAATACTTACGGAAAACCAAGATACTTCGTTAAGTGCAAAACAAACCCGAACCCGTCTTACATTTTGGCGCCCAGCGTGGGGCCCGAACTATCCAACAAAGATGGTCTGGGATTCTGGATCTGGATCCGTGTGGAGTTATTTAGGAGTGTTTTTCCCCCATCGGGCGCGTCCCCAGGTGGCGGATAGGGGAATGCCTCCCAGATATGGGAGGTAGGGGTAAATTATCCCCCGCGGACCAAAATAAAACACTCCAACCCCAAAAACCCATGGAGCGTCTGTTCCATAGTGGGCGGCTCCATGGTCGGCGTCTGACCCGGATCGGGCGGCCGTAAACCTAGCTTTAGGCCAAATCATCCCCCACCCCCAAATCCAATTCCCATGGAGAAAAATCCAAATCAATTTACACCGGAGCAGAGGGACGGAACCTCGCTCCCGGTCGGGACCGGTGGTTGTCAAGCGGGCCCCACCCGACCGTCATCCAGCGACCGCGGGACACCTTCGGCGAGTAGCTAGGCTGAGGTGTCTACAAGATCTACTGGCGAAACAGCACCGGGCGGATCTAACGATCCACCCCAAATCCTCAGAGTCCGGAAAAGAATTTCCGGGGCTCAACAAAGGAAAAGGCAAAGAGAGAGGCGGGCAGCAAAAAGTATTGCCACTTGCAGCACCTCTGCCAAACAAAACAAACCCGGCCCTTCAGGACGAGCCGGCGACCATGCGCCTCAGGGTGCTGATCGCCGGCCGACCTTAAGGCCCGGTATGAAGAGAGCACGATCGAAATCCTCTCCTGGCCCCTCTCCTGGGAATGTTCCCAAGAAGGGACCGGGTAGGCAGAGGCCGGCCGCAGGCTCTTCTAAAACCACATTCAGCGAAATGGTGACCAACCACCTAAGGGTGGCCATCATTGACAAAAAGGACTGGAACTCCAGTGCACTTGGCCGGCTTACAGCCCACCAAGCTAAACTGGTAAAGGAACGGTTGGCCGAGCTCCTGGACAGAACTGTCCCGGCACCCGGTGAACCCTCCTACGTTCCAGAACTGCATTTACTCGCAGGAAATACTTAAATTTTCCTGCGACAACGAACACTCCCTAGCTTGGCTAGGGACTATAGTTAGGGGGCTCCCCGCTTTATGGGAGGATGCAAATCTTGACCTTCTCCCAGCTGCCTAAGTTGACGAAGGCCACCTTGTGGGTTTCCGAATCAACCGAAGACCCGCAGGTCATCCTGGGCCAACTGACAGCTCAAAATCCCTGGGCCAAGGTAGACGACTGGGTTGTTTTCCACAGCGCCAGCAAGGAGGAGCCTAAGGGTACCATCCTTGTTTTTGGAGTTGGGGAAAGCACCCGGAAAATTTTAGAAGAACGCCAGGGAAGGGTAAGTCACCTCTTCTCTTCCCTAAGGGCAAAACTTCATTGCTCATCCTCGTCGCTGAGTCGGGAGGTGGGGGCTCCGTCCTCTATGGAGGTAGAGGAGCCGTTACCCCCCGACCCAGGGACGGAGATAACACAGCCATCCCCAGCTTTAGGAAACTAGAACACCCGGGAAACCGTGCGTTTCGTTTCTTGAAACTGGGGGGGGCAAGAACTAAATGTCTATGCCGTTCCGGTGGCCATGGCTTCTGGGAATGGTATAGGCTTTATACAAATAAACCTCCAACACTGTCGAGCGGCGACTGCTAACCTATGTCGTTTTCTCGTCAGACATGGAGAAATTATAGCCCTTATACAAGAACCGTGGATATATAACAATATAGTCTGCGGTTTAGGCAAATTAAGTGGAACAGTTTTTTACCTCAAAAATGGGGACAAGCCAAGAGCTGTCATATATGTCCCGAAACTACTGCAAGCGAATATCCTACCCCAATTCTGCTCTGGAGATCAAACAGCTCTCCGAGTGGAACTTGCGCGTCGAGAGGGAATAATATCACTTGCAATAGCATCGACCTACCTACTAATAGATTCGAAAGGACCACCACCCTCCGAGGAAATGGCAGGACTGATCGATTTTTGTGAGGCAGGTAATGTAGATCTTATAATTGGATGTGACACAAACGCCCACCATACAGCTTGGGGGAGCGAAACAAACAACCCTCGAGGTACATCTTTACTACAATACTTAAGTAGTACCAAATTAGATATACTCAATAGAGGCAGTGAAGCTACCTTTGCTACCTCCAGAGGCCAGAGTGTTATCGACATCACCCTGGCGTCTATGAGTATTACCAAAATTTTAAATGGCTGGCATGTATCTAAGGATGCAACAATGTCTGACCATCAATATATAAAATCAATATTTTATGTTGTAGGTTGGAACTAAAGTGTATAACTGAGAAAAAGATCCCTTTGAATGCTCTGTGTAAATACTTACGAGAAACCAACATTCTTCGCAAAGTCCAAAACAAACCCGAACCCATCTTACATTTTGGTGTCCAACGTTGGGCACAATTGTAAATTAACACCAATACCGAATGTTATTAGCCTCAAATAGAATTTTATTTGATTGCCAATAACATTCATTTTTTTAATTCTTAAATTCACGATATCTCACGAATTGTCATTCGTGCAAAATGATTAGAGAAGGAAACAACTTCTAAAATCTAGTTCAAACTACCAGCAACAGAAAAAAATATGCCTTCTTCGTAGAAATTGGGACCTGAAGAACTTAGTTATAAGTTTCATAACGTAATCGTTACAAATATTTTAGTTTTTCTTCTTGCCATGATGTAATTGGCTCGGCTTCCCTCCAAAAGTTCAGTTGGTCGTCAGTTTTAAGCTCAACGTTTATTAAAATATATTTAATATTTAACATAAAACCACCTACGAAATCTATTTGTAATCCCTTGAAAGGTTGGGGCTAAAAAGTAGTAAAACTCAATGAAATTTGCGTTATCGTGGTGGCGGCTTTAATATAATTATCGTCGCAAGCAGTGGCGTTTTGTTCGAGAGCGTAGTCCGTTCGTTACCACGTACTGACTCTCTCGGGGCTTTAAAACTACTAGCAGAATTAAATTCCAATTACACAAACGACAGGCGAGCTTAATTAACACATGCGTCTACATTAGATTATTCTAATTATTGCAATAAAAGCGGTTTGTCTTTCTAATTAAGTGTTGTCTGCGTTCTAAAGCCTTGAGGTTAGTGATAAGCGAATAGTTGGCGAGCGAAGATTTTCAGACAATTTACGTGAATGACAAAGATAAATCGATTCTTCTTCAACACAAATTGAAATCGTATCATGTAACTGATGTAACGATTCTGTAGCCGCCATTGTTTTGTGCCAATTCAAAAAAATGAATGCCCTGGAATACTTTCTAGTCAATTTTACAAATAAACTATTTTTCTAATTAATTCTGTATTCTTAAGTCTAAAGGGAATATTAATAACCAAAGACGTTTAGACAATTTACGTGAATGATGATAAAGATAAATCGATTCCTGAAGTCATGTAACTCAAACGATAACGATTAATCGAATATCTGACACAAATGTTCTGTTATCATTAAGCGATTTGTTTTAAGTACAATCAACTAGCAAAAATGGTGAATGCGTCCAAATCGTGCGAATTCTGATTCATACAAAGAAACCACTTCCAGCGACTCAAATAGCTTTCCGGGATTCGATTCAAACGGTTGCGATGAAATTTTCAGTAATTAAGATGGCGTTTAGTGTAGCATGGCGCTAGATTTGTAATAATAGATACGTCTTCAGAGACTCTGGTCAGAGGTTTAGTTTGGGGCGTCGATAATAAGAGCGGTTAGAGACCGGGCGGAATGGCCTACGTAGGCAGCCGGCACATTAGGAGCTCTACTCGTAAATCGTGCTCGTTTATCCGGAGGTAGTCTGCAGCTCGCTCCCGGGACACTTTACTGGGGATTACCCGTGCTGACAATTATATACAGCTTCCTCTTCCCATCCCCCTTTGCTCTCGACCGACCTTCTTTCTACCTTGCGATCCTTGCTGACGACGCACATATATACAGAAACTTCGTCGCGCCGCTCTCTCTGCTCAACGACGGATTTACAACCAAAATAAAAACAAATGTCGAGAGCCGGAGGCACATCTTCCTCCCCAGCACATATTTAAATGGTTTTGCTCGTTTTTGTCTCACAGAAAGACCTACTTTGCAAGGGAGAATTGTTTAAAACATATTCGGGAACATGCCAACTCTGAAATGCTCCTCTCTCGCGACGTCTTGCAAGTTCACGAGGCAATGAAAATATTGTAAAATTGGACTTGGATATAATCCCCTAGTACAGGGTTTCTTAAAGTGTGATACGCGTATCTCCAAGAATACGGGAAGAGTTTGGTGTGGTTACGAGCTGCAACAGGCAGCTTTATATGACTCAAATATTAATTGTTTGGATAAACGTAAGGAAACTAGCATCATCGGCTTGCACAGCAGAGTTCGTGCAGATGCAAATTCTTAGATACGTTCAGTAGACAAACAGGCAGACAAACATACTTCCTCATTCGTACTCAACGTCACAAGAAATTATGAAAACTGTTAACAAACAGACAAGTTATTCTGACAATAAGTTGTTACCAAGTTATAATAAAATAGGTTTCTAGAGATCGCTCCCAAAGCGTCGTCGGCGAGAACCAATCGCAATAAGAATCGCAAGCAATTTACCCGTTATGATCCCAATTTTTTAAAGATGGAAAGGAAATTATATATAAAGAAGTTCGAGGCACGTCCATGTCTTTACAGCTTTCGTTCAGCGGCTCCCGATATTTACATAAACATCATTTTCGAATAGCGCCCCGATGGAAAAAGTAAATTGCACCAATAAAAACTCGTTCGACGTTACCGCGTTGCCGCGGTTCCGATCCAAACTTTAAATGGTCCCGTCATAAATCCAGCAATATTCCAAACGCTGCACTGTCTTGTTTAACAAACGAAAAAGCATTTTCCACATACTACTGCGCGCCCGCATTGTCCCCGTTTTTAATCTGATTTTGTGTTGGAACTGGCGGCGCGTCAAGTGTCGGTCGGGAGGGAGGACGTCAAAAAACGACGACAGTTTTAAGGTTATATTCCGAGACGCTGCTATGTCGACTTTAAATCACAAAAAGTTCGAAAGAATTTTAAGTGAAAAGTTAAAATTAAAATGGACTATTTCCTTTTAAAATTACATCCTCGCCTTTCTGAGTTATTACTTAGTTTGAATAACATAAAATATACCTTCTCGCGCCATCTAACCCGAAACTTGCCCCCGAATTTGATAAAATATTACCATATAGGAAGCCGTAAAAACTTGGGTAGGAAAACAGCCTCTCCCCAAGATCTAACCGTTGAATTTAGTTCGACAGAGGGCGACCCCGAAGTAATGTGAAGAGTTTCCAAAGTTTTAATTGATTTCCAGTCCTTACGCAAGTTATAGCGATAAAATGATTTGAATTATGTTGGGGCCGAAACCGAAAAATTGGCCACTTTGGGAGCCGCACACCACAAAACTGCTAAAGCTCCGTCGATAAAACAAACAAAAATTATTTAAGCTAAAAAAAAGAAAGTTTTTTTTTCTCATTTGGAGACATTTAATCGTTTGAAGGCTTCAAGTTATTTCAATTTTCAAAGACGAATCAAAAAGCTAAAGAAATTCTTTGTATAATTGAAGCTGGTGGTCTTTGGGAATAAAATACGTCAGATGATTTTTACCATAATGCAGTCAATGATCCACTATTTCGACTAACTCGTGCCTATTGTGCAAATAAAGTCCCAAAACAGGAAAATCTTACATCGATATCACCATTAAGCGTTGATCCGTCAAAAAAAACTTATCCAAAAGGAATCCTTTAAGCGCGATAATGTGTTTCTTTTATCGAACCAGACAATATATCTCTCGTTTTCCGTTAAAATGGTCCCCAAATTATCCCTAATGTCGAAATAACTTCACACAGTCGGTGAAATCCGGGATTAAACGTAAAACGCCGGGTTCGTACGAATTTAAAGGCGGCGCCGATATTACTCTCTGAAGAAAAGATATATGGATGTCTTTATAGGCCGCTACATTATTTTTATTAAGCTCTCTTCGAAGAGTTTCATTAGAGGTGTTCTCAAAGGATATCATACTAAATCTGACTCAACAGACGAGATTCCACTATCGAGGCATAGAGATGCTTTGCTCGACAAATGAAATATGCAAGAAGTTTACTGGTAAAGTCTAAATCTATCATAAATAACTCAGTTAGGACATTAAATCAATTTCGTAGTTTCGAAAGTGAGTTTACTTATTTAAAAGACTTGATCCGAGTCGTAAATATTTGATAGATTCCTTTCAAGTTACTGGGATTTTAATGTCGTTTAGTAAGTTCTTCTAAGCTGCATCACAAAAACTAGTTGACTGCTAACACGAGTTGCAAATTGATAAATTAGCATTACAAAGTACGCCATCATGAATATGTGTGTTTAATCAACAAGTAGACAATCAAAGTTTAAGCCTAAGTAAGTGTACCAAAATATGTCAATTCAGCAACCATTTTGGGTGCGTTGTCTGCCGACCCAATTTATTATGTCGTATCATTAAAATAATAAATTATGAATAATTGCGTGTTTGGTAAACAAGTGGAGAATCTAAAAAGATTCACGAATACGCCACAAAATGTTAACGTGCAAGGTCCTCCAAGTAGCGTAGTAAAAGCTAATTGTCTGGTAACATTTCCTATTATGAATATCTGCGTTTATGATAAAAAAGTAGAAAATCTAGATTTCACAAGTAAACCATGACCAATTTTTTTGGTGGAACACTTTCCATCTTCATAAATTGATACACAAATCTTGTCTCCTTAAAAGAGTGAGTATTTCTCTGAAAATGATAGCTATCGAAATGTGTTGCAACCGTTGTTGTATTTTTTATAATTTTTTGGTTTCAGGGGATAAGGTTGTATATCAATTTTTGAAGATAACAAAGGACCAGTGGTAAATTACGAGTAATTACATGTTTGGTTAACAAGTGGAGAATCTACTAAGTTCCACGAATGCGCCATAAAATGTCGACGTGGAAGATCCTCCAAGAAGCATAGTAAAAGCTAGTTCTCTGGTAACTCCTGCTATTATGAATATCTGCGTCTTTGGTAAAAAAGTAGAGAATTTAAATTTCACAAGTAAACCATAACCAGGGACTGGTCCTTGGTTATCTTCAAAAATTGATACACAAATCTTGTCCCCTTGAAACAGTGAGTATCTCTCTCAACATGATAGCTTGGCTATCGAAATGTGTTGCCACTGTTGTTGTATTTTTTAATCTTTTTTGGTTTCAGGGGCTACGATTGTACATCAATTTATGAAGATAACCAAGGACCGGTGGTAAGTTATGAATAATTGCGTGTTTGGTTAACAAGTGGAGAATCTACTAAGTTCCACGAATGCGCCATAAAATGTCGACATGGAAGGTCCTCCAAGATGCATAGTAAAGGCTAGTTCTCTGCTAACTCCTGCTATTATGAATATCTGAGTCTTTGGTAAAAAAGTAGAGAATTTAAATTTTACAAGTAAACCATAATCAGGGACTGGTCCTTGGTTATCTTCAAAAATTGATACACAAATCTTGTCCCCTTGAAACAGTGAGTATCTCTCTGAACATGATAGCTTGGCTATCGAAATGTGTTGCCACTGTTGTTGTATTTTTTAATCTTTTTTGGATTCAGGGGCTACGATTGTACATCAATTTATGAAGATAACCAAGGACCGGTGGTAAGTTATGAATAATTGCGTGTTTGGTTAATCAGTGGAGAATCTACTAAGTTCCACGAATGCGCCATAAAATGTCGACGTGGAAGGTCCTCCAAGATGCATGGTAAAAGCTAGTCCTCTGATAACTCCTGCTATTATGAATATCTGCGTCTTTGGTAAAAAAGTAAAGAATTAAAATTTCACAAGTAAACCATAACCAAGGACTGATCCTTGGTTATCTTCAAAATTGATACACAAATCTTGTCCCCTTGAAACAGTGAGTATCTCTCTGAAGATGATAGCTTGGCTATCGAAATGAATGCAACTGTTGTTCTATTTTTTATTCTTTTTTGGTTTCAGGGGCTACGATTGTACATCAATTTATGAAGATAACCAAGGACCGGTGGTAAGTTATGAATAATTGCGTGTTTGGTTAACAAGTGGAGAATCTACTAAGTTCCACGAATGCGCCATGAAAATGTCGACGTTGGAAGGTCCTCCAAGATGCATAGTAAAGGCTAGTTCTCTGCTAACTCCTTGCTGTTATGAATATCTGCGTCTTTGGTAAAAAATTAGAGACTTAAATTTCACAAGTAAACCATGGTTCTTGGTTATCTTCAAAAATTGATACACAAATCTTGTCCCCTTGAAACAGAGAGTATCTCTCTGAACATGATAGCTTGCTATCGAAATGGTGTTGCCACTGTTGTTGGTAAAAAAGTAGAGAATTTAAATTTACAAGTAAACCATAACCAGGGACTGGTCCTTGGTTATCTTCAAAAATTGATACACAAATCTTGTCCCCTTAAAACAGTGAGTATCTTCTCTGAACATGATAGCTTGGCTATCGAAATGTGTTGCCACTGTTGTTGTATTTTTTAATCTTTTTTGGTTCAGGGACTACGATTGTACATCAATTTATGAAGATAACCAAGGACCGGTGGTAAGTTATGAATAATTGCGTATTTGGTTAACAAGTGGAAAATCTACTAAGTTCCACGAATGCGCCATAAAATGTCGACGTGGAAGGTCCTCCAAGATGCATAGTAAAGGCTAGTTCTCTGCTAAAACTCCTGCTATTATGAATATCTGCGTCTTTGGTAAAAAAGTAGAGAATTTAAATTTAACAAGTTAACCATAACCCAGGGACTGGTCCTTAGTTATCTTCAAAATTGATACACAAATCTTGTCCCCTTGAAACAGTGAGTATCTCTCTGAAGATGATAGCTTGGCTATCGAAATGAATGCAACTGTTGTTCTATTTTTTATTCTTTCTTGGTTTCAGATGTGTATCAAATCAAAACCTGTCAGGGTTGCGTGGCAAAAGCTTTGTTATTAAAATGTGTTATAAATAATTGTGTGTTTGGTTCATCAATGGAGACCCAGTACTATATGGATTCCACCAAAACTGCATAACAAAAACTGGTATGTTAACATGGAACGCAAATTTATAAAATACTGTTAACAAAACGCATCTTTATGAATAATTGTGTGTTTGGTAAACATGTGAAAAATCAAAGTTTGTCAAGTTGAGCAATAATTTACAACGAAACAAGACGTATTGTTACAATATCTTACAAAGAGTATTTTATAAACTTGGAGGTCTATGCAGCGTAACAAGGCAATAGGAGAGACGATTCAAAATTTCGACGAAAATAAATTTCACGAACTAAAACCTGAAATTTCAGCTTTATTATTTATTAAAGTACAACTGCCAATCTGTTTACATATTTCCGCATTATTCATATCTACCATATGTAACCAGTTTGTTTACTTTTTAAACACATGCATGGAAAACTGCATTCAAATTATGAACGAATGTTGACTCAAATTTCTATTCAACTTTTATGTATATCGCAATTCGAATTCTAGTTATATCAATAGTGCACATTTCAGAATCCATTATAATGTAACTTAAACTCAACAGGAAGAATGGTAGAACATTATATCTCTAGAAGGTTATAAATTTCAAATTTTGAATCTTCGTTTAATACAAATGTGTTTAATACAACCTGTGGCGCCTTCCCTGATGGCTATAAACATCCCCTTTGTTCTAAAACATCGAAAGCTGGGATATACGTCAGTTGTTAACAAAAGCATATCAAACTTCGTGGATTTAATGGATGCGGATTTCGGTTAGAGAATAGTTATTTATATGACTAACATTAGCTTAATTAGAACGCTTTTAGTAGACAAATCAGGAGATATAAGGACTTTTCGATTATGACAATAAAGGCAGAGCGAGAGAATTTGTGCACATCCCCTGAAATTTGCAACTTCGCCAGACAGTAAAATAATAACTTTGCAGCATGGGGACAATTACGTCAAATACTTTTGGCCTCTGAACGATGTTCGACCTCCAAAAAAAACCGGAAATTAGATGGGATAACTTTGAAACACTTATGGATACTGAGTCAGGTTGAACCACCTCAACAACACAAATTCTCCACCGATTTAATAGCATCCTCCTGAAGATGTTAAACTGTTAGTAAATGTTTGTCTTGATGCTAGAAACGTAGAACAGAAATATAAATAAAATAAATTGAATGAATATTCTAGGAAGTCATCAGATACAGAGTCAACATGAATGGATTGTGGTTGCCATCTCAAGCAAGATTCCAAAATAAACGATTGGTTGATAGTTAAGCGTTCTCTTAGAAGCAAAACCTTTATGCGTTGTGGGCGCTAGAAACGCAAAATATAAATTATTTGGAATTACCACACGTTAAGTCGAAATAAAAGATGTGTGACTGCCACCTCTGAAATCGTTGAATCACCTCGAGTCTCCTACGACTTCTCAACCAGATTCATTTCTAGGGAATAAATATCGTCAACGTCTCTAACCAAACTCGCTCGATGGTAAACATTTTGGAAACTCGCTCCTTCTGGAAGAGACCTAATAATGAGAAAACCCCGCTCGGTAAACATGAATTAATTTCTTTGTTTCCCCAAGCGAGTTAGTTTCCTTCCCAAGTGCCATCGAAGTTAAATGATGTAATTTCCGCGAGCAACGCTCATGTTTAAAATCGGTGTCGAAGAGAACGATTAGCGTGAATACTGTTGTAATTTTTCCCGGCATTCCAATCCCTGGTACGCTTCAAAGGTAGGAGAGCGCTTACCCTCGAGAACATCACGGCGTCTTAGAGTTAAATGCATAAGGAAATGGGGGAATTTAGCTAACAATAGCAGGAAAAGCTGTTGTTTAAGCCCGAGTCGGCGCTACGCTAAGATAATATAATCCGGGGATCGGTAAAATTCGAAGCCATTAGAGCTTAACGAATAGGTTTAGTTCGTTGATGGAAAAAATCAGATTGAAACTAAGCGCCTCCATTAAGGTAATTAAGTTAGATGGAAGCAGCAATGGCGTCGCCTGTGAATCACAGCGAATACACCCAACGGTATCCGATTAATGTAGACATAGCCAACAGACTAATATCCACGATTCCATTTCTGATGTGCTCCGTTCCATAATCCCGAGTTTATAGCTCGCTGTTTAACTTGTTGTCGTTCTGGGACGTGCGATAGCTATTTCTACCTACAACCGCGTACAACTTCACCAAATTAATATCACTTTGCCGCCCGCATACCGCGGCACACTCCTTGAATTACGGCGACTAGATAAACGCACGCTTCCGCTAATCCACCTCCCTTTGCTACGTCAGGATACACTCCCATCGAACCCAACCGTTTCAATAATACGTGTCGGTAATGGTCGGGTGCATAATAACTTGATATTATTACGCCCCCGAGCACCAATACATTTAACAACCGAATCACCCACGCAGAAAAGTACAAATTGAGATGACAACAAAACTACCCACAAATTATAAAATTAAAAGAATGTTGTCATTGGGAAACGTGACATTGACTTTTTAGGGATGAGTGTAAATCCAGGTAGCGACTCAATCCATTCGCATCTTGAGAAATGTGCTAAATAGTAAACAGTAGTAAAAAGTAGCCGAAGTTTTTACAAATATAAATTTCATAAAGAATTAGCTATAAATATTTGATTTCTTTCAATTTACAGAGTTATTTGATTAATTGGCAAGTTCTTTTAGCTACGACGCAAAAAATATCCTTAAGTCTGTAAACTAACATTACTAAAGTGTATCATTATGAACAATTGTGCGTTTGGAAAGAAAGTGGAGAATCAAAGGTTCCTTTGAGTTTAGAGGGTTTTGTTGCTGATTGTAAGTTCTAATTGCATCTCAAAAACTAGTCCGTTATGACAGTTTATAAAATAGTATTACTAAAGTGTATCATTATGAATTTTGGTGGAACGTACTGGTCCTTGGTTACCTTCGAAAATTGAAATACAAATCTTGTTCCCTGAACCCAAGAAAGATTAAAAAACACAACCTCTGTTGTTTTTAACCTTTCTTGGTTTCAGGGGTCAATTTCAATCATTATGAATAATTGTGTGTTGGGCAAAGAAGTGGAAAATCTAAGATTACTTTGAATTTACAGGGTTTTTCTGTTGATTGATACATTCTTCTAAACTCTATCGTAGAAACTAGTCCATGGCAAGTTTATAAAGGCGTATTATTGCATCATTATGAATAATTCGGTCTGCGGTACACAACAGGAGAATGTAAGACTCTCAAAAGCTGTAAATGTAGAAAGTGAGCTGTTAAAATGTACTTGCATGTTGTTAACATGAGACGCAATTCTATAGTAAAACAAGTCATTACAAATAATTGTATGTTTGTTATAAAAATGAAAAATGAAGTCCACAAATATTCCTCAAATGACCTTAAATCTGCTTGACAAAAATTAATGATCTGTTTACACAAGACACAAATTTGTAAAATTATATTAGGGAAGACGGGTATTCTGGACCACGGGGAATTGCGGATCAGCTTCATATCATATCTTTTTCTCTAATTGTGGTTGACAGCTACAAACAACTGTCGTCAGCTCGCCTCATGTTAAGTTCATTTTCCCTTCAGTACTCGATTTGTGTACACGAACCGTTACCTCGCTTCGATACCAAATAGAAATGGGATACTTCGAATTTTTTTTTTCATTTTAAGAGTTTCCTCTGATTTGACAACACTTTTTGAGAAACAAATCAGGTAAATATCTTCAAATCATTTGCGAAACCTGAAGTCTTCGATAGGAACAAGAAGTTTTGCATGAAGTTTGTATTATGTTACTTATATGCTGCCATATTGTAAAAATGATCTTCGGGGAATTACGGACCACTTTTGTCGTGGAATTATGGGTCACCAAATTTTTTACATTTCACAAGCTGATTTTATGTATTTGATGCATATAAGTAATTATTTATGCAAATTTTCAGCACAGGCATTATTTTTCGGCAATTTCTAATCGTTTTTTGGTACAATATTAATATTGTTTTAAACTGCCATTTCTCACTCCACTTCACTTTGTTTCTTTTTCATAATAAATCTTCTGCCATTCTGAATCAAAAACAAGAAGGTTTTTCTACCACATTTTTCAATTTTTAATCGATTTACAAAGTGGTCCGTAATTCCCCGACTGATATAAGTTGTATAATTTAATACAATTTGACCAAACTGCTGCGACTAAAATAAAGAGTTGTACTACAAATTTAAGCTTTGAAATTTGCAGAAAAAAACAAATTTTTGCCAGTTTTTAGCCAACATAAAAAGGCGGTCCACAATACTCCAGTCTCCCCTATAAAAATGTCATGCATACGTTTGGTAAACAGGTGAAGAACTTAAGTGTACTACCAAAATCCAGAAAATATCCCAAAAAAAATTCGCGTTCGCGTTCTATCAGCTGTAAACTCCGCTTACCCCAATCATAACAGACGAACACACAGCATCTCGTAACTTTAGGCATTCTCCAAGTGGCGAGTTAATAACTTAGTAGCAAATACCCTCATTACTTAATTATCCCTATAAAAGCTACCCGCAGCGTCCCAAACTTCAGTTCTCATCGAGTCGACACCTAGTTACCAGCAGCTCTCTCTAAGTCCCAGTTCAGCGATTCAGTGCAGTACTTTCCAGTTCAGTGATTCAGTGCAATGCTTCCCCATTTCGTAATTCAGTGCAGTGTTTTCCCCCATCTCTCAATCTACCTTCTTCTAAACCCAACGAATCTCTTTTTCGATAAAGCCACGACTTCCAAACTCCAGTCAAAATCTAAACCTTTAAAATTTAATTTTTCATTCCTTGTGCGTTTTTCCCTGTTTGTGCCTTTGATCGTCGTATTTTGTCCGTTTCGCCCCCGTTCTACCGATTTTACGTCGACACGTCCGGACGTTAAAACTTTCCCGTGTTTGTCGATACAAGCAAATTCAAGATTAGACTCGAATTTATCTTAAGTTAAATCGAGAATTAATTTATAGTTTCTCTTCTTCCCTATTTCATTTGATTTCCCGTTCTTTTGTCAAGAAATATTTTGTATTTTTCGGCTGAAATGTATCCCCTATTTGGATTTTCCACTTTTTAAGGCGTCGCACCTATTAGACATCACCCTTCCGTAGAAATTACACGCCTACAAAATTGCCTACTTTCGCCCAAACTGGCTGTTTCTCCGAGTCAGCACCCTTTTTTTTAATGGTATCACGAATGACGTAATATCACAGCAACGTACAGATCTTCAAATTTTCTAATATAAATTAGTTGTTAATCCATAACGATGATGGAACGGACTAATCCTTGGTTATCTTCAAAAATTGATATACAAATACTGACCACTAAACCCAAGAACGAGTAAAAAACACAACAAAGGTTGCTCTAACGCGTTTCGATCACCAATCACCTTCAGAGAGATACTGTATCTCGGCACAGGTACAGTATCTCTCTGAAGATGATAGCTTTGTTGTGTTTTTAATCTTTCTTGGTTTCAGCGGACGAGATTTCATAATGAAGTGTGTCATAAATAGTTACGTTTCCTACATAAATAGAGAATATAGGTCCTAAAACTATACCTCAAACAATCTTTTAAAATGCACGATAAAACCTAGTCCCTGTAAACACAACAAATTTATAAAACTGTGTTTTCAAAATGTGTGATGAACATTTATGTGTTTGGTAAACAAGCAGAAAATCTGAGCCTCCTCCTGCAAATATACCAGAAGCTGTAAACGCGGAGGGTCTTTCAGCTACCTAGCAAAACTAGTTGTTGCTAAAACTAGATTTGAATTTATAACAAAATGAGTCATTATGAATAACTGTGTTTTTGGTAAATAAATGGAGAATCTAAGTCTCAATACTACCCTATAGATAGCTTTGAAGCTATGTAGCAAAAATAAATTGTCTGCTACAGCGAGACCTAAATTTATAGAGTTATATTTACTGGAGCGCTAAGAAAAATGATTTCACCTCAAAAAACTGTTACAGTTGTAGTCATATCCGTTCTTCTTTTAGGTACAGTTCACGCGATTTTACTTGACAGATGTACCCTGCCCTATCTTAGCTACCCCTTTTTGTTTTACAAAAAATAACCACTTGTGTTCCTTCTGCTGCTAACCTACCCAACTCATTCAGCGGATTGGTTCTTCGGTTTCTAGGTTTCCAAATGAGACCTGATTCATTTTTGCAGTCAAGATTATGACTTCTGTTAAAGTATGTGCAACAAATCTAATGCAGTGAAAAGCAAAGTAGTTTAATCAACTCTGCTCATGAGCACTTTCTAGATCTAGGTTTTAGGGAAATAAAAATGTGACACCGGGAAGCATCTTTAAACAATCAAATAGGAGAAATTCCTGACAAATTGGTTCGAAGAGCGTTAGATATATGGCGAGCTGGTCAACGCTGTCGGGCGCGCACGAGTACTAATACGAGGTCGGTTAGAATGTAAGAATAATGTCGTGAAAATTTGAGTAAGGAATGCAAGGTGTCCCGTCTGGAATACATTCCAGGAATTCAATGGCTCTAAACGTTTATTATGCCGGCTTGTCTCCGACAATTCAGCAGCTTTAATTAAATTTAAGCTTACGTATAGCTGAAGTAACGAGCTCAATAGCCATTGCTGATGCGAACTTTTCTTGCTCTCCTCCGTTTCTGACTAAAATTAAACGCATCGTGAAATAACCCGTTGAAGTTTCCAACTTTGTCGCTTTTTGGAAGGGTATGGGCGCCTAAAAAATGAAATTATTTCATCACGGAGGGATTACGCTAGGATTCTGATCAAAAATAGGGTAGTTGTTAGAGTAATATCGTAGTAATTCTTCCTCGCTGCTTATTATTGGATAACAGGAGCGATTTTGTTTGACTACGATGGTCGTTGAGTTACCCGTAATAGGAGTACCTGACAACTGTGACCCGGAGAAACTAAGATTCTTCGTTAAGTGCAAAGCGAACCCGAACCCGTCTTACATTTTGGAGCCCAACGTGGGGCCCGAACTATTTAACAAAGATGGTAACCCCAGCTAAAACTTTGAGAGGGAACTGAAGTGTAAAACTGAGAAAAAGATCCCTTTGACATTTTGGCGCCCAACGTGGGGCCCCCAACTATGTAACAAAGATGGTTACCCCGACTGCAACTTTATTGAGGGGCAATTTAAGTTGTCATAGAAAAAAGCAATCGATAATAGATTTTGTTAATCAAAAAGCGTTTGTAGGAGACGTCACGAGTTCACTATTTTCTATTTTGTGCATTCATTCGCTATAGTAACAGTTTATTATTGAATGCAGTGTATAACTACTGATGAGAGACCAAGATTTTTCGCTAAGTGCAAAACAAATCCGAAACCATATTACATTTTGGCGCCCAACGTTGGGCCCAAACTATCTAACAAAGATGGGAACTTCGGCTAAAACTATGAGAGGCAACTGAGGTGCGAAACTGAGAAAAAGATTCCCTTTACATTTTGGCGCCCAACGTGGGGCCCAAACTATCTAACAAAGATGGTAACTCCGGCTAAAACTATGAGAGGCAACTGAGGTGCGAAACTGAGAAAAAGATCCCCTTTACATTTTGGCGCCCAACGTGGGGCCCCCAACTATGTAACAAAGATGGTTACCCCGGCTACAACTTTTTTGAAGGGCAATTTAAGTTGCCATGAGAAAAAGAAATCGATAATAGATTTTGTTAATCAAAAACCGTATGTAAGATACGTCACAAGTTCGTTATTTTTTATTTCGTTCATTCATTCGCTGCAGTAATAGTATTAGTGAATGCTGTGTGTAAATACTTACGAGCAACCAAGATTCTTTGTTAAGTGCGAAATAAACTCGAATCCGTTATACATTTTGGCGCCCAACGTGGGGCTCGAACTATCTAACAAAGATGGTAACCCCAGCTAAAACTTTGAGAGGGAACTAAAGTGTATAACTGAAAAAAACCCTTTGACATATTGGCGCCTAATGTGGGGCCCCAACTATGTAACAAAGATGGTTACCCCGACTGCAACTTTATTGAGGGGCAATGACACAATTCCTGACGAATTTTAATATAGGTCTTCGGTAAGTTTCTTGTTTGTTTTTCGCGTGTTCTTAACCGATGGAAACATGAGTTTCATAGGACTAGAATTTTTAACAATTTAAACAAATGACAAAACTGGGGGAAATACCCTAGAAACATAGTGAACCTATCTGGAAAATGAAAGCTTCTAGCAAGAAGTTGAGCGCAGGGGACAATAAAGAACGTAATTTGATGAAGTTACGAAGACAACAAAAAATACATCAAAGTGCTTTTTACGCTCATAAAGCAGGAGCGACCTCATATATACGACTCTCGCTCCATTTTATTTCATTAGCTCGACAAAAACAAATTTTTAATAACAGACACAAATGAAGTTTCTTTCTCTGGTAAGGCGAAACGGGCAAACAAACGTCCCCCCGTAATTCCTCGTTTAAACACGGGCCGGGATAAAGCGGCGACTTTCATAAATACGCCGACTCCCGGTAAAACCGATAGAATGGAATCATTCGAGACATTCAAATGATAACAATCTTAAACCGGAATGATCGTTGTAAGAGCAGGAAAAAGGAAAGAGTCGCACGGATTGCTAGGCTTAAAACGCAATGACAATCTATCGGTTCGCTTGTGGAAGGCTTAACTCGAATTCCGACCATTTTCCTCTGTTCGAGTCAACGAGTATTGGGGCCACTATCCCCTGAGCTATATTAAATCCTTGTGCCACATCCACACTAAACTAGTGGATTTATTTCGCACAAGCAAACCTTGTTAATGTACAGGGGCCCGATCCATATCTCCTAACAGAAGAAAAACGAAAACAAATTTTTAACAGAGTGGAAGTCCCAACTGTCCTGTCGAAATACGTATCATTTGGTTACTACTAATCAGTGATTTTATTATCGCAGTGTTTATTTGGGTTACGGTTTCGTCGGAAACTTTCCCTGTGTTGAAAAAAGTACGATTTGTTTCAACCCCAATGTACGTCATAAAGTTTTAACCTTGTTTACATTGTAAGGTACAACAGATCAGTGGTTTCGAAATATTGTTGATGAAGAATCCCCTAGAATTTTCAGCGTGCCCCTCGGTATGCGTGCCACGCTTTGAAAACCACTAGGAAGTCAGAAATTTAAAAAAATGAATATTAAATTCTTTGCATTGTAATTTGGCGTGTGATAATTCTGCCATCGTCTGTTTATCTAAATGGTTTGCATCGCCTCTGGAAGTTGTCCCTTTTTTCAACAAAATCAGCCATTGCTTTAGAAATGTAAGCTTCATTTCAGCAGACCCCGGAGGTAGAACAATATAAACGTGCGCTATTAAATCGCAAAATGACCCGCGGGCACCAAAAACAAATAAATAAACCATCGAAAGTTAAAAAAGATGAATACTAAATCGTGTTTTGCCTCCCAACAATAATTGATTTTCCTTTATTCCAACTCCAGTGTTGTTATTATTCAGAGTCTTGCTTATTTTTAATTAGTTGTAAACGATTTCCACAAGAAACTTTTTTTGTAATTAGGATGGATGCCAGCTAAATTGACAATCTCAAACGTGGTAAAATCATATTAAAATGTTAAAGTTAACGACACATCGCCTATTTATTGTTAATTGACGGTTGTGAAAGAATAATACTTACTGAAGCCGCACTCTGGTTAGATTCTTTACTCCTCTTGAGCAGTTATAATCGTAATTCGATTAAAATAAAATCATATTTAAATCTAACTTCTCTTTGAATTACCAACCGTTGCCAAGTGAAAATAATTCCCCAACTTTTACGAGTTGTCTCAGAAAGCTTACAGTGGCACTATCCCCCTTTATGCAAGTTACAACGACTTGGAAAACTAGCGCAATAAAAGTTTATAATAATGTATCGTTTTTGATGCAGGTAAGATATTCTACGAGGTCGTTAAGCTGCATCCAAACTTTTCCGACTCCTTGCGAAAATAATAACGATATATCGAAAAGCGTCGCCGAACCAAAAACACATTTGTTTCCAAAACCTGCGACCTTCTTTCATCCGTCTCGTTCAACATTGACAGCTGATAACCGACGAAAAGTTTCCAAGCTGCGGCAAATGGCACAACTTCCCACTTGACAATTGGTTAACAAGCGCGTGATCCAAAAGAGAAAGTTTCACTCGAAATTACTTCCTATATAAATAAAGTTGAAATCGAAAATTATCTTCGATAGGATGGTCGTTCAGCGCGAGCGATTTGCATCTCTAACGACACCCTGATGTAACAACCAGGGAATTCCTAGAGAAAGAAGTTTGGTGGCAAACGGAAGAAGTCTGGTAAAGAGTAACAAAATTAACCAAACGTTAGTAATCGTTGGGGAATTAAGTTATTTTTATAGATAAGTATGAGTAACGCAAACTAGTATGGAGCGGAGAGAATTGATAGGGGGAGATCCGCACAAAATTTACAGCGAGAACCAAGGATAATCACTGAGCAGAAAACATGCTATATTGTTAAGAGCTTGTCAATTTATTGTTCATTAAAAACTAAACTACTTGATCAATTATTTCAAAACCACCACAATTTTACCCTTGAATTCGCAGCTTTAGTAAGTAAAAATTAAAAAAAAAAACTGGACAATTACATACATTTCGCTCACAATATGGGGAAAAGTCGCCATTTCTTTAAGTCAACATCCCTCAAAAAATGCTAAATATTCGGAACAATTTCGAAGAATTGTGGAAAGCTCCAAAATGCAAACTTTCTAAGAAATCGCCATAAATCGCATTTGTGGTCTCTTGGAGAAATTGTAGAAAAGTATCAAACTCTAAACTGGCAACTTTCCAAGAAAATACCATAAGTTGCATTAGCGACAACTTACAGAAATTGTAAAAAAAACTCTAGCTCTAAACTGTAAATTTTCCAAGAAAATACCATAAACCGCATTTGTGGCCAGTTAGAGAAATTATAGAAAAAAATTACATTGAAAAATGGAAATTTTCTACAAAAATACCTAAAACTGCATTTATGGCAAGTTGGAGAAATTTTAGAAAAATATCAAGCTCTAACCTGGCAACTTTCCAAGAAAATACCATAAGTTGCATTTGCGGCAACTTACAAAAATTGTAAAAAAAACTCTAGCTCTAAACTGTAAATTTTCCAAGAAAATACCATAAACCGCATTTGTGGCCAGTTAGAGAAATTATAGAAAAAAATTACATTGAAAAATGGAAATTTTCTACAAAAATACCGAAAACTGCATCTATAGCAAGTTGGAGAAATTTTAGAAAAATATCAAGCTCTAAATTGGCAACTTTCCAAGAAAATACCATAAGTTGCATCAGCGACAACTTACAGAAATTGTAAAAAAAATTCAAGCTCTAAACCGTAAATTTTCCAAGAAAATACCATAAACCGCATCTGTGGCACTTAGAGAAATTATAGACAAAAATTACGTCGTAAACTGGAAATTTTCTACGAAAATACCTAAAACTGCATTTATGGCAAGTTGGAGAAATTTTAGAAAAATATCAAGCTCTAAACTGGCAACTTTGCAAGAAAATACCATAAGTTGCATTAGCGACAACTTACAGAAATTGTAAAAAAAAACTCAAGCTCTAAACTGTAAATTTTCCAAGAAAATACCATAAACCGCATCTGTGGCACGTTAGAGAAATTATAGAAAAAAATTACGTCGTGAACTGGAAATTTTCTACGAAAATACCGAAAACTGCATTTATGGCAAGTTGGAGAAATTATAGAAATAAATCAAACTGTAAACTGAAAATTTTCCAAAAAAAAACCACAAGCGGCATGTGTGGCATTTTGGAATAATTATACAACAAACGGCAAGGGCGATACAAATTCTTAATTTATTTCTACATCAAATTACTCTCTGGGATGTCGAGGTGAAATCTGGAAGTCGCCTCGCCGCCCCTGCCTTCGTTCCGAATGGAAACTCTTTCGGATAGTGAATGGGGTAATAAAATAGAGCGCACTCGTGGGTTCTGAGAAATTCATGCAATATATATGCATACGCTCGAGCACAATGGTGTCCCACACCTTGCCGCTATTTTTTAGCTATCAGCGCCGCACTATCACGTTCCCGGACGAAGTTTGTAATGTTCTTTTAGCGCCGAGAATGGAAGGTTTGCGATTTCAATTCCAGCAGTGGCAGTGAATAGATTTTGGCTACGTGTTTTGACTTTGACACTATCGGCGATACGTCAGTGGGCGTGCCACGGTGACTTCTGACGTAAACTTAAAAATTGTGAATCGAAACGAGCAAAAGCTTTAACCACCGTAATTAACTAGGATAGAATTCTATTGATGTTGAAAATGATTAATCGAATGATTTAACTATTATTATTAAACAAAGTATCATCCACTAAAGGACTTTACACTTAGTAGACTCTTTCCAGCGGTTTTAGAGCACACCATTCAAATCTCGCATGAAAAAATACCAGTTAAATGCAAAATTGTCACTTGGGACAATGAACATTAAAATCATATAGGATTGACCGAAGGTAAAAGATTGTGTGGAAATGGAACGTTGCATTGCTAGTGACAAACTTCTGGAATACCACGTTCTTTGCGTAACGCTGGAAACGCGCGATTGACCTGTCCTGACAAGATCGCGCGATTGGAGCGTCCTGACTAGATCGCGCTAAAATATTGTAAGCGTAAAGGAGCCTTATAAACTTCTGGGGCTTAATCCTTAGTTCTCGCTTCAATCTTTGGTGCTGATCTTGTATCTTATGCGCCATTGACGCGCCCTGACAAGATCGTGGGATTGTCGCGTCCTGAAAAGATCGCGCGATTGGCGCGTCCTGAAAAGATCGCGCGATTGGAGCGTCCTGACTAGATCGCGCGACTGGCCCCCCCCAAAAAAAATTTTTTGGGGGGGCCGCCCAAAAAAAAATTTTAAAAAGGGTTTTTGGGGGAAAAAAGGGGATTTTTTAAAAAAAGGGGCCCCCAAAAAGGGGGGGGGCCGAAAGATCGCGGGCTTCCTATAAGATGCGCTAAATATTGAAGGCCTTACTTCTGGGAGATAATCCTTAGTCTCGCTCAATCTTTGTGCTAATCTTCGTATCTTATCGCCCCCCTTCCCCCATACTTCGTTTTTCTTAACCTAATTGTGAACTTTTGGTTCTATCAACGTTTCTGTTAGTGATCTTAGCACATTTTCATAAAAAGTCAAGCCCGGTTCTTTGATGGAAGCTCCTCACGGCCAAATGCCAAATGACTGGGAAAATCTCGGAAGACCAAACGAATCGTCCATTAATTGGCCAACCGGTGTCGTCCGGATTAAAGTAGAAGATTCGTCTGCTCGGGTGGCTTTAATCTGTTATTTGAATTTTAGATACGATCGCAATAAACTGGCCCAATTTTCTCGAATAATGAATATGTAATACGATAGAGCGGTAAAATTTTATAACTTCGAAGGAGCAAACAGTAAGCCTGGGGTACTTATCCAATCTGGAATCATAAAGATAAACTAGTAATTATCTGCTCACGTTATTGCAGCTTCCTAACAACTTATTTACTAGTCTCGCCGCTATATTGTTGTGTTAATAACGCCCGGACTAAATACACGTTCGCGCCTAAACCGAGAGGGAGAGAGAGAGATGAAATTTTATGTTTTATCCGTGACGAAGCCGGGAGAGAGAGGATTTTACAATAATTTTACGGTATAATTGGATTCATAAAGTACACTCTTTAAGAAGAAATTATCTTTTTGTGTATTAGACAGATATTTTCAACAAAATTGTAACGATCTCAATTTGATTGGGCATCGTTCTTTGTCAAGTTTATGATGATAATGTTCGGATAAATCTTTAGTGACCAAATAAAAATCGATAGAAGGCAAAATATTAAAATTTCCTGCAGAAGCACTTCAACTGTCTATGACTGTGTGCCTCTGACTGTCTTTGTGTCCCTAGTGATGCTCCTCTTGGAGAATTGGAAACATCAGTTGAAGCGAGCATGTCTCACGAACGCTCTAGAAGAAGGTCAAACCCCAATTATCCAGCAGTTGAAGAAACTCAAAATTTGATCATCAGTCAAACACGACTTCTTTAAGTGGAATCCAAAAGTAAATGTTTGAAACTGAGCTCTAGACATGAGCACAGTACCATAGCGTAGGAAACTTGTAGGGATATGGACAGGTCACTGTCGATTAAACAAACACCTCCACAGAATGGGAATCATAAACGACCCAAGCTGCAGAGGGTGCTTAGAAGAAGATGAGAGTGTCGAGCACGTGATGTGTCACTGCCCGGCACTAGCATCAATCAGAGGATCCACGTTGGGGGACTTCTGGCCTAGTGTGGCCAGTTTGAGAGAGGCGCATCCAAGGGACGTTCTTCAGTTTCTCAACAAGGTTGGGAGGCTGAATGAATGACCAAGGACACCTCAATCACGGGGATAGCACAATGGGTCCGGAAAGGGTGGCCTAAATTTTTAGGCAACCCACAACGAATCCAGAATCCAGTACCATAGCGTAACTTGAGGTTTTAGAGAGGGAGTAATTTAAGGTTCTAGAGTATTATTCTATCCAAAGAAGAAAAATCTAACTCTACTGAAAGGCCATCCCAATAAAACTCCAGACATGAAAACAAACTTGTCCAAGTAGAGTAGCTCTAACTCTATCCGAGGAAGCAGAATCTGACTAGACTAGGACAGGAGTTCCTAAGAATTCAATTCTATTGAGAGAAGATTAAAAATTTAGTTTTACTGCAGAATGACACCCAACACTAATAAAAAGAAGATTAAAGCACCAAACAGAAAGAAAAAATGGAACTGGATCAAGAGAAAATGAAGAATTCAACTCTAATGGAAAAAGATCGAGAAAGGGGGATAGTTTAAAGATTGAGAATAGAGTTATTGTACCAAAAGGAGACTCAGAATCCCATTCTACTAAAAAAAGATTGAAAACTCCATTCCATTGAAGGGATACACCTAGCTCTATTGAAAGAAAGTTAACCACTAAATGGAAAAAAGTTTAAACCACTAAATGGAAAGAAGGTTAAACCGCTGAATGGAACGAAGGTTAAACAATGAATGGCAAAAAGTTTAACCACTGAATGGAAAAAAAATTGAAAGCAATGATGAAGAGAAATTTGGGAATGCAGCTAAATCAAAATCAGGCAGAGATTTCAACTTGTATGAAAGAAGATCGACAAGTATTGAAGGGGTAAACCCAACGCTATTGAAAAAACGTTAAACTACTGAACGAAAATAAGATTAAACTACTGACTGAAAAAAGATTAAACCACTGACGGAAAGAAGATAAAACCACTGACCGAAAGAAGATCGAGAATTCCGCTAAGTCGGAAGAAAACTAAGAATGCAACACTTCGAAGATGATCAAGAATTCAATTCCATTGAAAACGTAAGTCCAGCTTTATTGAAACAAGGTTAAAACACTAAACGAAAAGAAGACTGACGATGGAGCTGAATCAGAAGAAGTCTAAGAATTCCACTGTATTGGAAGAAGATCGAGAACTCAGTTCTATTGAAAGAGTAATCCCAGATCTCTGGAAAGAAGATTGAACCACTGAATAGAAAGAAGCTTGAATCACTGAATGGAAAGAAGCTGAAACCAATGATGAAAAGAAGATCGAGAATGCCGCCAAATCAAAACAAGACAGAGAATTCAATTTGATGGAAGAAGATCGAGAACTTAGTTCTATTGGAGGAGTAAACCCAACGCTATTAAAAGAACGTTAAACTACTGAACGAAAAGAAGATGAAACCACTGACGGAAAGAAGATGAAACCACTGACGGAAAGAAGATGAAACCACAGACCGAAAGAAGATCGAGAATTCCGCTAAGTCGGAAGAAAACTAAGAATTCAACACTTCGAAGATGATCGAGAACTCAATTCCATTAAAAGCCTAAGTCCAGCTTTATTGAAACAAGGTTAAAATACTGAACGAAAAGAAGACTGACGATGGAGCTGAATCAGAAGAAGTCTAAGAATTCCACTGTATTGGAAAAAGATCGAAAACTCAGTTCTACTAAAGGAGTAATCTCAGTTCTATGGAAAGAAGATTGAACCACTGAATGGAAGAAAGATGAAACCACTGAATGGAAGAAAGCTGAAACCGATGATGAAGAGAAGATTGAGAGTGCCGCCAAATCAAAACAAGACAGAGAATTCAATTTGATGGAAGAAGATCGAGAACTTAGTTCTAGTGAAGGGGTAAATCCAACGCTATTGAAAGAAGGTTAAACTACTGAATGAAAAGAAGATTAAACCATTGACTGATAGAAGATTAAACCGCTGACCGAAAGAAGGTTAAGAATGCTGCTAAGTCGGAAGAAAGCTAAGAATTCAACACTTCGAAGATGATCGAGAACTCAATTCCATTGAAAGCTAAGTCCAGCTTTATTGAAACAAGGTTAAAATACTGAACGAAAAGAAGACTGACGATGGAGCTGAATCAGAAGAAGTCTAAGAATTCCACTGTATTGGAAAAAGATCGAAAACTCAGTTCTATTGAAGGAATAAACTCAGCTCTATAGAAAAAAGATTGAACCACTGAATGGAAAGAAGATGAAACCACTGAATGGAAGAAAGCTGAAACCGATGATGAAGAGAAGATTGAGAGTGCCGCCAAATCAAAACAAGACAGAGAATTCAATTTGATGGAAGAAGATCAAGAACTTAGTTCTATTGGAAGGGTAAACCCAACGCTATTGAAAGAACATTAAACTACTGAACGAAAAGAAAATGAAACCACTGACTGACAGAAGATTAAACCACTGACGGAAAGAAGACTAAAAATGCCGATAAGTTGGAAGAAAACTAAAAATGTAACACTTCGAAGATGATCGAGAACTCAATTCCATTGAAAGTCTAAGTCCAGCTTTATTGAAACAAGGTTAAAATACTGAACGAAAAGAAGACTGAGAATGGAGCTGAATCAGAAGAAGTCTAAGAATCCCACTGTAATGGAAAAAGATCGAAAACTTAGTTCTATTGAAGGAGTAAACTCAGCTCTATGGAAAGAAGATTGAATCACTGAATGGAAAGAAGATTGAACCACTGAATGGAAAGAAGATTGAACCACTGAATGGAAAAAAGCGGAAACCAATGATAAAGAGAAGATCGAGAATGCCGCCAAATCAAAACAAGACAGAGAATTCAATTTGATGGAAGAAGATCGAGAACTTAGTTCTATTGGAGGGGTAAATCCAACGCTATTGAAAGAACGTTAAACTACTAAACGAAAAAAAGATTAAACCACTGACTGACAGAAGATTAAACCACTGACCGAAAGCAGATTAAGAATGCCGATAAGTCGAAAGAAAACTAAGAATGCAAAACTTCGAAGATGATCGTAAACTCAATTCCATTGAAAACGTAAGTCCAGCTTTATTGACACAAGTTTAAAACACTAAACGAAAAGAAGACTGACAATGGAGCTGAATCAGAAGAAGTCTAAGAATTCCACTGTATTGGAAAAAGATCGAAAACTCAGTTCTATTAAACGAGTAATCTCAGTTCTATGGAAAGAAGATTGAGCCACTGAATGGAAGAAAGATGAAACGATGATGAAAAGAAGATTTAGAGTGCCGCCAAATCAAAACAAGACAGAGAATTCAATTTGATGGAAGAAGATCGAGAACTTAGTTCTAGTGGAGGGGTAAACCCAACGCTATTGAAAGAACGTTAAACTACTGAACGAAAAGAAGATGAAACCACTGACTAACAGAAGATTAAACCACTGACCGAAAGCAGACTAACAATGCTGATAAGTAGAAAGAAAACTAAGAATGCAACACTTCGAAGATGATCGAAAACTCAATTCCATTGAAAGCTTAAGTCCAGCTTTATTAAAACAAGGTTAAAATACTGGACGAAAAGAAGACTGAAAATGGAGTTGAATCAGAAGAAGTCTAAGAATCCCACTGTATTGGAAAAAGATCGAAAACTCAGTTCTATTGAAGGAATAAACTCAACTCTATGGAAAGAAAGTTGAACCACTGAATAAAAAGAAGATTGAACCACTGAATGGAAAGAAGCTGAAACCAATGATGAAGATCGAGAATGCTGCCAAATACAAAAAGCCAGAGAATTCAGTTTACATGGAAAAATATCGAAAACTTGGTTCTATTGGAGAGGTGAACCCAACGCTATTGAAAGAACGTTAAACTACTGAACGAAAAGAAGATTAAACCACTGACCGAAAGAAGATTAAACCACTGACTGACAGAAGATTAAACCACTGACCGAAAGAAGATTGAGAATGCCGATACGTCGGAAGAAAACTAAGAATGCAACACTTCGAAGATGATCGAAAACTCAATTCCATTGAAAACGTAAGTCCAGTTTTATTGAAGCAAGGTTAAAACACTAAACGAAAAGAAGATTGGGGATGCACAATCAGAAGACATCTACATTGAAAGAAGATCAAGAACTCAGTTCTATTGAAAGAGTAATCGCAGCTCTACGAAAAGAAAATTGAACCACTGGACGCAAACAAGATTAAACCAGCGATGAAAGTAAAACTGAGGATGCTGTTAAATCAGAAAAAAAACTAACGATTCAATTATATTGAAAGACAACTCAGTTGTATTGGAGCGCTCTATGATAGAAAGTTTTAACACTGAACCGAAGCAAGATTGTCAATCTTCTTCTCAGCTGCATTATGTCATAATGCAGCTGAGAAGAAGATGCTTCAACTCTATTAGAAGAAAATCTACGACTCGTTTTATTGGACAGATATTGGAGACATAAGGAAACAAAGAATTCCAAATACGAAGAAAAAGGTCGACAAGAGGTAACGCAAAACTCAGATAAAGTTTGTGTGTTAATAATACAACGACACGTTACGCATTTATAATTAACAACTTGCGTCACACTTGCACAAAAGAAGAGAAATATATACATTCACTAACAAGGAAATAAGCTCATCCGTTGGGATTTCTCAAAGTCTGAGACAAAAAACACATTATAACAGTCAAACTTATAAATATTTACCCTGACGGAATCGAAAACTTTGTCTTGAATACTGCAAGCGTATTTATTAAATATTAATCCAAAAGTCTCAATTACTCGGAAACATCATACGCTGACCTTGTAAAAGCTTTCGTAACATTTTGCGGAAATTGCTCAAATTACTTATGAAATTTTAATTCGTAAACCAACCAGCCGAGGATCATATTCTGAAGTTGAAATTGGATTAAGACTACACATTTATCTATTTTACGAGCAGCACTTTCTACTTCGTATGCAGATAGTTAAAAGAATCCCTACAGCGGATTAAAAATGCAAGCAAGTTAATTGAGGGATATCGTCGGTTGGCTCGACCAGCAAGATTGCTTCGTGTTCCTCAAAGAAAATAAAAGGTGAGTAGAGATTTTTTGCTTTGGGTTAAACGTTACGACGAATTCGTGGGACTAATTGAGAAATTTTAATTCCAGCGAAGAGTCGAATGGAGAAATTTTGATTCCATCGACGAGTCGAATTGAGAAATTTTGATTCCATCGACGAGTCGAATTGAGAAATTTTTGATTCCAAAAGAAGATACTTTTACTATTGGAAGAAAATCTACGACTTGGTTTCTTGGAGAGATATTGGAGAGACTGACTGACTGAAGAGTCGAATTGAGAAATGTTGATTTCACCGAAGAGTCGTAAACGAACCTTTTGTTACACACAAATGCTGCAGACGAGCACCTATCCCAAAAAAACTTAAACGATTTAGAGCTTCTGGAAGAAAATTGGAAACTCATTTTTAAGAAAAGAAAAGTACCAATCAAAGAGCAATTAAAGCAAATTGAGAATTCAGTTCTAGCCTAAGTAGATCAAGATAGAAGCACCACTGAAAAAGTTCTAGAGCTCAACTCAAGAGACTACGTAAATGATCTGAGTGAGCATCCGTTCCTAAATAACATTTCAAGTTCTACAGACTCTACAAGAAGATTGAGAATCCATGCTTAGTTAAGAGGCCAAAAAAGTGTAAAGTTTCTAGAGTCTAGAAAAAAGAAGATTGATGATCCAGCTCCACTGGTGAATGGCCGAGAACATCACTCACAAGAAATTCTAATGCCGCTTAAAAGTTTCGGGATTCAAATCCAGCGAAAAAACATCTAAAATCCAGATAGAGCTGCTAGAAGGAAATAGAGAATTCAGCTTTAATATTAGGAGAGCCAGAGCTGACCATCACTCGAAGGAAAATTGAGAATTTAGTTCTAACCAAAATAGCTCAAGATTTAAAAGCTACTGAAACGAGCATTAAGACTCCACTAAGATAAAAGAAAATTAAAAATGTTAATGTAACCAAAAGAAACTGGCATAGGACCCCAAGATGGCTTCAGATGAGTAACCATACTAAACAAAATTTTAAAGATCTAGAATTTCTAGAATCTAGGGGAAAGAAGATTGGGAATCGAGCTCCACTAGTGAATGATCAACAATTGAACATCTCTCAAAGGGAGTTCTATCGGAAGTGGAATAGGTTTCAAATACCACTTTGAAAAAGAATATCGATTCAACTCTAGTGGGAAAAGGTCTAAAATCCAAATAGAGTTGTTAGAAGAAAACGGAAATTGAGCTCCAATATGAGACCAAAAAATGAACCACCTCAAGCAAAATTGGGAATCAGGAACTGAGCATTAATTAGAGTAAAATTCAAATCCAAAATAGATCAAGATTCAGAGGCTACTGGAATGAGCTATAAGATCCCACTAAGATAAAAAAATTAGAAATGTAAATTTACCCAAAGGAAACTGGAATAGGACTCCATGAAGGCTTCAGATAAGTAACCATATAAACAACTTTTTAAAGATTTAGAATTTCCAGAATCTAGAAAAAAGAAGGTTGGGGTTCCAGCTCCACTAGTGAATGGTCAAGAATTGAACAACACTCGAAAGAAATTCTAACGAAAGCAGATTGGGATGAAAGCACAACTTAAAAAAAATCGCGATTTAACTCTAGTGAAAAAATCTAAAATCCAGAATGAGTTGCTAGAAGAAAATGGAAACTGAGCTCCAACATGGGACCAAGAACTGAACCACTTAAAGCAAAATTGGGAATTCGGCTTTAATATTAAGAGACCAGGAACTGAGCATCAATTAAAGTAAAATTGAGAACCAAAATAAATTAAGATTCAAAGGCTACTGGAACGAGCTTTAAGATCCCACTAAGATAAAAGAAAATTAAAAATGTAAACGTATCCAAAGGAAACTAGAATAGGACTCCATGAAGGCTTCGGATAAGCAACCATAGTAAACAACTTTTTAAAAATTTAGAATTTCCAGAATCTAGAAGAAAGAAGATTGGGGATCCAGGTCCAATGACCAAAAATTAAACATCACTCAAAAGGAATTCTAACGGAAGTAGATTGGGATTCAAACACCACTTAAAAAAAAATGTCGCGATTCAACTTTTTAATATTAAAAGACCAGGAACTGAGCATCACTTAAAGGAAAATGAAGAATCAAAGTAGATCAAGATTCAAAGGCCAATGCAACGAGTTTTAGAATTCCACAAAAATAGAAGATAATTAAAAAGGTAACTGTACCCAAAGGAAACTGGAATATCACTCCATAAATGCTCCAGATGAATAACCACATTAAGTCAATTTCTAAAGATGTGGAGTTTCTAGAATCTATAAGAAAGAAAATTGGGAATCCAGCCCTACTAGTGAATGATCAAGAACTGAACATCCCTCAAAAGAATATCTAACGGAAGTAGATTACAATTTAAATACAACTTAAAGGAAATTAGAGATTCAGCTCAAGTGGAAAAAGATCTAAAATACAGATCGAGTTGCTAGAAGAAACTGGGAATTGAGCCCCAAGAAGAAATTGGGAATTGAGCCCCAATAAGAAACCAAGAACTGAACATCATTCAAAGCAAAATTGAGAAATCAGCTCTAACCAAAAGAGATAAAGATTCAAACGCAACTAAAACAGTTTTCAGATTCAATTCGGATAGAAGAAGATTAAAAGTCTAACTGTACTGAAAGAAAACTAGAATATTAATCCATGAATCTGCCACTGTACAGATGCACGAAATAGAGAATTCGAAATTTTAGAATGTGGAAGGCAAACATTGGGCATCCAGCTTGCAAAAGATAGTCTATGGACAAAAACTGAGTATCACTCACGGGAAGTTATAGTCAAAGTAAATTAATATTTAAATACCACTTAAAGGAGTTTCGAGGTTGAACTCAAGTAGCAAAACATCCAAAAGAGTTATTATAAGAAGATGGCAATTCAGCTCTAATGGAAGAAGACCAGGAACTCAAAATTACTCGAAGCAGAATTAAGAATTCACTTCTAATCAAAGTATATCAAGATTCAAACGCTACTGAAACGACTTTCAAGGTTCCAGTCAGATAAAGGATGATTAACAATCTAACTGCACTCGAAGAAAACTGGAATACCATGAATGCTCCTGGTGAGCAACAACCATCCTAAATGAATCTTTAAAGATTTAGTTTCTATAATCTAAAAGAAAGGAGATTGAAAATCCAGTTCTAATGGTGAGTTGTCAAGAACTGAACATCACATCATCAAATGGGAATTCAGCTGTCATAGGAGACCAAGAATTGAACATCACTCAAAGCAAAACAGAGAATTTTGTTCTAACCAAAGTAGATCAAGATTTACAGGCATTTAAGAAGGGTTTCATGATTCAACTCAGAAGAAGACCAAAAAATGAATGCCACTCAAAGCAAATGAGTCTTTGGTTCTTCTTGAAGACAATTCGAGTCTTCATGAAGTAGACCATGCTTTAAACACTATTAAAAGGGTTCCAGAAGAAGATCCAAAATTCAACTTTACCCAAAGAAAGTTTAAAACACTACTTCATTGAAAGACACAGAATCCTTCGCTATTGGACAAAACTGAATACTTCAGCTGTCATAGGAGACCAAGAATTGAACATCACTCAAAGCAAAACAGAGAATTTAGTTCTAACCAAAGTAGATCAAGATTTAGAGGCTTCTAAGAAGGGTTTCATGATTCAACTCAGAAGTAGATTAAAGGAGATCAAGATTCAGACGCGGCTGAACTGAAAGGATTCAACTCAGACAGAAGATCAAAAATCAAATTACACTGAAATGAAACTGGACGATCAACCATCTTTAATGAATCTTTAAAGATTTAGAGTTTCCAGAATCCAAAAAAAATAGAAATTTCAGGGAAGTTCCAAGCAAAGTAGATTAAGATTCAAACACTACTTAAAAGACTTTCAGGATCCGACTCAAGTAGAAAAAGCTGAAACATCAAAGTAGCGTTACTAGAAGCAACCTCTAATAGAAGGAGACCAAAAAATGAATGCCACTCAAAGCAAATGAGTCTTCGGTTCTTCCTGAAGCAATTCGAGTCTTCATGACGTAGATCATGCTTTAAACACTATCAAAAGGGTTCCAGAAGATTAAAAGGGTTCCAGAAGAAGATCAAAAATTCAACTCTACTCAAAGAAAGTCCAAAACACTACTCCATTGGAAGACACAGGATCCTTCGCTATTGGATAAAACGGAATACTTCAGCTGTCATAGGAGACCAAGAATTGAACATCACTCAAAGCAAAACAGAGAATTTAGTTCTAATCAAAGTAGATCAAGATTTAGAGGCTTCTAAGAAGGGTTTCATGATTCAACTGAGAAGTAGATCAAAGTAGATCAAGATTCAGACGCGGCTGAACTGAAAGAATTCAACTCAGACAGAAGATCAAAAATCAAATTACACCGAAATGGAACTGGACGATCTGATGAACAACCATCTTTAATGAATCTTTAAAGATTTAGAATTTCCAGAATCCAAAAGAAAAAGTAATTTGAAGAAAGTTTCAACCAAAGTAGATTAAGATTCAAACACTACTTTAAAGACTTTGAGGATCCGACTCCAGTAGAAAAAGATGAAACATCAAAGTAACGTTACTAGAAGCAACCTCTTATAGAAGGAGACCAAAAAATGAATGCCACTCAAAGCAAATGAGTCTTCGGTTCTTCCTGAAGACAATTCGAGTCTTCATGAAGTACACCATGCTTTAAACACGATCAAAAGGGTTACAGAAGATCAAAAGAGTTCCAGAAGAAGATGAAAAATTCAACTTTACTCAAAGAAAGTCTAAAACACTACTCCATTGAAGGACACAGGATCCTTCGCTATTGGATAAAACTGAATACTTCAGCTGTCATAGGAGACCAAGAATTGAACATCACTCAAAGCAAAACAGAGAATTTAGTTCTAAGCAAAGTAGATCAAGATTTAGAGGCTTCTAAGAAAGGTTTCATGATTCAACTCAGAAGTAGATCAAAGTAGATCAAGATTCAGATGCGGCTGAACTGAAAGGATTCAACTCAGACAGAAGATCAACAATCAAATATCACCGAAATGAAACTGGACGATCCAATGATTATCCATCTTTAATGAATCTTTAAAGATTTAGAATTTCCAGAATCCAAAAGAAAAAGTAATTTGAAGGAAGTTTCAACCAAAATAGATTAAGATTCAAACACTACTTTAAAGAATTTGAAGATCCGACTCAAGTAGAAAAAGATGAGACATCAAAGGAGAGTTACTAGAAGCAACCTCTAATAGAAGGAGACCAAAAAATGAATGCCACTCAATGCAAATGAGTCTTCGGTTCTTCCTGAAGACAATTCGAGTCTTCATACAGTAGATCATGCTTTAAACACTATCAAAAGGGTTCCAGAAGATCAAAAGGGTTCCAGAAGATCAAAAGGGTTCCAGAAGATCAAAAGGGCTCCAGAAGAAGATCAAAAATTCAACTTTACCCAAAGAAAGTTTAAAACACTACTTCATTGAAAGACACAGAATCCTTCGCTATTGGACAAAACTGAATACTTCAGCTGTCATAGGAGACCAAGCATTGAACATCACTCAAAGCAAAACAGAGAATTTAGTTCTAACCAAAGTAGATCAAGATTTAGAGGCTTCTAAGAGGGGTTTCATGATTCAACTCAGAAGTAGATTAAAGGAGATCAAGATTCAGACGCGGCTGAACTGAAAGGATTCAACTCAGACAAAAGATCAACAATCAAATTACACCGAAATGAAACTGGACGATCCGATGACTATCCATCTTTAATGAATCTTTAAAGATTTTGAGTTTCCAGAATCGAAAAGAAATAGAAATTTCAGGGAAGTTCCAAGCAAAGTAGATTAGGATTCAAACACTACTTAAAAGACTTTCAGGATCCGACTCAAGTAGAAAAAGATGAAACATCAAAGTAGCGTTACTAGAAGCAACCTCTAATAGAAGGAGACCAAAAAATGAATGCCACTCAAAGCAAATGAGTCTTCGGTTCTTCCTGAAGACAATTCGAGTCTTCATGAAGTAGACCATGCTTTAAACACTATCAAAAGGGTTTCAGAAGATCAAAAGAGTTCCAGAAGAAGATCAAAAATTCAACTTTACTCAAAGAAAGTCTAAAACACTACTCCATTGGAAGACACAGGATCCTTCGCTATTGGACAAAACTGAATATTTCAGCTGTCATAGGAGACCAAGAATTGAACATCACTCAAAGCAAAACAGAGAATTTAGTTCTAACCAAAGTAGATCAAGATTTAGAGGCTTCTAAGAAGGGTTTCATGATTTAACTCAGAACTAGATCAAAGTAGATCAAGATTCAGATGCGGCTGAACTGAAAGGATTCAACTCAGACAGAAGATCAAAAATTAAATTACACCGAAATGAAACTGGACGATTTGATGATCATCCATCCTGATGAGTCTTTAAAGATTTAAAGTGTCCAGAATCCAGAAGAGAAAGGAATTCAAAGGAAGTTTCAACCAAAGTAGATTAAGATTCAAACACTACTTTAAAGACTTTGAGGATCCGACTCAAGTAGAAAAAGATGAAACATCAAAGTAGCGTTACTAGAAGCAACCTCTAATAGAAGGAGACCAAAAAATGAATGCCACTCAAAGCAAATTGGGACTTCGGTTCTTCCTGAAGTCAATTCGAGACTTCATGAAGTAGATCATGCTGTAAATACTATAAAAAGGTTCCAGAAGATCAAAAGGGCTCCAGAAGATCAAAAGGGTCCCAGAAGATCAAAAGGGTCCCAGAAGATCAAACGGGTTCCAGAAGATCAAAAGGGTTCCCGAAGATCAAAAGTTCAAATTTACCCAAAGAAAGTCTAAAACACGACTCTATTGGAAGTCACAGAATCCTTCGCTATTGGACAAAACTGAATACGTCTAATTGGAAGAGAATTGGGAATCGAGTCCCAACAAAACTAGATTTTGTGAAGAGAAAGTTGAGCAACCAACAAATACAAACCGGATGTAATTCAGCTGCGATTGTCAATCCTCGTTTTAAGTTTTATCAAAACCAAAACTAAATTTTAAGCCCCCATCGTGAACATATAACAATATTTTAGCTGGTATTCGTCGGACAACGAAACGACAATAAACATTAGAGCTTATATGCAGAAATTTCATTTTGCGCACATATCCAGGCCGCTATTTATTTCCGCGTTCGAGATTTGCGTTAGTTTGAACGAATGTGAACATTGTCGTCCAAATTGCTTCTCCTTGTGCATCAGGTGTGAAATTTTCGAATTTCATTCGGTCCGCTGTAATGTTTCGTCCTCTTAGCGGAGCACATATCGCAGCGCCGGATCTACTCAATGGCTCCACTTGCATATCCATCTCTTCTGAAGGCGAATTGCACCCTTTATTATATATTCTCGCTGTTTTTTGCCTTCGCTTATTGATAAGTTGATTTATTTCCAAAGCTGTCGAGCGCTTTCGGGGAGTTTTATTTTCTGGAATCAATTTCGGGCGACATCTAAATTTCAAAGAGAAAAATGAACGACGTGGGATGTATTTGGGGTAAACACATTCATTGCATTATTCTCAGAAGGCATTATCACGCGTTACTTTATTTAACATTCGAAACCAATTCGTATTTCATCGAAATTCTAATTCATTCTTTATAACTAGTGTCTATTTTACAGAAGTCACCTTTGCGGAAACCACCCTTGAGGAAATCACTCTTGCGGAAGCTACCCGTTCCAGAATACTAGACTTCTAGAGAGATCTGGAACGGACACCTTCGTATGAGTCATTCCATTCGATAGCCGCGCCGAGCAAATCTCCCTTAACATCTAGTACATTCTGTGCTCGTTTGAAGCAGCAGTTCATCGCCATCTATCTTTAATTCCTACCAGAAATGCTCCAAGGGCCTAATAAGGTCATCTTTTGGGAGTGGATTGTATTAAAAAAAGAGAGATAATTAAAGAAGCCCCCAAACTTAAATATGAATCCAAACCGAGGTAATTAGTTGACTTCTCTTTGAGAACCTCTCATAATTCGACCAATCCATATTTTGGAAAACTTTGGAAAAAGCTGGATATTGAATTAGATACGCTAATGCGAATTAGGAGTATCAAATATGTAAGAGGAATATTTCCGAATGAGATGACAAATCTTTAATCTCGAACGTTATATATACGGTGGAACTTTTTTTAAACAGGCAATAAAACACGCGGCATTTTTCCGAATTGAAGTTTTGCCGAATTGGTAATAAATTTTAAAACTGAAATTGCACGTCCTCGTACCCGTCGCTCCGTGCGCTCGCAACTTTTCCAAATAAAATCGATAAATTCCTCCTTTTCCGGAGACAGTCTTCAATTGAAGCGATATATACTTATATTGCATATTTGGCATTTTTCCTTGACACAAAAACTATATTTGACTTCGCGTTTCCGCCTTTGCTTACGTGCCTATGTGACTGCGATAAGGTTTTATCGCAAACTTACCAACATCGTGACAACTATCCTGTTTGAGGTATTAAAAACAGAAAAATATTAAATTCCATGTATCACCCTTTTTTCCTTAAATATACAGTAAGAGGAGAGGGAAGGAGAGTCGCTAATTAATTATATTTTAATTCACTTAAAACTAATATGAAAATAATTGCATCTGTTTTACATTTTTGGTTAGTCTGGTAAAAAATGAAACAGAAATTCTAAAAAATAAACGTAGTGCAGGAAAATAGTTAATCGCTCTGACAAAAACTGAACCAGGTCCTAAAAAAATTAATAATGGTGCATCGACAAAATTAATATTCAATGCTTAAACCATCGGATTACTTAAATTCAAAGCTTATTAAACATTTGTCGGCAGTTAAGTTTATGAAAAATGTGCCGACTACGGAAGTTCTAACACGAATAACTCATAGTAGTCAAGTGCCTATCTCGCACTTGAAACTAGTATGAAAATAATTGCATCAACTTAATTTTTACCATTCTGACAAAAAATCCAAATAACAAATTATGTAAAAACTTCTCTTCTGTTACCATCTAGTTTTAAAATGGGCAAACCGACGCTCGTCTTCGTAGGAGAAATTCGAAACGCCAAAATTGCGCGGAACGTCTGTATCAATAACTGTAAATCTCGGCGGCATAACTTCTTGTCAACTATTGAAAACAGCCAATCTCATATTCCGCGTTATGTAGTTGCACACCACTGCATGTGAAAATCGATTCCGCAATGGCGATATAAAAATGGATTGCCAATTTCTCCAGACAGGCCGTATGTCATAATGTTCATATTCCGCCGTCGAGATTTATATTAGACCATTACGTCCGCTGTATTCTGAACCATCAAATAATTTCACATTCATTGTATTCTCGAAACGGTTAAGAAAATTTCATGTTGCTCAAAAAGCTCCTCTTGAAGAATAATGTTAACTGGGGAGCGTTTATCTGGAAAAATAATCAGTTTATTTTGAGAATTAATGGCCGTTTGTCTATTCTTTATAAGCCATTTTCTTGTAGATTTAGTTTTCTTTGACGGAAAACTGCGGATAATTAATTCTTAAACGTTTATCGTCGCCTCGAAATCTCGTCTTGAAGTCTTGAAAGCACCCGAAAAGCATTTGACACGAGCGCTGGTGGACGTATCTTAATTTCATTGTCCGTTGCACTGGCGTGCGTGTCACTTTCTGCACTTTGTTTTTTATCTGGAAGTAGACGCGACAGCTTCGAGTCGATTTTTTGCAAGGACAATTCGCTTTGTTCCCTTCTGGCTGATTTGGGTTCAATCGAACAATTATGTACTACTAAGCAGTCTCGTCGCGAAATTAGATTGCTTTAATAACTTGACGGAAGAACTATCCAAAATTAAAGAGAGTTTTTAAATTTAAATGGCGGATGAATTTATTTTTAATGATTTAATTTGTCTGCTTAGGTAATAAAACTTACTTACTCAGCTGAGCGCAGCTTTAAGAATTCGTGTAGATTGCCAACGATGTTTTGTTCAAATTATTTGATCTGCGGAATGCTGACAGACAGACGAAGATACTTTCGTATTTGTATATTAGAATATCAACAAAATGGCGATAATTAAATTTAAGAAGAGATTAGGACCACAGACATCAAAATTAATCGATGAGTTCTTATCTGAATATGCCTAGCGTGATTCCTGAAATGATGTTTTTCTGGCTTAACAATGAGCCAAATCAAATAAACTTTAGTGCCGCCCATTTCCTCTTAATTGTAATATACAAAGAGAAATTTGCGATGGAAGCCCGAAGAGAACATTATCATCCCAACAATTTTACGGTCCTGATAAACCCACAGGTTGAAGGCAAGCAGAGTTAGTTATGGCCCCTAACGAACCTACACAACAAATGGGCGAGGTTTTACGAGTTGCAGCAGGTGGGGCTGAATGTGTTTGAGGAATACGAGGTGTCGAAGTGTGTTCATTGTGCAGCAAAGTGCTATTCCTGTGGCTTGCTTCGACTCCTGCCTTCACCGTAGCCGCATTAAACGACTACGTTCAGCTACCAAGGCAAATTGCTCATTCAATCGCGTCCTGATAACACTGCCAATATAATCAGAAACACCTTCCTTCCCGACATGTCTCTCTCATCCGCTCTTGCCGCAAATTCTCGCTCGAGGATTCCCCCAATCGGGCCCCCTCGCTCTTATTGGATATCTACGACTTCCTAGCGGATCGTGAACCCAAATTAGTCCATAGAAAGTTATCTAAAGTGTGCATGTGAATATGTCACCATTTAATTCCATCAAAAGACAAGATTTGATTGCCCTGTCAGTCCAAGAGGAATTTAAAAATGTATCCAAAGGAGATAAATCTAAGCAGATTTCTTACCAAAGAATTTAAGTGATTAAAACTTTCTTAGGATTGAAATACAGGACTTGCAACTGAAACCAAGAAAAATTAAAAAACACAACAACGCGTTTCGACAGCCAAGCTGTCATCTTCAGAGAGAAACTTTCTTAGGATTGGTCGAGTGTCTTGTAAAAGCTTCAGATAAATTTCAAAGTCCTTTAGACGATTACTGTTCTGAAATCATTCAAATTTCATATAATTTTCACTTGGATATTATTTTTAAAAAAAACTCAAAATGACTTTTTTTCAACGACTTTATTAATATACAATCCATTCGTAAGAAGCATTTGAAGTTAAACTTTGGATTTCTATTTTTTAATTTCGACATTTTAATAAAAACTTCGAAGAAAAAGGAAATATTTTTTAAAATGCTGACATTTCTAGACAAAAACCAAATTGTATAAAACCAAGAATTCTTTTAAAAAAATTGACAATTCTAGACAAAAACTAAATTTCATAAAACCAAGAATTCTTTAAAAAAATTGTTTTAGGTAAAGATGAGGAATGAGGCCTTGCTCAAATGTCGTCAAAAAATAGAAACTTCTCTTTAACAACATTGATTTTTTTTAATATGTTGACCCTTAAAAGCCAGTTTCTAAAATTAAATTAATTAAAGCCTCGACTTCTTTCAAAACTTTGTCTGTTGAATTTCTTTGATATTCTTTCTAATACAGTCACCTTATGAATAATACCGTTTTCGGAAGATGCGTGGAAAATCAATTCGAAAACACATCATTTAATTCGTTGAGAGCTCGAGGAAAAATATTTCGTTTTTCGTTACCATTTTGATGATCTGGCCTAAAAAAATATTCAAATTGTTAATTACTTCCATCTTTATTTTAAAAAAATGTATGCTGACTTCAAGTCTTCAACTAGCATCCTCTCGTAGACATTCGACTTCTCTCACTCTCTGCAGCTGACGAAGTTTGTTCGCCATGGGCGAATGTTTTCTTGTGCTTGGGTGTTTAAAAAGAAATATTTTTAAAAAGACAGACATTTCTAGAAAAAATCGAAATAAATGGCAAAAAACGATAATTTTCTTCAAAAGTCGTTTTGGGCAAGAAATTTTGAGAACAAAGTTTACTCAAATCTCGTGAGGAAAATAAAAATTTATTTTCTAAAAATTTGACTTTTTTGAATATTTCGACTCTCAAATTTCAGTTTCCAAAATTAAATTAATTAACATTTTGACTTCTCTCCAAAATTTTGGCTCTTGAATATTTTTTGTTTAAGATGTTTTTTGTGACAAAGTCATCTTGTTTTTTTGTGGAACGGACTGGTCCTTGGCTATCTTCAAAAATTGATGCATAAATTGTGTCTCCTGAAATCAGTATCTCTTTGAAGATAAAAGTTTGGCTATCAAAACGCGTTCGAAGAAAAAAAAATATTTTTTTAGAAAAAAGGCCGAAATTTCTATTAAAATGCTGACATTTCTAGATAGAATCGAAATTGCATAAAATCAAGAATTCTTTTAAAAAAATTGTATTGGGTATAAATGAGGAATGAAGGCTTGCTCAAATTTCGTCAAAAAATAGAAACTTCTCTTTAACAAAATTGACTTTTTTGAATATTTTGACCCTTAAAAGCCAGTTTCTACAATTAAAATAATTAAAGCCTCGACTTCTTTTAAAATTTTGTCTCTTAAATTTCTTTGATATTTTTTCTAATACAGTCACCTTATGAATAATACCGTTTTTGGAAGATGCGTGGAAAATCAATTCGAAAACACATCATTTAATTCTTTGAGAGCTCGAGGAAAATTATTTCGTTTTTCGTTACCATTTTAATAATCTGGCCTAAAAAAATATCCAAATTGTTAATTACTTCCATCTTTATTTTTAAAAAATGCATGCTCATTTAGACTTCAAGTCTCCAACTAGCATCCTCTCGTAGAAACTTGACTTATCTCACTATCTGCAGCTGACAAAGTATGTTCGCCATGTTTTTTTGTGCTTAGGTGTTTAAAAGGTGTAGCAGACAGCAGATATCGAGGGTACGTTATGTGAAGGGAATAAGTAGAGTTGAAAGTAGTGGTAGCGGTGGTTCCGTGGTTAGGAGACTGACCCGCGTAACGTGACGGTCCTGGGTTCGACTCCCAGTCGCTGATCACATATTTTTAACTCTACTACAAAGAAAATATTTAAAAAAACATCGAAATTTCTAGAAAAAATCGAAATGGCAAAAAAACGAGAATTTTCTTCCAAGGTCGTTTTGGACAAAAATGGAAATTTTGGGAACAAAGTTTACTCAAGTCTCGTGAAGATAATAGAAATTTATTTTCTAAAAATTTGAGTTTTTTTGTATATTTCGACTCTCAAATTTCAGTTTCCAAAATTAAACTAATTAAAATTTTAACTTCCCTCCAAATATTTGGCTCTTGAATATTTTTTGTTTTTGATTTTTTGTGACAAAGTCATCATATTTTTTGTGGAACGGACTGGTCCTTGGTTATCTTCGAAAATTGATACATAAATCTTGTCCCCTGAAACCAGTTTCTCTTTGAAGATGATAGTTTGGCTGTCGAAACGCGTTGGAACAGCTGACTGTTGTTGTGTGTTATATTCTTTCTTGGTTTCAGTGGAGATTTATGTATCAATTTTTATGGTCATCTTATGAATAATACCGTATTCGGAAGATGAGTGGAAAATCTACATTAAATTTAATTAGTTGAGAGTTCAAATTAGTTTATCTTGAACATTCTCATGATCTGACCTGAAAAAATATCCAAATTGTTGTGAATTATTTCGATATTTATTTTTTAAAAAAAGTATGCTGATTTTGAGCAATCAACCAGCATCTTTTCGTAGGGCAAAATCAACTTGTCTCAAAACTCCCTCATACACTCTATTAAGCTGGAGACTGATGGCCGAGTGGTACATTCTTTAATCTACTAATTATAGAAGGCGAGTTCAAATTTCGCTATCGGGGAATACCCATGTGATGAGTATTCCCCATAAGAAGCAGCTGACAAATTTTGTTCGCTATAAGCAATGTTTCCTTCCCAGTGTTTAAAAGGATTATGAAGCCCAGACGTCTAACTGTAGCATACTAAGTGGCCGAATCGGTAAAAAATGAACAAGTTGATAGCCCGTCACTTTATTGGCGAATTCCGCCGAATGCATATTACCCCGACATAAACACGACATTTATGCGGACGTCGACATTACCGTTTTAATTTATTTGATACGATACCCTTTCAGAAATGTGAAGTTAGCTAGTAGCAAGGCATAAAGCCCTTTATTATCTCTCATTTATTAAATACAGTCGTTCTCCTTGCCGTAAAATAGTCGGACTCGGGAATTGCCGATATAATATTTTAATTAAGTGATCTGTCCTCTTTATGACCGACTCAAGAGACTGAATTTATAGTGAATGCGCCATTCCGTTTTATTATTTTTTAACAGCCTTAAAGCCGTTGACGTTTAAAGTGCTAGGGTTTCAATTAGAGTAATCCTTACAACGAGTAAATAAAGACTGTGGGCAACGTGTTGCTTGATAAATACGAAGAATTCGGTGATGGTTCCTTTAACACAAATCGTTGTTCGCTTACAAGGAATAGGGAATACAAAATGTGTAATGTGGAATTGTTATTAGTAATCGCGACCTGCGTGGACTCCTTACAAAATAATTGCGAATTTATTAGACATTCTATGGGAACTTTATTAGGAAAGATTTACCCGGTAAATGAATCAAATGATTAATACGCAGGTAAGCATTCTAAACATCTCTAAAATGTCTAGAAGTCGAGTATTTTGGATCAAGTGACATACATAAAAAGGCGGGAATCCCCCCCCCCCTATGTAATCATTCGTGGATTTGGCGTAATACGAATTATTTGGCGTGTTATATCTCATTCCATCGTTTTAAAAAAGCTTCTACCGTTTAAAAAACTTTTCACCCTTTTAAAAAACCTTTCCACCGCTTAAAGAAACTTTCCACCGTTGAAAATAAACATTCCACCGTTGAAAATAAACATTCCACCATTTAAAATAAACTTTCCACCGTTTAAAATAAACTTTCCACCGTTTAAAATAAACTTTCCACCATTCAAAATAAACCTTCCACCGTTTAAAACAAACTTTCCACCGTTATAAAAAAAACTTTCCACCATTTTAAAAAACTTTAAATAAAGTGAGCATTTCAGACTCCTCTAGAATATCTAGAAGTCGAATATGCTGGATCAACCGACGTTCTTAATGAAGCAAGAATCGCCCCTTCGTAATTATTACTGTATTTGGCGTAATACGAATTATTTCGCCTGTTATATCTTATGCACATTTCATCATTTTAAAAAAGCTTCCACCGTTTAAAAAGCTTTTCACCCTTTTAAAAAACCTTTCCACCACTTAAAGAAACTTTCCAACGTTTAAAATAAACTTTCCACCGTTTAAAATAAACTTTCCACGGTTTAAAATAACTTCCCACCGTTCAAAATAAACCTTCCACCGTTTAAAACAAACTTTCCACCGTTAGAAAAAAACTTTCCACCATTTGAAAAAACTTTAAATAAGGTAAGCATCTCAGACTTCTCTAAAATATCTAGAAGTCGAATATGCTGGATCAGCCGACGTTCTTAATGAAACAAGAATCGCCCCTTCGTAATTATTCGTGGATTTGGCGTAATACGAATTATTTCGCGTGTTATATCTCATGCACAGTCTATCGTTTTAAAAAAGCTTCCACCGTTTAAAAAGCCTTTCACCCTTTTAAAAAACCTTTCCACCGCTTAAAGGAACTTTCCACCGTTTAAAATAAACTTTCCATCGTTTAAAATAAGCTTTTCACCGTCTAAAATAAACTTTCCACCGTTCAAAATAAACCTTCCACCGTTTAAAACAAACTTTCCGCCGTTTAAAACAAACTTTATGCCGTTTGAAAAAACTTTCCACCATTTAAAAAAAATTTTAAATGAAGTGAGCATTTCAGACTCCTCTAAAATATCTAGAAGTCGAATATGCTGGATCAACCGACGTTCTTAATGAAGCAAGAATCACCCCTTCGTAATTATTCGTGAATTTGGCGTAATACTAATTATTTCGCGTGTTATATCTCATGCACATTCTATCGTTTTAAAAAAGCTTCCACCGTTTAAAAAGCTTTTCGCCCTTTTAAAAAACCTTTCCAGCGTTTAAAATAAACAGTCCACCGTTTAAAATAAACTTTCCACCGTTTAAAATAACTTTCCACTGTTCAAAATAAACCTTCCACCGTTTAAAACAAACTTTCCACCGTTAGAAAAAAACTTTTCACCATTTCAAAAAACTTTAAATAAGGTAAGCATTTCAGACTCCTCTAAAATAACTGGAAGTTGAATAAGCTGGATCAACCGACGTTCTTAATGAAGCAAGAATCGCTCCTTCGTAATTAATCATGCATTTGGAGTAATACGAATTAGTTCGCGTGTTTATTTTCACGCACTTTTCATCGTCTTGAAAAACTTTCCACCGTTTAAAATGCTTTTCACCGTTTTAAGAAACCTTTCCATCGTTTAAAACACGTTTCCACCGTTTAAAAAACGTTTTTACCGTTAACAAACTTTCCAGCGATTAAATAAACCTTTCATCGTTGGAAAAAACCTTTCCACCGTTTAAAAAACCTTTTCGCCGTTTAAAAAATAATTTCCAGTCATTAAAAAACCTTTTCACCGTTTTGAAAACACCTTTTCACCGTTTTTAAAACACCTTTTCACGATTGAAAAAAACTTTTTACCGTTAAAAAAAGATAACCCTAAGATTCGAATTTCTAATAAAACATATCATAAGTAGCTTCATTATTAAGAGGATATCAGTCGCAGCAGTTAGTTTTTAAGATAAATAAGCTACATACGATCTAAAATAAAATTGGTATAAAGTGCGAGAAACTTTCCGGCGACCTTCGTAATTAATTATGGATTTGGTGTAATACGAATTAGTTCGCGTGTTAATTTTCATGCAATTATAATCATTTTAAAAACATTTTACACAGTTTAAAAAACTGGGCACCGTTCAAAAAAATGTGCACCGTTTAAAAAACTTTGCACCATTTAAAAAACTGTGCACCGTTTAAAAAACTTTACACCGTTTAAAAAACTGCCCACCTTTTCAAAAAAACTTTCCACCGTTTAAAAAACTTTAAATAAGGTAAGCATTTCAGACTTCTCTAAAATATCTAGAAGTCGAATATGCGGGATCAACCGACGTTCTTAATGGAACAGGAATCGCCCCTTCGTAATTATTCGTGGATTTGGCGTAATATGAATTATTTCGCGTGTTATATCTCATGCACATTCCATCGTTTTAAAAAAGCTTCCACCGTTTAAAAAGCTTTCCACCCTTTTAAAAAACCTTTCCACCGCCTTAAGAAACTTTCCGCTGTTTAAAATAAAGTTTCCACTGTTTAAAATAAACTTTCCACCGTTTAAAATAAACTTTCCACCGTTTAAAATAAGCTTTCCACCGTTTAAAATAAACCTTCCACCGTTTAAAACAAACTTTCCACCGTTTGAAAAAACCTTCCACCATTTAAAAAAACTTTAAATAAGGTAAGCATTTCAGACTCCTCTAAAATATCCAGAAGTCGAATATGCTGGATTAACTACGTTCTTAAATAAGCAGTAATCGCTCCTTCGTAATTAATCATGAATTTGGCGTAATACGAATTAGTTCGCGTGTTCATTTTCATGCACTTTTCATCGTTTTGAAAAACTTTTCCACCGTTTAAAAACGTTTCCACCGTTTAAAACACGTTTTTACCGCTAAAAAACTTTCCACCGATTAAATAAACTTTCCATCGTTGGAAAAAACCTTTCCACCGTTTAAAAAACCTTTTCGCCGTTTAAAAAATAATTTCCAAGTCATTAAAAAACCTTTTCACCGGTTTGAAAACACCTTTTCACCGGTTTGAAAACACCTTTTCACCGTTTTGAAAACACCTTTTTACGGTTTAAAAAAACTTTTCACTGTTTAAGAAACATCACACCAAGATTCAAATTTCTAATAAAACATATCATAAGTAGCTTCATTAAGAGGATATCAGTCGTAGCAGTTAGGTTTTAAGAAATTAGCTACATACGATCTAAAATAAAATTGGTGTAAAGTGCGAGAAACTTTAAGACGACCTTCGTAATTAATTATGGATTTGGTGTAATACGAATTAGTTCGCGTGTTAATTTTCATTCACTTATTATCATTTTAGAAACACTTTACAGTTTAAAAAACTTCCCACCATTTAAAAAAAACGGTCCACCGTTTAAAACAAACTTTCCATCGTTTGAAAAAATTTTCCATCATTTAAAAAAACTTTAAGTAAGGTAAGCATTCCAGACTCCTCTAAAATATCTAGAAGTCGAATATGCTGGATCAACTGACCTTCTTAAAGAAGCACGAATCGCTCCTTCGTAATTAATCATAAATTTGGCGTAATACGAATTAGTTTGTGGTCATGCACTTTTCATCGTTTAAAAATCTTTTCACCGTTTTAAAAAACCTTTCCACCGTTAAAAAAAACGTTTCCACCGTTAAAAAACTTTCCAACGATTAAATAAACTTGCACCGTTTAAAAAACTTTGGTACCGTTTAAAAAACTTTGTACCGTTTAAAACACTCCACCTTTTCAAAAAAAACTTTCAACAGTTTAAAAAACCTTTCCACCGTTTTAAAAACCTTTCCACCATTTAAAAATCCATTCCACCTCTAAAAAAAAAATTTCCACCGTGTAATAAAAACTTTCCACCGTTTAAAAAAACTTTTCAACGTTTAAGAAACCTTTCCACCGTTTGAAAAACCTTTCCACCGTTTAAAAAACTTTCCATCGTTTAAAAAGTATCACCCCGAGATTAAAATTTCTAGTAAAATACCTCATAAATGACTTCATTAAAAGGATATCAGTCGCAGGGGTTAGTTATTAAGATAAAGTGACGTACGGTCCAAAATAAAATCGACATAAAATGCCAGAAACTTTCCGACAATCTATAAAGTTAATTCTGAAACGGCACGTCTAGTTTTAGTTTAATGGGGTTTAATTAAAACTTTAAATATTTGTTTTTGCGCTGAACATGACCCATACTTAAAATCCACCAAGTTCGCTTTAGTCGGTAGTTACGTGATGTATTAAGCGAGTTTTAGTTTTTCGAAACTGATTAATATTAATCCGAAGCGAAGTGACACACGTAGAAGTTTTGTTGTTTGTTTACGTTTATGCCAAATTTATTAAAACCCACTTCCGGGTAGAGCTCAAATAGGGAAAATGGGATTACTGGACTTGAGTGTAATCGAAAACTTGCCTTCCAAAAAATGAAAATAGATAAGCGTACCTACAGATAAAATTCCGACAAAGACGTTGGCAAATTCCAGATTTATTTCAGTTTCTCTTCACCTCAACAAATCTGATATAGAAAACAGTTACATCTACTGTAGTAGAGAGCAGATATCGAGAGTACGTTATGTGAAGGGAATAAGTAGAGTTAAGAGTAGTGGTAGCGGTGGCTCCATGGTTAGGAGACTGACCCGCGTAACGTGACAGTCCTGGGTTCGACTCCCAGTCGCTGATCACATATTTTTAACTCTACTACACTACCAACAATACGGCAGTACATTTATATGGTATTTTTCTAAAAAATAAAATAGCGAAGCCAACAAAATTAATAACTGATAAAGTATCTTTGACAGACTGTCAGCCAGTCCTGGGAGACAGTCAGTTGATGAGATAGTCTTTCAGTCAGCCAGTCTTTCTAGGAGACAGTTAGTTGGTGAGAGATAGTCTCAGTTAGTTAGTCAGTCGGTCAATGAGTCAGCCAGTCAATGAGTCAGCTAGACAATGAGTCAGCCAGTCAATGAGTCAGCCAGTCAATGAGTCAGCCAGTCGATGTGTCAACTAGTCAACGAATCAGCCAGTGCACCAGTCGAAATGACAGTTAATCAGTCACATTCCATACGCATAGCAAGTTATGACTAATCAACGACGACCTAATCAGCAATGCAAAGTTACAAACAGTTTGCTCCAAATATCATTTTGTTGCGCAATCTTAGTCAGTAAAAGTGTGGTGAAAACTTGACCGGTTTTTTGATTATGTCTTTAGGCTTATTACTGCAAGGAGAATCGTAATTTGTTTTAGATAATTAAAAAATTGAAATTGTTATAAAAGCAGCTTTTAACTGGGGTAAGCTCCGGTATTTTCTCAGCGCGAATTACCGGCGGAGCACAAACATTTAACAGACGTTTTTCAAAGAAATTTCAAAGGATAGCTTGCGGTCGGTTTTTATTTTTGAAAAGTCGCACATAAAAGAGACGTCTAATGGAAACTGGCCAATAAGTCTGGGGCCAAATAATCGAACTTGTTATATAGTCAGCTGAATCCTTTCAGTTCGATTAAATCCGAAAGAACCTCAAAGTTGCCGGATAAAGATTACATGAAGAGCATTTATAGCAGATGGAATCATGAAACTTTTTTCATAAATATTATCCGATCTGGCACAAGTAGGGAACTTTTCCTAAAATAAGAAACAAACGTATCAGACTTCAACGTCATCCGTAAGCCAAACTTTTCAGCGTTGTCTTTATTGTGCGGCTTTGGTGAAAAAGTGCACAAAGACCGTGCTTTACGTTTCAGTAACTAAGTTTGATGGATGCAATTTGTTATTCCCCGACAAAATTGCGATTGCGTCTTCGAGAGATACACCGAAAATAAATCAGCGACCTTTTTTGATCAGTTTCAATATAAAGGGGACTTGGGAACTATTTTAAAAAATGTCTGCATATTGATTGAAGTAAGTGCAAAATCTGATTGCGTTGATGCATTTTGTTAACTAAAAACGAACACCGTTTAAAATCTAAGTTCCCAGAAAATGAGGATTCTAATGCACAGACCAATAGGTTTGAATATTTATTAGATTCGAAGTTTGGAAATCAAATACCGGCTTCGATCTTGTTAGATCTCATCAGTTTGGTATATCCAACTCTAATGCTGACGAGATCTAACAAGATCGAAACCGGTATTTGGTTTCCAAACTTCGAATCTAATAAATGTTCAAACCTATTGGTCTGTGCATTAGAATCCTTATCTTCTGGGAACTTTCCTAGAGAGCAACCGCTTCGCTAGGTGGCAGTGTTTCAACTGTTGGTAGTTCAGCCACCTATGATTCACTATACACGCCGCCTGGAGGGCTGCATGAATTTGTGGTCTAAGTTACATTCTACTTGCATACCGTTTGAAATGTTCTTTACCCAAGACATGAAAAATGCGTGATCGGCACCAGGGATTGAACCCACGACCTATCACCCACTATAAAAGAAAAGTTTGAAATTTCAAAATCCAGATTTCTAGATTATAGTAAAAATTTCGGGAAAAATTCTAAAAACGCTATGTTACTTATCGCTCAAGTTCTCGAACTCGCTGTGGCGTATATTCGAATCCCGGGACAGCATCAATAACCGATTTCTTGCTCCAATTCTGGACTTTACATTCGTGCGTTACAAATGGAAGCAGATATGGATGATCGATGCCATTGTTGGAGAAAATGGATACTTCGGGGTCGAACCTTTACAAATAAAACGTGTTTATTTATGACGCAAAATAAGGGCAGCAAGGGCACGTTGCGGTCGGTTTAGGTAGCATTATATCAAGTCGGCTATAAGTGATTCCAGCGGTCAGGCCCGAAATTGGTGGCGAACTAAAGTGTTTAGCTACATCTGCGCCTAATGAAGCCTCTTGTTCAAACTTTCAATATTCCGCAACAGAATTGCGGAGGATTTAACGCCCGTCCGCCCTGAGCATTTTACAAATTCTATTAATTATCTTATTTTAGGTAGTTTCTAATCCTCCTTTCACGGAAATATTCTCGCTAAGCTTCCGATAAAAACGCTCTTTTCCGACTTCTTTTGCTTTCGCTTCGACATTAATTTACGTCTTAGGCAACAAAGGCTGCAAGAACACCGATAATCCCCTCCTTTTAATGAAAACTTATTGAATGCCGAAGACCCCCTCTTCGGCACAAACTCATCGTGGACTTTTTTAAAAGCTTCGGTTGATTAAAGAAGTTAGATATGTAGGATGCAATTAAATTCATATTAGTTTCAAGTTATGAAAATACAAATACCGTGAAATAGTTACACACGGATTTGGTGCCCATTTCGCCCTGACCAGTTTACTTTATCACTGCATCTGAGTGCAACATGATTAGTGCCTGTTGACCTATGAAGTCGTAGTAAAATGCAATTAGTTTCAAGTTATGAAAATACAAATGCGATGAAATAATTACGTAATTTGTTGTCCATGTCACTCTGGCCAATCGACCTTATCATTGCACCTGAGTTGGTGATACCGTGATAACCTGTTGACCTATGAAGTCGTAATAAGATGCAATTATTTCCACATTAGTTTCAAGTTATTAAAATACAAATATTACGTAAATATGTGTTGTCCATTTCACTCTGACCAGTCTGCCTTACCATTACATCTTAAGTGGGTGATAACGTGATAAGTGCCTGTTGACCTATGAAGTCGTAATAAGATGAAATTAGTTTCAAGTTATGAAAATAAATATACGGTGAAATATCGTAATTGGTTGTCCATTTCGCTCTGGCCAATGGACCTTATCATTGCACCCGGGTTGGTGATACCGTGATAACCTGTTGATCTATGAAGTCATAATAAGATGCAATTATTTCCACATTAGTTTCAAGTTATTCAAATACAAATATTACGTAAAGATTTGTTGTCCATTTCGCTCTGATCAGTCTGTCTTATCGTTGCATCTAAGTGGGTTATAACGTAATAAGCGCCTGAGTAGATATATCAGGCAGATTCTACCCCAAATGACGTCATAGTACTTATCTAACAGTTGGTTTTACTTGTCTAGCAGTTGGTTTTTAACCAACTGTTAGACAAGTAACTGTCCAACTAAAATCAACTGTTAGATAAGTAGCTGACAACTGAAACCAACAGCTAGACAAGTAAAACCAACTGTTAGGCAAGTACTGTAACGTCATTTGGGTAGAGTCGGCCTGATATATCTACTCGCCTGTTGACCTATGAAGTCGTAAACTATTTGTTGCAAATCAGTAACGCTATGAGTTGATTGGTCCCACTTTTAAAATGTCTTGTTTTTCTATTTTCTGTGTTCCGAATAGGTGGTTAAAAATACGAACCAAGAATTCTGTACAGAAAAAAACAATCTCCATAGATTGCAGCTCTCACTGTGCCAACTTGTACAGCACAATTAATTTCAAAAGACGAAATTAGATGTAATTTTCGCGAATAATTCGGTGTGCTTGCTGATTAACGTTATAATCAGAATTAATGTCAGTATTATCTCGCGCCCTGTTTTTCGACCTACATGTGTTCATATTTCTCTTAATCAAAAATAATCGCACACAAAATGTCTAAAACGGACGAACCTAATTCATTTTAATAAACTTAATAAATATAAATGCAAACTAATGAATAAAACAAAGTAATTTATGATCAGTTTTGCGCAATTTACCGGGTAATATAAAACAGACCCGGCTATATAGCGGTGGAGGTGGCGAATGGGGTCGTGACAGCCCCGGTTAAAATATCGGTCGCATTTGGTTGTTCGCAGTGTCCCACAGATCGGGAAACCATTCCAAGTTTCTTATTCGTTTTTTGCTCCATCCAGATTTTATATCGAAATACAGCAGTTTGGGTATCAGGGGGTGTTTAGGTTGGAGCTGCAAAAAACCTCAACTTAACGTAACTTAAACTTAACGTAATTTAAAAAAAAAGAAATAATTGGCACACTGCTTAAAGTCTGTCAATCTATAATAGATTGCTCAACAATTAAGCAATTTGAGGGTTGAAGAAATTGAGATCAGTCGTCGTGCTTTCATAAAAAATCCGTTGGCATTATATGCTCCTCTTATAGATTCACAAAACTCAAAACGTTTCTAATGATCATCGGAAAATGTTTCTCTAGTACTTTATATCACTTGCCCACATATTCCGCACCGTTCGCGATTTCAGATTAATAATACTCTGCAATACGCTATCAATATCAACCGATTTTCTAAAGTGAACGACCTCTTCAAAGCTTTCGGTGCCGAAAATACCCCTTAATGATTCTCATGTTATCATTTTTCAGGAATAACCTAAACCTAAACAAATTTTTGTTTCTCTCACTTCGTAGCAAGTCAGCTATCGCATTACCTAACGATGTACGAGCCCCTTGGAATCAATGGTAGCCCGAAAAGGGGTTTAAGGTATAATTCACAATTTTTTTGTCAGCGTAAGTATATTTAAAAAAAAATTGATCACGTCTTCGTATCATACTTTTTTTCCTCCTTCTGTTAACACATTCAGTGCTACCTCACCTTGGATACGTTCAGTGCTGCCTCAAATTGGATGAAGTTGCATATAGAGCTGAAGTAATAAAAGCCAATCTATAAAGCACAAGACATGGTGTCCCAATTATAATTAACACGTTCAGTGCTGATGACGCACCGGTGCGTCATCCCGTACCGCTGAAAACTATTCCATGACGCACCGGTGCGTCATCAGCATTGAACTTGTTAATTATAATCAGTGTATGATATGATGGCGCAATCGTGTGTCGTTCCGTAACGCTGAAAACTATTTTATGACACACAGCGGTACGGGACGACGCACCGGTGCGTCATGATCACTGAACGTTTTAATTATAAGTGAGACACTCTGTTTATATTCCAATATGGTCTTTTCACCAGTTATGCATAAAAATCGAAGTGGTTATTATTTTAAATGGCGACTAGCTGGTGCATTTAGTGCAGCAATAAATTTACCAGAACGTCGCCATATTTTTAGCTCAAATTAACGCACCAATAGACGTATCAAAAGAATACTCTTAAGGCGTCGTTAGTTGGGCACTCGGGGTCTAAAGCAAAAAAAAAGGTACCCCACACAACAACTATCCTATCTATAAAGCACAAGACACGGTGTCTCAATTACAATTAACACGTTCAGTGCTGATGACGCACCGGTGCGTCATCCCGTACCACTGAAAACTGTTTCATGACGCACCGGTGCGTCATCAGCACTGAACTTGTTAATTATAAGCAGTGCATGATGTAATGACGCACCGGTGCGTCGTCCCGTACCGCTGAAAACTATTTCATGAGACACCGTGCATCATGAAATAGTTTTCAGCGGTACGGGACAACGCACCAGTGCGTCATCAGCACTGAACGTGTTAATTGTAACTGAGACACTCTGTTTATATCCCAACGTGGTATTTTTACTAGTTATATATAAAAATCGAAGTGGTTTATTATTTTAAATAGCGACTCGCTGGTGCATTTAGTTCAACAATAAATTTACCAGAACGCCGCCATATTTTTAGCTCAAGTTGACGTTGATGGAGACGCACCAATAGACGTATCAAAAGAATACTCTTAAGGCGTCGTTAGTTGGGCACTCGGGGTTTAAAGCAAAAAAAAGGTGCCCCCACACAACAACGGCGTTTCTCTTCTAAAGCGAAGCTTTCGGTTCATGCAATATATCGACATATTGATGATGCGAGACTAACATCCAACTCTGAAAAGAGCCCCCGAAGATCGAAGCCTCGAAAAACCACATAATTCGACTAACGTTTGGAATAATATTCAATCGATTTCAAAATTCAAGAATGCTTGCATACATAATTCTTATTTTTCTTTCACGTACTAGGGCGAAAACTACCACCTCTAACGTTCTTTTTGCAAATACAACAGATCAAGGAACGGAAAGAGAATTTGATGTGTGGACGTAACATCTGAGGGACAAATTGAGGACGCTTCTGAGGCGCACGCCAACGTACAAGTGCTTCTGGCGCTAAAAAACGTTTACCTCTTTCTCTCCTTGTTTCGAAATTGTTTCTCTCCCCGTTTCAGAATTATCAAAAATATTTTTCAGACAATTACCGAGTTTATGACGCCTGCAATAGTCCGTTGAGTGTTGAATGCCAAAAACAGTCTCAACATACGCGAAAGTTACGAGATCTTTAAAGCGAGTTAACGACGTAAAGTGCCATACATTAGGAGCATTTTAAACAATATTTATTGGGCACTAACGTACAGTTTCCAGTCTAGGGCCAATTGAAACTTGAATTCACGTAGCGCAGCTATTCTTTGAAAGAGGAATTTTAGAGAATGGTCGTATTTTCAGCTAGCGTCCAGCGTATCCACCATTTATAATGCCGGTGATGTGTAAATGTTGATATTTTGTATTTAATCCGGCGCACCCACCACACCGTTTCTCTGTCGGAGTTTAAAGCCAAATTTGGAACCGTTTAATGTGTTCAGTGCTGATGACGCACCGGTGCGTCATACAAAGGTTTACAGCGGTACGAATGACTCACCTGTGCGTTATGTGGGAGATTGCAGCGGTATGTATGACGCACATCGTGCGTCATGTGGGCGTTTGCAGCGGTACGTATGACGCACGTGGTGCGTCATCTGGGAGTTTGCAGCGGTACGTATGACGCACGTAGTGCGTCATGTGTCTTTTTTAATAGATTGCCTTGTAGTGCTACATGCTACGTTTGGAACATCCACAATCGGTGTCGTTCAAGGTAAGGCAACACTGAACGTGTGTTAAGGAAAGTCTTATACAGTTTCATTACGATGGTGTTCATAAGGAAGAAACTCTAAAGATGATAGCTTGAGTATCGAAACGCATTAGAGTAACTCCTGTTGTATTTTTTAATATTTCTTGGTTTCAGGCAAGAACGTTTTTATATCAATTATAAAAAAGGTCTAATTACATAGTTTGGCAGCACACAACGATGTTAACTGTAAGATTACGTTATTTTTCGTTAGGAAAAAAATCATCCGAATGCTCACTCCTCAAGTACGAAACTTAACAAAGAGGCAAAAGGTAGACTTATCGCTTAGAAAAATCATACGGCAATCTATCAAGTTCGAAGTGTTTTTTTCTTTCGGCCTCTTGAGCAACTGAGCGCCATTATTGGAATTATCTTAATCGCATCGAGATTCTATAGAAAAAAAAAGAAAGAAAAATGGTCCCAATAAATTAAAAGCATAACAACCGGGGACGTTCGGAGCGAGCATTTTATCGACGTGATGTTCTTATAATGAAAGAACTGGAGGACTCTCGGAGATCGTGCATCTTCCGAATGGTTTATTTTCGAACAATTTAACCCTATGTATGTATCCTTAGATGCTTTGGGATCTCAGCGTCGCATTTTCTTGCGTGACTGCCTCCGGTGGTGCGCCGTCCGTTCCCTGCTACAAGAAATCGCCTATCCCACTTCGTGGGGAACTTGTGTCGTCTCTTAATAGGACCTTATGCTATCCCTGACTTTTTGCTTTTCGATTTTTTTTTTATCTGATCGTGATTTATTATTCTAAGGTCTTTGTGTAATTCGTGGATTCGTCCCTCTGTCCTTCGGACTTTAAAACTGTCGTTATCCATAAATAATGACGGGGCTTTAGGTCTACTGCGTCTTTCTTGAAATTTACAAATCTTTTATGTTATCTCTAAATGCCAATGAAATTGGTAAGTGGTCTTGCCTCACAGGGGAAAAGTTTATCACAGACACTTCAGTTTGTGTGTGGATAAATAAACTAACATTTTACTTCAGTCTTTTTTCTGGAATTTCGACTTTTAAGTCACAAATTGAGACTTTAAAGTTATTATCGTGATAAAGTACAAAAAGCATGCTGCAGTCATGTAACTGAATACCCATTTTTACCCTCTTAGGGGTCGAATTTCGAAAAATTCTTTCTTAACGGATGCCTACGTCGTATAAGGAACCTACATTCCAAATTTCAAGTTTATAAGTAAATGAGACTTTAAAGATGGGGAAATTTAAAATTTAGAACATTTCTCAAAATCTACAACACTTGTTTAAGCTTTTAGGAAAATTAACGACAATTTACACTACACACAGAACAAGAATTATGGACCGATGTTTTAAAATTGGAACATTTTATAAAACTCATAATGTACCCTCTAAAAAGAACACAAAAACGCCGAGTTGATGAAAGAGCAGCAAAGCAAAATTCGCTTCCAATAACTGGCCTAACTAGGCCGAACAACTGAACCTCTAGGGCCCTTGATTGCGCCGCCACAGAATGTAAGCTGGCGGCCCTGGATGCACTCGCTCTCTGTGTCCTCTTTTTTTGCTCCGTTGCTTTATCGCAATAAGTTCGCGATTCGAGACAATAGCAGCTGTTTGATCTCACTTCCCTTACGCGCGCACTATCTGCAATATTTCCCATTTCCGTTCACCTAGCACGTACGCCGATGTTATTTCGAAAAATTCAATAACGCCAATTCGTCCTTTGGACCTTTAACGGCGGTTGTTGCAAGGCTGGGCGATATGCCATCAGCATTTTAATTTTATTACGAATCAGGTCCAAAGCTACGTGCGCTGTAACATCGCCAACGTGTCCGATTTAAGATACAGTAGACTCCCGCTAAAGTTACGCCCAGTGGACTGGATCGACCGTTAAAGTTGCTGTTCCCCGTTATCCCTACCATTGTCGAAAAGTGTATATTGTGCGACTGAGTGGCTCATTCAAAAGTGGCGCTAAAACTCGGAAGTGTAATTCGTCCTTCAAAAATTAGAGTGGGGGAATATCCGCGCAACTTCAGCGATCAACTTTGATGAGCGGACAACTTTAATGGGCGCAACTTTAGCGGGAGTCGACTGTACAACATTGGCCAGTTTGTCAATTCTTGGGATGTAAATAATAGAGGCGAAACTTTGGTCTGAGGCAAGAGGAAGAGAAGAACTTGATAAGCCCGTACGTATATGAAACGACATCTGCAGACTAAATAATGAACAACTGCGACACAATTGTTATCTGCATTGTAATTGCGTCTACAAAAATAAAACATTGTTTAGGACTCAAAATGTGCTAACTCGTAATCAAACCAGTAAAAAAGACAATATGATCCCTCCTCACATTGAATAAATTTATGCATAAAAAAGCCTTATCCGCTGTATCACAGGTTCCAGTTCGGATGAGATATTCCCCAAAACGGATATTCGCCACCATTCGCCGGGTTAATGCCTCTTCGTTATTATCTTACCGCCGTCGGCTTACGAGTTCCAGCTAATAAAGTAGAAGCGAAGAGGTGGCGAAAATGTTTTTGAAAGGCGAGAGATCTGGGAGCGCCATCCCATCAGTGGGCCCCTCGGAGCGTGACCCTCGGTATGCGTCCGTCGGGATCGCTCACGCAGCTGATATCCAATTTCCCACTTACGGGCAGAGGTTTATGAGGAACGGCCGGAGCATTCTTGAAACACTATACGAGAAAAGGTTCACACAACGTTACATCCATGTAACAATGGGAAGTGCTATTGACACATTCCGCTTTTCCGCATCGAGTTTCATCATCTACTCTCTGTGATGCGATTGAATTTATTATCACCAAACTGTCGGTCATATCGTATCGCTGCTGTCTTTCTCTTTGGGTATCATCTAGATTCTTACGTCAATTACGTTCACATATTTTCCTTTTACGAAGTAATGTGTAGCCATTGTTATAATGCGTGAGATTTAGTATCAATGAATCGAGTAGTTCCTTTCATAGGATAGATTTTTTCTGCTTAATATCTTAGATAATTCAGCATTAAATAAACAATCCACTTTTCCGACACGGTTTTATTAGTTTCCAAATTGATTTCTATTTGTTTGGTTAGAAAATATAATCTTCTTGACACATTACTAGTTTTCGAATTGTTTTTTATTTGTTTAATTAGAAAATATGATCTATTAGGATTTAGATTTTATTTTATTGTAATGTTATGAGTAACTGTTTTATTTTTTATCAGTTGGATTACGTGACCATGTCTGATTAGGTTATCAGTTCAGAATTGATGGATGCAATGTCATTAAAAACAGAAAATATAACGTCTCGCTTACGCGACGACTATCGCCATACGCTTTAGATTGTCGAGAATCGAGAAATGCTCGATAACCGACAGATCGTCCCTCTGACTTGCAATGGTGATTTTATCCTCACTAATTTACCACCATTTTAGAGCGATTCCAGTAGAGACGTTGCAGGTCTATATGCGAAATGGCAGAAATTACAGGTCCAGTTTAGGTATAAACAGACTGCGACCCGAGTCTAAACGAGTAAAGTGATTGTCACTTTCTGATACCTTTGATAACAAATACTATTTATAATTAAACGTACCATAAAAGCTACAATCAAATTAGGTATTACGTTACGTTATCTGGACAGTGCCCCATTGAAGACAAGGAACACATGATACATCAAAATCACTTGAAGAACTAAAGAGAATCTGGGGATTTCCTAGAAGCGCCCTCATATGTATAAATATTGTGGAGCCAAGGTTCGGATCTGAAAGTTTTCAAGTAAATGGGGCAGCACACCATCACACCGATGGCTTCAGATGAGACTCCGAAAGTCTATCTAGTTGAAAGTCGAGAGAAATAACCGCTGGCGTGCATTCGCCAAAGCACTCTTGAAAAGTTGTTGCAATGGAATCGCGTTTGGGTTATGTAGCGTTACAGATCAAGATATCGTTAGCGTACACGCCGATTAGCTAACTACTTTATGATCATCAATAAATACTTACTCGCGAAATGCTACGTTAACTTTAACGGCGTCATTCTACCATTAGAACTTTGTTAACACGTCGTCACTCGCACTTTACATCCCGTTTTGGTGAAAAACGAAGCAAATTCTACAGAAGATCTGATGTTCCAATAAATTTGGAATCTTTCGGATCTTCTTGATACTGAATTATCGAAAGCTCCTTTCCTAATGCTACAACTGCTGGACTAGTTCTCAGATAACTTTAACGATATCACTGTTGGGGCAACGCTAAAAAGATTGTTATCCTTTAATAAGAAACGGAAGTGGTTGAAGAAGCAGCCACCAAAAAACCACACAAAGCACAAAATATCTTCAGTAGATTAATTGAAAATTGTAGTTTAAGAAAAAATCATACAAGATTGTTAATCATTGATAGTGTGGCAGTATGACGTGTCAAATTTCTTTACGTCTTGTTTCACTGAAGGTATTAAGTCAAATTGTCAGACTTCGATTTTCCCCATGTTTACCAAACACACAATTATTCATAATGATACGCTTCCGTAATTAAAATTTATAATGCACTTTGTGTTAACAAAGTAGTTTTTGCCATACAATCTAGAAAATTATTGGTTATATGTATGCACTGCACTGTATATATACAAGTACTGATTCTTCATTGGTATTCCAAACAACAATTATTTATAAAGTGCTTCATCTTTCACCAACGTTATTCTGATATAAAAACAACGTTAACAAAGTAGTTTTTGCCATGCACTCTAGAAAATTATTGGTTTTATGTATAAACTGCACTGTATGTATACAAGTACTGATTCCCCATTGGTATTCCAAAGAAGAATTATCCATAAAGTGCTTCATCTTACACCTGATTCTGATACAAAAACATCACAGTCTTCGTTGAGAGCACGTCTTGACTCTATGCAGGCACAGCATTCTCTGTCAATCCACGACCGGTTTCGCTGCCGTTGGAGCTTATCAGGTGGATTTAGTTATAAAGTAAAGCCAATGAGAGCCAAATTACACATAATTTAATAATAAAGCTATAAATTTGCTTTTTAAAAACAACTAGTGATACCGGAACGAAAGAAATATAATTTTAATTTTTCCGCTTTTGACGACACTCGCTGTATCAAAGCGCTAGGCACCCCTAATTATAAATGTTCATTCACTCAAGTCCCTCTGGAGAAGAGCAGTTCCCTCTCTGCTGTCGTCATCGCCAGTACTCCACCAGCGCAAGATTTCTCCAACCGTCGAGAATCTTCAGCCGCCCAATTCCCATTGCGACCTTTTGCTCATTTGCCTAGCGCTTTGACCGCAAATTTTCTACCGACGCCGACGTACGACATTGATAGTGAATCGTTGCGACTACAGCTTAAAACCGTAAGTCTTTTTTTTTGCATTTTTTCTTGTTTAGGGTTTATCAGTGTTATTTTTTTTTGTTTGTTTAATACTGCTTGCATCATCCACCTTGCCGCCTTTCAGCCTGACAAAATTTCTTTGCGTAAATTTCAATCCACGTGCTCGCAGCGTGTCTGCTTTTCCGTTAATATTTGAATTTTTTTCGGTACGTATTCCTAATTTCGTGGCAGTTATTTCTAATAGATGTCCGCCGTGCTTCACTGCCAAATAGTCTGGATTTGCGGTTAAAGCCCTATATATATTTTTTTTCAAACCTTGTAAACGTTATCCACCATTTTTCTTGTTTGATTTTCAAACAACACGTCTTCTTCCGTGCTGCCATCTATGGACGTCAACCGCCATCTTTTCTAGTTTTCTAAGGATACGTATCCTAAGTGCTGCCATCTGTGAGCGATGGTTGTCGTCTCCCATGTTTATATAAGACACAGTCTTTATCTGTTTGAAAACACTTGGCGATGACGTTCTTAATCCAAAAATTAGTTATTTTCGCCCAAATTGGCCGTTTCTCCCGGAAAATCCTTCTAAAAAAATGTTATCACGACTAACGCGGTATCACTAGTTCTTGCCATGCAATTTTCCACACTGACAGTTTATAGTTTACCTGTAAAATTTAAATTCTCTACCTTTTTACCGAAGATGCAGATGTTCATAATGGTGTTACCAGAGAACGGGCTTTTAATATGCAACTTTGAAGACCTTTCATATTAATAACTTGTGGCGTATTCATAAAACATATTAGATTCTCCACTTGTTTACCAAATACGCAATCATTCATAATTTATCATTTTAATAACAGAACTTAATAAATTGTGTTGACAGGCCACGTATTTAAAATAGTTGCTATGTGGACATATTTTGGTCTACTTACAATTTATGGTTTGCCTGTGAAATTAGGATTCTCTACTTTTAACCAAAGACGCAGATATTCATAATAGTGTTACCAGAAAACTAGCTTTCACTAAGCGACTTGGAAGACCTTCGACATTAATATTTTGTGGCGCATTAGTAAAACTTTTTAGATTCTCCACTTGTTTACCAAAGACCCAATTATTCATAACTTACGAGGGCGCCCGATAAGTACTTAGCCTCACCCCCTGATGGCGCCTCTATTGAAAGAGAAATTTACTATCGTGTAGTACATTATCGTAGACGGCTACTGTCGAAATTTCACCCGAATCGGAATTCTAGTTTGGCGTGTGGAAGCGGGCGTGTCCGCGGAAAAAGAGCAATACCGATCGGTGATTAAATTCTTGTTTTTGGAAGGGAATTCGCGCAGCGAAATCAAAGAGCGTTTGGATGCTGTGTACGGTGACTCTTTTCCTTTGATGGGGACCGTCAAAAATTGACAAGTTTCAGCGTGGTCACACGTCGGTTTTTGGTGAGGCATGCCCAGGTGCGCCTAAAACGGCTACTACGGAGGATAACGTGACAAAAATCCACGATCTCGTATTGGCAGACCGCCGATTAAAGGTACGCGAGATAGCTGAGACAGTAGGCATCTCAAAAGACCGCGTGGGTCTGATCCTGTATGACATTTTGGGCATGAGAAAGCTGTCGGCGCGATGGGTGTCGCGTTTACTCACTCCGGACAACAAGCGCAACCGTGAGTTCACTTCAGAGCAGTGTATGACGCTGTTTAAGCGCAATCCGAAGAAGTTTCTGCGTCGTTTCGTGACCGTCGACGAAACATGGATCCACTGGTACACGCCAGAGACCAAGGAACAGTCGAAACAGTGGACTTCGCCCGGTGAACGTGCTCCGAAGAAGGCGAAGACTGTCCTATCGGTCGAAAAGGTGATGACCACCGTTTTTTGGGATTCAAAAAGTGTGATCTACATTGACTACCTGGAGCAAAACGATCACAGGGTTGTACTATGCCGAATTATCGGACCGATTCGACGCCGAAAAGCAGAAAAAAAGACCCCGTTTGGCGAAAAAGAAAGTGCTCTTCCGCCCATATATGTAATACTTCTATATGGCGTGTTGGGTATAATCGCCACTACAAAATGCTTTGTCAAAATGGTGAGATGAAAGTATATGTCGTACTCTTTCGAGGACAAGCATTCATTCATTTATAGCGGGAACAGATGACTAGATGGGCGGGAACACTAATAAATGAATGAAAACAATGATAACTGACGAAAAGCGGGATTGGTTAATACATTCTGTCCTCGAAAAAAACAAACATATATATCCATCGCGCCTTTTTAACACTATCGAAGGGAGAAAACACGCCATATAGAAGTATTAGATATATGCTTCCACCATGACAAAGCACCGGCTCACATCTCCGCCCTCGCCACGACCAAATTGGTCAAATTGGGCTACGAACTGCTGCCCCATCCACCGTATTCTCCAGATTTGGCCCCGTGCGACTTCTATTTATTTCCAAACTTGAAAGTCACTCCCCAGGTAGAAATTTGAGTCGAATGAGATCATCGGCCGCCGACACGGAGGCCTACTTTGCAGACCTCGGGGAAAACGTATTTTTCAGATGGGTTAAAATAATTGGAGCATCGCTGGGTCAAGTGTGAGTTAAAAGGAGACTACGTTGAGAAATCAATTGCCACTTTTTTAAAATGTTAGTTTTTCTTTTGTAGGCTAAGTACTGGGGTGAGTCGAGTTCTACTAAACTGTTCTATTTCCTCTTTTGTTTTATTTAATTGAATTTTATTCAATTCGTCTTGGAAATATTAAATCTACAAATACTGTATTATAAAAATTCTTTGTAACATAACGTTTTGCGTGAGAAACAGATTTCTTAGCAGTTCACAAATTAGATAAGGGTAATTTGTTAGAACTGGATTGTTTAAAAAAAAATGATTTAAGCACACGGGTATATAAGTAACAGAACATATTAGTTTTGAAGGACCGCTGAAAATCCGATGTCGTAAATTAGGTCACTAAAGCTGTTAAGTGTCAATCACGGAAACCGTAGCAAATCTCTCAGCAAGACCATGTGGTGGTAGACTGGAGGAATTTGACTTTCAAAAAACGCCCTTATAAAAACGTACAATTGTAAGTTATTTATATTTCAGTTATCGAAGTAAAACTTGCAGGATAAAGGGACGGCTTTATTCAAAAGGGGTTTGCAGTTTGATTTGCACTTTAAGAATCCTTTTCAAAATTTATTTAAGGGTTAATTTGGATTAGAAATATTTAAATTAGTAGAAATATTTAAATTAGTAGAAATTCTGCATCCTCATGCCCTCTAGCGAGATGCAGAGGATATTTTTCGGTCCCCAGAAATTAAGGGTAGGGGAAAAAAACATAAAACACCGTAAAGAAATTTACAGGGAATAAAATACTGAACTTCGATGAAACTAGTTATGCAAACGAGTACGAAATGCGGGAGTTTTAAAAAATGCTTTGGTTTGTGCTGATTAATTTAAATGAACACCAAAAAAAAAAAACAATTTCCGTTCAACGTGAAGTTCTTGTGCTATTTGTGTGATGTTTGCTACGAGAAAAAAATAGGCAAGTAAATTTAAATTTCTAATGATTTTGTTTGATGGTTTTTCGCTCTTATATGATTTAATTAACTTTTCCTAAAATATGAGAAAATACTTGTTCCTAACTTTGAGTAATATGGGGTTGGGGGGCGTACAAAAAAAAAGAGAAAGGAATTTAAAATTCCGCAACAAACGCGAATGGATGAGAAAGTCGTAGAAAATTATTATAGGGCCAAGAACCCTACCGCTGATTGGTGCAACTACCAGTCTCAAAAAAAAAAGGAAACAAGAATAAAACAAATTAAGAATAGAAAGACAAGAACAAGAAAAGGAAATAAAGCGCATTCGCTTCATACAAACATTTTTATTTCCTTATGGTCGATTTTAGTGTTCTGCTGTAAGATGCTGAGTTTCCAGGGGTTCCAAAATAATTTATACCCATCACCACAAAGGTCCGGTAACTGGCAGCAGACACATATATTTGGGGTTTTACTTATGATGTTCTGCAAGTTCTAGAAACGTGGGCATTGTACACCTTAACATCCTAGAAGCATAAGCCACAATGAGCTCTTACCTAGTTCTTGTTTTAGTGTATTCACCTAGTGCTACCTCATTCGTAGATTCTCCTTCGTAGGTTGCTTGAATCCCAAAAATATAGGACAAGAGAACCTGACCCAAAGAGAGCCTTAAAGATCAGATGACAAATGGGGAGTACTAACGTAGGTGGACGAGCAGTATCAGCATCAGCTCTCGTTAGGGAAATATCTTGATGAAACAAATAAGAACTTCTGGCCAGTTTCTAACTTTAGTTTCAATGTTTGTGCTTAGTCAAGCTTAGCGACTTTCTAAGCCAGAAAACGCCCCTTCTATTAGACTAGTAGCTGTAGAAGTAGATGTAGTGTTGGAAGGGAAAATTCTGTTCAGAAAGTTTTTTACGAAATCTGAACAATATTTCTAGCCTATTTTATGACACTGGTTTGAGTTCGAGTGATTGAGTTTAGAATAAGAAAAACAGAAAAACAAACAAAGGAACAAGTTAACAAAGGAAAGAAAGAGTGAGAGAACAAAAGATCTGTAAGATTGAAGCAACATTTATAAATTTAATTTATTACGATAAATCACAACTTCATTTCCAAGCTTGAGCTCCATTTTCTCGTAGCATTATCCTTTGGATATTGTTAGCTTAAAGCTTTCAGCAGGAAACTGTATGCTATGTGAAGTATGCTTGAATTAAGAAGCGACAAAACACACAAGAATTGGGGAATAAAAGCAGACACCTGAAAATAGTTTGAGAACCTCTGTGTACAAACTAACCAGCGAACACCCACCGATAATCAGGTGGAAGTTTAGCTGCATTTGGTTTGAAAACCTTTGAGTACAAACTAAATGGCTCAGCTGGGGAAAACATTGCAATTATTAGGGTTAAGATACATTTTGGGAAATTAATAACCTACGTACCATATATGAGCGAAAGAGTTAAACAAAGAATGTCAGATTACTTGAGCTTAATGAATTCTCTTAATTTTCTAAAGAAATATTTCTCTCAGATCTGTGTCCAGCAAATTTAAACAAGTTGAAACAAACAGGTTCACTTAATTTTGTTGCATTATGTTTAAGAACACTTGAAAAATCACAAACTTGAAATTTTGTTGATTTATTTGTTGACCTATTATAATAAAACGTTGAGGTCAAAATAATTTTAAACACAACGTAGACAAATTGGGTTCAAAAATCGAAGGTAAATTATCCTTCAAAAATTTTTAAAGATAAGCAAAATTTGACAATTTTGAAAAACTATATACAATCACTAGTTACGGTTGCTTATCACAGTACCTATCGGACCAGCCTCGTATCATTTCATTAATAGAACTTAATAAATTGTGTTGGCAGACCACGCGTGTAAAATAGTTGCTGTATTGACATATTTTGGTCTACTTAAAGTTTATGATTTAGTTGTGAAATTTGGATTCTCTACTTTTTTACCAAAAAGGCAGATATTTATATTAGTGTTACCAGAGAACTAGCTTTTACTATGTGACTTAGAAGACCTTCCACATTAATATTTTGTGGCGCATTCGCCAAACTTATCGGATTCTCCACTTGTTTACCAAATGCGCAATTATTCATAAGTTATCGTTTTAATAATAGAACTTAATAAATTGTGCTGGCAGGCCACGCGTGCAAAATAGTTGCTGTATTGACATATTTTGGTCTACTTAAAGGTTATGGTTTAGTTGTGGAATTTGGATTCTCTACTTTTTTACCAAAGACGCAGATATTTATATTAGAGTTCGAGAGAACTAGCTTTTACTATGGGAGTTAGAAGACCTTCCACTTTAATATTTTGTGGCGCATTCGTAAAACTTATTGAATTCTCCACTTGTTTACCAAATGCGCAACTATTCATAAGTTATCGTTTTAATAATAGAACTTAATAAATTGTGTTGGAAGGCCACGCGTGCAAAATAGTTGCTGTATTGACATATTTTGGTCTACTTAAAGTTTATGGTTTGGTTGTGAAATTTGGATTCTCTACTTTTTTACCAAAGAGGCAGATATTTATATTAGTGTTACCAGAGAACTAGCTTTTACTATGCGACTTAGAAGACCTTTCACGTAAATATTTTGTGGCGCATTCGTAAAACTTATTGAATTCTCCACTTGTTTACCAAATGCACAATTATTCATAAGTTATCATTTTAATAATAGAACTTGATAAATTGTGTTGGCAGGCCACGCATGTAAAATAGTTGCTGTATTGACATATTTTGGTCTATTTAAAGGTTATGGTTTAGTTTTGAAATTTGAATTCTTTACTTTTTTACCAAAGAGGCAGATATTTATATTAGTGTTCGAGAGAACTAGCTTTTACTATGGGACTTAGAAGACCTTTCACGTAAATATTTGGTGGCGCATTCGTAAAACTTATTGAATTCTCCACTTGTTTTGCCAAATGCACAATTATTCATAAGTTATCATTTTAATAATAGAACTTGATAAATTGTGTTGGCAGACCACGCGTGTAAAACAGTTGCTGTATTAACATCTTTGATCTACTTACAGTTCATGGTTCATTTGTGAAAATTACATTCTCTACTTTTTTACCAAAGACGCAGATATTCATAATAGTGTTACCAGAGAACTAGCTCTTAATAGACGACTTAAAAAACCTTCCACATTGAAATTTTCTGGCGCATTCATGCAAATGATTAGATTCTCCACTTGTTTACCAAACACGCAATTAATAATAATGTATCAAATTTCTTGTGAAACCGACTGGTCCTTGGTCCAAAAATTTATATACTGATCTTGTCCCCTGAAACCAAGCAGGATTAAAAAACACAAAAACACTTGCTCTAATGCATTTCGACAACCAAGTTGTCATCCTGAGAGAAATACAATTTTTTGAAGATAACCAAGTATACTAGTCCATTCAACCAGAAAAAGATTGTCAATTAAGTGTTCTGTCATGACAGTCGAACGTGCTTAAAGTTGAAAATACTTAGAACCAACAATCAGGCTTATTACTAACGGTCGCTTATAGTCATTATAGTCATAGAAATACTTAAGATCTTACCGAATGCAATCCACAATACCCAATAGTGTTACCGCACTCTGGTGACCTTGCAGCCTTGATTTTGATGTAATGGAGGCTACATCTCGGTTGTAATCATACACGACTACTTTAGTGTTCTTAAATTAGGTCGTCGTTTCAAAGAGGGTTGATTCCATCGTTGACCGCTTGAGAAAACAAGGATGATAACAGCATTTAATTGTTGTGGACTTAATGGTCATCGTCAAGAGTCGGGGTCGAAATTAAGAATCGAAAGGGCAAACGGGGGGGCCTCCGAAGGGCGTACGTCGCATCTGGTGCCTGCTTTGTATGCGGATTACGCATCTCCTCGAGACTTATAAAAGCCGAAATCCCACCGTTAATTCTTCTAGACTGCCAGCGGGGCAACGCACGTGCTTTACTTCGAAAGAAACCCCCCAACTTGATCCCAACGTGCTTTCATAAAAGTTTACATTCGACTCTGACCTGCTCGAAATACATACTGAACTTTGACGAGAGGTTTTATTCGATGAAAATTTAAGAGTCTGCAGCTAGCGTGTTATTCTTTGTTGGGGAGAACTACTAAAATTTGTAACACCTGATACGAGTTAACGATCTGTAATTGACCCCTTCCTTTCAAAACATGCATAAATCTCGATTCGATCGATATATTTTTATAGAGATTTCGGCTCGTATAATCAGAATCTAAAAAGAAAATTCGAAAATTTCTAACATTCGAAAAATTCTAGTTTGTTGAAGTTGAATTTGGAAGTTTTAAAATTCTAGCTGTTCCAAAAAATGTAGGAAGACAAAATAAATCGAGGTTTAGAGATAGAAACAAGGATGTTTTCGGTGAAAAACCGTCGTCCCAAAGGGGAGTTTCCGGAGATATTAGTTTTTAAAGTTTAGAGGCTTGTTTAGTATGCTGCCGAACGAGTCCTCGCTCTTCGGCGCGGTGATTACACGAGTTTGAGGTAATGTATTATTCCGATCGCGTAATCTATGTGTAGTTCGAAACAACCGCACCATGCATATAATATGGGCCTTGTTTAATTCACCCGTCTATATTTCATCTTTCGCCCTCTATAAGCCGAAATTATTGAAAGTCTGTGTGTCGAACCGACACCATTGTTTATCAGATTTACGAGACAATCAATATGGCGCTCCGAGTTAAATCGAGCCCATCCAATGCTCTTAATTAAAAGAACTTCAGCCTGTACGCTAAAATCCGTTTAAGCCGGTCGAGTTTGACGCTGATAAATAAAACTTTAATGCAGCTACTTGCTAGGTTTTTAAAGGTTTTGCATTTTTATTACTCGATTGCAGGCAAGGGCGACAAACATAGAAAGTCGCTATTTCTTCAACGTATAACATCTGTCTAATTATGTAGGGTATTTTCTAATTTTTTGAGGTATTATGTCTTTATTACGCTACCGTTAGTAGACATTTTGATGAAGTTGTCGTTAAACGCCAAAAATTGATTAATGCGAAACTTTTCCAGAAATATATACGATCCTGTACGAATATAAAGCCTAATTATGTTACGAGCCCAATTTTGGTGAATACGCCAGATTTCTTCAATAAAGGTGAACCAATACCGATCGAACCAATCGACGTGGGGTGGATGCGTCATTTTCAGCATTTCGGTCGCATTTAATATTACATGATTATGAAATTTTTGGCATCACGCCTAAGAAAACTGGAAGTTTGATCCAACGATGTCATCAAATATTTAAATTACCCAAAGCGATACTCAGTTTCCAAGAGGTTTTTATTGGACGGCCTATATTTAAAAGATACTTTGCGCAAATATTTTCCTGGAGGGAAGTAATTAAAAGCAAATTTAATTACTTGTTGAGCAATTCATGTTACTACTTGCTAAGAGAAACCATGATTCCCGAAGCTAGTAAAGCAGACACAGTCTCCTAACTAAATGTTAGCTTATTTGAAGTAAAAATTACACTTTGGGGAAGTTTTCAGCCTGTTCCAGATTGCAATCCGAATTTCCCTTTTTTTTTCCACTCGCATAACTTAAAAACTTTGAATCGTTCCGCTGTGAGAAAAGCGGGCGTATTTCAGCGGGCGGAATTGCCCGAATTGGCCAGATCCTCGTTGTAAATAAAAATCTCATAAATTCGGAAGTTAAACCGCGAACTCGGCTCGGTAATTTATTATAATAAGAGTTTTTCCATTTCGGGCAGGTATGCATGATCTGCGATATTACAAATTTCTTTCTCTCCGACAGAGATAAAAGCCGTTCCGGGCGATAAACCGCGCCGCAAATCTCATCTGAATCGTCTTCGCCGCCGCTGCAATGGCTGATGGCAAGCAGTCTCTCATTACAATGCGCTGAACGCTGCCAGCACCGCAATTAATTAACCTCTTTGGGAGATATCACACTCCGTGCAATTCATCGTGTGCACTATCTGATGAATTTCATAATAAAAACTAACTTTTGGCTAAGGTGCATCCGCAGCATTAAAATATTTGTTCTTTAGGCATGGCGGGCTTTTCTACAAGATGTTTTAGTCATTATGGCAATAATTTTAACCGTGTATAGTTTAACAAAGGCAGAAAGTTAAAAAATATATTGCTGCAGCTTTTAAAAGACCCCCAACAGAGCGCCCCTGGTTAGCAACAAGCTCTTCCAATAAACATGGTTTACAACTTCATAGGTCAACAGGCGCTTATTACGTTATCACATCGCAGGTGCACTTGCTAAGGCAATTGACCAAAGTTTAAAAAAACAAAAAAAGCTAATGGGCAACAAACTTCTAGGCGCATGATTTCACCTTATAATCATTTGAATTTTAATATACTTGAAACGAATATGAGAATAATTGCATCTATTTAACCCTTTTGGTCTCTTTAATCGACAAATCGGGCGAAAAATTAAACTGAAATTCTTAAAAATAAATGACGTAACAATTGTATGAACATAATTAACCGGTGTGACAAAAACTAAAAGAGAAAACCTAAAAAATTAAATAACGAAGCATCAATAAATAAATTTTGAAGCATTTGTCGGTAGTTGGGTTGCTGTCTGTGAAAAACGTGCCTCCAATACATTCCAACGTAGCCCAAATGCCTCAGGATAGAAACAATGTACTTACAGGAGTACCCAAGTTCCATTTTTTGAACTATTTGAAGATTCTGGCCTCCATGAAGAAAAAAGATGATTCATTACTAAGCAAAAGGTTTTAACAAAAAACCGTCGCCTATTGCCCTCATAAACTGACTCAAAACGTTTGTAATGGTCTTCGAAAAATATCTAGTCTCAGCAACTTTACAACACCAGCCACCATTTCTTTTTAAAATATTCCGCACTGTTCGCGATTTCACATTAGCTTTCTTCTGCAACTCGGTAACGCTATCGCCCAATTTTCATGCGAAAAATCGCACCTCATGCGAATTCAGAAAACATTAACGAATTTTAGAAAGTTTTAGAGAATATATACTCAAGTTTAAATAATTTCGAAAAAAATTATAAGATATTAAAAATTTAGAAAATTTCAGAAAACTATTTTAGAGAATCTTTTTAAAATGTTATTAAATTTAAGAAAACTTTGGCAAATTGAGTCAAAATTTTAGTGACTTTTGCGAATTGCTTTAGGATTTCAGAACTGTAAAATGTTAGCTTGAGAAGTATGCAATTTGTCAGCGCATCTAAACGGACCAACATTTAACAGTGACATGGCGAACTTAACGATTACCGTTCAATAATTTGCATTTTGGCTATGAGTGGAATGCATCAAATTTAAGCTAGCGATTCAAACAGCCATCGTAGCACATTAGCATAGATTCGATTGCTGCTATCTGTTAAAATTCCTGTCTGCTGTCTCCGAAAAGGTCATTTCCTGGCTGCCTGCGGCGAATTTCTCGTTAGTCGGCATGTCAGTCGAAGATAATGCACCCTGGCGGTTCTTATCGTTGCCAACCTACTTGAGGGTTTCTTAAACTTCGGCCGAAGGCGAAGTCAGTTTACAAGAAGAGGGTTCGAGAGGGATTAACAAGGAGAGCTCGAACTGGAAACCGCTAATTCGCCTCCTTTGATTAGAAATCGAACGTGCCACTCCTGTCTAATATCTAATCCAGCTGAGCTGGCCTTGCATATACGTGGAGCATTTTTTTTATCGTAATTGCCCATACGCTTCCCCAACGGTGCCCAGGTGTTACTATTCATTCATTATATCACTCCAGATGAAAAAGCAAGCAATGTAACTGCAAAATATCGTTGCTGAAGTTGGAAATAATCTCTTTTTCACTAGATTTGACTTGCTTTAACCCTTAAAGCGAAATAAAGTCCATTTAATCGTCAGCAGCATCGCTTTTATCCTCCAAAATATTTCTAATTAAGGAAATGTTAACTTTTCTACACACAACACTAATTAAAGCGTGGTTTCACGGACGTGAAACTCGGGTTTCACGGACGTGAAACTCGGCTGTTTCAAGTTTCACATCCGTGAAATCGTACATTAATTAATCTAATGTGTGGAAAAATAGTATTTACAAAACAAGGAATGTTACGGAAGATGAAACCTAACGTGTCGACGATTAAACATATCAGAGTGGTGTATTTTTGTTCACTTTGTAAGATAAAGCAGATCGAATCTAATAAAAAAAACGTGGTTAGAATCCTTGAAAACACTTAAAATTGTAAAATTGTCAATTTTTCTACATATTAAATGAATTACAGCATGCTTTCACGGGCGTGAAACACGGCTGTTTCAAATTTCACGGCTGTGAAAAGCAACTGTTTGAAGTTTCACGTTCGTAGAATCGTCTTATAATCAATCTAAAGTATAGACAAATCAAAATTTACATATTTATAAATGTTACTGAAGGTAACATCGATTGTGTCAACGATTAAACGTATCAAATTGGCATGGTTTCTTTAAATTTGTAACTTAGCGCAAATTTACCAAAAAGAAAAACATCAACCAGATCATCAAAAGTATTCCTAATTATGAAAATGCCAACTTTTTCACAGACTAGATTAATTACAGCGTGACTTCACGGACGTGAAATGCGACTGTTTCAAGTTTCACTTCCGTGAAGTCGTATATTAATTAATCTAGTGTACGGAAAAATCAATATCTACCACATTAGAAATGTCGCTGAAGATGAGATCGATCGTGACAATCAAACGTATCGGGCTGGTGTATTTTCTTTTAATTTGCAGCATAAATTACATTCAATCCAGTCAAAAACGTGGTCGGAATCCCCAAAAACAGGAAATGTTAACTTTTCTAGACACAACACTAATTAAAGCGTGGTTTCACGGACGTGAAACTCGGCTGTTTCAAGCTTCACATTCGTGAAATCGTGTATTAATTAATCTAATGTGTGGAAAAATCGATATTTACAAAATAAGAAAATGTTACGGAAGATGAGACCTATCGTGTCGACGATTAAACGCATCAGGGTCGTGTATTTTAGTTCACGTTGTAGGACAAATCAGATCAAATTTAATAAAAAACGTGGTTGGAATCCTCAAAAACACTTCTAATTATGAAATTGTCAATTTTTCCACATATTACATGAATTTACGCGTGATTTCACGGATGTGAAACGCGGCTGTTTCAAATTTTACGGGCGTGAAACACCACTGTTTGAAGTTTCACGTTCGTGGAATCGTCTTATAATCAATCTAATGTGTGGACAAATCAAAATTTACACAATTAGAAATGCTACCAAAGGTGACATCAATCACGTCAACCATTAAACGTATTGAGCTGGTATAGTTTCTTTTAATTTATAAGTCGAAGCAGATCAAATTTACTAAAAAAACGTCGTCAGGATCATCAAAAGCACTTCTCATGTTGAAAATATCAACTTCTTTACACACTGTATTAATTACAGCGTGACTTCACCGACGTGAAATGTAGCTGTTTCAAGTTCCACATTCGTGAAATCGTATATTAATTAATCTAGTGTGCGGAAAAATTAATATCTACAACATTAGAAATGTTGCTGAAGATGAAATCGATCGTAGCGACGATTAACCGTAACGCAATGGTGTATTTTTTTTATTTGTAGGACAAAGCAAATAAAAGTTATTAAAAAAACGTCGTGGGAATCCTTAAAACACTTCTAATTATAAAATTGTCAATTTTTCTACACGTCAGAGTAATTACAGAGTGTTTTCACAAACGTGAAACGCGACTTTTTCCAATTTCACAAATGTGAAACGTGGCTGTTTCAAGTTTCCCATTCGTGAAATTTAGTTAATCCAATGTATAGGAATATCAATATTTATAAAATTATAAATGTTTCTGAAGATGTTATCGATCATGGTGACCATTAAACCTATTGAGATGGTTTTTTTTTAATATGCGAGTTAAAGCAGGTCAAATCTAATAAAAAAAAAACGTCGTCGGGATCAGCAACACTTGCAATTATGAAATTATCAACTCTTCTCCGCATTAGATTAATAACAACGTGATTTCACGGATGTGAAACGCGGCTGTTTTAAATTTCACAAACGTGAAAGGCAATGTTTTAAGTTTCACATTCATAGAAACATGTAATAATTATTCTAACTTGCAAAAAATCACCATTTACATAATTAGAAATGTTGTTAAAGATGAGATGGATCGTGTCGACGACTAAACCAATCAGGATGACTAGTCTCCTTGAATTTGTCGATTAAAGCAGATCAAATCTAATAGAAACAACGTTGTCAAGATTCCTAAAAACACATATAATTATGAAATCGTCACTTTTCTACCCATTAGACCAATAACGCATGATTTCACGGGCGTGAAATGCGGCTGTTTCAACTTTCACGAACATGAAACGCGGCTGTTTAAATTTTCACGAACGTGAAACGCGGCTGTTTCAACTTTCACGAACGTGAAACGCGGTTCTTTTAACTTTCACGGACGTGAGTCGCTGCTATTTCAAATTTCACATTCGCGGAAGCATGTAATAGTCATTCTAATGTGCAAAAAATCAACATTTACATAATAAGACATGTTGCTAAAGATTCAGGATAGCTATTCTCTGTCAATTTGTAGATTAAAGCAAATCAAATCTAATAGAAACAACGTTGTTAAGATTCCTAAAAATACATATAATTATGAAATCGTCAACTTTTCTACCCATTAGATAATAACAGCATGATTTCACGGACGTAAAACGCGCCTGTTTCAACTTTTACGAACGTGGAACGTGGCTATTTTAACTTTCAGGAACATGCAACGCAGCTGTTTCAACTTTCACGAACGTGAAACGCGGCTGTTTCAACTTTTACGAACGTGGAACACGACTGTTTCAACTTTCACGAACGTGAATCGCTGTTATTTCAAATTTCACGTTCGTGGAAGCTTGTAACAGTTATTCTAATGTGCAAAAAATCAACATTTACATAATAAGAAATGTTGCTAAAGATGAGATTGGATCGTGTCGATGACTAAACCAGTCAGGATGGCTATTATCCTTCCATTTGTCGATTAAAGCAGATCAAATCTAATAGAAATAACGTTGTCAAGATCCTTAAAAACACATATAATTTTGAAATCGCCAACTTTTCTGCCCTTTAGATCAATAACAGCATGATTTCACGGACATAAAACGCGGCTGCTTCAACCTTCACGAAGGTGGAACGCGGCTGTTTTAACTTTCACGAACATGCAACGCGGCTGTTTCAACTTTCACGAACGTGAAACGCGGCTGTTTCAACTTTCACGAACGTGAATCGCTGCTATTTCAAATTTCAGGTTCCCGGAAGCTTGTAATAGTTATTCTAATGTGCAAAAAACCAACATTTACATAATAAGAAATATTGCCAAAGATGAGATTGGATCGTGTCAATAACTAAACGAATCAGGATGGCTATTCTCTTTCAATTTGTCGATTAAAGCAAATCAAAACTAATAGAAACAACGTTGTCAAGATCCCTAAAAACATATATAATTATGAAATCATCAACTTTTCTACCCATCAGATCAATAATAGCATGATTACACGGTCATAAAACGCGGCTGTTTCAACTTTCACGAACGTGGAACGCGGCTGTTTCAACTTTCATGAAAGTGAAACGCGGCTGTTTCAACTTTCACGAACGTGGAACGCGGATGTTTCAACTTTCACGAACGTGAATCGCTGCTATTTCAATTTCACTTGAATCGCTGCTATTTCAATTTTACGTTTGCGAAAGCTTGTAATAGTTATTCTAATGTGCAAAAAATCAACATTTACATAATAATGTAACGCAATGTAAATAGATGAAATAGGATTTAGAATAGAATTGTAGAATTTAGTAAATAAAAAAAAGTTTCTAGAAGGTTCTGATAAGGGGAAAGCGGCCGCGATAACGAAACAAACGCCAGAAAAGCGTTCCAGAAATTTCGGCATTCGATAAGCCTTATCTGCCGAAAATTCTGGAAGCCGGCGGCCAAAACTATAAAAAGGCGGTCAGCTTTCCCTCGAGTCAGTCAGTTAGAATCAGTGCAATTAGTAAGTTAGTAGAAGTGAGTTAATTGTAAATTGTGGTGATCAAAGTTAATTTAGTAATAAAGTGGGAATAATCCATCACGTGTATCAATTCGAACCGATAACGCACGTAACAATAAAAAATGTTGCTAAGGATGAGTTTGGATCGTGTCGATGGCTAAACAACCAATCAGGATGGCTATTCTCTTTCAATTTGTCGATTAAAGCAGATCAAATCTCATAGAAACAATTTGTCAAGATTCTTAAAAACACGCATAACTATGAAATCGTCACTTTTCTACCCATTAGATCAATAACAGCATGATTTCACGGACGTGAAACGCGGCTGTTTCAACTTTCGCGAACGTGAAACGTGGCTGTTTCAATTTTCAGGAACGTGAAACGCGGCTGTTTTGACACTGACGAACGTGAAACGCGAGTGTTTCAACTTTCACGAACATGAAACGCGGCTGTTTCAACTTTCACGAACGTGAAACGCGGCTGTTTCAACTTTCACGAAAGTGAATCGCTGCTATTTCAAGTTTTACGTTCGTAGTGGCATGAAATAACTATTTTGATGTGCAATAAATCGACATTTACATAATTAGAAATGTTGCTAAAGATGAGAGGGATCGTGTCGATGACTAAACCAATCAGGATTCTCTTTCAATTTGTCGATTAAAGCAGATCAAATCTAATAGAAACAACGTTGTCAAGATCCCTAAAAATGAAATCGTCAACTTTTCTACCTATCGGATCAATAACAGCATGATTTCACGGACATAAAACGCGGCTGTTTCAACTTTCACGAACGTGAAACGCGGCTATTTCAAGTTTCATGTTCGCGGAAGCATGTAATAATTATTCTAATGTGCAAATAATCGACATTTACATAATTAGAAATGTTGCTAAAGATGAGATGGATCGTGTCGATGACTAAACCAATCAGGATTCTCTTTCAATTTGTCGATTAAAGCAGATCAAATCTAATAGAAACAACGTTGTCAAGATCCCTAAAAACATATAGTATTATGAAATCGTCAACTTTTCTACCCATCAGATCAGTAACAGCATGATTTCACGGACATAAAACGCGGCTGTTTCAACTTTCACGAACGTGAAACGCGACTATTTCAAGTTTCACGTTCGCGGAAGCATGTAATAATTATTCTAATGTGCAAAAAATCGACATTTACATAATTAGAAATGTTGCTAAAGATGAGATGGATCGTGTCGATAACTAAACCAATCAGGATGGCAATTTTCTTTCAAGTTGTCGATTAAAGCAGATCAAATCTAATAGAAACAACGTTGTCAAGATCCTTAAACACACATATAATTATGAAATCGTCAGCTTTTCCACCCATTAGATCAATAACAGCATGATTTCACGGACGTGAAACGCGGCTGTTTCAACTTTCACAAATGTAGAACGCGGCTGTTTCGACTTTCACGAACGTGAAACGCGGCTGTTTCAACTTTCACGAACGTGAAACGCGGCTGTTTCAACTTTCACGATCGTGAAACGGAGCTGTTTTAACTTTCACAAACGAGAATCGCTGTCATTTTAAGTTTCACGTTCGTGAAAGCATGGTAATAATTATTCTAATGAGCAAAAATCAACATTTACGTAATTAGAAATGTTGTTAAAGATGAGATCGATCGTGTCGATGATTAAACGCATCGGGTGGTTATTCTATTTCAATTTGTAGATTAAAGCAGATCAAATCTAAAAGAAAAAATCGTGGTCAGCATCCTCAAAACACTTCTAATTATAAAGATGTCAACGTTTCTGCATACTAGATTATTTAAAGGGTGATTTCACGGGCGTGAAACGCGACTGTTTCACACGTTCGTGAAATCATGTTATAATGAATCTATTGTTAGAGTAATCAACATTTGCACAGTCAAAAATGTTACTGAAGTTGAGATCGATCGTGCCTACGATTAAATGTTTCGGGTTGGTATATTTTGTTTCAATTTAAGGGTTAAAGCGGATCAAATCCAATAAAAAACGGGGTTATTTCCAACTGACAGCAGCGCGACGATATCTCGCAGAGCATGATATATTCCTTTGTTTTCTATATCTGGAGTGAAGGATAACGAAATGACTTGTAGGATTTTATTTATGTTCCTCGTATTGATAAAACATTCGTGTCCCATATATTTATGTGTGGATTAAATGTCCGAATCCGCCGTTTGGCAAGCTAGAGAGATCCATTCGCTAAGTTATCGCAAAATTTATCTTATCGGTATTAAAGAAGTTGAGCTTATAGTTTTGCTGAAATAAACAAAAGGGCCGCGCGGAGTTTGAAGAATTGCCAGGGATTGTTTTTCAGATATGGTGGAAACGCATTTTTCTCCTTTTTCCTATTTTAAACTTCAAGGACCCATAACTCACATCAACTTTTCATCATAAATCAACTCGCGTTTCAAACTGGAATACAACTTATCAGAGAGATTTCAATATATTATGGAACTCGCTATTTATTTTTAGATATTACCATATTTTTCATTTGTAGATTAAGTTTTCCTCGGCTGACTTGCAGAATTCGATAATTATGCATATGAATTTGCCGACTTCCGGAACTGCGATTCATAATTCAGTCCGGAGATACGTAATTGCGATGCCAATTTAAATAAGAAATAACACTTCTTTATACACGAGGCTCCTTGAATGAATAGACATGCAAGGTGACTCAGAAATCGAAAATAAATCATACTGAGAAAAAATCCATCGCCTCATCTATCTCCCACTTCAAATTTTCGAAATTTATAAGTTTTATTCTTATCTTATTTATATTATTATCTTAAGTTTCGCAATGTTTTTCTTTATAACTCAGAAGCGTTTCATCGCTGAAAAACTGTAAAATTTTCTTTCAGGGACCAACAAAACGTGTTATTTACAAACGCAGTTACGTTAAGTTTTATTGCAAAATCCTCACTCGAGAGTGTTGTCGGGGGTAATTCAAATGCGTTGCTTATAAAATGCTTCTTCGCTTAGCCCCCGGCTACCCTCGAATGTTACATTTCAATAAAAAAGTAATACTCCTTCAGGTAATATCACAGTTATTGCCAGTTGTATACCTTGAGGTGACGTTCTACTTGACCTAGATCAAAAATAAATATCTTAGAATGCAACAGTCTACTTGTTGTCGTATCCTCAAGGATTTCGTTCTGATACGAAAGGAAGTGGATGTGAATGCCGACATCGCCAATTTCCGCTTAAAGTTGGAAGAGCGTGAAATGCGAAACACACCCAAATAAGATTCGACTTCGCAAAAAAAGCTGTACACGTAATTGCTTTTAAAAATTTGTTATTTGTTAAGTTTAACACACCTAAACGTATGTCACGCCGAGGGCGCTTATACTTAACAAATGTTAACATGCAACCCACAATAAAAAAATCATGTCGTTATTAACGACCTCTGTAACCTTAGTTACATCGTATATAGCCTGGTTATAATTTTCATATAAATGATACCCCCCAGCCGCCATGCATATGACAAGAGAGGAGTTAAGATGGCTCTGCGGAATTCACCCGAATCGATTCCATTGCGCCATACCGTCCGATGGCAGCAGCAACGTTTTTAAATTGGAAATCCGCCTTACATAAAATCGTTTAATGAACCGTCATGCCTCGAGAACGATTGCAATTTCTGCTGCACTTTTTAACCATCGTCCTATTGGACGTCTTATGCTGATTAACTAGAATCATTTGTTAGCAGCAATGTCGGAGATTAAATTTCCCGCATAAATCTTATAAATGCTTCTGTTTATTTAGGCTTGGCAAAATCAATTTACGTGTTTACTTAGGCTTATAGAAATCAATTTTGTAAAGAGATTCGTTTCCAAACTGAAATTTGTTCGAGACTTTCGAGCTGTTACGTTCACTGCGCGCAAAAATAACAGCTCTTGATAACCATAATAGTTTCAAACAAGAAACAAGAGGTGAAAGAGTCGAAGACTTGCGGTAATATACGATAACGATGTTTCGAAGACGATTCAAACAAGGAATCAAGAATGTTTTCATGTTTAAAGAACTGAAAGTTTCAAATGAAACAAGCAATGAGAGAATCAAAATTCAAAAACTTGGAATGGAAATTTGTCCAATTCAGCAATGTTTCAAGGAATACATCGTAATGTGTGCAAAAGTATGAAACTTGTAACTAATAAACAAGAGACGAAAAAGCCCATTAAAATCCAAAGCTTAGGTCAACGATGTTTCTAAGATGCTTCAAAGAAGAATTGAAATTTTTCAACCTTCCGAAAGTTTCAAATATAAAACAAGGGACGCGAGTCCATTCAAATTCAAAGGCGTCGCCTAATTTGCGAAAGCACCTATAGCTTTCACCAATTCAGCGATGTTTCAACGATGTTTCAACCAAAAACTCGAAATTTTTTATATAAATTATAAGTAAGAAAGAAATGACGAAAGAGTTCATTAAAATTTAAAAACTTTGGAGCAACCAATCGATGTTTCAAGGATGTTTCAACGATATTTTAACCAAAATTTTCAGATTTTTTCATCTAAATTATAATTAAGAATGAAATGACATAAGAGTTCATTCAAATTCAAAAACTTCGAAGCAATCGATCAATGTTTCAAGGATGTTTCAAAAAAGAAATCAAAATGCATCTACCTTTAAAGATCTAAAATAAGGGATAAGCAACAAAGGAGCGCATTATTCTATGTACTGGCAGGAAACTCTCCGATTCCGCTGTTTCCATAATGTTTCACGAGAGAAGTCGAGATTTATTCATCTTTTAAGGATCTGAAGGTTAGAAATAAGAAAGAGGATAAAAAATTCCGCTAAGAAACAAACCATCTGGACCATAGTGTGTCCAATGTGATGTTTCACCGATGTTTCAAGAAATAAATCATTATTGTTTAAACTTTAAAAGTATGAAAGTTGCAACTAATAAAAAAGAGATGAAAAAATCATTAAAATGCCAAAGCCTTGCACATAACTTTCCTCCGTTCAATGATGTTTCTAAAATGTTTCAAGAACAAGTTGAATTTTTTCAACTTTTTGAAAGTTTCAGTTATAAAACAAGCGCTGAGGGCCCAGTTCGAATATGTTTCAACTATGTTTCAATCAAAAAGTCAAGAAAGTTGCAACTAATAAACAAGAGACGAAAAAATCATTAAAATGCCAAAGCCGTGCACATAACTTTCCTCCATTCAACGAGGTTTCTAAAATGTTTCAAGAAAAAGTTGAACTTTTTTAAAGTTTCATATATAAAACAAGCGATGGGGTCCAGTCAAATTCAGTGATGTTTCAAGAATGTTTCAACTATGTTTCAACCAAAAAGTCCAAAAAGTTGCAACTAATAAACAAGAGATGAAAAAATCATTAAAATGCCAAAGCCTTGCATATAAATTTCCTCCGTTCAACGATGTTTCTAAAATGTTTCAAGAACAACTTTTTGAAAGTTTCATATATAAAACAAGCGATGAGGGCCCAGTCAAATTCAGTGATGTTTCGAAAATGTTTCAACCAAAAAGTCCAGAAAGTTGCAACTAATAAATAAGAGACGAAAAAATCATTAAAATGTCAAAACCATGCACATAATCTTTCTCCGTTTCACTAAAGCACTGAACTAAACACTGATTAGCAAAAGATGCATCGACGTCATCTGCATCTGACCAAATCGATACTGGCAGTATCGATATGGCCAGTATCGATTTGAATCTCAATGCAGATGACGTCGATGCATCTTTTGCTAATCTTTTTAGATTAGTGCGCTTGAAAATGCCTGTTCTGCTGTCGAAATACGTATCGCGTAATTATTTATTTAATTGCCGATGTGGTAAAGGGGTGAAACCTTCTTTGGACTTTCTCCGTTTAATGATGTTTCTAAAATGTTTCAAGAAAAAGTTGAATTTTTTCAGCTTTTTGTAAGTTTCATAAATAAAACAAGCGATCAGGGCAAAGTCAAATGCAGTGATGTTTCAAGAATGTTTCAACGATGTTTCAACCAAAAAGTCAAGATTTTTTTAGCTAAATTATAAGCAAGAAACAAGCCACAAAAGGACTCATTAAAATTTAAAGACTTCAAAGCAACCCATCGATGTTTCAAGGATGTTTCAAAAAAGAAATCAAAATTTATCTAACTTTAAAGATCTGAAAGGATCAGCAACAAAGGAGCGCATTAAAATTCAACGTCCTGGCAGGAAACTCTCCAATTCAGGTATGTTTCGAGAATGTTTCAAGAGAGAACTCGAGATTTATTCAGCTTTTAAGGATCTGAAGGTTTCAAATAAGAGACAACATAAAAGAGCCTGCTAAGAACCAAAGAATTGAGACAAGAGTTTGTCCAATGGAATGTTTCCAAGAGGTTTCAAGAAAAAAAATTTGATTTTTTCGCTTTCAAGGTCTGAAATTTCCAAGAATGAAACAAGCCACGAAAGGGCCCATTCAAATTTAAAACAATTTGGACGAAACTTTCACTAATTCAACGATGTTTCAACCGAGAACGCAAGTTTTTCCGCTAAATTATAAGTAAGGAACAAGCTACGAGACGGTGCCTTAAAATTAAAAGAATAGAAAGTTTGTCCCAATCGATCGATGTTTCAAGTATGTTTCAAGAGAGAACTGGAAATCTATTTAACTTTGAAGGATCAGGGCGTAAGAAACAAGAAAAAAGAATCCGTCAAGATTTAAACAACTAAGACGTGTCCGATTCAGTAATGTTTCAAGATGTTTCAAGGTGAAAAAATTGGGTCTTCTAGCGTTAGGTGCCTGAAAATTTCAAGCAAGAAACAAGCGACGAGAAAGCCGTTCAATGATGCTTCTAAAATTTAAAAAGATAAGATCTGGGCGTAAGAAACAAGAAAAAAGAATACGTCAAAATTTAAACAAGTAAGACGTGTCCGATTCGGAAATGTTTCAAAATGTTTCAAGATGAAAAAACTGGGTTTTTTAGCGTTAGGTGCCTAAAAATGTCAAGCAAGAAACAAGCGACGAGAGAGCTCATTCATAATCAAACACTTCGGACAAAACTTCTATAGAAAAAAAGAGTCTTCGTAGACAGAAATCCTCACTGTGTTAAGCTGGGCCACACAGAAATTTGCTAGATTTGAAGGATCTGGGCGTAAGAAACAAGAAAAAAGAATCCGTCAAGATTTAAACAAGTAAGACGTGTTCGATTCAGTAATGTTTCAATATGTTTCAAGGTGAAAAAATTGGGTTTTCTAGCGTTAGGTGCCTGAAAATTTCAAGCAAGAAACAAGCGACGAGAGAGCCGTTCAATGATGCTTCTAAAATTTAAAAAGATAAGATCTGGGCGTAAGAAACAAGAAAAAAGAACACGTCAAGATTTAAACAAGTAAGACGTGTCCGATTCGGCAATGTTTCAAAATGTTTCAAGGTGAAAAAACTGGTTTTTTTTAGCGTTAGGTGCCTAAAAATGTCAAGCAAGAAACAAGCGACGAGAGAGCTCATTCATAATCAAACACTTCGGACAAAACTTCTATAGAAAAAAGAGTCTCCGTAGACAGAAATCCTCACTGTGTTAAGCTGGGCCATACAGAAATTTGCTAGATTTGAAGGATCTGGGCGTAAGAAACAAGAAAAAAAAATCCGTCAAGATTTAAACAAGTAAGACGTGTCCGATTCAGCAATGTTTCAAGATGTTCCAAGGTGAAAAAATTGGGTTTTCTAGCGTTAGGTGCCTGAAAATTTCAAGCAAGAAACAAGCGACGAGAGAGCCGTTCAATGATGTTTCTAAAATTTAAAAAGATAAGATCTGGGCGTAAGAAACAAGAAAAAAGAACCCGTCAAGATTTAAACAAGTAAGACGTGTCCGATTCGGCACTGTTTCAAAATGTTTCAAGGTGGAAAAACTGGGTTTTTTAGCGTTAGGTGCCTGAAAATTTCAAGCAAAAAACAAGCGACGAGAGAGCTCATTCATAATCAAACACTTCGGACAAAACTTTCACCAGTTCAACGATGTTTCAAAAACATTACAAATAAGAAATCAAGATTCTCTTAAATAAATTATTAGTAAAAATAAACGACAATCAAATTCACCAAAATTAAAACATTTGGAACGATGTTTCGAGGATGTTTCAAAAGAGAAAGGTAGCTTTTAAGAATATGTTTATGTTTTAAATGAGAAACAAGTGAATCAACTCATTAAAATTCAAACAATTGGAACGAGAGTTTGTCCAACTCTCCAATGTTTCAAGATGTTTCCAGAAAAAACTGAGATTTTTTTTTAGCTTTATAGCTCTGAAAATTTCAAGTATGAAATAACGAGAGAGCTGACCCAAATCCAAGAACTTAGGACCAAACTTTCACCAATTCAGCGATGTTTCATTAAAGGAATCAAGATTTTTTAGCTAAATTATAAGAAAACAAGTAACCTAAGAGTTCATTTAAATCTTACGACTTGCGACGAAAGTTTGGTCAATCAGTCCATAGAGTATATTTGAAGAAAGAATTCGAGATCTGGTTTTAAAAATTTGAAAGTACGAAACAAGCAAAGAAGAAAGCCGACGACAAAGCGCTCCAATTCAGTCTTGTTTCAAGGAAGTTTTCAAGGACATGAAAGTTATAAATAAAAATTAAGAGAAAAGTTAAGATTCAAACAGTAGGAATGAAAGCTTCTCCAATTCGGTAATGTTTCAAGGATGTTTCAAGAGATTTTTCAACTAAGAGATCGAGATTTTTTCAACTAAATTAGGTAAGAAACAAACAAAGAGTTCATTAAAATACCACAAATTGGTGGAACTAAAGTTTTGTCAATCCGTCGACATTTCGAGCATGTTTCAAGGGAGAAATCGAGATCTAGTTTTAAAAATCTGAAGTAAGAAACAAGCAAAGAAGAAACCCGTTAAAATTTGGGGACGAAATTCTCCAGTTCAGCCATGTTTCGAGGATATTTCAAGGATGCTTTCAAGGACCTGTAAGTTTCAAATAACAATTAAGAGAAATAGATCTCTTAAAATTTAAACAGTTGGGACGGAAATTAAATTCGGCAATGTTTCAAGAGATTTTTCAACTAAGAAATCGAATTTTTTTTCAGCTGAATTAACTAGGAAACAAACCACAGAGGAGTTCATTAAATCTGTTGAATTAGGGCCATGGTTTTCATCGAGGTTTCGGACATGTTTCAAGGAAGAAATCGAGATCTAGTTTTAATAATTTAAAGTAAGAAACAAGCAAAGAAGAATCCCATTGGAATTCGACGACGAAACTCTCCAACTCAGGCCTGTTTTCAAGGATGTTTCAAGGAAGCTTTTAAGGGCCTGTAAGTATCAAATAACTCTTCACTTCAACCACGTTTCGAGGATGATTCAATAACAATTAACAAATTAAATTACAATTAAACAAAAGAGTCTGTTAAAATTCAAACAAACAATTCGGCAATGTTTCAATAGTGTTTCAAAAGATTTTTTAGCTTTCAACGTTTGAAAGTTCAAGCATGAAACAAGCGACAAGTGCGCCCATTGAGATTCAAACACTTGAGATGAAAGTTTGCCCAATTCAACCAAGAAATCGAAAGATTTTGCACTAAATTACAAGTAAGAAAGCGGTAATAAAGAAGTTCGTTAAAATTCAAAAACTTGGGACGAAAGTTTGTCCCAATTCCTTGATGTTTCGAGGATGTTTCAAATAAGAAATCGAGTTTTTCAACATTTAAGGTGGGTTTTAGATAGTTGAACTGAGAAATGCGACGAATGAACCTGGGCCTGGTACCAAACTCTCCAATTCGGTTAGGTTTCGGAGATGTTTCAAAGATGTGGAGATTTATCTAACAGTTAATAGTCTGAAAGTACAAGTAAAATCAAGGGAATATAACACGCAACAATTTAAGCAAAAGGGACAAAATTCGGTTCAATTCAGCGATGTTTCAAGGATGTTTCAAGGAAAAAATTGAAACTTTTTTCAGCACTCAAGGTGAGCTTTAGAGATTTGAAGTAGGGAACAAGGAACGAATGAAGCTGGACCTGGCACGGAACCCTCCAATTCAATTATGTTTCGGGAAATGTTTCAAAGAAGATGTGGAGAAATATTTAACCTTTAATAGCCTAAAAGTATAGGTGAAATCAAGGGAATATAACATGCAATGATTTAGACAAATGGGACAAAATTCGGTTTAATTCAGCGATGTTTCAAGGATGTTTCAAAGAAGAAATTGTGACTTATTCAGCATTAAAAGTGAGCTAAAGTGAGGTAGCACATGGGGCAAAATTCGGTTTAATTCAGTGATGTTTCCCGGATGTTTCAAGGAAGAAATCGAGACTTTTATCAACATTAAGGGTGAGCTTTCAAAATTTGAAGTAAGGAACGAGAGACGAATGAACCTAGACCTGACACGGAACTCTCCAAATAGATTATGTTTCGGGGATTAATTTAACTTTTAACAGTCTGAAAGTACAAGTAAAATCAAGGGAATATAACAATCAAGAATTTAAGCAAATTGGGTTCAAATTGGCGATGTTTCAAGGATGTTTCAAGAATGTTTCAAGGAAGAAATTAAGACTTTTTTCAGCACTAAGGGTGAACTTTAGATTTGAAGTAGAGAACAGAGGACGAATGAACCTGCACCTTGCACGGAACCCTCCAATTCGATTATGTTTCGGGAAATGTTTCAAAGAAGATGTGGAGAAATATTTAACCTTGAATAGCCTAAAAGTATAGGTGAAATCAAGGAAATATGACATGCAATGATTTAGACAAATGGGACAAAATTCCGTTTAAATTCAGCGATGTTTCAAGGATGTTTCAAAGAAGAAATCGTGACTTTTTCAGCATTAAAGGTGAGCTAAAGTGAGGTAGCACATGGGGCAAAATTCGGTTTAATTCAGTGATGGTTCCCGGATGTTTCAAGGAAGAAATCGAGACTTTTATCAACATTAAGGGTGAGCTTTCGAAATTTGAAGTAAGGAACGAGGGACGAATGAACCTAGACCTGACACGGAACTCTCCAAATAGGTTATGTTTCGGGGATGTTTCAAAGAAGATGTGGAGATTAATTTAACTTTTAACAGTCTGAAAGTACAAGTAAAATCAAGGGAATATAACATGCAAGAATTTAAGCAAATTGGGTTGAAATTAGCGATTTTTCAAGGATGTTTCAAGAATGTTTCAAGGAAGAAATTAAGACTTTTTTCAGCACTAAGGGTGAACTTTAGAGATTTAAAGTAAAGAACAAGGGACGAATGAACCTGCACCTTGCACGGAACCCTCCAATTCGATTATGTTTCGGGAAATGTTTCAAAGAAGATGTGGAGAAATATTTAACCTTTAATAGCCTAAAAGTAAAGGTGAAAAATCAAGGGAATATAACATGCAATGAGTTAGGCAAATGGGGCAAAATTCCGTTTAAATTCAGCGATGTTTCAAGGATATTTCAAAGAAGAAATCGTGACTTTTTCAGCATTAAAGGTGAGCTAAAGTGAGGTAGCAAATAAGGCGAAATTCGGTTTAATTCAGTGATGTTTCCCGGATATTTCAAGAAAGAAATCGAGACTTTTATAAACATTAAGGGTGAGCTTTCGAAATTTGAAGTAAGGAACGAGGGACGAATGAACCTAGACCTGACACGGAACTCTCCAAATAGGTTATGTTTCGGGGATGTTTTAAAGAAGATGTGGAGATTAATTTAACTTTTAACAGTCTGAAAGTACCAGTAAAATCAAGGGAATATAACATGCAAGAATTTAAGCAAATTGGGTTCAAATTGGCGATGTTTCAAGGATGTTTCAATAATGTTTCAAGGAAGAAATAAAGACTTTTTCAGCATTAACGCTGATCTGCAACATTAGAGCTGATATACAGCGTTAAAGCTGATCTGAAAGCTTCAAGTTGGAAACAAATAACGAAGAAGTCCATAAAAAATCCAAGAGTGATTAAAAATGGTAAAAACAATTTCGGTGTAACACTAACAATTTCGCCATGTGAGGTTATGGTCAAACACTTGATTAGTGCGCCTGAATTGAAATTTCCAATATGAAGCTCAATCGGACTAAAACGAATCGATGAAAGCTTAATCAATCACCAAATAAGGACCTTTGTCATTAGGTTTTCGAATTAATTGTACAACAAGAAGATTGCTGTTAGCAAAGGTCTATTAGGGGCGGGCGGAACGCTCAATACGAGTCCGGTAAGTTTTCGAGTGGGATAGGTGGTCCGGAATTAACAAAGTTGCTGAAGCCAGTACACCGCAATGGGGGGAATCCCGTCCCTTCACAAATTAAAGTGATTCCGTCCAGTGTCTTCGTTCTTGGAGCAATTACGAGCGAGTGATGCAAATCTGAGAGATTGCCCCACAGAAACACCGCGATTATTGGATCCTTTAGAACAATTTTTACTCACATAGCAGCTCAATCAGGTGTAAGTTCTATTTTTTTTTCCTTTATTTTTCTTTTTTCTTATTTTCTTTTTTTTTGTTTTTTTTTCTTTTTCTCTTTTTCTCTTTTTTCTTTTTCTCTTTTTTGTCTTTCTTTTTCTTTTTTTTAACGAAATACTTGACAATTTAAATTCAATATTTCGAGAGAAAATCGAAATGTCGAAAAAAAACTAAATTTACTCAAACGTTAAATTGTAAGTTAAACTTCCAAGAACGTCCAAGCTATGGAACTCGTTACCGAACGGAATTTTCCCCAAAAAGTCCAACCTATCCTTGTTTAAGAAGACGATTTATCACCATCTATCCTCGCTTCCGCGCTCTATTCGCAGTGCTTTGGAGGCATAATGGGGTTGCCCTTTGCGAGAGAATTGAACTTAAAAAAAACTCAAAATTTGGGGAAAAAGTTGAAATTTTCAAATAAACCCCAAAATTTCGGGAAAAAGCAAAAAAAAACTTCGAAACAATTGACATGTTAGCAAAAAGCAGATAATTTTCAAGAGAGAAATCTTTGAAGTTTTAAAGTTCGATCAAAAACTCAAAATTTAGATTTTAGAAATGACGACAATAATCAAAATTCAGATTTTTTTGTTTCCAGTTTAACAAATCGAAAAGTGTCTAAATTCGAATTAGGTTCGAAATGAGCGATCGAAAAAAATTTGGGGTTGATGCCGTTAATTCCCGAATTTGAAAAAAAATTCTGAAAGTTTTCAGTTAAGTGATAGAAAAAACTGTCTAAATTCGAATCAAATTCGAAATTTTAGATCAGTGTTCCACTTTGCGAATGCACTGATCTTGAAGAAAGACTCAAAGTTCGACGTTTTTTTTTAGTTTTTAAAATGATTTTTTATTCCAAAAGAGGTAACTAATCGAAATCATTTGAAAAAAAGAGACGAAAACTCTGAACTATTTAAATACATTCCTCTCCATTCTATTTTTTTTTATTATGTTCCGACGTTGTTTTGTTTGTTCTGCTCAAATAATACTACGTTGTTGGCTTCTGCAACATATTTGTCTAATTAAAACCGATCGCGCTTATTTAAACAAAACAGTCGCTTCGCGACTCACATAACCGGAAAATCCTTGGTACGTCAGAGATAAATAGAGCCGTTTTAACGCCGTTTACATTTGCTTACGTTAAGAGTGGACTCGCTTTATCTAAATATTGTTAAGCTCTGGATTTGTTGACCCGATTTTGCACGCTCCCCTAGCATCAGTTGCAAGATTAATTTTGCGCAAATATCTGAGCGCCGACAAAACGGGGCAGACGCCAAAAACGTGAAAATGGGAACATTCCCCACTTCTAAACCCCGACAAGTCACTAGTAGTAATGTTTAAACTGCGTGGAATTAAATATTTTTTTGTGGAAGGTTGTTAAAGAGACACGAAATCCTATATATGCATATCCAATTTGGTATGAAGAAAGTTTACTAGATTGACCTGTTAAACGTGTAAAGAATACTCGTTTCTCTCTTTTTTTCCAAAAACTTATTTGTGAGCCTCACTAATCAATCATATAAATCAGTATGTTGTCGAAAAATTCTCATTTCAATAAAAAAATGCGATTAGTTTTAATTCGACATCTTTCAAATTCCAGTCAAAATGTTGCTAACACGATGAACATCGTAAAATTGGTTTAGTGCGCGGTAACGCTTTAGTTCTCCAAATTAGGGTGGGGCCCTAGGATGGGAAGAAAGCAACTATGTTAATGGAAATATTTCTTGCCTTTCCAAATCCTTTCAGTCTCGTAATTTAGGCTAAGCCCTGGAAGACATCCCCGCTTGGAAGTTTCTAGGAAACAATGTTTATTAAGCTAATCGCTGACGCGCATAATTTGTCCAACTGTAACGCTGGAAGCTGCGAATGACTAATCTTAACAAAGTGCCACTATACGTCTGGCTGAATGTGATGAATTTCGGCGTTTTCTTCCCTTATCCTTTGGCAAGTTATACTTTCCGGAGTAGATTAAGCTTAGGTGTGTTAAGATAACGTTCGCGGCGAATCGTCCACTTACACGGACAGAGGAACACTTTGTCAGTATCTAAATCCATACGCTAACGCCAATCTGTTTTATTCAAAAAAATTAGGCCCCAATCTGTTTTATTAAAACAATTTTTAGGAAGTCGATTCACTAACGAAGTTTTATTTATTGAAATGGCCGTCGCAGTTCATGGCGTTCAAACTGCCACGACAGGGAAAAAGCTGTCTGTCATTAAAAACAATTGTTGGGCAAACGGATCGAGTAACAAAAAACAATGAGCTCCAACACAATAGATGGTGTTTGCTTATAAAGGGAAGTTAGTCCATTAGTGTCTTAGATTCATGTATATTAGAAAGAGGAAGAGACAACCTCGCCTTGGCAGCTATTATAATGGAATTACGAACACGACCTCTTGGGACAGATTTGAAGAGACCGTCGTAACACAACTTCGCCGTCTTCGACTACGTTAGGCGTACGTATTCGTTCCCATTTCCATAAGCAGTCACATAGGAAATTACATGGTAATATATCGAGGACGTCGCCTTCACCTTCCACAATTGATGGCATTTATCAGTTATAAATCAATTGGGGCCCACCCCGTTCGTTCGCAATTACATCCTGATTTGCACGTTACTTTGTCTAAAAACGAACATCGAGTTTCGACCGCACAAAACTATGAAAGTTTACAACCCATTTATGGGGGGTAAGAATGGGACAAGAAAATGTTGAGCTGGAAGAATTCAAATTTTAGTAGTTCGATGATAACTTTTTCAATTTATTTTCAGGAAGAGTTGAGCTATGCAATAATACCCCAAGCATGTAATAAGAATTCGAGGCGAAGTGCACAAAGCTGCAAAGCCGCCGCGATCAATCGCATCGCTGCATGATAAACGCTTCGGGTTATGATAATAATATGTAGATGCATTATTGGGAATGATCGAAATGAGAAAGATCTGCAGCAAATATTCCCGAGGAGTATAAACTTTTTTATTCAAATTACATAATCATTTAGACGTCGGAATAAACGGCTTATGTATTCTAAAACGTCATTGATTTTTACCTATTCTGTTATAGCTACTCTCCTTTCGATCTATGAAGGCATTCAACAGCTTATCGTATCGTAAAACTTGTGATGATCTTGGTCTCAGAAAGTCTCACAGGTTTCAAGCTTAATATTCTTTCGTCTTTGTTCAAAATATCGATTTATCGAAGACCAACAAATTGATACTGTATCTGAGAATCTGTACGACGTTTTTCATTGTAATTTGATTGTAATAGTCAGAGCTTCTGAAGAAGAAATCACACTTCGATCTAATCGATTAATACTGGCCCATTAGGATTCGAAGTGTTTAAAATAAAATGTGTTTAACCTCTAGCGCACCTACCTGAGCGTGTTAAGCAGCATTATCAAAAGTATTCACACCGAATTAGCCACAAAACGAATCAATTCTAATAATAACATTACAGTTTAGAACGATATTTGTCAAAATATTGCAAAAGAATAATAAATTTCGCTCCAGATTAAATTAGTTTGTTCTATATTTATTATATATTTTATTATTTGTCAAAAAGTTGCGAAACACTGATTAATTTTTAAATATTTTTAATTAGGCTCTCTAGATTCAATTAGAGAACATCGACGCTAACTCTATCAGCACATTCTCCATGCTTTTACCAAATGTTGCAATTGAAGACTACAAAAAATGAAACAACTCGAATACTAACGTAAAAGTTTTTAATTATTATTTTGTATTATTATTATTAAAATATTTGTCAAAAATTAGCAAAATACTGGTTAATTTTTACATATTTTTAATTAGGCTCTCTATATTAAATTAGAAAACACCGACGCTAAAGCTCTATCGAGACATTCTCCAAGCGTTTACCGAAAACGACAATTGAAGATTAACCAAATTAAATGCAAACGAGCTTCTGATATATCATCTTCTACGTCACGTCAAATCACAAAAACAATTCGAACGCCAACACAACGATTTGGAATTCGAACGCCAACACCACGATTTGGAATTCAAACCCCAACACCTCGATTTGGAATTCGAACGCCAACACAACAAATTGGAATTTGAACGCCAACACAACGAATTGGAATTCAGACGCCAACGCAACGATTTAAAATTCGAACGCCAACACAACGATTTAGAATTCGAACGCCAACGCGACGATTTAGAATTCAAACGCCAACGCAACGATTTAAAATTCGAACGCCAACACAACGATTTAGAATTCGAACGCCAACGCGACGATTTGTTTATCAAAAATCGGCAAAACTGCTGAATTTTTAAGTTGCTTTAATTACACCAATTGCGTCAAATTAGAAATCACCGATGTTGATGCTCCTATCGGGATATTCTCCCCGCTTTTGCCGAAAACCGCGATATTCATAATTCATAAATTGACGAGTTTAACTCTGTGGAAATATTTAGCTTTTAAAATATATTTTATAAACAAAACATCCGGAAGCCGACGAAGCCCTATTTGTCGCCATCTCAGGTAAACAATCAAATTCCATATATATAGCGCCCTTGGCAGACTCTGAGGCGATGCATCAAGGTGTGGGCGAGGAAATTGCATCGGTAATGTAGGATTCTGTCAGCGAACGCCTGCAGCTAGCAGGTGACATCCCTTTGTGCGGCGATGATCAATGTGCTTCGTGTTTCCAACATGATGGCGAATAACATCAAAAAAATCTCCTTTTGTGCGTACGACGCAACTCCCCGAGCTAATGATACGCCACCATCGCCTTGATACCGTATAATTTAGAAAAATGAAATGTGCATTAACTCCGACGTTTTTTACCACGGTTGAGATTAAAGATTATTAACATAAGCGTGTTACGCAGCATTATCAAAAGTATTCGCACCGAATTAGCCAGAAAGCGAATCAATTCGAATAATAACATAACAATTTGGAATTCGAACGCCAACCGAACGATTTGGAATTCGAACGCCAACACAACCATTTGGAATTCGAGCGCCAACGCAACAATTTGAAATTCGAACGCCAACACAACGATTTGGAATTCGAACGACAGTACAACGATTTGGAATTCAAACGCCAACGCAACGATTTGTTCATCAAATATCCGCAAATCTGCTGAATTTTTAAGTTGCTTTAGTTACACTAATTACGTCAAATCAGAAATCACCGACGCTGATGCCCCTATCGAGACATTCTCCTTGCTTTTGCCGAAAACCGTGATATTCAAAAATTGCACATAAGACTGGTTAATTTTTATGTATTTTTAATTAAGCTCTCTAGATTCAATTAAAGAACATCAACGCTAACTCTCTATCGGGACATTCTCCATGCTTTTACCGAAAATTGCAATTGCAGACATCAAAAATTGCAACCTGAATGCGTTCCTAATTTGACATTTTTCATTCTCTAAAAAGACGTTCTCCACGCTTTTACCGAAAACTGCAATTGAAGACATCAAAAAATGTTACCTAAATGCGTTCCTGATCCGACATTTTTCACTTTCTACAAAGACGTTCTCCATGCTTTTACCGAAAACTGCAATTGAAGACCTCAAAAATATATATTGATATTTTCAGGAGCCCCATTGATACCGGAGCGAAATAAATATATTTTCAATTTTCCCGCTTTTGACGACACTCGCTGCATCAAAGCGCTAGGCACCCTTAATGAGTGAATTGTGATTCACTCACTTCCCTCGGGAGTAAGTTTTTAGTTCCCTTACTGCTGTCGTCGACGCCAGTACTCCACCAGCGCAAGATTTCTCCAACCGTCGAGAATCTTCAGCCGCCCAGTTCCCATTGCGACCTTTGCTCATTTGCCTAGCGCTTTGACCGCAAATTTTCCACCGACGCCGACGTACCACATTGATAGTGCATCGTTGCGACCCCAGCTTAAAAACCGTAAGTATTTTATTTTATTTTTTTTTGCATTTTTTTTTTTGTGTTTATTAGTGTTATTTTTTTGTTTGTTTGTTTGTTTAATACTGCTTGCATCATTCACCTTGCCCCCTTTCAGCCTGACAAAATTTCCGTTCGAGAATTTCAAGCCACGTGCTCGCAGAGTGTGCTTTTTCCGTTAATATTTGATTTTTTTATTTGCGGTACGTATTCTTAATTTCGTGGCAGTTGTTTCTAATCAACATTCGCAGTGCTTCACTGCCAAATTGCCTGGATTTACGGTTAAAGCCTTCTATTTTCTCATTTTTCAAGCCTTGTGACCGTTATCCGCCATTTTCCTTGTGTGATTTTCAAACGACGCGTCTTCTTTCGTGCTGCCATCTATGAACGTCAACCGCCATATTTTCTAGTTTCTAACGACACGTATCGTAAGTACTGCCATCTTTGAGCGATAGTTGTCGTCTTCCATGTTTATAAGGGACACCGTCTTTTTCTGTTTGAAAACACTTGGCGATGACGTTCTTAAACCAAAAATTAGTTATTTTCGCCCAAATTGGCCGTTCCTCCCGGTCAATCCTCCTAAAAAAATGTTATCACGACTAACGCGGTATCATTTAATGGCGTGCCCAACGTGTGGCTAATATCCTTCGATAAGGATCTCGTTCTCCGTCCCTGAGATGTCGTCTATGCGGAGGAGTAGACAATTTTGTTCGCAGCAACAATATGGCGCCCAACAATCCCGAAACAGATACCAGCCTACGCTCGAAGATCGCGGTTCAAGGACTTCGTCTGCTTCTGTTACTAAGACGTTGCAATCTGGCAAAGATGATTTTCGCTATGAGCCATCTAGTGAAGCTTTGGCGGCATTCGATTTTATTCATGAGACCGTCTACCAGATTAAGAACGAAGGAATCCTGTCCGCAGCATCCCGAAGGCATTTACGAATCTTCGAGAACACCATAAGCACATTCCCTTACACCTACGCTGGATGGAACCAAAGATCACTGGCGCTCCAGGAATTGGTGAACCAAATAACTTCTGAAAGTTCCAGGCATCTAAGTTCAGCGGTTCTGACTTCCGCGGTCGAGTCATTCGCGGCTGCTATTCTCGCGGATCGTCCCAATTTCGTGACAGAAGTCGCAACAGATTTTCCACCCGCGAAAACTCTCAATCCCAAGACTAAGCTAATCAGATCTCCAACCTCTAAGGCCGAGTTCGAGAATTATTCCAGATTAACGACTGAGGTCGCAAATTGTTCCAATTCCCCGGCCAAGGTCGCGAAATCCCCCAATTCCGCGCCAGATCTCGCAAATATTATCGAGACCGTGAATGCAACTTTCAACCAATTTCTTATGTCCTTAGCCGAAATCAGGGATGCACGGTTGACCCCTATTAATAACTCTGTTACTGTCACTGCTCCCGTTTCAGCGACTAAAGCTGCGAGATGCGCGGAGTCCGAGACTGAGTTCGCAACATTCTTCAGATCCGTAACAGAGGTTGCGAGATGTCCTAGTCTCGCGAATACAGTCGAAGATGACGCGATTTCAGCTACTAAGGTCGCCACCATCACGACGCCCACCAATTCCGCGGGTACTGTCCCGAATCGCTCCGATTCCGCGACAGAACTCGTGGATTGCCCCAATTTCGCGACAAAGCTCGCAAATTACCCTGATTCTGCGACAGAGCTCACGAATTCCTCAAATTCCGCGACAGAGCTCGCAGATTGCCCCAATTTCGCGACAGAGGTCGCAAATTGCCCTGATTCCGCGACAAAGCTCGCCAATTCCTCCAATTCCGCGACAGAGCTCGCGAATTCTCTGAATTCCGCGACAGAGGTCGCGATTTGCCCTGATTCTGCGACAAAGATCGCAAATTATTCTAATTCCGTTACTAAGGTTGCGGAATTCTCCGTTTTTGCGGTAGAAGCCGCGAGATCCCCAGCAGTTGCGAATGCTCCCCTTTCCGCAGTCACGAACTCCACCATCGCCAGCTCCATGACTTCCAGTTACGCACCAGCGACCGCCGCAACCACGAAATCGACTTGCACGACTGCGAAACCGACTTGCGCGACTGCGAAACCGACTTGCGCGACTGCGAAACCGACTTGCGCGACTGCGAAACTCCCTTGCGCTACCGCGAAATTTTCTTTCGCGAGTCCCGCGAAATACTTTTGTTCCAGAGACATAAACCCACGACAGCGTCTAGCTCGAGTCCCCTTAGCCCCACAGTTTCAGCGAAAATTCGGAATTTCGACTTCCGAAGAGGCTGAGCAATCCGCGACTGACTTTGCCAAGAAAGCTCGCCCCAGTTTCGCGCTTCCAGCTGAACCGCCTCCCCCGGAGCCACCGCCAGCGGATCTGCCTCCAATTGTCGAACACTACTTTTGTCGTTACAATGCCGACCCTAGCAGACGTTTCAGGACACCCGACCGACTCGAGCTACCAGATATTCCCCTACACCTTTTTTTTTAATGAGCCAACCTTCCACGCCTCATTAGGACGTTCGAAGCCATAGTGCAGTGAAGTACAGTGAGGTGAAAAGACAAAGTGGAAAAACTCTCCTAGGTTAAGGTAGAATTAGGGAAACATTGTTAATAGGATTAGGCAAACATTGTTCGTAGATTTAAGTTAGATTAAGAAGTGCAGTGCGCGAGTGTAGTGTAGTGCAGTGCTAGTGACCGCGCATCATCAGCGACCAACTCGACACCAGGACCAACTCGACGCCAGGACCCGAACTACGACCGCTTCGTGATCGAGAGGAACCATTTTCTCTTCACCTTCCTCTTGCGAGGACCAACTTTCGTTTCCTTCTAGCAATTTCCAGAGGATTCACTTCCTCTCTGGCAGAGTCCCCATTGACTCTCGCCAACCTTTCGAGGACACTTTCCTCGCCATAATTTCTTCTTTTTCGTCAAGAGGACCCATTCCTCTTCGACAGAGGCCCCATTGCCTCTCCCCGTCTATTCCAAGGACCCATTTCCAAGGAGACGACACCAGCGAAGAAGAAGGAGCAACCAGTTCACGAAGCTGTCACTACACCACATCTTTGAAGAAGATGTCCGCGAGGAAGACTGTGGTTACGTCCTTACCCGAGGCGTGACAGCTATCTTCGATAAGATAGCCATTTTTATGTTAGGTTAAGTTAGATTTAAGACTTTTGTATTTTGTTGTTGGAAAATAAATGCTAGGGGAAGCAGCGTCGCACTATCACCGCGAAAATTCACTTTCACCAGAGTGTCGTCACCGGAGGGAGGGAGAATGATACCGGAGCGAAATAAATATATTTTCAATTTTCCCGCTTTTGACGACACTCGCTGCATCAAAGCGCTAGGCACCCCTAATGAGTGAATTGTGATTCACTCACTTCCCTCGGGAGTAAGTTTTAGTTCCCTTACTGCTGTCGTCGACGCCAGTACTCCACCAGCGCAAGATTTCTCCAACCGTCGAGAATCTTCAGCCGCCCAGTTCCCATTGCGACCTTTGCTCATTTGCCTAGCGCTTTGACCGCAAATTTTCCACCGACGCCGACGTACGACATTGATAGTGCATCGTTGCGACCCCAGCTTAAAAACCGTAAGTATTTTATTTTATTTTTTTTTGCATTTTTTTTTCTTGTTCAGTGTTTATTAGTGTTATTTTTTTTGTTTGTTTGTTTGTTTAATACTGCTTGCATCATTCACCTTGCCCCCTTTCAGCCTGACAAAATTTCCGTTCGAGAATTTCAAGCCACGTGCTCGCAGAGTGTGCTTTTTCCGTTAATATTTGATTTTTTTATTTGCGGTACGTATTCTTAATTTCGTGGCAGTTGTTTCTAATCAACATTCGCAGTGCTTCACTGCCAAATTGCCTGGATTTACGGTTAAAGCCTTCTATTTTCTCATTTTTCAAGCCTTGTGACCGTTATCCGCCATTTTCCTTGTGTGATTTTCAAACGACGCGTCTTCTTTCGTGCTGCCATCTATGAACGTCAACCGCCATATTTTCTAGTTTCTAACGACACGTATCGTAAGTACTGCCATCTTTGAGCGATAGTTGTCGTCTTCCATGTTTATAAGGGACACCGTCTTTTTCTGTTTGAAAACACTTGGCGATGACGTTCTTAAACCAAAAATTAGTTATTTTCGCCCAAATTGGCCGTTCCTCCCGGTCAATCCTCCTAAAAAAATGTTATCACGACTAACGCGGTATCACCATATCACTACAAATCAACCACGAAAAGGAAACAACTCGAATACTAACGTTAGATTTTTTGTTCTCTATTTATTATTTAAATATTTGTCAAAAATATGCAAGATACTGGTTATTTTTTATGTATTTTTCATTAGGCCTTCTATATTAAATAAGAAAACACCGACGTTAAAGCTCTATCGGAACATTCTCCATGCTTTTACCAAAAACTGCAATTAAAGACAACACCAACATTAACGCAAACGAGCTTCTGATGAAATATCTTCTACGTCACGTAGAATAAACCACAAAAACAATTTAAACGCCAACACAACGAATAGGAATTCGAATGCAAACACAACGAATTGGAATTCGAACGCCAACACAACGATCTGGAATTCGAACGCCAACGCAACGATTTTGAATTCGAACAATAACACAACGATTTGGAATTCGAACGCCAACGCGACGATTCGTTTATCAAAAATCCGCCAAACTGCTGAATTTTTAAGTTGTTTTAATTACACTAATTACGTCAAATTAAAAATTACCGACGTTGATGCCCGTATCGGGACATTCTCCTTGCTTTTGTCAAAAACCGTGATATTCATAAATTGCACTTAACACTGGTTAATTTTTATGTATTTTTAATTAAGCTCTCTAGAATTAATTAAGGAACATCGAGGCTAACTCTATCAGGGCATTCTCCATGCTTTTACCGAAAATTGCAATTGAAGACACACAAAATTGTAACCTAAATGCGTTCCTGATTTGACATTTTTCACTCTCCATGCTTTTACCGAAAACTGCAATTGAAAACGTCAAAAAATGTAACCTAAATGCGTTCCTGATTTGACATTTTTCACTCTCCACAAAGACGTTCTCCATGCTTTTACCGAAAACTGCAATTGAAGACCTCAAAAATATATACATAAACACGTTTCTAAATTGATATTTGCAGGAGTCTCATGTCACAACAAATCAACCACGAAAATGAAACAACTCGAATACTATTTATTATTTAAATATAAGCAAAATACTGGTTAATTTTTATGTATTTTTAATTAGGCCCTCTATATTAAATTAAAAAACACCGACGCTAAAGCTCTATCGGAACATTCTCCATGCTTTTACCGAAAACTGCAATTGAAGACAACACCAATATTAACGCAAACGAGCTTCTAATGCAATATCTTCAACGTCAAGTCGAATGAACCACAAAAACAATTCAAACGCCAACGCAACTATTAAGAATTCGAACGCCAACACGACGATTTGGAATTCAAACGCCAACGCAACTATTAAGAATTCGAACGCCAACACGACGATTTGGAATTCGAACGCCAACACAACGAATTGGAATTCGAACGCCAACGCAACGATTTGGAATTCGAACGCCAACACAACGATTTGGAATTCCAACGCCAACGCGACGATTTGTTTATCAAAAATCCACCAAACTGCTGAATTTTTAAGTTGCTTTAATTACGCCGATGACGTCAAATTAGGAATCACCAACGCTGATGATCCAATATTCTCCTCTTTTTTGCCGAAAACCGTGAAATTCATAAATTTTTAGGTTGCTTTATTTACACCGATGACGTCAAATTAGGACTCACCGACGCTGATGATCCGATATTCTCCTCGTGTTTGCCGAAAACCGCGAAATTCATAAATTGCACTTACCTTGGATTTCCTCGCAAAGCTGCATGGTGTAGGGCATTAAAACCGTTGTTATTAGTCAAAGTAATGTCGGCGTTATGATCCAACAGAAGAGTTAGCATGTCGTCACGTTTCTTGGAAATTGCATCATGCAGCGGAGTATCGCCTTCGAGATCCTGAAAAGTTAATACAGTTTTTTTAGTTTCGATTAGGAGCAAATCGAGCGTGCGGGGAATACCCAAAATGCACAGACGTCGACACTTCGATCTTTATTACGAACTGATAATTTGTAGCGAGAAATTGAAAACGAAACGTCTGTGCGATGTAACAAAACGCGGGTAACTGTTTCGATTCGCATACAGCAATGGGAAAGTGACAAAGTTGTGTGACAATATAAAATAAGTCAGCCTCTGAACAGGTACTTATTATCAAATTGTTAGAAGCAGTAAGTTTTTAGGTAAAGCAAGAGTCATTCAAACTTCCGACAATTCCAACTTTTTTTACGTACAACTTTTTTCACGCACAACTTTTTTCCACGAACAACTTTTTTTACGTACAACTTTTCTTCACGCACAACTTTTTGTAAGTACAACGTTTTTTTCACGTACAACTTTTTGTACGTATAACTTTTTTCACGTACAACTTTTTTTACGTACTACTTTTTTTACGTACAACTTTTTTTTCACGCTCAACTTTTTGTACGTACAACTTTTTTCACGTACAACTTTTTGTACGTACAACTTTTTTTCACGTACAATTTTTTTACGTACAACTTTTTTTCACGTACAACTTTTTTTATGTACAACTTTTTTTCACGCTTAACTTTTTGTACGTACAACTTTATTTACGTACTACTTTTTTACGTACAATTTTTTTTCACGCTCAACTTTTTGTACGTACAACTTTTTTCACGTACAACTTTTTTTACGCACTACATTTTTACGTACAACTTTTTTTCACGCTCACATTTTTGTACGTACAAGTTTTTTCACGTACAACTTTTTTTCACGTACAACTTTTTGTACGTACAAGTTTTTTTCACGTACAACTTTTTTTACGTACTACTTTTTTACGTACAACTTTTTTTCAGGCTCACATTTTTGTACGTAAAAGTTTTTTCACGTACAACTTTTTGTACGCACAACTTTTTTTCACGTACAACTTTTTTCACGTACAACTTTTTTTACGTACAACTTTTTTTCATGCACAACTTTTTGTACGTACAACTTTTTTTACGTACAACTTTATTTACGTACAACTTTTTGTACGCACAACTTTTTTTCACGTGTAACTTTTTTCACGTACAACTTTTTTTAAGTACAATTTACTCTCGAAGGAAACCCCCTTTTGTTTTTAGTTTAATTCAAAACATAAATCGTTTTTAGAAACTATTACGTCAACTTTATTTTGCTTTTAGCTTCAGATTAAAAACATAGATATTTTTTAGAAACTATTACGTAAACCTTATTTTGCTCTCAGCTTCAAATTCAAAACTTAGGTATTTTTAAGAACTGTTACGTCGTTTTTGTCATTTTTGTACAGTCCGCTCGCAAAGAATAACCCTAATGTGCCCTTGGAATCAAGAATAGAAACAGCCAGATCCGTATTTTTTAAAATGAAACAACTGTTTACCAGTTGAGACATCAGTATAAGACTCAAAATGAGAATGCGGCGTCGCTACGTATTCTCCACGCTTTTATATGAAGTTGAAGCATGGACTCTCAAGAAGAACCATATGGACAAACTACGAACCTTTGAAATGGGGTGCTACCGAAGAATGTGGCGTATCCCCTGGACAGAACAGATCACTAATGTCACAGTTCTGATTATAATGGGAAAATATTACGAAACCATTAACACCATTAAAAAAATTTTTGGTGGAACGGACTGGTCCTTGGTTATCTTCAAAAATTGCTCTCTCTGAAGATGAAGATGACAGCTTGGCTGTGGAAACACGTTATAGCAACTTTTGTTGTGTTTTTTAATCAAGAGACAAGTTCTGTATTTCAACCAGTAAGAGAAGAAAGCTCCAATACCTCGGCCACATACTGAGAGGCTCCAAATACCGATTTCTCCAACTAATAGTTCAAGGGAAAATTGGTAGCAAGAGGAATGTTAGCAGAAGACGTGCGTCATGGCTCAAAAACCTAAGATAGATACTGGTATAATTGCAGCAACAACCAGCTATTCCGAGCTGCAGTTAACAAAATTAAAATAGTTGTGACGATAACAAACCTCTGATAGCCAATGCAATATAAGAAGAGGAAGCCCCTGGAGTATTGCGAGTAGAAGGCGAAAACTAAATAGATGGCGATGTACCCTCGTTGAAGGGAAATAAGTTGTATTATCGACAAAAAATCTGCTTGTTTAGAACTTCTATAAAAAGAAGATTCTCCATAGATAGAAATAATGACCGTAAAGATCACTCTCCAACTAAAATTATGAATGTGAACCCTTTGGAAACACGGACTTGAATCCGTCAGAAATTCTTTGGTAGATCCATTTATCTCCGACTTAAAGCAATCTGAAAACAAACACTATGACAGATATCAACGTCTTAGAAGAACATAATCTAAATTTCTCAACTCTAAGATACTGAAATTTAGAAGAAGTTTTGACGAATCCATCCGCAGTTTCTTCAAAACAATATCCAATTTATCTTGGTTTACTCTAAAAGAGAATTCTCTTTAAAAAATTGCAGCATCCAGTTGATAGAAATTCGAGTAACACCTTTCAATACATTACACAGTAAATCATCTTCTAGTTGGGTATCGATGTTGAGTTATTTGTGTGCACCTTCGACTTCCAAGGCCAACTTAAGACTTTTTTTATGATATTTGTGCGTCGTAAAAATTGCATACAACTTCTGAGATTAGAGCTAAATTACTGTTATCCTCGGAGAAATGGGCTCGAGCGAGCATGGCACGCTCCGATAAGGCAACGGTCATAACGTATTCTGACGCAGAAAGAAGAAGTATGACTCCGCCAAAGAACTCGCTGGCTCAACTTAGCGCTTTCTTAACGGAGCAGCACAGCAAGATGCGGTATATTCATTATGAGTGACTTAACAATGGCCCTCGAGAGCCATCTTACGTGGAGATAAGGCATTCAGACGGAGATATTTTAATTAGATCTGACAAGGCGCAGTTATTGCTGTCATTAATTTCCGAAACAGTTGCCGAGACAGCAAGTTGAAATAATTTATTTGGAACAATGAAGTGATGCGAAGCTAACAATAAATTTCGGACTGCTCTTCCTCGTCGCTTTTGTAATTACGGCTAATATTTCCACGCAAATTAACATCCCTCTTTGACCCCTTTTTAATAATTGACTGGAAGATTTCATTTAAGATATACAAAGGAAATAACATCCCCCGAAGAGGAAATGGGGCAAAAACCTACCACCACAAAAATACGATCTTTAAAAACATCTAGATCGCGCTGAAAAGGTGTATCGTGGGGTCGCCCTACAAATATTTATGTTTGAAATCATGAGTACGCAATGCTGAAGAATGCAAATACTAAAAAACACTTGACAAGACGCAGCTTAAAACTCACCTATTGTCACATTTAAGTGTAATTTCAGAAGTCAATTAACCCTATCTTAGCAGCTCAAGCGTTTAACATATATTTAGAATTTTTCTCGCCAGCGAAAACGTGTCTAATAAGGAGTCATTAAGGTTTAAAGCGGATTATATAAATGCTCCAATATTTACACCGTAGCTCGTAGCTGATACCAAATATTGGACCATAAAGTAAGTCCGTTTTCAGAGAGAAAGGAAATTAATCTGACTATAATAACTAGATCCTAGTAACGCATATTCAGACCCTATATCTCGTAACATATACGAAATACAACAGCATTAGAGTTAAGCAAAATATGAACCCCAGAGTGCTTAGTTCCAATTACATTACTATTCGATGAATTATTCAGGATATAGAAGTGAAGTTAAATCTGGATAACCTCAATTTTAGTATTACCACATATCCAGCATTATTTTGTTTCCTACAGGAGCCTGCATTTTCTCAGATTTTCTGACACACACGTCAATTACCGGGTTGCCAGACCCCTGCAGCTGAAACCTCTAAGAATACGACTACACTTTTGTGATTTGAGAATTCACAAATGCAGCAGCCAGAAAATTAAATTTGTTTTGGACAATTTTGACCAAAATGAATTTTAGTTCTTGGTTCGAGAATTGCCAGTGTCCAAAGCATTCGAAAAATAATAACATCGTTTAAAAAAATTCGCGAACGTGGTCCAGTGCTTCATTATGCATCAAATGCCGTTTTCGGTAAAAGCATGGAGAATGTCCCGATAGAGAGTTAACGTCGATGTTTTCTCATTCAATCTAGAGAGCTTATTAAAATACATACAAATTAACGAGTATTTCGTACAATTTTGACAAATATTTAAATAATAAATATAGAACAAAATAATTAAAAAATTCCTAGATTAGCGCTCAAGTTGCTTCATTTTCGTGGTTTATGTGTTGTGACATGGCACTTCTGAAAATGTCAATTTAAGGACGCGTTTATGTATATATTTTTGAAGTCCTCAATTGAAGTTTTCGGTAAAAGTATGGAGAATGTCTTCGTAGAGAGTGAAAAATGTCGAATCAGGAATGCATTTAAGTTCAAGGTTTTAAGTCTTCAGTTGCAGTTTTCGGTAAAAGCGTGGAGAATGCCTTCGTAGAGAATAAAAAATGTTGAATCAGAAAAGAATGTCCCGATAGAGAGTTAGCGTCGATGTTTTCTAATTCAATCTAGAGAGCTTATTAAAATTACATACAAATTAACGAGTATTTCGCATATTTTTGACAAATATTTAAATAATAAATATGGAACAAAACAAAAAAAAATCCTAGATTAGCGTTTGAGTTGCTTCATTTTCGTGGTTAATTTGTTGTGACATGACACTCCTGAAAATGTCAATTTAGAAACGCGTTTATGTATATATTTTTGAAGTCCTCAATTGCAGTTTTCGGTAAAAGTATGGAAAATATCTTCGTAGAGTGAAAAATAATGAATCGAGAACGCATTTAAAATCAGTGTATTATGTCTTCAGTTGCAATTTTCGGTAAAAGCATGGAGAATGTCCTGATGGAGGATAAGCCTCGATGATTTCTATCTTCCTCTAGTGAGCTTAATTAAAAACACATAAAAATTAACCAGAAATTCGTACACCAAATAAAATCAAAAGGCCTGATAACATAGAACGTGTATCACTTTTTAGAAAACTTAAAAACCCTTCAATGACTCTGCTTTAAATTTGAGAGGCTGCTCACCCCACTAATCAACATATTGTAAAAAAACGACATGATGCGATTTCAAAATAACTGTCCACAGTTTTGTACTAGTGATGAGGAATCCTAAACCTATTTCGATTTTCTCTTGAAGTGATTTCATACAATGCTTTCAAAATATATTCTATCAAAAGTTTCTTATGTTACCATACCAACTCATGCAACAAAAGTGACTATATAAAATAGACAAAGTGACTATCTAAAATAGACAAAGTGACTATCTAAAATAGACAAAGTGACTATCTAAAATAGACAAAGTGACTATCTAAAATAGACAAAGTTGCGCTAGTTGTAATTCTAAATTACTAAGATTCCTCCAATTTATTAATTGCTCAATGTTTACACCTCCCGCACGCATGAGTTGTTGTCAAATTCGGAAATGAGAGTAAGTCAGTATAACTTGGGCGGAATTTTCTGCCGACGTTTGTAAATGAGATAGGGGTTGATGTACGACCGGCTTTGGTGCTATGTCGTCCGGCAGGAGTCGTATTTTCCCCCTAATGCGGTTTACGTTGGTCGCCTTCTATAAAACTGTCTTGTTGATGGTATCCTCTTTTATTACATACAACGTTAAATGGATTTGTTTTAATCTATGACCACCGCTATTGTATCTGCTTCAGGAAATTTTACATTCTTTGTCATTGCCCAGGGGTTTACTTACTTAAGCAGCTCTCAGTAAACTCTAATAAAGTAAACATTTATAGACGGGGCTGTTCCACCTGAAACTTGAACAGTTTCGTTCGACGAAGGCGACAGTTTCGTTAGACGAAGGCGACAGTTTCGTTAGACGAAGGCGACATTTTCGTTCGACGAAGGCGACAGTTTCGTTCGACGAAGGCGACAGTTTCGTTCGACGAAGGCGACAGTTTCGTTCGACGAAGGCGACAGTTTCGTTAGACGAAGGCGACAGTTTCGTTCGACGAAGGCTACAGTTTCGTTCGACGAAGGCGACAGTTTCGTTCGACGAAGGCGATAGTTTCGTTCGACGAATGCGACAGTTTTGTTCGACGAAGGCGACAGTTTCCTTCTTCAACTAAACCCCCAAACAATATCTTCTAGAAATCGTCGCCCCCTGATTGACGAATTTTTAAACTTGGAGCTATAGCCCGCGATTATTTCCTATCAAGCTAATGGAGCATTTACAATAGGAACTTTATTCCATACATTTCTCTCAGACAAAATATATTAAGTGTCAACTATCGGAGAGAAGCTCTCCAAGACTCTCAGAGTCTCAGATAGCTTCTCCCAGGATAGTTGACACTTAGAGATAAATGTACCGAATAAAGTGTCTGGTATAAACGCACCCTTAGTTACATAGCTGAGCTTCTCTTAGGATAGTTGACACTTAATTTATATTGTTGCGCGTTATCGCTTCGAAAATTAAAACTTCGTGAATTTTAACACTTTATTTCCAAACTGATTTCGAAACACTACAATTATAATTCACTGGCTAACTAACTAACGTGACTAACCAACCGACTGTTTAATTAACTGACTTATTCATTGTTTAATTAACTAACTGAAGAAAAGACGACCGCGTATATATAGGCTTCCAGATTTCTAGAACGCAATCCGATTTTAAAATGTCAGTTTTTAAAAAAGTCGAAATTTGCAACAACAAAAAATCCCTAGAAATAGTCGAAATTTTGAGATCCAAATTTCTACAAGCAAAAAGTCAAGATTCTAAAATTTTACAAAAATTAAAATTTGGAAATGGTGAAAATTATCAAAATTCAAAAATTCAAAATTTTCAAAAATTCAAAATTTTCAAAAATTCAAAAATTCGAAATTTTCAAAAATTCAAAATTTTCAAAAATTCGAAATTTCCAAAAATTCAAAATTTTCAAAAATTCGAAATTTTCAAAAATTTTAAATTTTCAGAAATTCGAAATGTTCAAAAATTCGAAATGTTCAAAAATTCCACATTTTCAAAAATTCCACATTTTCAAAAATTCGCAATTTTCCAATATTCGAATTTTACAAAAATTTAAAATTTTGAAAAAATCGAAATTGTCGTAGGTCGAAATTTTTCAAAGGTATATTTTTTTAATAAACTTGGAATTAAAAAAAAAGTGAATGAATTTTTCAGAATCGAAATTTGCAAAAAAAATCGCAATTGCGAAGAAAGGTCGAAATTCTGAAGACGCGATTTACAATGATCAAAATTTAAAAATGATAAAAATTTCGAAATACCAAAACTTTCAAAAAAATAAATTGTAGTCAAAATTTCCGAAATCAAGTTTTTCAAAAAAAAATCGAAATTAAAAAAAAAGTAGAGGGATTTTTCAAAGTAAAACCGAATTTTCAAAAAGTCGAAATTGTCGTAAGTCGAAATTTTTCAAAGGTATATTTTTTTAATAAACTAAGAATTAAAAAAAAAGTGAATGAATTTTTCAGAATCGAAATTTGCAAAAAAAAATCGCAATTGCGAAGAAAAATCGAAATTTTGAAGACACAATTTACAATGATCAAAATTTAAAAATGATAAAAATTTCGAAATACCAAAACTTTCAAAAAAGCAAATTTTTGTAGACAAAATTTTGGAAATCAAGTTTTTGAAAAAAAAATCAAAATAAAAAAAGTAAAGGGATTTTTCAAAGTAAAACCGAATTTTCAAAACGTCGAAATTGTCGTAGGTCGAAATTTTTCAAAGGTACATTTTTTTAATAAACTTAGAAGTAAAAAAAAAGTGAATGAATTTTTCAGAATCGAAATTTGCAAAAAAAAATCGCAATTGCAAAGAAAAATCGAAATTCTGAAGACACAAGATACAATGATCAAAATTTAAAAATGATAAAAATTTCGAAATACCAAAACTTTCAAAAAAGTAAATTGTATTCAAAATTTCCGAAATCAAGTTTTTCCAAAAAAAAATCCAAATTAAAAAAAAGTTTAGGGATTTTTCAAAGTAAAACCGAATTTTCAAAAAGTCGAAATTGTCGTAAGTCGAAATTATTCAAAGGTATATTTTTTTAATAAACTTAGAATTAAAAAATAAGTGAATGAATTTTTCAGAATCGAAATTTGCAAAAAAAAATCGCAAATGCGAAGAAATATCGAAATTTTGAAGACACAATTTAGAATGCTCAAAATTTAAAAATGATAAAAATTTCGAAATAGCAAAATTTTCAAAAAAGCAAATTTTTGTAGGCAAAATTTTTGAAATCAAGTTTTCCAAAAAAAAATCGAAATTAAAAAAAGTAGAGGGATTTTTCAAAGTAAAACAGAATTTTCAAAACGTCGAAATTTTCGAAAAAAAAATTAAAATTTGAGAAAAGATCGAGTTTTTAATAAAAATGAGAATTCGAAAAAAGTAAAACTTGAATTGTGGCAAATTTTTAAAAAAGTAGAAATTTACAAAAGCCTATAAATACGCGGCCGTGTTTCCTTCAATTAGTTCGAGATGAAATCAACATTTGGAAGTTAAAATTTCGAAAAAATCCACTTCTTAAAAAAATTGGAACTTTGAAATAGCGGAAATTTTTTCAGACATTGAATTTTTCCAAAAAGTTTAAATTCACAAAAATTAAAACTTTCGAAAAAAAATCAAAATTTTGAAATCGAAATTTTCTCAAAAAAGCCAAAAGTTAGGAAAAGTAAAAATGTTGTTATGTGGAAATTTCAAGAAGTGGAATTTTTCGAAAATCGAAACATTCAAAAGTTTCGAAAGTCAAAATTTTTTATAAAATGTAGAAATTTTCGAAAATCATTAATTTTAAGAAAGTCGAAATAGTCAAAATTTTGACTTAAGGTGGAAATTTCCAAAAAAAAGTGGAACTTTTGAAACGAAGGTCGAAGTTTGAAAAAAAATTAAAAATAATCGAACCTAGAAAAAACAAAATTTTGAAAAGAACCATTTTGTTTAAATTTCAAAAAATTTGAAATTATTAAAGCCAAAATTTTTAACAATGACAAAATTCTGCAGTTGAGTGTCAGCAAGCGAGAAGAGCGGTGTGTTCTCCAGCTAATATTCAACGTTGAGAAAGCGTAAGCTATTACGAAGTGATTTAAGTGAGTTTTGACATTAACCATACTAATTACGGGTTACTAACCTTTTGTAAGTATCTTTGATATCATTAACATTACTAATTATAGTGTGTTGGTTGTTTGTAATTATCTGTTGAGAATTAGCACTAATTATCCAGTAAATTTTGTCTAATAGATTGTAGTGTGTTGGGGAATTACTAATAGTAATTTGCCTACTAATTGCATTCTGATAGAATTCTGGAATTGTAGAGATTACTAATATTTTGTTGATTTAGATTTAGATCTTTAACTAATACTGTTTATAACCACATAAACAACGCTAACGTTAGAAAATAACATTGCATGCTAGAAAAGTTTTTTTGGTGCATGGTAGTTTTTCTTTAATTAAATCTAGGATAGGAAACGCTGCAATTTGGAGGAGATTGCAGAGGCAAAAATGGCGACTTTGCAACAAATCGCCTCGCAACTGGAGCAGGTTCTAAACATGTTCCAGGAGTTGCGAAACGAATTAAAGACTGAAAGACAAAGAGTAGATCAACTCTACAGTGAAAGAATCCTGAGGTCCGAAGAACCCTCTCCGACCCTAGGATCAGAGGAAGAAATGGAATCTGATTTCCTCAGCGAAGTCAGTGTTAGAAGCGAACCGACCAGCATTTCCTCGAGCATGAAAAGAGGCAGGGAATCGACGGAAGAAGAAAAGGAGGAAGAGGAACCTTTTCAGATTGTCAGGAAAAAGAAGAGCCTAAAGAAAAAGGCGGTTAAGAAAACCTCAACCGAAGAAGAGGCTTCTTCAGGAGAAGAAACCCCAACCCCGAACAAACCAGAAGCAAAGAAAGCTTCAGCGAGAAAGACCAAAAACAAGGTTCCCGTAGAAGCCCCAGAGAAGGCAAATATGGAACCAAAGGACGAAAAAGAAACAAGGATCCCTCCCGTCATCATCAGAGATGCTGGTAAGTGGAGAAGTATTAACCTGCTGATAAATTCCAGGAAAATAGGATACACAAAGGCAAAGAGCGTCAACGATGGAGTCAGAGTCCAGCCAGCAACGGTCGATGACTTCAGAAAGCTCACCAGACTGATGGACAGCGAAAAGATTCCATACCAGTCTTTCGCTCTCCCAGAGGAGAGGACGGTCAAGGTGGTCGTCCGGAGAATTCCAAAAGAAATTCCTGAGGAGGACTTCAGGAAGGCCGTTGAAGAAGAGGGGTTCAAGGTGATGAGCGCCTCCAGGATGAAAAACAGATTCACCAAAAAGGCCTACAACATGATGATGTTAGAACTGCATCACGGAGAGGACAGGATATACAAGTTGGAGAAGATTATGGGCTTGGAAATCCAAGTTGAATCCCTCAAACCATCAGCAGCAGTTAACCAGTGCCACAACTGCCAAAGATTCAATCACTCTCAGAGAAATTGCCACGCGGAAGCAGTCTGTGTCAAGTGTGCTGGGAAGCACTCCACAAAAGACTGTAAGAAGCCAGAAAACAAGTCCTTTAAATGCGCCAACTGCAAAGGAGATCACGTAGCCAGCTACAGGGGATGTCCCGCTTTCCCGAAACCGAGAAAGCAGAAGGCGGCAGAGAAGGAAAGTCAACCCAAAACCAAGATGACAGGCCCGACAACTTCCGAGGCAAAACCGACAACAACCAAAGCGACAGCTGTTACTCCAAAGGTTCCATCGAATCCAAAGGACTTCAGCAAGGTAAGTGGAAACACTAAGTCCTACGCTTCAGTTGTTACAGGTAGCTCCAAGAAGGAGGCAAACCCAAAGAAACTTCGGAAAAAACGAACCAAGTAGTGCTGGACTTGGTGAGAGCAGTCTCCGAAGCACAAAACAGTCAAGAGGCCATCGTCTCTATCATGATGATGCTTCCAAAGATCCTTAGTCTAAAACACTAATGGATAGACGCCAGGAAAGGAGAGTTAATGGAGGAAATCCTGCTCGTCGTCAGCATCTCAAGGCAGTTTTCTGGAACTGCAACGGACTCCAAGGCAACAGGAACGAACTAGAAGTTTTCGCAAAGGAAAACGACTTGGACGTACTGATGCTGAGCGAACCCAGGATGACGTTCAGATCTAAGGATCCCAAAATCCGAGGATATGTTCTTCACCGCAGAGACAGACCAACTGGCCCAGGAGGAGGCACAGCTATTTACGTAAGTAGAAAGCTAACGCATTTTGCTGCAGGCACCCCGGAGTTGGAAAAGCTGGAAGGAATTGGAGTAACAATTCAAATGGCGCAGGGACCTCTGACGCTGGTGTCTTGTTATTCCATAACCAACGCCCTCACAGAGACAGATTTGACACGCATCTTCGAAATAAGCAATAACAATGTTATTGTAGCCGGAGACCTTAATGCCAAAAACGTCGAGTGGGGCAGCAGAGTCAACAACAAAAACGGGAGGACACTTCAAAGGTTCACAGCACAGAACGGAATCGATGTAATGGTTCCAGAAGAACCAACCCATCATCATAACGCCACAGGAATACCAGATGTCCTGGACGTTGCACTGATGAAGGATGTTCGATACACTGTTGAGTTAACATCAGTTAGTGAGCTCAGCTCAGACCACAACCCAGTGATGATGACCATCGGAGATGATCGTGGACCCAAGCCTCCAGAAACCTGCAAGAAAACAAACTGGACACAGTTCAGGGAGTATCTGGCAGCAAACCTGGAAGAGCCTGGAGAGATCAATACAAACGATGACATCGACACTGCGGTGGAGAGACTGGAAACCACTATAACAGATTCAATTCTGGCTGCGACCAAAACTTTCCGGCGTATAGAAGGAAGGGAACCACTGCCAAATCACTTGCTGGAGCTGATTAAGAGGAAAAATCGTGCCAGGAAGAGAGCAAGACGGACCAATCTGCAAGCAGATAAGGCGGAAGTCAACAGGCTCATCCACGAGCTCAGGTATGAACTCAGAGAGCACAAAACTTCTAAATTTCAGGAACACCTAAGAAGCTGCAACCTCGAAACTTCATCGGATCTCTGGCGCACAGTCAAAGCTCTAAGAGGAGTTAGGAAACCTTTCCCTCCGATACACGGACCTCAAGGAATGGCTTACTCAGATCAGGAAAAGGCCGCAGCTTTTGCTGAGACCTTTGAAAGACACTGTCAGGCCACACTTGAAGAAGTGGACTTAGACTTCGTAGATGAGGTGGAAGAAGAGGTTCAAATTCTTCAGGAGGAAGTGCCAGAAGAAGACGACGTCATCCAGCCGACTAACAAGGAGGAAATCCAAAGCCTTCTGCGCAAGCTAAATGTCAAAAAGTCTCCAGGTCCAGACGGAATTCCAAACCAAGCTTTGAAGTCTCTTCCGGACCAAGCTGTCAAATACTTTGGAGCTATAGTCAATTCTATGTTTAAATTCCGATATTTTCCAATCAGATGGAAGACTGCAAATGTTATCTTTATTCCTAAGCCAGGTAAGGATAAGAAATTTTCCCAAAATTACAGGCCAATCAGCCTCTTATCCAACTTGGGTAAGGTGGCCGAAAGGATTTTAAGGAAGCGTCTGCAGAATATCATCAGCGATCGCGACATCATTCCCAAGGAACAATTTGGTTTCCAACCTATGCACTCTACCTCAGACCAACTGCTGAGAGTGGTGGAAACAATCACTCAACGCATGAATTGGAACCAGGTAGTTGGAGCTATCTTCTGCGATATCTCCAAGGCATTTGACACAGTTTGGCATGAAGGATTAGTCTACAAGATGCACCAGTTTGGTATACCTCTAACAATGGTTCAAATGGTAAGCTCGTTCCTGGACCAGCGCTCCTTTAGAGCAAAGGTGGGACAGAAACTATCAAACCAGTTTAGGTTACAGTATGGGGTAACTCAAGGTTCTGCCTTGTCACCTCTGCTGTATTCTCTGTTCACAGCAGACATTCCGAGAACCAATCCAACAACCGACAACACCTTATTGGCAACTTACGCAGATGACACAGCTTTAGTGGCGTACTCTTTTAGCCCAGAGGTGGTCACCAGACGACTTCAGGAGGCAACAGACAGTCTACTAGATTACTTTGGCCAATGGAGAATCCAAGTCAACGCAGACAAGACCCAAGCAGTCTTTTTCACTCGAATAAGACTCCAACCATATGGACATGTAAATGTTCATGGGCAAAACGTCGACTGGAGACTTCAGGCAAAGTATCTAGGTGTCATTCTAGACAAAAGACTAACATTCCAAGCACACATCGATTATGCAGTGTCCAGAGCCAAAATGCTGAAGGGACTGCTGCAACCGATGATTGGTAGAAATAGTAACCTGTCCATTGGACTTAAAGTGTTACTATATAAATCAATTATAAGACCAGCAATGACCTACGCATCTGTAGCCTGGTCACAAGCGACGGATAATCAGATGAAGAAACTCCAGGGGTTCCAGAACGTCTTCCTAAGACAAGCCACGGATGCTCCATGGTTTGCGAGAAACAATCAGCTCCATAGAGAAGCTGAACTACCTTTGGTAAGAGATTTTCTTAGGGAAATTAATTCCAGGGCGATGGTGAGAGCGGAAACGCATCCTAATGAACTAGTTCGACAGGCGGTGGATTACGATCCAGACATCCCAACCAGGATTAGGAGACCAAGGATGGTCCTCTAGGCTAAGACTTTTATCGTAAAATTTTCTGTTTTGTTTGTTCTTATGTTTCAGGCAAAACAGCTTACAACAGTGCTTCAGCACTATTGTAATGTTCCGACGGAGGGATTGGGGGCCAAGGGCCCGGCCCGAAGAAGCAGGGGTTTTTAGTCGGTACCCGTAGTTTGAGCGGAAGCCCGACACTATCTGGGTTATCTTCCCAGATGTGCGTAAAGCATTTTCCCCTACTTTAACAAAAAAAAAAAAAATGACAAAATTAAAGGAAAAAAAACTAGAATTTTTCAAAAGTATATAAATTAACAAGTCGAAGTTTTGGAAAAGGTCGAAATTTCGCAACTACCGTAAAATATCAACCCTAAAAAAAGGAAAACTTTCTAAAGTCAGAATTTACAGTTTTGACAAAAAAGCGGAAATATTCAAGAAGTAAAACTATTAAGTTAAAAGTTTCGAAAAAAAACAAACTACAAAATCAAAATTTCGAGGAAAGGTCAAAATTTAAAAACAAATACAAATTTTTCAAAAAAAAGCAAAATTTCGAATTAAGTAAAAAGTGTAAATTTAGAAGGAGTCGAAACTTGGGGAAAAATTACAATTTTGGAAAAGCCGAAATTAAAACAAAATCAAAACTTAAAAAAATCGACGCCAACACAGTCGACATCTTTTTAATTCAAATTTTTTAAATAATACAGAATTTTTCAACAAAATTGAAGTTTATAAAAAGGTCAAAATTTAGTTGATATTTTCAAGAATAGTTGATACACTTAGAAAAACCAAAAAAAAGTCAAAATGTCATGAAAGTTAAAAATCCAAGAAAGTCGAAATTTAAAAGAAAAAGTGAAAATGTTCAAAAAAGCGGACATTTTTAAATTTTGAAGTTTTCAAAAAAGTCGAAATTTCAAGGCAATCGAATTTTTCATAGAAAATCAGTGTTTTTCAAAACGTATCGAGTAAAATATAAAATCGGATAAGGCAGCACATAAAATAGCCACGACATTTCCAAAAGAAATATTTTCTCTTAAATTGCGCTTTGTAAGGCTAAAGAAAATTTGAATAAGATTCTGTGGAAAGTACCTCTAGTTATACTCGAAAGATGTTTTATAGCTGGTCTTGTTATGTTATGGTAAGAAAATCGGCATTTACACGGTGGCTATCTGTCATTCCAAGCAGATATCTTTGGAAATTTTCCCCTTTGTGCCGCGACTGTTTAACATATAAACCGGTGGATATCTGGGACGGCTCTTTGTGTGTTAAAATTCCCTCAAAAGAGTATATTGCGACTGCTTATGATGTCTGAACACGATCGCTAGGAAATGTCTTCATTTCGATTCCGCCCATACAGTCGGACTCTTTGTCACAACTTTTCATTCTGTCTTGCCACTGCAAGTTCCCTTCGCCTCCGCCGAGATAAAAGAATTTATATAGTGCCTGCTTACTTTGACAAATAAAAAATTGCCGACAATCAAGGTGCCCACTTCTCCGGTGGCGCCTCCGACTTGAGACAAATGCTAAAATCGAATTCGTCGTTTCGGTCCGTCCGGCGCGGTTATCAGGTCCGTCGACCCGGCTCGATAAACAACCCCTTTAACATGACTTGTTCAAAATTAGATATGTCTCTTTTTCTCGGAAGCCAGACTGCGTTCAGATTCTAAAATGAATAATTTATAACCCTCTCGCATGAGAATATCTGGTCTCTGATTTACACTCTTTTAAAAACAAGATGCATTATTTTTAAATTTCGCCACGTATTAGACAGTTTTATGCAGCGATATCGGAAAATTTATTGTTCGAGTGAACGCCCCCAACAGCTAGCTTGTAATCAGGCTAAGAAATACCAGTGTTACATTGTCTGACTGTTCCCAGTTATATTCTATTTTTTTTTATTGTGGTAAATTTTAAACTGATCTACAAATTCGTTTTGTTTTTGATATAATTAGAATTTTTTGTAAACAGATTGTTAAATTCTACTTTATATGAAGAAGAGTAGGGTTGGGAAAATTTCATTTTTTTTTGGAAGTTGTCAGCGTTGTTAAAAATTTAGATATTTTTAAAATTGCAACTTTAATATTTTTTAATACTTCGCCGTTTTTCGCCTTACCACTTATTTTTTGAAAAACTACTTTTTTACCACTTATTTTTGAAAAACTACTTTTTGTATCGCCTATGTTCTAAAAATCGATATTTTTGAAAATTTCTACATTTTTTAAAATTCGGTTTTTAAATTACAGTTTTCGCCTAATTCGCAATTTTCCTAAAAATGTTGTTCCTAATACAATTTTCTTTTGAAAATTTCGACCTTTTGTGGATATTTTGGATTGAACTGAACATTCCACTTGTTTTTGAAAAACTTTTTTTTTAATTCCGCTTTTTTATTAAAATATCGATATTTTTGAACATTTTTACTTTTTTTTTTCAAAATTCAGTTTTTAAATTACAATTTTCACGTAATTTGCAATTTTCCTAAAAATTTCGTTCCTAATAAAATTTTCTTTTGAAAATTTCGACCTTTTGTGGATATTTTGGATTGAACTGAACATTCCACTTGTTTTTTGAAAAACTTTTTTTTTTAATTCCGCTTTTCTATTAAAATATCGATATTTTTGAACATTTTTACTTTTTTTTTCAAAATTCAGTTTTTAAATTACAATTTTCACGTAATTTGCAATTTTCCTAAAAATTTCGTTCCTAATACAATTTTCTTTTGAAAATTTCGACTTTTTGTGGATATTTTGGATTGACCTGAACTTTCCACTTCTTTTTTGAAAAACTTTTTTTTTAATTCTGCTTTTCTTTTAAAATATCGATATTTTTGAAAATATGACTTTTTTTTCAAAATTCAGTTTTTAAATTACAATTTTCACGTAATTTGCAATTTTCCTAAAAATTTTGTTCCTAATACTATTTTCTTTTGAAAATTTCGACCTTTTGTGGATATTTTGGATTGAACTGAACATTCCACTTGTTTTTTGAAAAACTTTTTTTTTTAATTCCGCTTTTCTTTTAAAATATCGATATTTTTGAACATTTTTACTTTTTTTTTTCAAAATTCAGTTTTTAAATTACAATTTTCACGTAATTTGCAATTTTCCTAAAAATTTCGTTCCTAATACAATTTTCTTTAGACATTTCAACTTAATTGAGAATTTCGACCAATTTTGCGAATTTCTTTTTTTTAAATTTCGACTTTCTAGAAATTTTTATGTTCCCGAAATTTTTATTTTTTTGGAAATTTAAATTTTTGTTAAGAAAGTTAAGATTTTTTGAAAATTCGACTTAAAAATTTTGACTACTTGAAAATATCTATTCTTAAAATTTCGATTTTTTAAAGATTTTGGGAGTTTTTTGCAAATTGTGACTTCAGAATTCCCAGCTCTTTTAAAATTTCAACTTTTTTAAAAATTTTGATCTTGTTTTTAAAAATTGACATATTAAACTTCTCCAACGTTTTTAAAAATTATTTTTTTTATTTTGGCTTTCCCAAAAACTCGACATTCTCCAAATTTTAACTTTTTTGTAAACCTATTTTTTTTTTCGAGTAATTCAAGTTTTTTTTAAAACTTCGACTTAAAGATTTTAAGATGATGTACTTTTTTTACTTTTTTTTATTTCCCCTTAAAGTTTCAATGTTTTTGAAAATTTAGTTCTTTTGAAACATTTCACTTTCAAATTTTAACATTTTGGAAATTTCTACCCTTGAAAATTCTGATTTATTTGACAGCTTTGATTCTACAAAAATTCGACTTTTTTTAGAAACTGACTTTTCTGAAAATTGCGACTTTTGATTTCGATTTATTTTAAATATTTAATTTGAAAAATAACGACTTTTTTGAAAATATCGATTTTTTTAACCCTAGAGTAGGCGCGCCATACTTTGTAACACGAAGGGGCGCGCGCGGTCTCAGAGACCGCATCTATAAATAATGTTATTTATTAACCCTTTTTGGTTCTATGATGAAATATGGTATATTGGCATATTTGTTAATAAAATTAAATTACAAATCATGCATTGCTTTAACCTATAAACAAAAAATTTAGCCAAATACAAAGGCCAAATTATTGTACGAAATACGGAACTAAATTTCCAATAATAATATATTAATGGGTTGGGGTCCAAAAATAGTTTACATTTGGATCATACTTGTTTGGAAATATCCTCTACAGCCTTATTTCCATGCAAAAGTCAATTTATATCTGGAACTATAATGACAAAACAATTTAACATGCGTGGGCGCGCGCGGTATCACATAATGCAAATAGCTATAACTTACAAAAATTGACATATAATTAATCACTTGATCAACCATTACATTTGTGATGTAATAAAACTCAGCTAAACCAAAAATAAGCATTATTGGCAAACTAATTATTGAAATATAAAATAATAAATATAAGTGCGGTCTGAGAGACCGCGCGCGCCCATCGGCGGGTTAAGTATGTCGCATTTAAAAATTTTCACTTTTTTCAAAATTTACACGTTTATCTCTTCCCCTGTTTTGATTTCGATTTATTTTAAATATTTAATTTGAAAAATGACGACTTTTTTGAAAATATCGATTTTTTAAGTATGTCGCATTTAAAAATTTTCACTTTTTTCAAAATTTACACGTTTATCTCTTCCCCTGTTTTGATTTCGATTTATTTTAAATATTTAATTTGAAGAATGATGACTTTTTTGAAAATATCGATTTTTTTAAGTATGTCGCATTTAAAAATTTTCACTTTTTTCAAAATTTAACGTTTATCTCTTCCCCTGTTTTGAAAATTTCGACATTTCGTCATAAAAATTTCGACTTTGCATCGAAGTATTGCCTTTTTTCAAAGCTTTGACTTTTCAAATCTTCGAATTTTTGTATTTTTAAATTTCATCCTTTAATCAAAATGTTCAATTTTGGCAGGTGTTGGCCTATTTTGAAAATTTCGACTCTAAAAGTTCAATTTTTTTGTAAATTTGACATTTTTGAAACAGTCAGCTTTTTAAAAATTTTGATTCTTGCAGAGTATGTTCTTTTAACAAAATCAATTTTCTTTTTTGAAAATTTCGACTGCGTTGATAATTTCTACCTTATCTCTTTAACTAACAAATTTTTTGTAGACATTTCGACTTAACTGAGAATTTCAATCAATTTTGCGAATTTCTTTTTTTGAAAATTTCGACTTTTTCTCGAAATTTTTACTTTTTCTCGAAGTTTCTACTTTTTTGCAAATTTAGATATTTGTTAAGAAATTTAAGATTTTTTAAAAATTCGACCTAAAAATTTTAACTACTTGAAAATATCTATTCTTAAAATTTCAATTTTTTAAAGATTTTGGCCGTTTTTGCAAATTGTGACTTCAGAATTCTCAGCTCTTTTAAAATTTCGACTTTTTTAAAAATATTGATCTTGTTTTTAAAAATTGAAATACAAAAGTTGTCCCCTGTTTTTAAAAATTATTTTTTATTTATTTTGACTTTCTCAATAACTCGACATTCCAAATTTTAACTTTTTTGTAAATCTATTTTTTTTCCGAGTAACTCCAGTTTTTTTTTTAAACTTCAACTTAAAGATTTAAAGATGTACTTCTACTTTTACTTTTTTGGTATTTTTCCTTAAAATTTCTGTTTTTGTAAAATTAGTGTTTTGAAACAGTTAACTTTTAAATTTTAACATTTTGGAAATTTCTATCCTTGAACATTCTGATTTATTTGACAGTTTTGATCTTCAAAAGTTAGATTTTTTTTGGAAACTGACTTTTCTGAAAATTGCGACTTTTGATTTCGATTTATTTTAAATATTTAATTTGAAAAATGACGACTTTTTTGAAAATATCGATTTTTTTAGGTGTCATATTTAAAAATTTTCACTTTTTTCAAAATTTTTTGGTTTATAAAAATTTTAACTTTTTCTCAAAACAAATTATCAAATTCTTTTGATAATTTCGACCCTCAAAATTTTGACTTAACAAGAAACTTTGATTTTTTTAAGTTTTGACTTATCTCGAGATTTTTTTTTGTAAATTTTGGATTTTTTGAAAAATGCTGTTTATTTTGAAAAGTTCGACTTAAGGAAACCTTTAATTTTCTTTAAATTTCGACTCTTTCAAAATATTTACTTTTAGAAAATTTCAGCTTTTTTAGTTCATCGCTAGAAATTTGGCTTTTTTAGTGAAAAATTCAATGGTTTAAAAATCACTCTTTTAAAATTTAATTATTTTCCGGTATTTCGACTTTTTCAAAATTTCAACCTGTTTTTAAAACCGTTCATTCTTTTCAAAATTTCGACTTTGTGTTGTCTTTCAAGTTTTGATCTAAAATTTTTTTTGTAAATTTCTACTTAAGAGTCAATGACTTTTTTCGAAAATTTCGACCATTGAAAATTTGATTTTTCTTTTCAAAATTTGGACCATTTTGGAAATGTTGCCCTTTTTTAATAACTGTCACATTTTTCGAAATTTTATTTTCATTCGACGGTTTGACCCTTTTAAAAATTTTAAGATTTTCGAAAATTCCATTTTTTTTTTAATTTCGGATATTGTTTCATATTTCGACTTTTTTTTTGAACAATTGGCAACTTTTTGAAATTTTCGACTTTAAATATTTAGACTTTGTCATTTTTTCTCGAAATTCTCTCTCTCTCTATGCCACTTTTTAAAAAAATTTTTCAGTATTTCGACTTTAAAAATTTCAATCTGTTTTTAAAACTATGGATTTCTTTTGAAAATACCGACTTTTTTTCAAAATTTTGTCTTGCAAGTTTTGATCCAAAATTTTTTTGCTAAATTTCAACTCTCTCTCTCCGCTACTCCGCTACTGCAGTAAAGAGTGGTTCATCATATTTAAAAGTTGTTGCACATTTGGGGGCTGAGTTTCTCTTTCTACTATTTCTTATATTTTGGAGCCCCTCCTTCTCGAACTTCTGGATCCATCACTGCAGTAGAGTGATTCATCATATGTAAAATTTGATGCACATTTTCACCTTCTTAGAGGCTGAATTTCCTTTCCTTTATTTCTTTTATTTTGGACCGCTTCATTCTCCAATTTCTGAATCTGTCACTGCAGTAGGGAGCGATTCATCATATAATTTGATGCATTCTTTCACCCTCTTAGAGGCTAAATTTCTATTTCTCTCATTTCTTTTAATTTGGGGACCCACCTTTTTGAATTTCTGGCCCCGTCACTGTAATAGACAGCGATTTATCATATATAAATATTTAATATACATTTTCATCCACTTGGGGGCTGAATTTCTTTTTCTATTATTTCTTATATTTTGGACCCCCTCCGCGAATTTTTGGACCCCCCGCTGCAGTAGAGAGATTCATCGTATCTAAAATTTGATACACATTTTTACCCTTTTAGGGATTCAATGCCTCTTTTTTATTTTTTTCATTTTGGACCCCCTCCTCGAATTTCTGGATCCAGCACTACATTGGAGAAAATTTATTGCATTTTCCCCCTCTTCGAGGTTAAATTTCTATTGCTCTCATTTCTTCTAATTTGGAGACCCACCTTTTTGAATTTGTGGACCAGCCACTAAAGCAGACAACGATGCATCATGTATAAATATTTGAGGCACATTTTCACCCTCTTGGGGGCTAAATTCCTCTTTCTCTTATTTATTATATTTTGAACCCCGTCTTCTTTCTTGAATTTTGGATCCACCTCTGACGTGTTGAGTGATTTATCATATGTAAAATTTGATGCACATTTTCACCTTCTTAGAGGCTGAATTTCCTTTCCTCTTATTTCTTTTATTTTGGACCGCTTCATTCTCGAATTTCTAGATCCGCCACTGCAGGAGAGAGCGATTCATCATATAATTTGATGCATATTTTCACCCTCTTAGAGGCTAAATTTCTATTTCTCTCATTCGTTTTAATTTGGGGACCTACTTTTTTGAATTTCTGGACCCACCACTGCAGCATCGATTCATTAAATAGGAATATTTAATGTACATTTTCACCCACTTGGGGGTTAAATTTCTCCTTTTCTAATTTCTTACATTTTGAACCCCCTCCTTCTTGAATTTTTGGATCCACCACTGAAGTGGAAGTGGAGAGTGATTTATCATCTGTAAAATTTAATGCACATTTTCACCTTTTTGGAGGCTCAATTTCCTTTCCTTTATTTCTTTTATTTTGGACCGCTTCATTCTCGCATTTCTGGATCTGTCACTGCAGTAGGGAGCGATTCATCATATCATTTGATGCGTATTTTCACCCTCTTAGAGGCTAAATTTATATTTCTATTTCTTTTAATTTGGGGACCCACCTTTTGAATTTCTGAACTCGCCACTATAATAGACAGCGATTCTTCATATATAAATATTTAATAAACATTTTCACCCACTTAGGGGCTGAATTTTTTTTTCTATTATTTCTTATATTTTGGAGCCCCTTCTTTTCGAACTTCTGGATCCACCACTGCAGAAGACTGACTTATCATATGTAAAATTTGATGCACATTTTCACCTTCTTAGAGGCTGAATTTCCTTTCCTTTTATTTCTTTTATTTTGGACCGCTTCATTCTCGACGAATTTTTGGATCCGTCACTGCAGTAGAGAGCGATTCATCATATAATTTGATGCATATTTTCACCCTGTTACAGGCTAAATTTCAATTTCTCTCATTCCTTTTAATTTGGGGATCCACTTTTTGAATTTCTGGACCCAACACTGCAGTAAATAGCAATTCATCATATGTAAATATTTAATGTACATTTTTACCCACTTGGGGGCTGAATTTCTTTTTCTGTTATTTCTTATATTTTGGAGCCCCTCCTTATCGAACATTTAAATCCACCACTGCAGTAGAGTGATTTATCATATGTAAAATTTGATGCACATTTTCACCTTCTTAGAGGCTGAATTTCCTTTCCGCTTATTTCTTTTATTTTGGACCGCTTCATTCTCGAATTTTTGGATCCGTCACTGCAGTAGAGAGCGATTCATCATATAATTTGATGCATATTTTCACTCTCTTAGAGGCTTAATTTCAATTTCTCTCATTCCTTTTAATTTGGGGATCCACCTTTTTGAATTTCTGAACCCAACACTGCAGTCAACAGCAATTCATCATATGTAAATATTTAATGTACATTTTCACCCACTTGGGGGCTGAATTTCTTTTTCTGTTATTTCTTATATTTTGGAGCCCCTCCTTATCGAACTTTTGGATCCACCACTGCAGTAGAGTGATTCATCATATGTAAAATTTGATGCACATTTTCACCTTCTTAGAGCCTGAATTTCCTTTCCGCTTATTTCTTTTATTTTGGACCGCTTCATTCTCTAATTTCTGGATCCATCACTGCAGTAGAGAGCGATTCATCATATAATTTGATGCATATTTTCACCCTCTTAGAGGCTAAATTTCAATTTCTCTCATTCCTTTTAATTTGGGGATCTACCTTTTTGAATTTCTGAATCCAACCCTGTAGTAAACAGCAATTCATCATATGTAAATATTTAATGTACATTTTCACCCACTTGGGGGCTGAATTTCTTTTTGTGTTATTTCTTATATTTTGGATCCCCTCCTTATCGAACTTTTGGATCCACCACTGCAATAGAGTGATTCATCATATGTAAAATTTAATGCACATTTTCACCTTCTTAGAGGCTGAATTTCCTTTCCGCTTATTTCTTTTATTTTGGACCGCTTCATTCTCTAATTTCTGGATCCATCACTGCAGTAGAGAGCGATTCATCATATAATTTGATGCATATTTTCACCCTCTTAGAGGCTAAATTTCAATTTCTCTCATTCCTTTTAATTTGGGGATCCACCTTTTTGAATTTCTGAACCCTACACTGCAGTAACCAGCAATTCATCATATGTAAATATTTAATGTACATTTTCACCCACTTGGGGGCTGAATTTCTTTTTCTGTTATTTCTTATATTTTGGAGCCCCTCCTTATCGAACTTTTGGATTCACCACTGCAGTAGAGTGATTCATTATATGTAAAATTTGATGCACATTTTCACCTTCTTAGAGGCTGAATTTCCTTTCCGCTTATTTCTTTTATTTTGGATCGCTTCGTTCTCTAATTTCTGGATCCACCACTGCAGTAGAGAGCGATTCATCGTATAATTTGATGCATAGTTTCACCCTTTTAGAGGCTAAATTTCTATTTCTCTCATTCCTTTTAATTTGGGGACCCACCACTGCAGTAGACAGCGATCCAACATGTATAAATATTTGAGGGACATTTTCACTCTCTTGGGGGTTAAATTTCTCTTTCTCTAATTTTTTATATTTTGAACCCCCTCATCTTGAATTTTTGGATCCACCTCTGAAGTGGTGAGTGATTTATCATATGTAAAATTTGATGCACATTTTCACCTTCTTAGAGGTTAATTTCTATTTCTCCCATTTTTTCTAATTTGGAGACCCACCTTTTTGAATTTGTGGACCAGCCACAGCAACAGACAGCGATATATCATGTATAAATATTTGAGGCACATGTTCACCCTCTTGGGGGCTAAATTTCTCTTTTTCTAATTTCTTATATTTTGAACACCCTCCTTCCTGAATTTTTGGATCCACCTCTGACGTGGTGAGTGATTTATCATATGTAAAATTTGATGCACATTTTCACCTTCTTAGAGGTTAAATTTCTACTTCTCTCATTTTTTTCTAATTTGGAGACCCACCTTTTTGAATTTGTGGACCAGCCACTGCAACAGACAGCCATGTATCATGTATAAATATTTGAGGCACATTTTCACCCTCTTGGGGGCTAAATTTCTCTTTCTCTAATTTTTTTATATTTTGAACCCCCTCTTTCTTGAATTTTTGGATCCACCTCTGACGTGGCGACTGATTTATCATATGTAAAATTTGATGCACATTTTCACCTTCTTAGAGGCTGAAGTTCCTTTTCTCTTATTTCTTTTATTTTGGACCGCTTCATTTTCGAATTTCTAGATCCATCACTGCAGTAGAAAGCGATTCATTATATAATTTGATGCATATTTTCACCCTCTGAGAGGCTAAATTTCTATGTCTCTCATTCCTTTTAATTTGGGGACCCACATTTTTTAATTTCTTGACCCACCACTGCAGTAGACAGCGATTTATCATATATAAATATTTGATGTACATTTTCACCCACTTGGAGGCTGAATTTCTTTTTCTATTATTTCTTATATTTTGGACCCCCGTCCTCGAATTTTCGGACCCGCCACTGCAGTAGAGAGCGATTCATCATATGTAAAATTGGATCCACATTTTCACCTTCTTAGGGGCTCAATTTCCCGTCCTCTTGTTTCTTTTATTTTTGAATTTGTGGATCCACCACTGCAGCAAAGACTGATTCATTATATACAAAATTTGATGCACATTTTCACACTCTTATCGGCTGAATTTACTTAGTGCTCGGCTAGGTTATATGCTGAACTCTTTAGCAAAAACACGGTTTAGGATGTGCGTTGTCTATCAATTAGTGTTTCGAGTTTTATCATGTTGTTAATTAACTTATCAACAGTTCCTACTTTAAAAATTTAAAGGTACGAAGTCGCGGGCAACTGATAGTCATTAAAAATTCTTTTTGTTTTACAATCTCCGTCAAAAATTAATACAAAAAAGTGTTTAAATTTCCTATGGTAGTAAGAAATGTAGCAAAACGGGTGGCATTCCCAGATTCAAACGGAGCTTTTCTTCGCTATGTCAGGAAACCAAACAATCCAGCGCCAACAGAGTTAGTAATAAACACCACAAATTAGCATACCTAGTGAGCCCTGAATCTAGCAGGTAATTTAGCGATGCCATTCTAACAGCTAATTACAGAAGCATCAATGTTAGGTGTCACCGGGTAATTGCCACGCGACCGATTGATTCAGCCTGCTATGGAAACGCGATGTTCATTTATATTTCGCCCGTTCGACGGCGTATTTCATTTACATGTGAATGTAGCTCCGACGGTAGTTAAGGCCCCATTAGAGATCGTAAAAGTCGTTATGTAATGGTCGCGTGTGACCCGTTACTTCATAATTGAAAACAATAAAATCAGAGCTCGAACAGAAAGCGGATTATCATTAAAACTATATTTTTTAGCGTTAACCGTTGCATTTGTTTAGCCCGCCGAATAGATAACGTGGAAAATTAGTTTGTTCACGCTACCGGGGTTGAAAAAAAGGGCCAAGGTTACTAGATTTTTCAGAGAGAAGAGTCTAAATTTAACCAGAATGAAACGTTCGACGTTTTCATTCAAAAGTGAACATTTCACGCGCGCGAATGTTGTCGATTTCAATCGGTGAATTTCTCTGTCCATTTCAATCGGTGAATTTCTCATCAAAATGATACCCGCAGCATTTGCATAGTGCACAATACCTAATTTAATACTGAAGTTGATTTGCATATCCTATTTACGTCAATTGATGGATGTAATGAATCTTAAAATGACATAGTTCGCCAGTGCTCGATGCTATGAATTAACATGCGACCGACAACAGTCGATGGCCCTATTTTGAGACATATTGAGTTTGTTGACACTTTCTGTTAAGATTTTGTTCATATGCAATAATTTCGGTGAATGTGGGGCGGTCCTGGGGGACATTTTAAAGTGTCATTTCTGGTTATAAACAGGACAGTAGTAACGGAATTATAATAACCGATAGGTTGAAACAAATTGGAAATTTGTGTTATATTGCAAATTACTAGCGGCTTTCGGGCCATAACTAGTGTCAGTTTATTGGTTTCATACGATATTTCCCGATATTAATGTTTCAGTAGATGGATTTTCACACATAAAGTCCTATATTATGGTATTAAGCTTGATAATAACCTCAATGAATAAATATCGTGTTGTACTCTAAAACAATGCCAATGAGCTGAAATCACACAATAGCATCGTTTATAACAATTAGAAATATTTAATTTAAAATAAAAATTCGCCGCCTACATCATTTTTTTTTAAAGTAAATACGAAAGTATTCTCGGAATATTTCCTTTTTCGAAACTACAGATTTAGAAATTCCTAGCAACTCAACTTAAACAATTAAATTTAACCGAATTTATCTAAATTTCAAAAACAAAGTTGAAAAATTGAAAAACAAATCATCTTCAGAGAGATACTCACTCAGTATATCTCTAAAGATGATAGCTTGGCTATCGAAACGCGTTAGAGCAACCTTTGTGATGTTTTTTAATCTTTCTTGGTTTCAGGGGACATTTTTGTATGTCACTTTGTGAAGATAACCAAGGACCAGTCCACCAAAAAAAATATATCAAAACTCATTGATGAGGTCCAATTGCCCCTCTTGCCCCTCAGACAACAGTTTGCTGTTTCTGATTGAAAGAAAACTGTATAGTAAATCGCGAAACGCTGCCATACGAAACAGAAGTCAGATTGATATAATTTAATGGACGAGGAGCAAGCGATATCATCCGGTAAAATCAACTGTATATCATAAAGGTTATCAAGTCCGTATCCTTTCGTTATCGCATTACAAAAGGGATTGCGATCCCACAACGTAATACGACCGGTATAAGTTACCTATAGCAGGGAATTCGTGGAGGCTTTATGACAGGGATTTCGGCATAGCCCCAGCATTGTTCTATTCTATTTAAAACGCGTACAGAGAGATCCCCGTAACGGCCAATTCTCCGGCGATGGCCCCACCATCCTTTCTCCATTCTCTTTGTTGTCACCGTTCTTTACGCTCAACAGAGGGATGACGGAAAATTAGGTCGTTACTTTGATAAAATTGTTTTTGTCATGCAGAATGGTCCCTTATGAAAACGTGACAATTCCGAGTTACCTCCGGTACTAGTTTAAAATATCGACATAATTTGAGAAGCGGAATTGTCTAGGGATGCAACATCGTTCAAAAAAGCATCGATTTTTGAACATCGATATCTTTTTTTAATAAAACATCGATGTCTTAAACATCGGTATTCGATAACGATACATCGATGTTTTTTAATAAATATTTAATTGGCGGGCTTAAGAAGTCAAAATTACAAAGGTACCTATAGAACAGATACCAATTTAAAAAGAAGCAGTTTTTTTTTAATTTCGAGGTTAATCTTAAATTTTCAACTTTTTTCCAGAAATTTCGAGAATAAAATTGAAGTTTCGACTTTTTTTCGAATATTCAACTTCTTTCTCGAAATTTTACCTTTAATTTCCAAATTTATTTTAGCAATTCCGAGAATAAAGTCAAAACTTCGACTTCAATATCGACATTTCGATCACAGATAAACTCAAAACTTCGACTTTTTTTTGAAATTTGAGGAAACATTGGAAATTTTAGTGCTGGAGATTCCTATACTCTGTGATTAGGTTAGGTTAGGTATGGTTTTTAGACAGTTGGCAGTAGGATGTGTTCAGTAATTTTGATTTTTAATAACCAAAATTCAATTTTTTTTCTAACTTAGTTAAAGTCGAAGCTCGAGATTAAGAGTGAAAATTTCGAGAAAAAAGTCGAAATTTCGAGAATAAAGTCGAAATTTCGAGAATCAAGTCGAAATTTCGAGATAAAAGTCGATATTTTGACTTAATCTCGGAATTTCGAGAAAAAAGTTCATATTTCGAGATTAAAATCGAAATTTTGAGAAAAAACTCGAAATTTTGTCTATAATTTCTAATACATTTTTTTTAAATTGATGTCAAATTTGGTTGAATACAAAACTTTGAAATTTTCAAAAACAAATGATTTCAAAAATGTAAAACTGTGCCAAAATTCTGAAAAACTTCGAAAATTTTGTAAAAACACCAAATTTTGAAAAATGTTGAAATTTTCATAAAAAATTAAAATTTTCAAATAAATGTTCAGTAGTGTTCAGTAATTTTAATTTTTAATAACCAAAATTCAATTTTTTTTTTAATTTTCTAAGTTACAGTCGAAGCTCGAGATTAAGAGTAAAAATTTCGAGAAAAAAGTCGAAATTTCGAGAATAAAGTCGAAATTTCGAGAATCAAGTCGAAATTTTGAGATTAAAGTCGATATTTTGACTTAATCTCGGAATTTCGAGAAAAAAGTTCATATTTCGAGATTAAAATCGAAATTTTGAGAAAAAACTCGAAATTTTGTCTATAATTTCTAATACATTTTTTTTAAATTGATGTCAAATTTGATTGAATACAAAACTTTGGAATTTTCAAAAACAAATAAATTTCAAAAATGTAAAACTGTGCCAAAATTCTGAAAAACTTCGAAAATTTTGTAAAAACACCAAATTTTGAAAAATGTTGAAATTTTCATAAAAAATTAAAATTTTCAAATAAATGTTCAGTAGTGTTCAATAATTTTAATTTTTAATAACCAAAATTCAATTTTTTTTCTAACTTTCTAGGTTAAAGTCGAAGCTCGAGATTAAGAGTCAAAATTTCGAGAAAAAAGTCGAAATTTCGAGAATAAAGTCGAAATTTCGAGAATCAAGTCAAAATTTCGAGATTAAAGTCGAAATTTTGACTTAATCTCGGAATTTCGAGAAAAAAGGTTCATATTTCGAGATTAAAATCGAAATTTCGAGAAAAAACTCGAAACTTTGTCTATAATTTCTAATACATTTTTTTTAAATTGATGTCAAATTTGGTTGAATACAAAACTTTGGAATTTTCAAAAACAAATAAATTTCAAAAATGTAAAACTGTGCCAAAATTCTGAAAAACTTGTGTTTTTTAATCTTTTTTTTAATCTTTCTTGGTTTCAGGGGACAAGTTCTGTGTTTCAATTTTCGAAAATTTTGTAAAAACGCCAAATTTTGAAAAATATTGAAATTTTCATAAAAAATTAAAATTTTCAAATAAATTCTGGTTTTTCAAAAAAAAAAGTCGAAATAATGATTAAACCCTTATTAAAAACGTAATGATGCCAAACTTTTGTTAAATGGATCGAAAATTTTTTGAAAAACAAAATTTTTCAAAATATTTCAAGTTTTCGAAAAAGTTGAAATTTTAACAGATAAATTTTATATTAAAATATTGATAGTCGAAATTTAGAAACACATCCTCATTTTTATTTAAAAAAAATTCAATTGAAAATCTGGAAATTCTGAAAAATTCAATATTTTAAAGAGTTGCAATTTTGAAAAACAGTAAAAAATATTAAGGCAGAATTTTGGAAGCGATTTGATAAAATGGGAATTTTTAAAAGAAAGGCGAAGATTTAAAAATAAAGTTTAATTTTGAACAAAATAAAAATTAATTTTCAAAAGGGTTGAAAATGTGAAAAATAGTCAACATTTTGAAATAATGTCGAGAATTAAGGCAAAATCTTCAAAAAAAAAATTGAAAAATTTCCAACGACGCTGAATTTTTAAAAAATAAACATTTTTTTTATTAAAAAACAAAATTTCAAAAAAAAAATAAAAATTTCTAAAAAAAGTCGTTCCAATTTAATTTTCTAAAAAAATGTTATTCCGAAAGTCAGGATTTTTAAGAAAAAAGTTTGAAATATTAAGAAATGGCTAAAAATTTCAAAAATAATTGAAATCTGTGATTTGAAAAAATATGAATTTTCAAAAAAGTTTAAATTTTGAAATAAGTCAAACTTTTCAACAACAAAAATCTACAGTTTAAAAAAAACGCCGAAATATTCAAAACATCGAAAGATTTTATCAAAATGTGAAATGTTCAGAAACTTACAAATTTTGGAATTTTAAGAAATACCGAAATTTTAAAAATAGCGAAATTTTAAAAATAGCGAAATTTTTAAAAGACCCAAAATCTTAAAAAAGAAATTAAACTTTTGAAAAAATTAAAATTACATAGAAGGAAAACTTCAACATTTAAAATTCAAACTCAAAGTTTAAACATTTGCGCTTTAATCTCAAATATTTATAAAAAAAGTTTCTATTTTCGATAAAAGTTCAAGATTAAACTCCGAATTTGGAAAAAAGCTCAAATTTTGAAAAAATATCAAAGTTTGTAAAAATAAAATTTGGTTTAATACAAAATTTTAAGACAGATTCGATATTTCCAAAAAATTTTGGATTTAACGAGACATGCGATTTTCAAATTAAATTTTGATAAAAATTTCCAATTTCTAGTAGGTATCAACATTTTTACTCAAAAATTGACAACTTCTCAAATATTCCAAATTTAGAAATTAGGTTCGAAATTTGGGAACTTTCTTTTTGAAACTTTTACTTTTGATCCAAAAATTAGACTTTTTTTAAATGCAAGAAGAATGCAACCTAGACTACAAATTCAGGCGGGTATAGTGAATCATAGGTAGCTGAACTACCAACAGTTGAAACACTGCCACCTAGCGAAGCGGTTGCTCTCTAGGAAAGTTCCCAGAAGACAAGGATTCTATAATGCACAGACCAATAGGTTTGAATATTTATTACATTCGAAGTTTGGAAACCAAATACCGGTTTATTCTATAATGCACAGACCAATAGGTTTGAATATTTATTACATTCGAAGTTTGGAAACCAAATACCGGTTTCGATCTTGTTAGATCTCGTCAGTTTGGTATATCCAACTCGAATGCTAACAAATGTTCCGACAAGTTCTAAAACATTCACAGGGGTCAAGCGACTGACTTTTTAGTACTACCACCTATTGGTCCATAGAGAAACTATGGCCATCGCCAACAATGTCGTATGCAAGAAGAATGCAACCTAGATTACAAATTCATGCAGCCCTCCAGGCGGCGTGTATAGTGAATCATAGGTGGCTGAACTACCAACAGTTGAAACACTGCCACCTAGCGAAGCGGTTGCTCTCTAGGAAAGTTCCCAGAAGACAAGGATTCTATAATGCACAGACCAATAGGTTTGAATATTTATTACATTCGAAGTTTGGAAACCAAATACCGGTTTCGATCTTGTTAGATCTCGTCAGTTTGGTATATCCAACTCGAATGCCAACAAATGTTCCGACAAGTAAGTACTAAAACATTCGCAGGCGTCAAGCGACTGACTTTTTAGTACTACCACCTATTGGTCCATAGAGAAACTATGGCCATCGCCAACAATGTCGTATGCAAGAAGAATGCAACCTAGATTACAAATTCATGCAGCCCTCCAGGCGGCGTGTATAGTGAATCATAGGTGGCTGAACTACCAACAGTTGAAACACTGCCACCTAGCGAAGCGGTTGCTCTCTAGGAAAGTTCCCAGAAGATAAGGATTCTATAATGCACAGATCAATAGGTTTGAACATTTATTAGATTCTAAGTTTGGAAACCAAATAGCGGTTTCGATCTTATTAGATCTCGTCAGTTTGGTATATCCAACTCGAATGCCAACAAATGTTCCGACAAGTAAGTACTAAAACATTCACAGGCGTCAAGCGACTGACTTTTTAGTACTACCACCTATTGGTCCATAGAGAAAAAATGGCCATCGCCAACAATGTCGTATGCAAGAAGACTGCAACCTAGATTACAAATTCATGCAGCCCTCCAGGCGGCGTGTATAGTGAATCATAGGTGGCTGAACTACCAACAGTTGAAACACTGCCACTTTGCGAAGCGGTTGCTCCCTAAGAGAGTTCCCAGAAGACAAGGATTCTATAATGCATAGACGAATAGGTTTAAACATTTATTAGATTCGAAGTTTAGTAACCAAATAGCGGTTTCGATCTTGTTAGATCTCGTCAGTTTGGTATATCCAACTCGAATGCTAACAAATGTTCCGACAAGTAAGTACTAAAACATTCACAGGAGTTTTTAAAATGTTAATTTTTTCTGGAAATTTCGACATATTTGTAGAAAAAATAAGGAATTAAAAAAAAATCGAAATTTACACAAAACATCAAATATTTATAACACATTCTCAGTTTTCGAGTTTGTAAAATTCTAGATTACACTCCAAATTTTGGGAAAAATTTTAACCCTCGAGAAAAGCCTAAAATTTATAAAAATAAAATCTGGAAATTCGGTGTAATACAAAATTTTAGGAACAAATTCGAGGTGTTGAGGAAAATCAGAAATTACAAAAATACGCAATTTTCCAGTAAAGCACGAAACACGTATTCGGACTTTTTACCTAAAAATTGACAACTTCTGAAAAATTTTTAATTTGGAAATTCGGGTCGAAATTTTAGTGTTTTGGTGTTTATTTGGAAATTTTTATTTTTAACTCGAGAATTGGTCTATTTCTAAAAACGTTTTCTGAAATTTTCGAATTTTTTCCAGAGGTTTTGACTTAAAATACGAAATTACAGAAATTAAAAAATCGAAAAAATGTATGTAAAAAAGTTGTCTCAAAGGAATTGAAAACTAAAAATTTTGATAAAGATAAGATTTTTATTTTTGCTCGAATATTTAAAATAATAAATATTAAATAAATAATTGTAAATTTAAAATCGAAATTTTAACAAATTCGATTAATGTTTTCTAGTTTTAAAAGTTAACACTTGATAAACTGTTTTTAAAATTTTTCTTTCAAAATTTGCGTTGTTTTATAGATTGCGACATAAAAATAGCTAATTTTGATGGAACGGACTGGTCCTTGGTTATCTTCAAAAACTGAAATACAGAACTTGTTCCCTGAAACCAAGAAAGATTAAAAAACACAACAAAGGTTGCTCTAACGCGTTTCGACAGCCAAGCTCTCATTTTTCTCTCTGTCAGTTTGTCTCTGAAATCTTTCTTGGTTTCAGGGGACAAGTTCTGTATTTCAATTTTTTTAAATAGCTAAACCAAATTTTCAATTAATTGTTTTGTATACCGCAGGTATACAATACAAGTTAGTATCAATTTGTTAAATATACACTGCTGCCATCGGGTGACTAGTTACAAAATTGTGTGATCGTTTGCCCCATCAATTCTATGCAAACAGATGGCGCTACTTTTCTCGCGAAGCGATACATCGATATTTCAAACATCGTTTATAAACTGAACGATGTATCGATATTTTTTATGCTTACCATCGATGTTAAAACATCGATACAACGATACAAACGATACGTCGATGTTTCCAAAACATCGAACTAACATTTGCATCCCTAGTCATGTCTAAAGAGTTTAAGATACTAAAAGTTTGGCAAAAAATACATTATAATGAAGATTTGTTAAGTATTGGTTCAGCCAACATAGTTGGAATGCGTCCCAAACAAAATCGATTTTTGTGGGCAATATTACAAAACCTTGACGCTTGGTAGCTGATAAAGAAGTTCATCCGAGATCAAAAACGCCCAAACGTCGTCAAAAGTCGTTTTTGATGACGTATCACTTGATTCCATTCTCAGCTCTATTTCATATGTTTTAGACATCTATCGAATATTTAGAAGCTATTAGTGAGGAGAGAGATGTGTTTAAGATATCGAACTTCTAAAAACGAATATTCTATACGCTTGAGATACTACTATACGCCAGCTACTAAGTTGTGACTACGTGCTACAGGGTTATACAGTTCTGTTGGATGAAAGTGTCACAATGTTTAACTGAAACGACATGTCAAACAAACACCTCCACGGAATGGGAGTTATAAACGACCCGAAGTTATAAGGGGTATTTAGAAAAATATGAGAGTGTCGAGCAGGTGATGTGTCACTGCCCGACGCTAGCATCAATCAGAGGATCCACGCTGGGGGACTTCTGACCTAGTGTGGCCAGTTTGAGGCGCATCCAAGTGACTTTCTTCAGTTTCTCAATAAGGTTGGGTGGCTGAATGAATGACCAAGGAAACCTCAATCACGGGGATAGCACAATGGGCCCCGAAAGGTTGGCCTAAGTGCTTTCCTAAACTTTAGGCAACCCACAACGAATTCAGAATCCAAACATATACTTTTACCTTCTCGCTGAGTAATCGTACATAACTAAGAGTATTTTTACTGAAAAAATTGCTAATTTGTTTAACACTTCATCATCAGACGTCACACTAATACTGATAAATTGATACACTCATTCGACGCCACACAAATTGACAAATAAACACAAAAATAACGCCACGTAATAGCCAACGGGTATACGCATCCAGCAAAATCAATTTCATCAACATATATGATGTCAAAGCTTAAACACATCAACTAGTTCCTGGTTATTTCGATCAGAATATCGACATTTGAATCCTTTAAAGGCGAGCCACACGTACACGAAATGTTTCGCCTAAAATAATTTGGACAAGAACGTTTTTCCTTTTCAGAAAAACAGTCACGTCGCAGATTCACTCGAAAATTGGGTAAGCTTAAAAACTTCTTAAGACGAGGACTTAATTAAAAATATTCGGATGAATTATGGGCATTTTTCATTTTGAAGAGTTATCTCGAGAGACGGCAACAGAAGAGATATTTAATCAGACGGGGGGTCGGGTGGGGGCGCCTCTAGCACGAATCGCATAATTACATAATAAAATTTTGTATTTTCGGTGTCTTAACAGGACAAATTACAGCGACGGAATAAAAATTGAACCTAGGCAAAGCGCTTGAATTAGGAGACCACAATTTTAACGTGAAAACCGTCAAGTTTTAAGACGAACGAAATATTTTATCAGCTTGTTGCCAACAAGCGAAAAAAGTGCGAGGATTTTAGAGAAATTGTATTTCATCCCACATTCTGTTCGTGGTTGTTGCCGCATTGTTAATATAAGGCCTTATTTACAATTTAAATTGTTGCTAGTCTCCCGTGGAAACTGTTAATACGGCGAATTTAATACAAACATTCCTGAATACATAACGGGGCTAGTTCGCATAGTAACAAATATGTAAATTACTTTTTACGACCTTTTTTTACGATAAATTTTACATTGTAGCATCAAATCTTCCCGTTCCGCACCACAAGTCTGGAATGAGCCGAGAAAATGAATAATACAGTATATGGCGCGTAAGAGGAAAATTAAATCAATTCTATCAAACGTGGTTATATAAACGGATTTGAAACGGGCGCGCACGAGTGGACGTTTTTTTGAAAACCAAAACACCATTTCACAACAACAACAACAAAATTCCAAAAAAAAAAAATCCACATAACAAAATGTTCCATCAATATCGATGTTCCATCAACATCGATGTTCTACCAAGTTATTAATGTTGATATAATAGCGATTGTTGGTAGAACATCGATATTGATGTAACATCGATGTTCGATCAACAATCGCTATTATATCAACATCAATAATCTCTCAGCATCGTTCATCTTCAACAGAAGATACCAAATCTTTGTAATTCGTCCATTACTCTATACTTTGGTGAAATCCCAGAGGAACTAAAATAATTAATACTGTAGCAGTGAACCCCCACTATTCTCAGTAACGTAGATCAAAAATAAATAAACTAAAAATTGAGAGACAACCATTCAATATAACAACCCCGAGTTCCAGTGATCCAAACATTCAGTGGGTACTTGGGCGAAATTCGACACAGTAAACTCATTTGCGTTATTGGACGTAACACCACATCTTTCGGTGACCTTAGGTGACACGACAACGCCACCTACCCTGCGGTTGATAATCTCAAAGGTATACACATCCAATCCCTGTCTTTGTTATGATTGTGCATGAGACAGTATTATGACCTGCAGATGTATTTGTATGGCGGATATGCTCTCTAGTTATGGCCACACGACGTTCCCTTAACTCAATCAGAAATGTTTGCTTAAACAAATCGAAATGTTTCTCGACTACAAACAAACGGAAGTTTACCTATGAGCGGCTTGAGTGCAACACTGATGAATACGACATGATTAAATCTGAGCTCAGAAGTCGCCACATCAGAAAGTTGAATCCAAATATAGTATCTTAGCAATCATGAGATTAATTTTATACTTTTCATATGGGATTCTTTTAATTATACATATCTAGCACGGGAACGCGCAATCCCTAACCAACAAATTGTTACGCGTTATCGGTCGGAAATGATTATTAAAACTTGCTGAATAATACCCACTTTATTTCTAAACTAAACTCGGAACACTACAACTTCTAACTGCTAACTCACTAATTAAGTACACTGACTCTAACTGACTGACCGACTGACTGAAGGAAAGCCAACCGGACCCCCTTTATATAGATTTCTGGTTCGGGTTCTAGAAGTTTTCGGCAGATAAGAAAGGCGACCGCGTTATATAGTTTTGGCTACCGGGTTCTAGAAAAATCCAGCAGATAAGGCTTATCGTTTGCCGAAATTTCTGGAACGCTTATCCGCCGTTTGCTTCATATCCCCTTATTCCCTTATAAGATCTTTCTAGAAAATTTTCTTACGTACTAAATTCTACAATTTGCATTCGTTACAATATCAATCGTGTTAATAAAGTTGAACAAAAAATCATTCTGCAAGCTGCACAAACTCTTCAAAGCTATGCAATTTACTTAGATTTATTACTTGAAATACAAATCTTGTCCCCTGAAATCAAGAAAGATTAAAAAACATAACAGAGGTTGCTCTAACGCGTTTCGATCGCCAACCTATCATCTTCAGGGAGATACTGCGTTACGTTTTTTTATAAGCGAAAAGCATAGCAATCTATTACATCTATTATATCTATCTATTACATCTATTATATCTATCTATTACATCTATTATATCTATCTATTACATCTATTATAACAGCGTTTCTCAAATAGTTTTATTTGAAAATGTTCGACTCATAATTTTGACTTTTCGAAATTTTCACTTTATCTTTGAAAATTTTCTATATTTCATACTTTGCCTTGAAATTTCGACTTTTATTGTAACTTTTGAAAACCTGTTAACATTTTTCCAATGAAAATTTCGACTTTTTTCAAAAGGTGGACTTTCCTTAATTAATTATGTTTTTCCCAAAGTGATAACCATTTTTCCTCTCTTCTGAAGAATCTGATTCTTATGAAAATTACCCCCTTTTTTAAAATGTCGACTCCCTGAAAACTCCGACTTTTTGAAATTTCGATTCTTCAAAAATTATTCCTTTTTCACATTTTTGTAAAAATTTTGATTTCAAATATTTGTTTATGTTGTTGTTTATGTGTGTTAATTTTATTTAACATTATTTAAAATCAAATGTTTGCTTTTTTATCAAAATGTTACCTCTTTTATAAGTACCGATTTATTAGAAAAAAATTCGACCTTCAAAGTCTACACCAAAGTTCCCATCATTCCCAACATTTCGATTTTTGTCAAAATTTCGACTTCAACTTTTCTACTTTTAATCGAATTTTTTTTGTAAATTTAACTTTAAAAAATCGATATTTCCAATTGTTGCGGTTTTTTTGAAAATTTAGGCAGAGAATTTTGCTTTTTTTTTGGTACATTTCGACTTTCTCGAATTTGACTTTTTATAATTGTTGACTCAAAAAATATTCTACTTTTATTTTCGACCTTTTAGCACATTATTAACCTTTTTTAAGAAAATTCGTGTTCTTTTGAAAAACTTGACTCGCAGAATTTGAGTGTTACTCAAACTGCAACTTTTTCTGGAAATTTTGAATTATGATTAGCGGTTTTATGAGAAGTTTGTATTTTTATTTTCTTTATTATTATTTTTTAATTATATATTATTAAATTTTAATTATTATTTATTAGGTAGTCAAAGTAGGCCTTACAATTCGAAATGTTCTTAAAATATTTATAATATTAACTTAAAATCTCGAGAAAAAAAGGAAATTTAAAAAAAATGGCAGTTTCAAAGATGTTTTTTAGAATATTATCTTCTTCACTATTTTCCATTCAAATTTAAAATTTTTCAAAACTAAAAATTTTCTCGAATTTTTTATTTATATATCACGAAATAGTCTCTATTTTGGTCTCCTATTTCAAATTCTAAATTTGCGACTTTCATCTCGATATTTCAATTTTTTTCTATAAATTTCAACTTTTAAACATTTTTGAGTTTATTATAAAAAAAGTCGCCTATAAAGTCGATATCTAGACAAATTGGAAACAAATTTGTATTTCGAAAAAAAGTAGGAACAATAAACTTAAGAAGAGAGAAGAGAGAAACGAAGGGAGAAAAAGAGAAGAAATAGAAGAAAAAGGAGAGAAGAAGAAAGAAGGGAGGCAAAGAGAGAAGCTAGAAAAGAAGGAGGGAAGAAGAGGAGATGAAAAGATGAAAGGAAGAGAAGAATAAAGGAAGAGAATGAGAAAAGAATAGAAGAGCAGAAGAAGAAAAAAGGATAGAAGAGAAGAAGAAAATAGAAGAGTAAAAGAGAAGAGGAAGAGAGAAAACCAGAAGAAGGGAATAACAGAAAAAGAGAAGAAGAGAAGAAGAGAAGAGGAGAAAAGAGAAAAGGGGAATAGAAAAAAGAAGATAAGATTAAAAGACCTGAAAAAGAGAAAAGGAGAAAAGAGCAAAAGGGAATAGAAAAGAAGAAGAGAAGATAGGGAGAGAAGAAGAGAAGAGAAAAAAGGAAATGAGAAAAAGAAAATAAGAGAATCAGAAAAAAATAGAAGAGCAGAAGAAGAGAAGATGAAAAAATAAAAGGAAGAGAAAAATAAAAAAAGAGAGTGAGAAAAGAACAGAAGAGCAGAAGAAGAGAAGAGGAGAGAAGAGAAGAAGAAAATAGAAGAGTAAAAGAGAAGAGGAGGAGAGAAGAACAGAAGGGACGAACAGAATAAAAGAAGAGAAGAAGAGAAGACGACAAAAGAAAAAAGGGAATAAAAAAGAAGAAGATAAAATAAGAAGAACAGAAAAAGAGAAGAGGAGAAAAGAGAAAAAAGGAATACAAAAGAAGAAGAGAAGATAAGGAGAGAAGAAGAGAAGAAGAGCAGAAGAGAAAAAAGGAAATAAGAAAAAGAAAAGAAGAGAATGAGAAAAAATTTGAAGAGCAGAAGAAGAGAAGATGAAAGGAAGAGAAGAATAAAAGAAGAGAATGAGAAAAGAATAAAGTGCAGAAAAAGAGAAGAGGAGAGAAGAGAAGAAGAGAATAAAAGAGTAAAAGAGAAGAGGAGGAGAGAAGAACAGAAGAGAAAAAGAGAAGAAGAGAAAAAGAAAAAAAGAGAAGAAGAGAAGAGGAGAAAAGAAAATAAAGGAATAGAAAAGAAGAAAATAAAATGACAAGAACAAAAAAAAAGAAGAGAAGATAAGGAGAAAAGAAGAGCAGAAGAGAAAAAAGGAAATAACTAAAAGAGAAGAAGAGAAGAACAAAAATAGAAGAGCAAAAGAAGAGAATAGAGAAGAAAATAAAATAGGAGAAGAAAAGTAAATGAGAAGAAAATGATAAACAAAGCGAAGTGGAGAAGAGAGAAGCGGAAAAGAAGGAAAAGAGGAAGAGAAGAACAGAAGAAGAGAAAAAGAGAGGAACAGAGAAAGAGAAGAACAGAAGAACAGAAAAATAAAAAAAAGAGGATGAGGAGAAGACGAATGAGGAGCAGAAGAAGGGAAAAGGAGAGGGGAAAAAAGAGAAGAAAAACAGATAAGAAGAAGACGAGAAGAGAAGAAAAGAAGAGAAGAGAGCAGAAGATAAAAAAGAGAATAAAAGAAGGGAAAAAGAAAAAATAGAACAAGATAAGAGAAGAAGAATGAACTGAGGAAGAGAAGGGAAGCAGAGAAGAAAAGAGGAAAAGAAAAGCAGAGAAGAAGAAAAGAAAAGAAGAAAAAAAGAAAAGTAGAAAAGAAGAAAGAAAAGAAGAAGATAGGAAGAGAGAAAGAGAAGAAGATAAGAAGAGAGAAAAAGAAAAAGAGAAGAACAAAAATAGAAAAAGAGAGGAGGGGAAGAAGAATGAAAAAAATAAAAGATCAGAGAAAGAGAAGGGAAGCAGAGAAGAAAAGAGGAAAAGAAAAGCAGAGGAGAAAAGAAGGTTAGAAGAGAAGAGGAGAGAAGGGAGAAGCGAAAAGAGAGGAAGAGAGGAAAAGAAGAGATGAAGAGAACAAAAGAAGAAGAGAAGAAATGAAGAAATAAGAGAAAAGAGAAAAGAAAGAAGAAAAAGAAGAGAAAGAAGAAAAAAAAAAAGAGAAGAGAGGAAGAGAAAGAAAAGAGGAAAAGAAAGAGAGAAAAAAGAAAGAAAGAAAAAAGAGAAGAAAGGAAAGAAGAAAAAGAAGAGAGAAAAAAAGAGAAAAAGAAGAAAGAAAAAAAGAAAGAAGGAAGAAAGAAGAAATAAGGAAAAGGAAGAAGGAAAGAAGAAAAAGAAAAGAGAAAAGAAGAAAAAGAGGAAGAAGAAAAAAAAGAGAAAAAGGGAAAAGAAGAAAGGAAGAAAGGAGAGAAGAGAAAAGAAGAGAAAAAAAAAAGAAGGAGAAAAAAGGAAGAAAGAGAAGAAGAAGAAAAAAAAAAGAGGAAGAAAAAGGAGAAGATAAGAAGAAGGAGAGAAGAAGAGAAGAATAGAGAAAGAGAAAAAGAGAAGAACAAAAAATAGAAAAAGAAAAGAGGAGAAGAAGAATGAAAACAAATAAACGAACAGAGGAAGAGAAGGGAAGCAGAGAAGAAAAGAGGAAAAGAAAAGCAAAGGAGAAGAGAAAGTAAGAAGAGAAGAGGAGAGAAAAGAGAAGCGAAAAGAGAGAAAAAGAGGAAGAGAGGAAGAGAAGAAAAGAAGAAGAGAAGAAAAGAAGAGAAAAGGAGAAGAAGGGAAGAATAGAAGAAGAGAAGAAGAGAAGAAGGGAAGAAGGAAAGAAGAGAAGAAAAGAAGAGAAAAGAGAATAAGAGAAGAAGAAAATCTGAGTAGAAGAGAAGAATAGAACAAGAGAAAACGAGAATAAGAAAAGAAACAGAAAAACAAAAGAAGAGAAGAAGAGAAGAAAAGAGGAGAGAAGAAAAGCAGAGGAGAAGAGGAGAAGAGAAGGAGAGACGAGAAGGGAAGGGAACAACGGAGAAACCAAAGCAGGGGAAGAGAAGAGAAAAGAAGAGGAGAGGAAGGGAAGAAAAAAAGAGGAGAACAAGAGAAGAAAATAACAGGATAAGAAGAGAAGAAAAGAAGGCGAAAAGAACAAAAGAAAAGAAGAGAAGAAGATGAAAAAAGAAGAGAAAGGGTGAAGAGAGAAGAGAGACCAGAAAAGAGAAGAGAGAAAAAGAGAGAAGAAAACAGAAGAGAAACGAAGAGAAAAGACATAAGAAGGAAAAGAAGAAAAGAGAGAAGAAGAGAACAAAGAATCAGAGAGGAAAAGATAGAAAAGAGAAGAGAGTAAGAGTAGAAGAGAAGAAAAGAAGAGGAGAATAAGAGAAAAGGAGAAGAGGCAAAAAAAGAAGGAAAAAAGAGAACAGAAGAAAAGAAAAGAAGGGAAGAAGAGACAAGAAAAGGGGGAAAAGGGAAAAGAAGAAGAGGGGAAGAAGAGCAGAAGATAGAAGAACCAGGAAATAAAACAAAAGAAAGAAGAAAGGTGAGAAGAAACAAGAGATAATAAGCAGGAGACAAGAGAGAAAAGAGAAGAAGAAAAAAAGAGAGAAGAAAAACGAGAGATCAGATAAAAGAGATAAAACAGAAAAGAGGGGAGAGAAGAGAAATAGATAAGAAATAAAGAAGGGAAGCGAAGAAAAGAAGAAAAGAAGTGAAAGGAAAAGGGAAAAATGGTAAGAGTAGAAGAGAAGAAAAGATTAAGAGAATAAGAGAAAAAGGGAAGAGACAAAAAGAAGAAGGAAAGAAGAGAACAGACGAAGAGAAGAAAAGAAGGAAAGAATAGAACAGAAGAAGAAAAGAAAAGAAAGTAAGAAGAGAAAAGAAAAGGGGGAAAAGGGGAAAAGAAGAAGAGGGGAAGAAGAGCAGAAGATAGAAGAACCAGGAAATAAAACAAAAGAAAGAAGAAAGGAGAGAAGAAAGAAGAGAGAATAAGCAGGAGACAAGAGAGAAGAGAGAAGAAGAAAAAAAGAGAGAAGAAAAACAAAAGATCAGAAAAAAGAGATAAAACAGAAGAGAGAAGAAAACAGATAAGAAAAAAAGAAGGGAAGAGAAGAAGAGAAGAGAAGAAATGAAGAGAAAAGGAGGAAAAAGGGGAAAGAAGAAGAGAAGAAATGAAGAGAAAAGGGGGAAAAGGGGAAAGAAGAAGAGAAGAAGAACAGAAGATAAAATACCCAAAATATGAAGCAAATAGTGATAGTGAAAGAGAAACAATAAAAAACTAAATATTTAACTTCCCTTTCAAAAAAAATTCACACCATTTGTATGTCTGCCCACATATTAATCTCTCCGTCGGTAAAATATTAGTTATCGGTCGGAAGATTGGAAGCGAACGTGAGGAGAGGAAGCCGTAACACGGATACTAACTCAAAATGTCCGGTTAAATTGTTTCTGGCTCCTTACCGGATTAATGCCGCTTACGTCGGCCGTTTAGAAATGGCGCAATTATCAAAACTGCGCCACGTTTTCCCCGCGCTTTTTCTATTGACTAATGGCCGATCTGATGGGATCCGAACTTGGCACATCTCCGCCCCCACAACGGCAACTATTTATTGTATCAACCCCCAGATGAAGGAAATCGCCGCCATCCGTCGACTTCTTGGATTCCATCGAAAAAAGCGATATTCTCTTGTGTGCGGAAAGAACTTCAATCTTATAATAATTTGATGCTGTATGAGTCATGTGAAATGTTACCGCTCATTTCGCTGTTTAAATTACCGTCTCTATTAAAGGTTGCAAATGAGATAAGGACAGTTTGCCATCAGTCGACTTCTTGGATTCCATCGAAAAAAGCGACACTCTCTTCCATCGGAGAAAATGATACCTGGGAGCCGCACCCCATCAAAGATAAAGGGCACATAATTTTCTTACATTCATCCGTGAGGATGACGGTCGTACTTTCGTCACTTACAGGCTCCTAATGCGCTCCTAATGCGTTACTAATACGCTTAGGGTGTTCACATGATTGCATGACTGCGTTTTTTCTCATGTCTCTTCTTCTTATTTTATCATGTATTTATATATACGTGATAAAATAAACAATGATAAAATATCAACTGGCGAATATGTTAGTAATGTTGGTTCTGGCTCCATTTTAGAAGTTTTGGCTTTACTCAACTGATAACTACATTAACTGCAAAATGGACTTTGTACGGATACAAAATTTAAAACCATCGCTGGTTTTAAAAGCATCAGGGTTATAACAAAATGAAACGGCGAATTGCAAAATTTAAAATTTCAGCTATAGGATCGTAATAGACTTGTAACGCTTTGATATTCAGCGTCATACGAAGTGTGTGGTGTTGCTTCGGTTAAGTGCAGAAAGCTCGACTAAATTTATCGTATACAGCCGGTCCGGAGAGCGTTCATAATTTCAGTTTTAACGACAGTTGCAGAATTTGGACTAAATGACTTTTACAACTTGCAAACATGAATGATACACTAAACCGTAGCAGTTTAAAATTATTGCACCATTAATTCTTGAATCGCCTTTAAAGCAGGTGCAGACACCAACGAAACTACTGAATTATGGGCGCGAAAGTCTTGGGCGCTGACGGTGTCGCAAACCGGCAAGCCACCGAAGCTTTATATAATTAATAAAGATAACTTCGCCATACCATAAACATAGCGATATATAACAGACTTTGCCTAACTTTATTATGCAGATTAGAGTGGATTAATTAAGTGCTGAAATAATGACTCTTGGTTAGAGAAATTCTTCAACTTAATGCCGCGCCGTAATTTGGTTTTGTTTTTCAAAATGTTTCGAGCGATATTTATATCTCTCTCACCTCGAAATAGTGGAGGAAACACGAAACGGTGGAAGAAACGGGAAACTTTCGGACGACCAAGCGGGCGCTCCAAGAATAAGAAGGGCTTAATTCCAGGCAGTTTACCGGCGCAGCGGCCGAGATTAGGAGATGGGTTGATAGGGAGGAACGTTAGTACATCCCGGTAATTGTATTCTCGAACTTTCCTATTTACTGCCGCACAATTCAATGACCCAAGTTTCCTCAACTTTGGACAAGACCGTCGCTCAAATGAATTTACACAGCCACCAGCTGAACTGATGTAGTTTCAACTTTCTTCCAACTTCTCGGTTATTTTGTCATGTATTGGGAATAGAATTTATACCGGAATCTCGGTTGGCATTGTGATCTTTTTCGTCCCTCTAAGGCGATGGTGGCCCCTTTATTAAATATTCAATTCGCTCGCTGCGACGACGGTAGAAAATAATTTACTTCCTGCGCTGAATTTGCCCTTGCGAGATTTTATCTGCATTTTATTCCTGATTTTGCATTTAAAGTTCCAGATAGCCGTCACCGTGCTCCATACAACTTGAGCGCGCCTAAGTAAATCGGGAATAAATAGCGGATTTGCCGAGGACGCTTTAGCTTGAATTTGTTTACAAGTGGTAAATTGTAACTGCATAGAAATCTAGTATGTATCCGATCAGGTGGTTTAACATTAAATAACAGTGACTTACAAAGGGCGTAAAACTGGATAGAGCCATTGTCTTACTTAATATGACAGCGAAACGTGATATTTCATAACGATCAGATTAAACTCGTATATTATTCAAGACAAGTAGGGAAACGTCCAACTTTTTTAAAGAAATCACAACTTACGCGTCATTGCATTACAAAGAAACAGATGCATGTATGTAAATGCAACAGAGGCGACCGTAAATTATTCGCCTCGGAATGATTTATCTCTTCGTTTACTTTATTTCAGAAAGAAAGAAATTCCAGTTTAGCTCTATCGTGCTAAGACTGATTTATACCTCGGGGTCCGCCTGCCATGTAAAATTTTATCGTTTACATACACCGGCGCCCAACTAGTGGGGATAACTTATAATCATGTTACACATGAACCAGATAACCGCTGAAAGATTACCTTCATTTGAAATTCACGAAAAATAAAAGCCCGGGAGCTCGACTGAAAATTCATATTTATGGTTATGAGAAACACCGACATTTAAATTATCCGACGTCTGGCGCAAGCAGGAGCAAAGGATTTTTTTATTTGTTAATTAACTCACTTCAAAGAATACACTTTTCAACAACAAAAAAGGGGAACTAGCGATTTGAATATTTCGAATGAAGAGCGAGATAATTTACTCCAGACTAGCTCGAAACAGGAGCACGCACGTTTAACAACTCGTTTTCAAAAAGGCAAGGACGAAATGAATTCGAATCGATTATTTCGAATAAATGTTGGAATCTCCATTGCAATTACACGTACGTGTAAGTCCTTTGGATGTTGTCGGCTAATGGGCCAAATCTGCTTATTGTGACCTCGTCACACACTGCTGGCTTTCAATATTATGCCGCCTTTCCACACCCTTTCAGATCAAAACAAAGCGGGGCCATAATTAATATCCAACAATCCGACACCGGGGAATTGTTTACCCAAGCAAATCCCGACGCGGACCGAACACATTACCATCGTCGCTTTTATTTTCTTGTTCCAGTCACAAGTCAAAGCTTTTTTTTCCACACGCTCTGACATTTTTCTCTCATATTCTTCGCGCCGCGATTTACATGTGAATAATGGTCGACTCTAACAAGTGACCTGGGGGGCATTTAATTTCCACGTTTTATTAAATTAAATGTCGGTTAAAGAGTTCCTTCTGCCAAAAATAAAAAGGGTTCAACCGGGCGAAATTGATTATGAACACGATCAAAATGGTGGCCACATAATGTAACAAGCTGCGATGTTAAAATATAAATGTTTATATTTGTATATACAGATGTATAGGTTCGAGATGTTTGTGGAATATTTACAAGTAATTAGTGACTTTTAAAAAGATACGTAATTGTTTGTTTAAGAAGTCGAATATTCTAGTATCTGTGGAATATCAATGTAAACTAGAGATCGTAGCTTAAGCGAGTCACTTGCAAATTACACGAATAATTGTTAGTTGTTAGAGTGTTAAAAATCCATAGAGTTTCATTGTAAGTGCCGCTAACGCGTAACAATATCATTGTATTTCTAGAATCCTAAGTGTGCAAACCATTTAATCGCAAATTAGATGCGAGAAAATGTTAAGAAAATATAGTGTGGATATAACTCTTAAATTATTGTTAATCTTTGACACCTTCAGCGTTTTCAACATAAATGACAACGCGTTAAAGCCAACTTAATCTATACTGCGTCAGGACCTAATCTTGTTACTGTGGAAAGTGTCGTCTATGGTCTACCCATGGTCGTCCACGGTCAACCTACGGTCGATCCACGGTCATCCACGGTCGATCCACGGTCGATTCTCGGTCATCCACGGTCAATCCACGGTCGACCCACGGTCAATCCACGGTCGACCCACGGTCAATCCACTGTCGACCCACGGTCAATTCACGGTCAATCCACGGTCGACCCACGGCCACCCACAGTCGACCCATGGTTCGTCCACGGTCAACCCACGATCTTCCACTGGATTATACCACTTTATGACCAAATTAACTCGGCACACTTCAGCTGAACAGAAACTCACTACTTATTTTCTAATTGCTAACCCACTAACTACACTGAGTTCTAACTGACTGACTCGAAGGAAAACTGACCGCCTTTTATAGTTTTGGCCCCCGGCTTCTAGAACTTTTCGGCATATAAGGCTTATCGTTTGTCGAAATTTCTAGAACGCTTATCTGCCATTTGTTTCGTTATCGCGGCCGCTTTCCCCTTATCAGAACCTTCTAGAAACTTTTTTTATTTACTAAATTCTACAATTCTATTCTAAATCCTATTTCATCTATTTACATTGCGTTACAATATCCACTTTTTTGGAAATCTTGCCTTTTTATTGAACATTTTAACTTTTTAGCAAAATGTCTATATATATTAAAATTTCGACTATAAAAATTTTGATATTTTTTAAAATTTCTAGTTTTTCAAAAATTTTGAATTTTTTGAAAATTTTGATTTTCAAAACATTTCTGATTCTTCTGAAAATTTTGAATTTTCCAATTTTTAACTCTTTTTGAAAATTACTACTGCGCTTGTTTAAATATTTGGTATTTTCTCAAAATCTTCTTCGACTTTTATAAAAGGTTTGACTTTTTTTTTAAATTTCGAATTGTTTTTGATAATCTGGATTTTTTCTGAAAATTTCAATTTTTTATGAGAATTTCGACAGTTTTTAAAATTTCAACCTTTAATTTATTTAAAATGTTAATTTCTTGTTCAAAGTTGAGGTTTTTTTTTAAGATTTCGACATTTTTAAGATCTGTTAATTTTTAAAATTCCAAATTTTGAAATTTGCTAAACATTTTACTTTTTAACAAAAGCTTTGGAATTGTTTTAAAATTTCCATTTTTTTTGAATTGTCGATTATTTTTTCTTAATTCTGACTTTATTTTAAAATTTCAACAATTTTGAACATTTAGATTTTTTCAAATCACATTTTTTTTTAATTTTACCTATTTTTAAAATTTTTGGCTATTTAAATCCTTACTTTTTCAAAATTGCATTTTTTTAAGTTAAATTAGAACCACTTTTAAAAAAGTTTGGGGTTTTTGAAAACTTCGTTTCTTCATAAAAAAATTTAAAATTTTCTTGAAAGACATCTTTTGAAATTTTCCAATTGTCTTCAAAATTTCGTCTTTCTTTTTAAACATGTCGATATTTTTCAATTTTCAACATTATTTCAAAATTTTGTCCTTTTTGAAATTTTCACGATTTTCCAAAATTTTGTCCTTTTTGAAAATCTTTGCTTTGGTCAAAATTACAATTTATCTTTAAATGAAATTAGTACGACTTCACAAATTTCGCTTTTTTGAAAATTGGATATGTTCAAATCTTTAAAAATTTTGTCGAACTTTTTTACTATTTTTTTCATAATTCCCACATTTTTGGAAATTTTGACTTTTTATGAAAATGTCGATATTTTTCTAAAATTTGACTATTGAAATTTCTATTTAAAATTCGTCTGTTAAAATTCCGGCTTCTTAGAAAATTTGCAATGTTTTGAAAATTTCTTTTTTTTTAATTATTCCGACTCCAAATATTTTGAAAATTTAATATTTCTCAAAAGTTTGCTTTTTTAAATTCCAACTTTTGAAAGTTTGTCATTTTTACAAAATTTTTCCTGACGTTTTAAAAAAAAAATTATCGAAATTTCGACTTTGTTTGAAAAATCTGATTTTTTTTTGAAAATGTCAACGTTTCAAAATCTAGCCTTTTGTTTAAAATTTCCAAAGTTCCTCAAAATTTTAAATTCTTTTTCCAAATTTTGGCTATTTTAAAAATTTTGACATTTTTAAAATTCGTTTATTTTTCAAAATTTCAAAATTTGTATTAAACCAGATTTTATTTTTATAAATTTTAGTTTTTTCCCGAAATTCTCGAAAAAACTATCGATGTTGAAACATCCGATTCTTTTTTGAACGATGTTGCATCCCTACCCACGGCCTGTCCAAGATCGTTCCACTGTCGTCCAGGGTCGTCCAAGTTTGACCCACGGTCGATCCACGGAAGATCCAGGGCCATCCAGGATCGACCCACGGTGAATCCCCGGCCATCTGCAGTCGACTCGTGGTTCGTACACAGTCAACCCACGATCGATCCACGGTATTTCACGGTCATTCACAGACAACCACGAACGACGCACCGTCAACCACGGACAACCCATGATTTGCCCAAGATCGACCACGGAATCCACGGAAGATCCAGGGCCATCCACGGTCGACCCACGGTGAATGCCCGACCAAACACAGTCGACCCGTGGTTCGTCCATGGTCAACCCAACCTACGACCGTCCAGAGTCGTCCACGGTCATTCACGGACAACCACTAACAACCCACCGTCAACCGCAGAGAACCAAGAGTCTGCCCAAAATCGTTCCGCTGTCGTCCAGGGTCGCCCACGCAATCCACAGAAGATCCGGGGCCATCCACGGTCGACCCATGGTTCGTCCACGGTCAACCCACGGTCCTTCAAGGTCATTCACGGTCACCTACGATCGATCAACGGTATTCCAGAGTCGTCCACGGTCTTTCATGGTTAACCACGAACGACCCACCGTCAACACGGACAACCCACGGTCTGCCTAAGATCGTCCACAGTCAACCCACGGTTATCCACGGTCGATCCGCTATCGTTCAGGGTCGTCTGAGGTCATTCACGATCAACCACGGTCAACCACGAACGACCCACGGCCACCCCAAGACTGTCCACGGTCGACCCACGGTCAAAATACTGTATCAAATATTTTTTATATAACCTATGCACTGATGTGGTATTTGATACATTTCACGTGAATGCTCCCATGCAAGTTGGGTAAACCAAACGCTAAAACACAGTCTTATCTCGGTCTCAATTAAAAGAAATCTTTAGATGCCCCAATTTCGATATTGCAGGCCGCAATAAAATTAGTGTTTATGGGGAGGCTTCGGCGTTTTTGTCGGAAATATCCCCCGTTTGGGGCAATAAACCGCCGCGACATGATTGCAACAGATAATTAGCTTCAGCAGCAGAAACTGATTAGAGATTTATGTGCTGTATACAAATGCCTCGGGCTTATCGACTCTCCCCCCCCCCCATACGGCAGCCATCAACATCCTTATTGTTCCAGAGCGCGTTCTCCTCTCCAACTTTTTTGCTGAATAAGACCGGATGTATTAAATCATAGATTAGCTTTAGTGCCACCTTCATCAGCGTCATTATTCTCTCCGGGAAGACGTCCCGAAAATTACTGCGCAACTTAAGTGCCCCAAAAATTACTACGTTTTATTAACATATAAAAACTTGTCACTTCTTTGAGCGCGGATAGTAAAAAGTTCTCTGGCATTTTATTATGCTTATTCCATTTCGTGTATAGTTGTAGAGCGGCCGGCTTACTTTGAAAGTAATAAAAGTTTTGTTGAAACTTCAGAAAATTAAGTAAAACAGCGATAATTTCCGCAGTGAAAATTAAAGTTATTCCATTCCGTTGCCTTCTATTTATAAAAAAAAGGAAATACCACTTACTCGCTCAGTCACTCACTCATAACGAAACTATTAAAGTTAAAAACCTGAAATAGATTCCTTATACGACGTAGGTATCCCCTAATAAAAAAGGATTTTTTTTACATTTAACCCCTGAGGGGGTGAAAACGTGTATCAAATTTTACCTGTGATGAATCAGTCCCCGGATTACATGCTCTCAATAAATTTAAAAAAACAACAATCGTTGTATGTAAAGTTGTCTACAAACGTTAATCCGGTCTTAGTGCTCACCCACATCTTATGGGGAACTCCTATGCGAAATTACCAAGTAGATGTATCTGGATCAGTTCTGTTTAATTGTGCAGCATTCCAAGTCGATGAAAATCAAACAAGGCTGGATGTGCCACAATAAATCTGTCAACGACATATATTACGTCAGTATTTGCTGCCACCCCCGAATCCGATCCACACATCCCTTTTCTTGGAATTGTGATCGAACGCCGGACTGTTTGAGGCTCGAAAGCGAGCTTGATTTATCTATTTTATATTAAAATGGAGGCACGAAATCCTTTATTTACGAAATATTAAAGCGACGCTCCTAGACGCAGCAGCATCTTCACCCCTAAAGGTTTGAGTTATTGCCGTGCCGTGATTGTGTTCCGTCGACTTGCCGTACATCCGACTCCCGAAAACCTCCTTGCATACTTCCCGTGATTTATGCCGCCGGATTTAAGTTTGTTTGCCCACTTTTTAATCCACGCAAGAAGCCCTACATTACGGCCTTAGTCGCTGTGACTTGTGCAAATATCCATAGACGTCGTAAATTAGATGAGACGCGTCGCTGTGATGTTTGATCACTAGAGCAGAGATCCCCAAACTATATGCTCCAGGGCATATGATGACCCGATGTGATTTCAGCAGACATTTTTTTTTTAATTTAAAGTCGAAATGTTGAATTTGAACACTAAGTTCGAAATGTTATTAAATTCAAAATTTCGACTTTTAAACACGAAATTCCAATCTAAGCTCTTTTTTGTATGCAGTTTTATTGGCTTTTTCTTCGCCGGTCACTCCTTTCACAATCCTAAATTTCAGTACCTTCTATTAAGGAATGGCAATCTATAACAGATTGCCATTAATAGAAGGTACTGAAATTTAGGATTGTGAAAGGAGTGACCGGCGAAGAAAAAGCCAATAAAACTGCATACAAATATGAATACTTCGCAAATAAATTACAGAGAATATCCTAAGCTCTTTTGTGAACAAGTAAATTTTGAGTCTAAAGTTGGAATTTCGAGGTTCAACGCGAAATTTTGAGTAATTTTTTTAACTGGAAAATTCTGTTTCTTCGAAATAAACTTGAAATTTCTACTTTAAAGCGGAAAAAAGTTCTAATAAAAAATTTAGTTTTCTCCCTATCTTGTAATTTCAAATTCTTCGAAAACTTCGACTTTTAAATTCAAAAGTTCGATTATTTTCTCTTTAAGTTTTCCCGAATATGTTCATATTTTTAAGGATCTTAGTAAAACCAATTCTAACGTGATGTATTAACCAGTCAATATCCCAGCTAGCTCTTGAGATGGAAAGCGCAAGGTGACAACTCGAACGCTTTTCAAAGTCTTGTTTCCATCAAGTTGTTCCTAAGTTTTGACAGCTTCGAACTTTGTGGCTTACAACTGATCCAAGTTGGAGCGTCTAATATACTAAAAACTTTCCTCTATCAGAAGTATATTAGTAAGATTCGTTAAATACAGACATCGATTGATCGCATCAGGGAAATTAAGCGTTTTATACTGGGGCAACAGCAGCCTTTGAAACAATGTTATTCGCAGTAAATTTTCTCCAGAGTAATCGGATCAGTGTTGGTCGTTCTGCACAAACGTGATCAATCTTCGTCCGAGTAAGGGAAATGTTGAATCCGAAAGTAACTATTTTTAAATTGGAAAGTAATCGTTCGAATAAATTGGCGAAATTCCTTTTTATTTGGGGGTAGTATAACCCGCGACCAAACTTCCAGTGTAAGGCATTTAGGGAATAAAATTAAATAGGTTGAGTAAATTAGCATCCTCTCTCGCAATTGAATTATATATCCCTTTTCAAATTTCGCCAGATAGCTCGAATTACCATAAACGGATAATCTGGATTTAATGCCCAAAAATAAATTATATTTCGCAAAGATATTTCATCGAATAATTAAATTAGCTTCATTTCGTAAATTACGAACCATATTAAATCTGTTGATGTTTCATCACCATAAATTATAAAAGTAATTCGGTGCTATTGATTAAAAATGTTGCCTGTCCAGTTCGAGGACTAAGGAACGCCCTCAAATTCACATCGAAATTCAAATCAAGAGATAAAACGCTTCATAAGTATATAGCTGATCAGTATCGAAAGTTAATCCACACTAGACAATTTTAATTCGAAATTTTTGCCTCGATGACTTCAAAATTTTAAATATTTATTGAAATCTGAAACTGAAAAATGAAAATGATTACTTAAAAGTATAAGCTGACCATGAAAACCGAAACCTGAAGCAAAACACTGACACTCAAAATTTAACCTGAAACTGAAAACTGAAACTGACAACTGAAACTGAAAACTGACAACTGAAAACTGAAACTGAAAGTGAAAACCGAAAGTGAAAACTGAAACTGATAACTAAACGCTGAACTGAAACAGAAAAATAAAAGTGGAAATTGAATCTGACAACTAAAACCAAAAATGATAACTGAAGACTGAAACTGAAACCTGAAACTAAAAATTGAAACTGAAACTAAAAACTGAAACTGAAAACTGAAAACGAAAACTGAATAATGAAACTGAAAACTGAAACTGAAACCTGAAACTGAAATCTGAAAGTAAAAACTTAAACCGAAACTGAAAGCTGAAACTGAACGGTGAACTGAAACAGAAAAAGAAAACTGAAAATTAAAACTGAAAATGGTAACCGAAAACTAAAACTGCAAGCTGAAACTGAAAACTTAAACGTAAACCTGAAACTGAAAATTTAAACTGGACACTAAAGCTGAACTGAAACTGAAACCTGAAACTAGAAACTGAAACGGAAGACTGAAACTGACATCTAAAACTGAAAACTGAAACTGAAAACTGAAACTGAAACTGAAAACTGAAACTGAAAACTGAAAACTGAAACTGAAAACTGAAACTGAAAACTGAAACTGAAAACTGAAACTGAAAACTGAAACTGAAAACTGAAACTGAAAACTGAAACTGAAAACTGAAACTGAAAACTGAAACTGAAAACTGAAACTGAAAACTGAAACTGAAACTGAAACTGAAAACTGAAACTGAAAACGAAACTGAAAACTGAAACTGAAACTGAAAACTGAAAACTGAAAACTGAAACTGAAAACTGAAACTGAAAACTGAAAACTGAAACTGAAAACTGAAACTGAAAACTGAAACTGAAAACTGAAACTGAAAACTGAAACTGAAAACTGAAATTGGAAACTGAAACTGAAACCTAAAACTGAAAACTGAAACTAAAACTTAAACTGAAAGCTGAAACTGAACGCTGAACTGAAACAGAAAAAGAAAACTGAAACTGAAAACTAAAACTGAAAATGGTAACTGAAAACTGAAACTGCAAGCTGAAACTGAAAACTGAAACTTAAACCTGAAACTGAAAACTTAAACTGGAAATTAAAGCTGAACTGAAACTGAAATCTGAAACTAGAAACTGAAACGGAAAACTGAAACCTGAAACTGAAATTGAAAACTAACACTTGAAACTGAAACTTGAAACTGAAACTGAAACCTGAAATCTAACACTGAAAACTGAACCCTGAAACTGAACAAGAAAACTGAAGCAGAAAACTGAAACTGAGGTAAAACTAAAAACTCAAACTAAGAACTGAAACTGAAACCTGAAACAACACTGAAACTTGAAACAAAACTGAAACTAAAGTTTTGATAAAAAAGCGAATATTTCGAGTTAAAAAATTGTTTAATCACTGGTTTTAAACTCGACATTTTTCAAATGAACTTCAAACAAAAAATAAGTTCGAACCAGACAGAATTTTATTTTCAAAATAAAATGGTGTCACGAAAGAATCAGCCAACGTGCAGAGTTCGCAAAAGGAAACATTTCGTTCGAGGTAGTAAATTAATGAAAAAGTATGTTATGTAAAACAGTAATAAATCCAATTCCAAAAGTGTAGCAGCGAGCCCATTAAACGAAATGGACTTGTAATATATTAGAGATTTGTACAGAAAGCGGGCGAATAAGAATTGTGTCCCCTAAAACCGATAATCCAAGTAGATTTAGCTTTTTCTTTTTCTTTTCTTAATTCTGGCGTTCGGACGTGCAACAATTCACAGAGTTGTAAAATTGATGGCCCAGTTTAAAGCCGATCCAAAGTGAATTAAGCGCGGATCTCCATAGAGTGCGGCTATAACTTAACCGGAAGACAATGCTAGCGAAGTTGTATTCTCGAGGAAATCTATTTGCTAGCCTTGTTTGTAATACTCTGCTCTATATACACAGCCGGAATGTTTGTCGCAAACAACTATTTCATTCAAAAACAATCATTTCAACCGAGTTAACTTCTCTCATATTTTATCGCAGCAGCAATTGATTTTATCTCCTGCGACCCCTTGGAGATTTCGAGTGAGAAATACCAAGAAGGCGTTTTGCTGACTTTTGCCCCCAACGCAAACATTCTACAGCGCCGCCTGATTCGGACGTACGTAATCTATGGAATTTATTAACTCGCGGGGCTCCCTTTTCTGGGTCAAAAGTTCGGACGCCCCCGCCGTTCGCCAAAACAATAAATTCGACGATAATTAGAATGTAGATTTATCCCCGATAACCGCATCGTTGCTCTTCCCCTAAATAAAAGACTTCGACAGCATTTAGGCTTTAGCTGCACCCATATTTTGTACCAAACACAATAAACAAATTCGAGGCGAAGAAATCATTATGAGGGCATAGGCGCCCAAAATCAGTGAAATATACGTTTTCTAGGATTGTAATGCCGAGAGCTTGATTAAGGTCTTATAAATTAACCCCAGAGATTTCTTCAGGAAGAACTTCTACTAGACAAATAAGAACAAAAAACTAACGAAAATCGCAATTCAGGAACCAAACTGAAAAGTGAAACTAAAAACTGACGCTGAAAACTAAAACTGAAATCTGTAACTGAAAGCTGAAACTTAAAACTGAAACTGAAAATTGAAACTGAAACTGAAAACTGAAGACTGAAACTGAAAACTGAAACTGAAACTGAAACTAAAAACTGCAAACTTAAACCTGAAATCTGAGAACTGAAACTGAAAATTGAACTGAAAACTGAAACTGAAACCTGGACCTGAAAACTGAAACTGAAAACTAAAATTAAAAACTGAACCTGAAAACTGAAACTAAAAACTAAACCTGAAAACCGAAACTGGAAAATAAACTTCAAAACTGAAACTAAAAACAAACTGAAACCTGAAACTGAAAACTGTAACTGAAATCTCAAAACTGAAACTGAACTAAAATTGAAAACTGAACCTGAAAACTGAAACGAAAAACTAAACCTGAAAACCAAAACTAGAAATTGAAAGTGGAAACTGAAACTGGAAATTGAAACTGGAAACTGAAAACTGACACTGAAACTGAAAATTGAACCTGAAAACTGAAACTGAAAACCGAAACTGGAAACTTAACTTCAAAACTGAAACTGAAAGCTAAACCTGAAAAATGAAAACGAATTCTGAAAACGGAAACAATCTGAAAACTAAAACTAAAAACTGCAAACTGAAACCTGAAAATTGAAACTGAAGATTGAACTGAAAACTGAAACTGAAACCTGTAACTGAAAACCGAAACTGAAAACTGGAACTGAAAATTGAAACTAAAAACAAACTGAAAGCTGAAACTGAAAACTGTAACTGAAACCTGAAATCTGAAAATTAAAATTGTAAATTGAACCTGAAAACTGAAACTGAAAACTGAAACTGAAAACTAAAAACTAAATCTGAAAACCAAAACTGAAAACTAAACTTAAAAACTGAAACTGAAAGCTAAACCTGAAAACTGAAAACTTAAATCTGAAAATTGAACTGAAAACTGAAACTGAAATTTGAACCTAAAAACTGAGACCTGAAACTGAAAACTAAAACTGAAAACTGAACCTGAAAACTGAACCTCAAAACTGAAACTAAAAACTAAACCTGAGAACCGAAACTGGAAACTAAACTTCAAAACTGAAACTGAAAACTAAACCTGAAAAATGAAAACGAATCCTGAAAACTGAAACAACCTGAAAACTAAAACTGAAAACTGCAAACTGAAACCTGAAAATTGAAACTGAAAATTGAACTGAAAACTGAAAATTGAAACTGAAAACTGAAACTGAAAATTGAAACTGAAAACTGAAACTGAAAATTGAAACTGAAAACTGAAACATGTAACTGAAAACCGAAACTGAAAACTGAAAATTGAAACCAAAAGCAAACTGAAAGCTGAAACTGAAAACTGTAACTGAAACCTGAAAATTAAAACTGAAAATTGAACCTGAAAACTGAAACTGAAAACTAAAAACTAAATCTGAAAACCGAAACTGGAAACTAAACTTGAAAACTGAAACTGAAATTTAAACCTGAAAACTGAAAGCGACTCCTGAAAACTGAAACAACCTGAAAACTGAAACTGGAAATTAAAACTGGAAATTGAAACTGCAAATTGAAACGCCGAAATGGAACACTGAAACCAAAAACTGAAACTAACAACTTAAACTGAATACCGAAACCAAAAGCGAAGCACCGAAACTGAAAACTCAAACTAAAAATTAAAAACTGAATTTAAACTGGAAACATAACTGAAAATTGACGTAAAAACTGAAAATGAAACTGGAAACTGAAGTCTGAATCTAAAATTGAAAACAGAAACTGAAAACTAAATGTGAAAATTGAAACTGGAAACTGAAACCTGAAGCTGAATCTAAAATAGAAAACTGAAAATTTTATCCAAAATTAAAAACAAAGACTTAAAATGAAGCTGAAATCTGGAGCTACAAACGAAACAAAAGGAATTCGATAAATGAAAATGAAACTAAAAACAACCAACCGAAAACTGAAATCTAAAACTGAAACTAAAAATTAAAGCCCAAAGTGAAAACGAAACTGAATATGAAAATGCAAACTGAAGGCTGAAACTAAAAGTTTAAACTTGAAAATAAAATCGAAAACTGAAATATTAAACTGAAACAAAAACAAAGTCCAAAAACTTAAACTGAAAAGCCAACACTGGAAACTAAGAAAAACTACAAGGACACATACTAAAAAAAAAACAACGAATCCAGAAAAGAAACTAAAAAAAAAGGCAAACAAGTGAAGATAAGAGTAATTGGTTCTTTGATGTGGAGGAATTCCAAAAAACGTTTTACACTCTTCGCACCTCAGATGTCGTCTATAACAATATCAATTTTAGGGGAAGTAAATAAAAACTAACCTAAATGACCGAAAAGAAACCAAAATAAAATAAACAAAAAATGGACGCTGAAAAAAAGCCAGAACAAGAGACTTTTTAAGGCAGAAGATGCTTCCAGTGAAACTTGCACATATAATTGGGGCAAATTACACCCTTATTTTAAGTTAATTCAACGGTTTTATTTATAGCGGCCATTTTTGAATGATAAAAACTCGGTTCTCTTCGGTCTCGTTACGGATTTTTATATTTAAATTAAACCAAATGGATCCGATGGTAACATTCTTTGCGCCTGCGATGCGGTTCTTGTAAAATATTACTCCATTAAAATAAATTATGCCTCCGGGTGAGGCGAACTTAAAAAGATATTTGAATAATCCCGAAACGGCCAAGAAAATTCGCACCGCCTCCATTCGACCGCACATTCAAAGAATGCAATCGATAAAATATGTAAATTCCGTTATATAATCAGGGAATGTAATTATTCCTCGTTAAGGAAATCCGGCAACCGAATTATTTAAAAAGAGAAACTTTTGTAAAACAACCGAGGGAGAAAGCTCAAAATTTCTAAAAAAAAAGGCAACAATTACCTAGAAAATATTGGGTTTTATGGCCAATATTTTGCCCAGAAAACTAAACCTGGGATTTGTAATTATTGTTTATTTAAAGTGGAATTTTCGGGATTTAATTCCGAGAAAAAACGTTTACGAGATTTAAATTGGAATTTCAACTTTCAACAAAATTTTGGAGAAAATAAAACAAAAATTTTGATTTTATAATGGAATTCGCCTTCTCAAGGTAAAATCAGGACTTTAAATTCGAAATTCAATATAATTTTCCAAACCGAAAGCTGAAACTGAAAACTGAAACTGAAAACTGAAACTGAAACTGAAACTGAAACTGAAAACTGAAACTGAAAACTGAAACTGAAAACTGAAACTGAAAACTGAAACTGAAACTGAAAACTGAAACTGAAACCTGAAACTTAAAACTGAAACTGAAAACTGAAACTGAAAACTGAAACTGAAAACTGAAACTGAAAACTGAAACTGAAAACTGAAAACTGAAAACTGAAACTGAAAACTGAAACTGAAAACTGAAACTGAAAACTGAAACTGAAAACTGAAACTGAAAACTAAAACCCAAAACTGAAACTGAAACTGAAAACTGAAACTGAAACTGAAACTGAAAACTGAAACTGAAAACTGAAACTGAAAACTGAAACTGAAAACTGAAACTGAAACTGAAAACTGAAACTGAAAACTGAAACTGAAACTGAAAACTGAAACTGAAAACTGAAACTGAAAACTGAAACTGAAAACTGAAACTGAAAACTGAAACTGAAAACTGAAACTAAAAACTGAAACCGGAAACTGAAACCGAAAACTGCAACTGAAACTAAAAACTAAAAGTAAAAAACTGAAACTGAAACCAAGATGTGAAAACTGAAACCGAAAACTGCAACTGAAACTAAAAACTAAAAGTAAAAAACTGAAACTGAAACCAAGATGTGAAAACTGAAACCAAAACCTAAAACTGAAAACGGAAACCGAAATCTGAAACTGAACATGAAAACTGAAACAAAAACCTGAGGTTAAAATCTGAGACTAATAACTAAAACTGGAACCTGAAACTGAAAACAGAAACGGAACCCTGGAACTGAATACTGAAACTTGACTTTGTTCTTACAATTAATTTTTTAAGTCGACCCTGTTGCAGCCCTTTTGCAGAAAAAAATCCTGAAATTTTGAATTTACACAATTTTGAATCCAGTTGTAGACTTAACTTTGAAACTTCAACTCGTTTCATACTGTTAGTGATAATTTTTGGGTTCAACTCTTTATTTGACTTGTCTTGGATCTCTGTCGACTATTTTTTTTTTCAAATTGTTTACTGGGAAAGCCGAAATTTCGAATTTTATCGGAAAATTTCCCTTAATATTGAATTTGCCCCCATGAGTCACATAATTAAGGTGTTAATCATCGTGTTGCCATAAGTGGGCAGGTCTTAAGTTTTGGGAAGTTGGGAGGCAAAAATGGTGTCAGCAAAGCCCAAGTTTAATTAAACTATCTGTTCGAATTTTCACACACGAAATAACTAATGCAAGTTTATGCAAACTTAGAGGCTTCACGCTCGGCTGGTGCAGAAATATCCATAAGTGCAGTCGAGATGTCGTCCACATAAATTCTCGTTTTCTTAAAGCCATTAGATTGCCTGCTACGAGTGGTGTGAAGTTTGCGGAGTTCGCTCTGCGAGACCACTAAATCAAAACGTTAGATGGCAATTTGAGTACACTCCCCGTGGAGTTTACGTGTACATACATATTACTTATGGGTCTATAAAGAAACATCTTTTAAATAATACGAAAACATTGCCATATTTCTTTTTAGATAGCGGCGTTAATATCTAAAGGAAATGATCTGATAAGAAGATCGCTACTATGTATCATATCGGAGGATACATTGATTCGCATTAATATAATGAAAAGTTTGAGTAATTTGATCAAAATAAGCTTTTCTATTAAAAAAGTTCGGGTAGTTTTGCTGAAAAGGGACATCTGGCGCCAGTCGAGCTATTCCAGCAGCAGATCGGTCGTTACCATATATCTAGGCGGCTGTTACGTTTTGTTCATCGATGCGATGTCAGAATGCGTTCATAAATAAATAACGATAACAGCCTTTGAGGCAAATTAAAGAAGAAAAGGCGCTTTTTCCGTTTCCTTAAATCAGAAAGTGTTTCCATATATGGAACTTTAATATCTGAAGAGGCACCATACTTGGGGCCATTCAGACTTAAAATTTAACCCTCGACTCCAAGTCGGAATGTCAAAGATAAAATAGAACTGCTGGAATTTTTTTTCTGAAATTAAATCGTAAAATATTCTTAAGAAAATGGAATGACTTTTTCCAAAAAATAACCCAAAAAGTCGAGAAAAAACAGAAATTTCAAATTATAATGTTAAAGACATGTTAAAGTAAAAAATTTCGAGAAAAAATATCGAGATTTAAATTTAAAAACAAACAATATTAGGAAAATAATTAAATCATTCAAATCAAGGTCAGTTTCATTTATTTTTCAAAATTGACTCAGAATTTAAGAAAACAACTAAAAGTTAATTTCAGAGGTTAATTTGTAAATGGAAATATCAAAGTTGAAGTCGAATTTAAGGGAAACGACATTCAGAATAAACTAAAAAACTGAAACTGAAAACTAAAGGTAAAAACTGAAACTGAAAGCTGAAACTGGAAGATGAAACTAAAAACTGAAGCTGAAAACTGAAACTGAAAACTGAACCTAGAAACTGAAAGTTGAAACTGAAAACAAACTGAAACTAAAAACTGAAACTGAAAACTGAAAACGAAAACGAAAACTGAATAATGAAACTGAAACTAAAAACTGAAACTGAAGACTGAAAGTGAAAACTGAAACCGAAAACTGACCCTGAAAACTGAAACTGAAAACTGAAACTGAAAACTGAAACTGAAACTGAAAATGAGACTGAAATTGAAAACTGAAACTGAAACTAAAAACTGAAACGAAAACTGAAACTGAAAACTAAAACTGAGAACTGAAACTGAAACTGAAAACTGAAACGGAAAACTAAACTGGAAAACTAAACCTGAAAACTGAAACTGGAATTTTAAACCGCAAACTGAAAGGGAAAGCTAAAACTGAAAACCGAAACCAAGAACGGAGCAAATAAACTGGAAACAAATTGAAAACTAAAAACTGAATTTAAATTGGAAACTCGATAACTGAACTGAAAATTGTCGTAGAAACGGAAGCCTAAATTCAAAATTAAAAACAAACTAAAAACTAAATGTAACAATTAAAACTGGAAGCTGAAATCTGTAACTGAATCTAAAACTGAAAGCTGGAAATTGAAAACTGAAACTTCTATCCAAAATTGAAAACAGTCACTGAAACTAAAACTGAAAACAAACACTAAAAATGAAACTGAAATTTGGAGCTACAAAATAAAATGAATTTGATAACTGAAAATAAAACTAAAACAACCGAAAACTGAAAATAAACATTAAAGACGAAAATGAAAATGAATCCGAAAACGAAACTACAAACTGAATACTGAAACTAAAAGCTTAAACCTGAAAATAAAATCGAATACTGAAATCTTCAGCCATTACAAAATCCAAAAATTAAACTGAAAAGCCAACACCGAAAACTAAGAACACATACTAAAAAAAATATCAAATTTAGGAGAAGTAAAAAAAACTAACCTCAATGACCTAAATGAAACTGAAAACTGAAACACAAAACTGAAACTGAAAACTAAAACTGAAAACTAAAACTGAAAACTAAAACTGAAAACTGAAACTGAAAACTGAAACTGAAAACTGAAAACTGAAAACTGAAACTGAAAACTGAAACTGAAAACTGAAACTGAAAACTGAAACTGAAAACTAAAACTGAAAACGAAAACTGAAACTGAAAACGAAAACTGAAAGCTGAAATAGAAACTGCAACTGATAATTGAAACTGAAAATTGAAACCGAAAACTAAAACTGAAAACTAAAACTGAAACCTGAAATTGAATACTGAAACTGAAAACTAAAACTGAAAACTGAAAACTGAAAACTGAAAACTGAAAACTAAAAACTGAACATGAAAACGAAAACTGAAACTGAAAACGAAAACTGAAAGTTGAAACAGAAACTGCAACTGAAAATTGAAACTGAAAACTAAAACTGAAAACTAAAACCGAAACCTGAAACTGAAAACTGAAACTGACCCTAAAAACTGACACAGAACTGAAACAAACTGAATCTGAAAACTGAATCTCAAAACTGAAATTAAAACTGAAGCTGAAAACTAATTAGGTAAAATTAAAACTGAAACTGAAAACTGAAACTGAAACTGAAACTGAAAACTGAAAACTGAAACTGAAAACTGAAACTGAAAACTGAAACTGAAAACTGAAACTGAAAACTGAAACTGAAAACTGAAACTGAAAACTGAAAACTGAAACTGAAAACTGAAACTGAAAACTGAAACTGAAAACTGAAACTGAAAACTGAAACTGAAAACTGAAACTGAAAACTGAAACTGAAAACTGAAACTGAAAACTGAAACTGAAAACTGAAACTGAAAACTGAAAACTGAAACTGAAAACTGAAACTGAAAACTGAAACTGAAAACTGAAAACTGAAAACTGAAACTGAAAATTGAAACTGAAAACTAAAACTGAAAACTAAAACTGAAACCTGAAACTGAATACTGAAACTGAAAACTAAAACTGAAAACTGAAAACTAAAAACTGAAAACTGAAAATGAAAATGAAAACGAAAACGAAAACGAAAACTGAAACTGAAAACGAAAACTGAAACAGAAACTGCAACTGAAAATTAAAACTGAAAATTGAAACTGAAAACTAAAACTGAAAACTAAAACCGAAACCTGAAACTGAATACTGCAACTGAATACTGAAAACTGAAACTGACCCTAAAAACTGACACAGAACTAAAACAAACTGAATCTGAAAACTGAAACTCAAAACTGAAAACTGAAACTGAAAACTGAAAACTAAAACTAAAACTGAAAACTGAAACTGAAACTGAAAACTGAAACTGAAAACGAAAACTGAAACTGAAAACGAAAACTGAAAGCTGAAACAGAAACTGCAACTGAAAATTGAAACTGAAAACTAAAACTGAAACCTGAAACTGAATACTGAAACTGAATACTGAAACTGACCCTGAAAACTGACACAGAACTGAAACAAACTGAATCTCAAAACTGAAATTCAAACTGAAGCTGAAAACTAATCCCGTAAAATTAAAACTGAAAATTAAAACTGAAACTAAAAACTGAAACTGACAGCTGAAACTTAAAACGAACTGAAAGCTTTAAACTAAAACTTGCCTTTTTTCCAACAATGTTTTAAGTCTCGACTCTTTGTTCCAATCTTTTTTCACAAAAAAACTGAAAACTGAATATGAAAACTGAAACTGAAAATTGAAACTGAAAACGGAAACTGACAACAAACTGAAAACAGAAACTGAAAATTGAAACCAAAAACTGAAGCAGAAAGCTAAAACTGAAGCAGAAAGCTAAAACTGACCCTGAAATCTGAAAATGGAAACTGAAACTTTTCACTTTGTAACTAAGAAAAAAATTCCAATTTTGGAAATGTTGGAAAAATGTTCAGTATAAATCTAAAAATTTAATATTTTTTTCGACAGAATAATAAGGAATACAATTTCAAAGTTACCGAAAATTTATTACCCTGTCGATTTGAGAAAAGGAATGGGAGTATGAAAATTTTGACTTTAAAAATCTCATTTCTTTTTTTGAAATTCGATCTTTTTTCGAGATTTCGAAGTTTTGCTCATCAACAAATTAACTACTCCACCATATTTACTACCCTATTAATTATCTTGTTTACCTGACAAATATAAGCTTTACAAATTGTTTATTTATCTATGCTATTCCATTGTTGATTTTACATTTCAATTTCCCAACAAAATATTCTATTTACGATTAACATTAAACACGAGTTCGATACGTAGTAAGTTTGGGGGGCACAAAACGACCCAGATTTGCTTTAACCTTAAAATTTCACTGAACTTTATCGGCATTTTAAAGCCTCGATTAGAAATTAAAAGCTTAATGAAAGCACCTAAATTTGAAGGCAGCCCTCGAAATTAAGTAAATGACGGTGAGCATTAAAGGGAAACTTGAACGAATTCCGACGCTGCAGGGTAACAAAAAAGGGACTTTTTAGGTTTTAGATGGAATTTACTGCTGCACGACGACGCGGCCGTGTCTTGCTGGAAGAATGGAGGAATTGTTAAACAGGGTGAAGCAAAAAGTACTTGGAGTTAATTATTCTCCAGAATTGCTCCTAACAGTACTTAATTAAACGAACAATGGTATTTATTCAAAGGCGGTTGTCCCGGGAGTGTCCGTTAAAGTGGCGTCCGCATCCACGCATCCGTGAAAAAAAAAACGAGACAAAGATTTATGGGGCCCGACTGTAGCGAACTATGCAAATGCTCTCATAATTATCATTAATTGGAGTAATGTTCGCCTATTTGTCTCAAAGTTTCGGGTCGGCGTTGATCCTCTTTCATTATTTCGACGAATTTATCTCCCCTTTTTCCCGTTTTTGTCGTCGATAAAACACCGAGCAATTGAAACAGAACGAGGCGCCCTTGTTCGGATTTTTTGTATTGTATCAACTGTAAATTAATCCCATTTTATTCTACAGTTATATTTACGACCAGAAACGAGAAACCTTAACAAACATCTACTTGTTTATATTGGGAAGAAAATAAAGTGTGTTCAAAATAGAACGGCACCAACTATAGTGCAAATAATTTTTAAAAAGCATGTCGTAATTAACTTCATATATTCTTCGCAAAATCTCGACTGGACATAACTCTAGCAGAAATTTAAACGAAACAAAACAAGAAATCTATACGACTGTTCAATCGAAATTGTTCATTCAATTAAAATCATTTACATTTCAATTGAACAAAAGCAGAAAAATACATTAGAAAATTCAAGTTTAAAAAATAATTTAAAAAGATGTACAACAGTTTTGAAAAAATTTAACATTTCTAAATAAATTGGTGCATCCACACTCTCGTTGTAAACAGATCCGTCGATTTTATCGTGTTACAATTTTGCGTCTATTTTTAGGTCATAATGGCTCGTAAGTCTGAGATTATTGAGTGGTTAGTCCGATTTTTGCGCCAGTCTGCATAAATTGTTTGTTTATCGTTTGACGGTTTTCACTTTACGAGCGATCGCAGTTTTACGGTTTATCATCATATCCCAATAAATTGCAGACAATATAGTTATGACTTGTGCGGTAGATACCATCGCTTACTATGTCCGACGATGGCGAAAGGAAATAAAGCCAAGATCTCCATAAAACGTGAAGTTTTCGATACCACTGAAAATAAGGTTTTATTTCAATGAGTACAATTTTTTTAACCAAGATCTCTAAATTGTATTTTGATGCATGGGATGATGTTCTCGCTTTATAAACAAAGTAAGCATCGGGTAAAATCTGAGGAGTAGCATTTGGGCCACGAAGGTATGAAGGATGTGGGGGTCACGCAGATATGAGCAATGTTGGAGTCGCACAGGTATGAGGGATGTGGGGGTCACACAGCCCGTAACTGCGAGTAAGAATGAATGGGGGTCGCATCACTTTTTTTAGTAAATATTCAATTTCAATTTTCAGATACATAAAACTTTTTACTCACTTAGAGGTCAAGATAGATGAGAGGGTAAATTAATTTGTGACGAAGTGTGACAGGGGCATTCAAAATGGACGAAAAAGATGTAATAAACGAACCACCGCCGAAATTGGGGACCCAAAGTCACAACTCGATTTATTAATTTCTATCAATAAACAAGGAGAAAATGGAATAATTAAAAGGAGTTGTGGCCCCACAGTCCTTAAACTGTGGGAATTCAAGAAGCTGTCACTGCTTTCGGACACGTGTTCGGTCATTAGAGGGGCGCGAAAGTGTAAAATCCAATAAAAGTTGAAATTTACATTCTGCCCATCGAATAAAATTATGGGCAATTGAGCAGTCAGTTACGACCCCATCCCCGTCCGACACATTTCAGCCGGTGCGCAATTGTCCCTTTACAGCTAGCGAACAATAAAATTAAACGAACTCCGTGCATTTTACATGCTCACTGTTGGTAATTGTCGGCCGCACTGCTCGCCTGTAATGGCCGTTATCAAGAAAACTGCACCCCCGTTCATTTTGCACCCGGCTCTTACAAGAGGCGCAATATATTTGTAGCCCCAGCAAATTCTGAAGCCACTTTTAGCGGAATACCAAGATCCTCCACTTAATTAGTTCCCTCAAAAGATTTCTATTAATTTTCCGATTACCAGAATAAAAAATGTTCCTGTCGACTTTTACTAACACAATAAGTGTAGGAATATGTTTTTATTCTGAAAACTGAAAACTGAACTGAAAACCGGACACCGAACATAGAAAACTGAAAACTGAAACTGAAAACTGAAACTGAAAACTGAAACTGGAAACTGAAACTGAAAACTGAAACTGAAAACTGAAACTGAAAACTGAAACTGAAAACTGAAACTGAAAACTGAAACTGAAAACTGAAACTGAAAACTGAAACTGAAAACTGAAACTGAAACTGAAACTGAACTGAAACTGAAACTGAAACTGAAACTGAAAACCTGAAACTGAAAACTGAAACTGAAAACTGAAACTGAAAACTGAAACTGAAAACTGAAACTGAAAACTGAAACTGAAAACTGAAAACTGAAAACTGAAAACTGAAAACTGAAACTGAAACTGAAAACTGAAACTGAAAACTGAAACTGAAAACTGAACTGAAAACTGAAACTGAAAACTGAAAACTGAAAACTGAAACTGAAAACTGAAACTGAAAACTGAAACTGAAAACTGAAACTGAAACTGAAACTGAAACTGAAAACTGAAACTGAAACTGAAACTGAAAACTGAAACTGAAACTGAAACTGAAAACTGAAACTGAAACTGAAACTGAAACTGAAAACTGAAACTGAAAACTGAAACTGAAAACTGAAACTGAAACTGAAAACTGAATAACTGAAACTGAAAACTGAAACTGAAACTGAAACTGAAACTGAAACTGAAAACTGAAACTGAAACTGAAACTGAAACTGAAAACTGAAAACTGAAAACTGAAACTGAAACTGAAACTGAAAACTGAACTGAAACTGAAACTGAAACTACTGAAAACTGAAACTGAAACTGAAACTGAAACTGAAACTGAAAACTGAAAACTGAAACCTGAACACTGTAAACTGAAAACTTGAAAACCTGAACTGAAACTGAAAACTGGAAAACTGAAAACTGAAACTGAAACTGAAAGCTGAAACTGGAAACTGAAAACTGAAACTGAAACTGAAACTGAAAACTGACATCCTGAAAACTGAACTGACAAACTGGAAAACCGACTGAAAACTGGAAAACTGAAAACTGAAACGAAAACCTGGAAAACTGAAACTGAACTGAAAAACTGAAAACTGAAACTGAAACTGAAACTGAAAACTGAAAACTGAACTGAAAACTGAAATACTGAAACTGAAACTGAAACTGGAAAACTCGAAAACTGAAAACTGAAACTGGAAAACTGAAAAGACTGAAAACTGAAAAACTGAAACTAATGAAACTGAAAACTGAACTGAAACCTATGAAACTGAAAACTGAAACCTGAAACTGAAACTGAAAACTGAAACTGAAAACTGAAACTGAAAACTGAGATTGAAAACTGAAAACTAAAAACTGAAACTGAAAACTGAGATTGAAAACTGAAAACTTAAAACTAAACTGAAAACTAAACATTGAACTGAAAACTAAACATTGAACTGAAAACTGAACACCGAACACTGAAAATTGAAAACTGAATTGAAAACTAAACACTGAAAACTGAAACTGAAAGTGAAAACTGAAATTGAAAGTGAAACTAAAATTGAAAACGAAAAAAGAAACTAAAAACTGAAACTGAAACCAAAAACTTCTGAAAATGAAAGGTGAAGGTACCCTGAAAACTGAATTTTTCAATTTATAACCGAAGTTGAAAATTTTAACGGAAAACTGAAACAGTTTTCACTTTAGGGAAACCGAAAATGAAACTAAAACAAAAAACTTAAACGCTGAAATGTTGTTGAGCATCTTTTTTGGGTCAATTTTCAATTTCAATTTTCAAATGAATAATATTTTCCACCCACTTGGGGGTCAAGATAAATGTGACGAAGGAGCCCCGTCATACTTTATGACCGGGGCGTCAAAAATGTGGGAAAGTAGCCTAGGGGAGTGTTCGATGCCGTTTAGTAAAGATTTTCCTATGTATTACCAAACACTGCGATTGGAGTTTGTCGAATTTTGTTCCAGTTTTCACCAAAAACGTTAAGCTAAAAACCTTGTATAAACTACTTTAACTTTAAATAGAGCAATTAAGTCGGCCGTCAAACTGTCAAAACGAGAAAAAAATGGTCGACTGAATTTCGAATATAAATTGAAAATTTTGAAAAAAGAATGGCAGTTTCAGTTTGAAAATCTATTCTTGTCAGTTTTTTCAAAAATTATGAACTTTAATGTTTAACATTTTTAAGAAATTTAGACATTGACCTTCGTTCAAAACTACCGATAATTTATTTTTCATAAAAATAGACGTTCCTTCGGTTCTCAGTTTCAAAGTAATGTAACGAAATGAAAATTGTAGAATTTAGTACGTAAGAAAAGTTTCTAGAAAGATCTGGTAAGGGGATAGCGGCCGCGATAACGAAGCAAACGGCAGATAAGCGTTCCAGAAATTTCGGCATATTGGAAGCCTTATCTGCGGGATTTTTCTAGAACCTGGGAGCCAAAACTATATAAGGCGGTCGCCTTTCCCTCGAGTTAGAGTCAGTCAATGTAATTAATCAGTTAGTAGTTAGAAGTAAATAAGCGAGTTCATTATTCAGTTGTAGTGTTCCGAGTTTAGTTTGGTAATAAAGTGGTTATTATTCAATTCACGTGTTAATAATCAATTCGAACCGATAAGCGCGTAACAGTAATATTAAATCGGTTAAGATATTAAAAAAAACCTTTTTTACTCTTTCACTGATTTTAAAACAACAAAAAAATTACTGGAAAAAACAAAATGCGTTTTTATATTGTTAAAACCCGTAACAAAAAAAATATTTTTTCTTTGCATCGATTTCGGTTTTCGTGCTGACGCAAATAACCATTTTGTTGCAGTTTCTGGTTGAGTTCCGGTTGATGCTTTTATTATTTCATCAAATATCAATCCGATCGAGCAACATCTTTTTTACTGGAGCGTCTTCAGATGCTTCGTTAGAAGATCCTTGTCTAAATTATCAACCAAACATGTAATATTAGTACACAAGAGGAAGAAATAAATTACGAAACGAATGTAATAAAAGATGAATTTATGAAAGTAAGTCCGACCCCTAAATAATTAAGGATTCTCTCTTGGTTATTTAGCTAAGAGTTGCTAGCCACGAAGGGTAATATCGACCATAAGAATAGAGAACGCAACATATTTCTATGCTCTAAGATTTATATTAAAATTCTTGGGGAAACACTTGAGCAAACATTCTCGTCTGCCTACGAGAGGATTAAACTCTGTAGAGCATGCGAACCGAATCTTGTACGTTTCACACAAGGGTTGCCTTCGCCCAAAACACAAACGAATAGAAACCACCAGCAATTTAACCCCAAATTAATAACCCGTTACCACACTGGTAACCATCCGCTAGCGTCACAACGTTAAATGACTTTTCTTCATAGTGGACTTTGAAAAATAAAAAAGGAGCGTTCTGGCGTTAGACGTCCACGAAGGACACGTCAATTGCCTGTCGTTTTATTAACTTCCAAATCACCAACAGCAGTTGAGTAATTAGTAATGTCGAATTTATCACCCCTTTTAAAATTTCCGATTGCCAAAATAAAAATTTTTCCTGTCGTCTTCAACTAACGTGCTAAAAGTAAGAATATGTTTTTATTCTGAAAACTGAAAACTAAACAGAAAACTGGAACAGAAAATTAAACTGATAACTGAACTGAACGGAAAACGGAACACCAAACATTGAAAACTAAAACTCAACCTGAAAACTGAAACTGAAAACTGAAATTGAAAACTAACAACTGAAACTGAAACAGAAAACTAAAACTGAAACTGAAACTGAAAACTGAAACTGAAAACTGAAACAGAAAACTGAAACTGAAAACTGAAACTGAAAACTGAAACTGAAAACTGAAACTGAAACTGAAACTGAAAACTGAAACTGAAAACTGAAACTGAAACTGAAACTGAAACTGAAACTGAAACTGAAAACTGAAACTGAAAACTGAAACTGAAAACTGAAACTGAAAACTGAAACTGAAAACTGAAACTGAAAACTGAAACTGAAACTGAAACTGAAAACTGAAAACTGAAACTGAAAACTGAAACTGAAAACTGAAACTGAAAACTGAAACTGAAAACTGAAACTGAAAACTAAAACTGAAACTGAAACTGAAAACTGAAACTGAAAACTGAAACTGAAAACTGAAACTGAAAACTGAAACTGAAAACTGAAACTGAAAACTGAAACTGAAAACAGAAACTGAAAACTGAAACTGAAACTGAAACTGAAAACTGAACGGAAAACTGAACTGAAAACTGGTAGTTTCTTAGTGCCGCTGCTTACCTCCTCTGTACTCAGAAACTACCAGTTGTTGAGTATGAGAGGTTACCAAACTTTAACACGAAACGACACCTGACTGTTCCGTACCACTAAACGAATTTAGTTACTGGCACAAGCTAAATATTTTGTCAATTGAAAATAGGATAAACGTTAAAATAACCACAGAAACTGATCATTGATTTGGCGACCAAAAGTCGATGATTATGATTCAAAGAAAATATTAAATCAAAATCAAGTAAGTTATGAATATTAAAGAATTTCACAAACGAAGGATTAAAAATATCAATTAATTCAAAGAAAATCGTGAGGAGAGCTGTTTAAGAATGGAACTTAGTCCCCCAATTTTCCAATATAAAAAATGGGAGCCCTCATATATCCGGGTAATGCCGAGTGCGTTATCAGAACCCCTTCCATTTATTTAGCCGAGTCTCGTCTTCGCAGAACGTATTATAACGATATTCTAGGCTGTAAAGAAATGCGAAATGTATGTATTCGAGCCCGAACTACAAGGCTTTGGGCCATAAAAGCAGTCATATAACAATTCTTCGAGAAGCTTTTTGGTACATTTGTGCGGGTTGACAATTTTATGGCAACTTTCCTTTCACTAAAAGACATAAATTGATGTGAGGAATGCAGTGCAGCTGGCGCTGGAAAAACTGCCAGAGAAAAAAGGGAACGCACACACGGCAGCCGGACCATAAACTAACCTGAACCGCCGCCAAATGGGGCCCGTACGAAAGAAGCTCAAAATTTCACATCCGTAAATCGATTGATGCGTAGAAAAATTAATGAGCATCTTATTAACTTTTCCATTAAAAACAACTTTATTATTTAAAAGTCAAAATTTGAAAAAAGTAAAAATTTTGAAATGCAGATATTTTTAGGACAAAATTTGAAACTGAAACTGAAAACTGAAACTGTAAACTGAAACTGAAAACTGAAACTGAAAACTGAAACTGAAAACTGAAACTGAAAACTGAAACTGAAAACTGAAAACTGAAAACTGAAACTGAAAACTGAAACTGAAAACGGAAACTGAAAACGGAAACTGAAACTGAAAACGGAAACTGAAAACTGAAACTGAAAACTGAAACTGAAACTGAAACTGAAAACTGAAACTGAAACTGAAAACTGAAACTGAAAACTGAAACTGAAAACTGAAACTGAAACTGAAACTGAAACTGAAACTGAAAACTGAAAACTGAAACTGAAAACTGAAAACTGAAAACTGAAACTGAAAACTGAAACTGAAACTGAAACTGAAAACTGAAACTGAAAACTGAAACTGAAAACTGAAACTGAAAACTGAAACTGAAAACTGAAACTGAAAACTGAAACTGAAAACTGAAACTGAAAACTGAAACTGAAAACTGAAACTGAAAACTGAAACTGAAAACTGAAACTGAAAACTGAAACTGAAAACTGAAACTGAAACTGAAAACTGAAACTGAAAACTGAAACTGAAAACTGAAACTGAAAACTGAAACTGAAACTGAAACTGAAACTGAAACTGAAACTGAAAACTGAAACTGAAAACTGAAACTGAAAACTGAAACTGAAAACTGAAACTGAAACTGAAACTGAAACTGAAAACTGAAACTGAAAACTGAAACTGAAAACTGAAACTGAAAACTGAAACTGAAAACTGAAACTGAAAACTGAAACTGAAAACTGAAACTGAAAACTGAAACTGAAAACTGAAACTGAAAACTGAAACTGAAAACTGAAACTGAAAACTGAAACTGAAAACTGAAACTGAAAACTGAAACTGAAAACTGAAACTGAAAACTGAAACTGAAAACTGAAACTGAAACTGAAAACTGAAACTGAAAACTGAAACTGAAAACTGAAACTGAAAACTGAAACTGAAAACTGAAACTGAAAACTGAAACTGAAAACTGAAACTGAAAACTGAAAACTGAAAACTGAAAACTGAAAACTGAAACTGAAAACTGAAACTGAAACTGAAACTGAAAACTGAAAACTGAAAACTGAAAACTGAAACTGAAAACTGAAAACTGAAAACTGAAAACTGAAAACTGAAAACTGAAAACTGAAAACTGAAAACTGAAAACTGAAAACTGAAACTGAAAACTGAAAACTGAAAACTGAAAACTGAAAACTGAAAACTGAAACTGAAAACTGAATCTGAAAACTGAAACTAAAAACCGAAACTGAAAACTGAAACTGAAAACTGAAACTGAAAACTGAAACTGAAAACTAAACGGAAAACTGAATTGAAAACTAAAGTGAAAACTGAACTGAAATCTGGACACCGAACACTAAAAACTGAAAATTGAAAATGAATTGAAAACAGAACTGAACTGAAAACCGAACACCGAACATTGAAAACTAAAAATTGGAAGCTGAAACTCTGAAACTGAAAAGTGAAAATGAAAACTGAAACCGAAAACTGAAACTGAAAACCGAAATTAAAAAAAAAAAAATTTTAATTTCCAAAAAAATTCAAAATAAAAAGACTTTTTAAAAGAAAAATCAAAACGAATCAAAATTTTCAAGTCAGAATTTCGAGAGTCAAAATTTCGCGAGTGAAAATTTCAAGTTAGAATTTCGAGAGTGAAAATTTTGGAAAAAGTTGAATATTTCCGAAAAAAAAGACGAAATGTTTAAAAACCTAAAATTTGCGAAAGAATCGAAGTGATATTCAGCCCGATTTTTGATCAAATCTAGAATTTAAGCGAAGATCCTTCTCTTCCAGTTTCCAGTTAATTACTAAATTAATTGGGTTTGACGATGCCAGCGTCTGCCAAAATACGTATCACTAATTCCTAATTACTGATAGCCAGATTTTGGATACACACAATGCACGTTTTGCGCTTAAGTGATTTGGATACAATTAGCTCCGAATCGATACCACAGGTAGGCGTTTCGACACTCCAGCTATCTACAACATGATAAATTATTCGGTCAAATTCTGGGTCAAAAATAAATTGTACCGAGTCCGAGAAGGTGGCATATCTAGTCGAGGTAAATCCCGGTTTCGCACCGACTAGGACACTATCTCTGGAAATATTAACGGTGCGGCCCAGGACGGCCACGTTATTGGCGACATAAGAGCTGATAAAGCATAATGGGTGGAAGATATTGGAATCGGTCGTGGGGGGCATTGTGAAGCGCAGGGATCGAGAGGGAGGCCACTGTGTCAAGGCCCACTATATTTCCTGAGAGTGTCAGCTGCAGCGCCTCGACAACCGAGTTCTATAATTCATGCCGCATACGTACGTACTGTGCGAGGCGACGACTTCTTTTGCCGCAGAAAAGAACTCATTACAAGTCTAGGAATAGACGATTTCTTTCGGAGCCCTAGAAAGCCTCATGAATGACAACTGCCCGGAAAACGTAATTTGAGAGAAAGATTTCTATGTTCTTTAGGACTTTTGAACATATTTCTAGTTGCACTGTTTCGTTTTATCATCGCTATAGAAAATCCCAAAGTTTTAGGTGACACGAGGACCATGGGAACTACCCTTCTGATAATACAAATAATAATAAATTTCTTTTAATAGATAATTATATAAATTGTAATTATATTGACTTTCCTGTTTAATAATAAGTAATATTTGCAAGTCAGCAGGATACTCGGCCAGTTACCCTTACCATAGACTTCTCAATTCTCAACAATCTGAAGCGTATAGCGATAGCCTTCGCACGAGATATTGTTATATTACGAATTCCGCTAGTAACATAATCGAATTAATAAAAATTAATAGACCACACCATGACATTAAGTTATAGAATGAAAAAAAAACTGGATCATCCTAGAACACTGATCAAGCAAGCAATTGGAAAACTAATAAAATCATGTCAACAAAATTCAATAGAAGCTCTTACTGCTTTGCAGTATGATGCACAACTGTAACGTGCAAAGAATTCTTTCCTGTCTTGTGTTACTTAATTAAGAATTATCCCAAAAGCGACCCTACCTACCCTGCACCACCCCAATACCCTCCAAGCAAACGCCGTTACTCTGTCAAATAACCGAATACTAAAATCGTCAAAAATCAAAGGAAAACCACCATATATCCCTCTACAAATCCTAATTGTTGGTTTTCAACAACAAACAATTAACGAACTTTTTTTCGAATTTCGCTAATATCAATTCCTTTGGAAATTCGTCGGAATAACTTCCAAATTAACTGCAAGTTTTGGGGAAAATATAACCGGGCGATTAACTCATCCGAATGCGAAATCAATTGCGCCGAATTCCCATTCGTTCGAAATCTCCTTTAAGGAACTCTTTATGTAGGTTTCCGACAATGAGCAGATAATGTATCTTATCCCGCCATGAGCAGCGCTTTGAAATTCCCTCATTTCTAAGGATATTCCGGGAAACCGCCTGCGCCCCTAACAGCGAAACTCAATTACGCTTTTGTTCAAATCTTTGCCAATACCGATTTTAGTTTTATACTCGAAAGATTCATTTGCAATCAGTTGCGCGCGCGAAAAAAAAAACTATCCCTTTGCTTTTAAGAAAGTTTTCTAATTCAGTTTGAGCGCCCCGGCTCCCTTCGCTCAAGTAATTTCTCTTCGGATGAGGCGAGAATGTTAATTCGCCGGCAACTTGTTGGAAAAATTAATTTCGCTTGTCATAGCTTATTTCGAACCCAACAAATCAGCTCGTAATTTACGTGAATTAAAAACTTACTTCCAGCCACTTCTCGCCACTTGATTCAAATGTTTATTTTGAAATTATATGATATCAGGCAGTTCAGTGTAATTAGCGGAACGAAAAAGGAACAGAAAAAAAGAGAGAAAGGAGAAAAGGAAGAAAAAGAGAAGGAAAAAGGAGGAGAAAGAGGAAAAGGAAGACAAAAAGAAAGATGAAGAGGAAGAGAAAGAGGAAGAAGAAGAAGAAGAGAAAGAGGAATAGGACGAGAAAGAGGAATAGGAAGAAAAAGACGAAGGAGAAAAGACAGGAAAAAGAAGAGAAAGAGAAAGAGAAAGAGGAAAGGAAGAGGAAGAGAAAGTGGTAAACTGTTTAAAAATAATGAAAATTTTAAAATATCGAAATTTTCACTAAAAATTTCAAATTTTCATAAAATAAAAAATCGAAATTTTTAACGAGTCAAATTTTTCATGTAAATTGAAAATATGTGTCAGTTCCACAAAATGTCTAAATGTCAAAATCTTTAAAAAACTCAAAATGTTAAAAAAAGTCGAAATTTGGAGAAACCGCATTTTTTTCAATCAAAACTCAAAAAAATCTAATTTTGAAAAAATGTAATTAAAAAAATCAAAATAAAAAAAAATCTTTTAAAAACGTCGAAAGTTTCCAAGAAGTCTAATTGAACTCTCAGTTTCTCTTTGAAGATGACAGCTTGGCTGTCGAAACGCGTTAGAGCAACCTTTGTTGTGGTTTTTAATTTTTCTTGGTTTCAGGGGACAAGTTCTGTGTTTCAATTTTTGAAGATAACCAAGGACCAGTCCGTTCCATCAAACAAAAGAAGTCTAATTCTTCAAAAAGGTCTGAATTTGCAAAAAAATCAAAATTGGGAAAAAGACACATTTTTTTATAAAATCAAAATTCAAAAATACTAAATTTTGAAAAAATGGAAATTTTCAAAACATCAAGAAATTTGGAAAAATCTACAATTGTTTTAAAAAAATCAAAATTAAAAAAACTTTAAAAAAAATCGAAATTTTCAGCTAATCGATTTTTAAAAAACGCCGACCTTTTCAAATAAATCGAGTTCTTCAAAAAAATCGGGATTTTCAAACAATCCAAATTATAGAAAAATTCTAAAATTTAAAAATCGAGATTTTCAAAAGTCGAAATTTTGGCATTCAGCGATTTCTAAAATAAGTCGAAATCTAAAAAAAGTGAAATTAAAAAAGAAAAGTAAACTGTTTAAAAAAAATAAAAATTTTAAAATATCGAAATTTTTACAAAAAATTTCAAATTTTCATAAAATAAAAAACCGAAATTTTTAATGAGTCAAAATTTTCAAGTAAATCGAAATTTACAAAAATATATGTCAGTTCCACAATATGTCTAAATGTCAAAATCTTTAAAAAATTCAAAATGTTAAAAAAAAATTTCAAATTTCAAAAGTAAAAATGCAAAGTTCAAAAATCGAAATTTGCAATTCAAATTTCGAAATTCCAAATTCCAAATTCCAAATTCCAAATTCCTTCCAAATTCGAAATACAAATTTCAAAATTTCAAATTCAAGATTCGTGATTCGAGATTGAAGATTGAAAGTTCAAGATCCAAAATTCAAAATTCAAGATTCAATCAAAATTCAAATATCAAGATTCAAGATTCAGGATTCCAGATCCCAGATCCCAGATTCCAGATTCAGGATTCCAGATTCCAGATTCAAGATTCAAGATTCAAATTTAAGACATAAGATTCAAAATTTAAATTCAAGATTCAAGATTGAAAATTCAATCAAAATTCAAAATTCAATGAAAATTCAAAATTCGAGATTCAAAATCGAGGACTCAAGATACAAAATCCAAAATTCAAGGTTAAGGATTCAATCAAAATTCATAATTAAAAATTCAAGACTCAAGATTGAAGATTAAATAATCAAGATTCAATATTAAAAATTTGATCGAAATTTAAGAGTCAAGAGTCAACATTCAAAATTCAAGATTCAAGATGCAAGATTCAAGATTCAAATTCAAATTTAAGATTCAAAATTCAAATCCAAAAGTCAAAATGCAAAATACAAGATACAAATATCAAGATTGAAAATTCAATCAAAATACAAGAGTCAAAACACAAGATACAAATTCAAAACTCAAGATTGAAAATTCAAAATTCAAGATTCAAGACTCAAGATTGAAGATTAAAGAATCAAGATTTAAAATTCCAGATTCGATCAAAATTCAAGACCAAGATTCAAGATTCAAAACTGAAGATTCAAGATTCAAATCCAAGAGTCAAAATACCAAATACAAGGTATAAAATTAAAGATTTAAAATTCAATCAAAATTCGAGATTCAAAACTAAAGATTCAAGATGCAAAATCCAAAATTAAAATTAAAGATTCAACCAAAATTCAAAATTAAAGATTAAAGAATCAAGATTCAAGATTCAAATTTCAAGATTCGATCAAAATTCAAGAACCAAGATTCAAGATTCAAAATTCGATCGAAATTTAAGAGTCAAGAATCAAGATTCAAAATTTAAAAGTCGAAATTCGAAATTCGAAATTGAAAATCCAAAATTCAAAATTCAAAATTTAAAATTCAAAATTCAAAATTCAAATTCAAAATTCAAAATTCAAATTCAAAATTCAAAATTCAAATTCAAATTCAAAATTAAATTCAAAATTCAAAATTCAAAATTCAAAATTCAAAATTAAAATTTAAAATTCAATCAAAATTCAAGATTTAAATTCAATCAAAATTCAAGTTTCAAACTGAAGATTCAAGACGCAAAGATCCAAAATTAAAATTAAAGATTCAACCAAAATTCAAGATTCAAGATTAAGGAATCAAGATTCAAGATTAAAAATTCAAGATTCGATCAAAATTCAAGATTCGATCAAAATTCAAGATTCAAAACTGAAGATTCAAGATTCAAGTTCAAATTTAAGATTCAAAATTCAAATCCAAGAGCCAAAATACAAAATACAAGATACAAAATTGAGATTTAAAATTCAATCAAAATTCAAAATTCAAGTTTAAAGCCTGAAGATTCAAGATGCAAAATCCAAAATTAAAATTAAAGATTTAACCAAAATTCAAAATTCAAGATTGAAGATTATAGAATCAAGATTCAAGATTCAAAATTCAAGATTGGATCAAAATTCAAGAACCAAGAACCAATATTCAAGATTCAAAACTGAAGATTCAAGATTCAAAACTGAAGATTCAAGATTCAAAATTCAAGATTCAAGCTTCAAAATTCAAGATCCAAGATTCAAGAGTCATCAAAACTGAGGATTCAAGATTCAAGATTCAAATTTAAGATTCAAAATTCAAATCCAAGAGTCAAAATACAAGATACAAAATTGAAGATTTAAAATTCAATCAGAATTCAAAATTCAAGTTTAAAGCCTGAAGATTCAAGATGCAAAATCCAAAATTAAAATTAAAGATTTAACCAAAATTCAAAATTCAAGATTGAAGATTATAGAATCAAGATTCAAGATTCAAAATTCAAGATTGGATCAAAATTCAAGAGCCAAGAACCAATATTCAAGATTCAAAACTGAAGATTCAAGATTCAAAACTGAAGATTCAAGATTCAAAATTCAAGATTCAAGCTTCAAAATTCAAGATTCAAGATTCAAATTCAAATGTAAGGTTTAGGATCCAAAATTCAAATTCAAATGTCAAAATACAACATACAAAATTAAAGATTTAAAATTCAATCAAAATTCAAAATTCAGGTTCAAAGCCTGAAGATTTAAGATGCAAAATCCAAAATTAAAATTAAAGATTCAACCAAAATTCGAAATTCAAGATTGTAGATTAAAGAATCAAGATTCAAGATTCAAAATTCAAGTTTGGATCAAAATTCAAGAACCAAGGACCAAGATTCAAGATTCAAAACTGAAGATTCAAGATTCAAGATTCAAATTTAAACGTAAGATTTAGGATCCAAAATTCAAGATTTAAAATTCAAAATTCAAGATTCAAGATTCAAGTTCAAATGTAAGATTTAGGATCCAAAATTCAAATTCAAATTCAAGAGTCAAAATACAACATACAAAATTCAAGATTTAAAATTCAATCAAACTTCAAAATTCAAGTTTCAAAACTGAAGATTCAAGATGCAAAATCCAAAATTAAAATTAAAGATTTAACCAAAATTCAAGATTCGATCAAAATTCAAGATTCGATCAAAAAACAAGATTCGATCAAAATTCAATATTAGATCAAAATTGAAGAACCAAGATTCAAGATTCGATCAAAATTCAAGAACCAAGATTAGAGATTCAAAACTAAAGATTCAAATTTAAGATTCAAAATTCAAAATTCAAGATTGAAGATTAAAGAATCAAGATTCAAGATTCAATATTCAAAATTCAAGATTCAAGATTCAAGATTCAAAGTTCAAGATTCAAGATTCAAGATTCAAGATTCAAATTCAAATATAAGATTTAGGATCCAAAATTCAAATTCAAATTCAAAGTCAAAATACAACATACAAAATTCAAGATTTAAAATTCAATGAAAATTCAAAATTCAAGTTTCAAAACTGAAGATTCAAGATGCAAAATCCAAAATTAAAATTAAAGATTCAACCAAAATACAAAATGTTTAAAAAAAGAAAAATTCGTAATTATAGAAAAGTCGTCGAAATTATAGAAAAGTCGTCGAAATTATAGAAAAGTCGTCCAAATTATAAAAAAAATTCAAAATTATAAAAAAAATTCGAAATTCCAGAAAAAAATCGAAATTCCCAAAAACCGAAATTTACAAAATAAAAAAAGGTCGAATTTGACAAACTTCAAAATTTCGAAAGAGGTCGAAATATATACATTCAAAAATTTCAAAACAGGTCAAAATTTTGAAAAAGGTGAAAGAATTTTCGAAAAAGGTAGAATTATTAAAATATCGAGATTTTCAGAAAGCTGCAATTTTCAGAAAGACGAACTTTTTAGAAAGGCGAAATGTTCAGAAAGACGTAATTTTCAGAAAGACGAAATTTTCAGAGACGAAATTTTCAGAAAGACGAAATTTTAAGGAACGCGAAATTTTCAGAAACTCGAAATACTCAAGAGGTCGAAATTTTCAAAAGGTTGAAATTTTTCGTCAATTGGCAAATAAAGTCGAAATATATAAGTCCAAAGAAGGTTTCACCCCTTTACCACATCGGCAATTAAATAAATAATTACGCGATACGTATTTCGCCAGCAGAACTGGCATTTTCAAGCGCACCAATCTAAAAAGATTAGCAAAAGATGTATCGACGTCATCTGCATTCAGATTCAAATCGATTCTTTTTAGATTGGTGCGCTTGAAAATGCCAGTTCTGCTGGCGAAATACGTATCGCGTTATTATTTATTTAATTGCCGATGTGGTAAAAGGGTGAAACCTTCTTTGGACTTAATCACAAGCCACAGTTTTTAGTTCAGTGCTTTAGTCGAAATATATAGAGAACCCAATTTAAAATTTAAAAAAAAATGTAGATCTAGAATTAAAAATGTTAATCGGCGCGAGCGGGTATTGAACCCGGTACCTAGTGTGTTGTAAGCAACCACCGCATCATTTTTAATTCCTACTCTTATTTTCTTCTGCAGGATTCAGTTTAAAAAAATAATAATTAAAATATAAATGTTAAAACAAACCTTTTCAAATTTTCAAAAGGTTGAAATTTTCAAAAGGTCGATATTTTCAAAACAAATTGAAATTTTCAAAAGGTCGATATTTTCAAAACAAATTGAAATTTTCAAGCAGATCTAAATTTTCAAAAAAAAATGTGTTATTGGCGAAGACGTGTCTTCAAAAAAGTCTTGGCTTTTTCGTTAGTTGTTAATTTTCCTATAAGTCGAGCTTTTCAGTTAGCTGCTGTCTTTCATTAAGGAATGGTAATCTCTCAGACTTGGGGTGTTCAAAGGGCATATTTGGTTTATTTCATTAAGCAGGTTTATTGCTAAAACCGTGCAAGAAATTGTTAGCCCAATTAAATTAAATTAGCCATTCTGCGGCTAATTATAGTTTCCTGTGTGCGCTCATCTTAGACGAGTCGAGGTTTTATATTTACACAAATTAAAGTTTAGAGTATATATTCGGAGTAGCTCGGATGAGTGGAAGTTTAAATAGCGGCGAATTCCAGTTGAGGAAAAGATGCCTAAGGGCCACTATGTGTATAAGCCGCAAAGCAATTTGCAACTTACTAACTTGTATGGAACAATAATCCCTTGAAGTCAAGCTGCTTGCCTCCTCATCCCCCATCATTTGCATGACGATGGTAGGGCATCCATTTCGTCTATTTCCATAACTGTCAACTAAACTTTCACCGCATCTACACTTGACCATATTCAAAGCCATAAACTTATTATTTTTTAGAGGTTTGTTTTAACACTTATATGTTAATTATTTATTTTTTTAATTGAATCCTGCAGAAGACAATGACAGTAGGGTACGTAATGTTAATAAATGGAATTAAAAGTGATGCGGTAGTTCAATGGTTCAGTGGCTAGGTACCGGGTTCAATACCCGCTCGCGCCGATTAACATTTTTAATTCTAGATTTAGATTTTTTTCACATTTTAGATTAAGTTTTCTACATATTTCGACTTTATTGACAAATTGACGAAAGATTTCGTTCAGAGGGGCTTAGATTGCAAAAATAAGCGTAAGGAGTGTATACGGTACAGCGGGGCCCCGAGAAGCGTAGAAATAAAAATAATTTAAATTCCGAGCATGGGAAAAGATCCAAGGAAAACTCTTTGTAACCCAGATTCTAAATTATGCATCCTGTCTTACTATACGGTTAAAGTTCTATTATAAGATTTAAAACAGCGTTGGGACGTTTTTCCAGGGTAGAATTTTACGAGGAAAACTTTTTGCAGCGGCAGTAAAGATGATTCGGCTTAATTTCCGTCTACGTACACGGTTGCGACCCGGAATTGGCGAATCCAACTTTTAAAATTGCCCCGACAAAATGACTATGCCAATTTCGGTTAATTTCAAATTACTTTCCAAAGTATTTCCATTTGTTAGACCTCGAAGCTTTCGGCGTCGAACACCGAGAGCTCTTCAAATTTAGCGATTATCATGCCTTGTTGGATGTTAAAGTAGTTAACATTGGCCGAGACTTTCCGGAACTCGAGGAAATTCGGATCACTTGGATACAGGCCATAATAAATTTTCTTTATTGCTATTTCTTATTAAACATTTCCCTCTAATAACGCTCCGGCCGAAAGCACTTTTTAAAGGGCCTAATTGAGGTTTTCCCACTTCTGATTTTATCTGGCGTCCCCCACAATAAAGAACGAGCGCTCTTACCCGGGGCCATTCTAGTTTAGATAACCCGACATCCATCTCTGGCAAATTTAAAATGGATACTTTCGAATGCCCGCAGTTAAACCGATATGACCATAAAGAAAATTACGCCATTTAACCTAATTTCACAAACAAAGCCTAATCGCCTCGTCTTAGTACTAAAGGCAATATTTAGCCACCAAAATATTTTTAAAAATTACACTTTGTCATCCCTATTTTGTCCCAAAATTAAAACTTTCAATTAATTTTGGTTCTTTTACTTGAGAGTTTTAAAATTTTAGGATTGGAGAATAAAGTTTAAGAAAATTAGTTCCGATGAACGTAATAAAACTAACTTAATCAGCTACGTATAGCTTTGAAGAGTTCGTGCAGATAACGAATGATGTTTTGTTCAAATTCGTTGTACCCTTCCATTAGATGACACAGTCGTTGCTGTCAGCTGCATTTATTTACATAAAAAATGGAGGAAGTCTACTTTCCGGATATATTACTTTGGGAGAATCTGGAACAGTTTTTCGGGATAAAATGTTCCCCACTAACGATGCCGCTTTGTAAGCTACGTCCACCTCAATTTTAATCAAATAAGCTTTAATAATTAAACCCTGAAAAACGAAAAATTAGACAGATACACTTTCGCATCTAATATAAATCGACATTTCCAGTTTAAAACTGAAAAAAATTGAATTTCGAAAAAAATAAACTATAATTTAGATTCCTTCTATGCTTTCTTAGTGCGGCAACAATTCAGTTGTTGCCAACGACAAAAAACATTCATGGCCTTGCTTGGCGATGAAAACGTGTTTATGGGGCTTAGCACGTGTGATCTTCTAAACGTAATAGGGCGGCATAATACCGGAAGGTCTAAGATCATTTAAATCCGGTATTAAACCGTTGCGACACGGGGCTTTCACTATTGCCCATAAATAATTAAGAAAGCTCGTGCTTTATCCCCAAATAATTCCTCCGTAGCGAATAATTACTGGAGGCTTTAATTATTTACAAGTGAAATAATCAACTCTTTACGCTTCGCAAGGTGGAGAGGTCCTTTAGGAAACGAATTCAAACACCATTAAATCGCCAAATTAAATGCCATTTTTGTACCGAAATCCACACTAACTCGACTAAAACATTCAGCTGCGATTTAATTGCGAATGAAATTGGAAAACGCAATTTGTTTAATTTGTTGTATTTATTGTTTTTGTGTGACGATCAATTAGTGTGACGATATAGAACCCTATCGCTGGGGGGTCGAAATTCGTTACTGCCACATGAATCATTTGAAAAATATTGTCCTACTGCGCTCATCAGGACCTTTTGACTGCGACTTCCACTCTAGAATCCCCCTTACTATGCTACTAACTTTCCTTGTAAGTTATATCTTTTTTTTTAATATATCTCTGAAGATTATAGCTTGGCTACCGAAACGCGTTAGGCAACAAATCTTTCTTGGTTTCAGGGGACAATATTTGTATTTCAGTTAAAAAACTAACAAAGTCCTTTATGGTGTAAATTACCTATGGTACAATAAAACTCCATTTATTCTAATTTTTTTCGGTTTTAATCTAATTTTCAACAATACCCAGACCATAAGATAATATTTCTTTCAGTCTGGCCTAATTTACGTTTAAAAGTATTTTTTGGGAATTATTTTGTTTTGTAATCGTAAAGATTTAGCGCCTTCAAGAGGCGCAACAAAGATTCATTTCAGTTGGAAAATTGCGTTTATGTCTTGCAATTAGAATACATAAATGTAAATGATTTTCACAATTATTTGTGTTCCGAATCCGGCTGCTTGCTTCCAACCACTTTGACTTTCGAGCCTGCAGAGACAATTATAAAAATGCTAATGGGTCCTTAAGGAATAATTTTCATTAAATTTGAATCCTTGCATAAGCTTAATTGCTTCTTTGGCGATTTTATAAACTCGCTTAATGGTTTGTCATAATAAGAATTTAACTGTTACTGGCCGTGTTAGGGAAAATATTACCGCAATAAAAGAAATATACAACGCCACTTGGAAATTTCATTTCTGGAATTAGCGGAATTAAGGAAACCCTTCTAAGAAGCTGAAGTATTAATAAAAATTTTATCGCGGCCACTGGCGCCCATACAGATATTTTTTTTTGTCTTAACTATTTAGATAGACGATCTGGTCTTCCAACAATATTTATGCACATTTATCAGATTCGAAACTAAAGTTCGGTTTCGATCTTATTATATCTCATCAGTTTGGTACATCCAACAACGAAGATTGTTCTTTTAATACAAGGGCCCATCGGGTTTGTTGTAAATACCGTCGCAAATTTTTAACGATTAAAAAAACGTATTTACATTCAAATTCGAAATTCAAATTTCAAAAGTCAAAATACAAAGTTCAAAATTTAAAATTCACAATTCAAGCTTCGAAATTCCAAATTCCTTTCAAATTAGAAATACAAAATTCCAAATTCAAGATTCTTGATTCGAGATTGAAGATTCAAGATCCAAAATTCAAAATTGAAGATTCAATCAGAATTCAAAATTCAATATTCAAGATTTAAAATTTCGGATTCCGGATTACGGATTCAGGATTCAGGATCCAGGATTCAGGATTCAAGATTCAGGATCCAGGATTTAAGATTCAAGATTCAAGATACAAAATTCAAAATTCAAGATTGAAAATTCAATCAAATTTCAAAATTCAATCAGAATTCAAAATTCAAGATTCAAGATTTAAAATTTCGGATTCCGGATTCAGGATTTAAAATTTCGGATTCCGGATTTAAGATTCAAGATTCAAGATTCAAGATTCAAGATTCAAGATTCAAGATTCAAGATTCAAGATTCAAGATTCAAGATTCAAGATTCAAGATTCAAGATTCAAAATTCAAAATTCAAAATTCAGGATTCAAGATTTAAGATTCACGATTCACGATTCAAGATTCAAGATACAAAATTCAAAATTCAAGATTGAAAATTCAATCAAATTTCAAAATTCAATCAGAATTCAAAATTCAAGATTTAAAATTTCGGATTCCGGATTCAGGATTTAAAATTTCGGATTCCGGATTCAGGATTCAGGATTCAAGATTCAAGATTCAAGATTCAAGATTGAAGATTGAAGATTGAAGATTGAAGATTGAAGATTGAAGATTGAAGATTGAAGATTGAAGATTGAAGATTGAAGATTGAAGATTGAAGATTGAAGATTGAAGATTGAAGATTGAAGATTGAAAATTGAAGATTGAAGATTGAAGATTGAAGATTGAAGATTGAAGATTAAAGATTAAAGATTAAAGATTAAAGATTAAAGATTAAAGATTAAAGATTAAAGATTAAAGATTAAAGATTAAAGATTAAAGATTAAAGATTAAAGATTAAAGATTAAAGATTAAAGATTAAAGATTAAAGATTAAAGATTAAAGATTAAAGATTAAAGATTAAAGATTAAAGATTAAAGATTAAAGATTAAAGATTAAAGATTAAAGATTAAAGATTAAAGATTAAAGATTAAAGATTAAAGATTAAAGATTAAAGATTAAAGATTAAAGATTAAAGATTAAAGATTAAAGATTAAGGATTAAAGATTCAAGATTCAAGATTGAAGATTGAAGATTCAAGATTGAAGATTCAAGATTCAATATTGAAGATTCAAGATTCAAGATTCAAGATTCAGGATTCAGGATTCAGGATTCAAGATTCAAGATTCAAGATTCAAGATTCAAGATTCAAGATTCAAGATTCAAAATTCAAATTCAAGATTCAAGATTCAAGATACAAGATACAAAATTCTAAATTCAAGATTGAAAATTCAATCAAATTTCAAGATTGAAAATTCAATCAAATTTCAAGATTCAAAATTTAACCAAAATTCAAAATTCAACCAAAATTCAAAATTCAACCAAAATTCAAGATTCAAAATCGAAGATTCAAGATACAAAATCCAAAATTCAAGATTCAATCAAAATTCAAAATTAAAAATTCAAGATTCAAGACTCGAGATTGAAGATTAAATAATGAAGATTCAATATCCAAAATTTGATCGAAATTTAAGACTCAAGAGCCAAGAGTTAAAATTCAAGTTTCAAGATTGAAGATACTAGATATAAAATTAAAATTCAAGATTCAAAATTCAATCAAAATTCAAAATTCGAGATTCTAAATCGAAGATTGAAAATAAAAAATTCCAAATCCAAGATTAAAGATTCAATCAAAATTCAAAATTCAAGATTAAAAATTCAATCAAAAATCAAGATTCAAAATTCAATCAAAATTCGAGATTCAAAATCGAAAATTCAACATACAAAATCCAAAATTAAAGATTAAAAATTCAATCAAAATTCAAAATTAAAAATTCAAGATTCAAGATTCAAGATTGAAGATTAAATAATCAAGATTGAATATTCAAAATTTGATCGTAATTTAAGAATCAAGATTCAAAATTCAGGATTGAAAATTCAATTAAAATTAAAAATTCAAGACTCAAGATTGAAGATTAAAGAATCAAGATGCAATATTCAAAATACGACCAAAATTTAAGTCAAGAATCAAAATTCAAAATTCGAAATTCGAAATTCGAAATTAAAAATTCAAAATTCAAAAATTTAAAATTTAAAATTCAAAAGTCAAAATTCAAAATTCAAAATTCAAAATTCAAAATTCAAAATTCAAAATTCAAAATTCAAAATTCAAAATTCAAAATTCAAAATTTAAAATTTAAAATTTAAAATTCAAAATTTAAAATTTAAAATTCAAAATTCAAAATTCAATATTCAAAATTCAAAATTCAAAATTTAAAATTTAAAATTCAAAATTCAAGATTCAAAATTCAAGATTCAAGAGTCAAGATTCAAGATGCAAAATCCAAAATTAAAATTAAAGATTTAACCAAAATTCAAAATTCAAGATTCAAGGTTGAAGATTAAAGATTCAAAATTCAAGATTCGATCAAAATTCAAGAACCAACATTCAAGATTCAAAACTGAAGATTCAAGATTCAAATTTAGGATTCAAAATTCAAATCCAAGAGTCAAAATACAAAATACGAGATACAAAATTGAAGATTTAAAATTCAAAATTCAAACTCGAAATTTAAGCTTTTTTGTGAATTTTCATTTTAGAAAAATGTTACTTCTTAAAATTTCGACTTTAACGAAAAGTTTTGCTTAATTTACTTTTTTGAAAATTTTAACGTTTTTTGAAAATTTCGACTTCGAAATTTTCTCATAATTTTACCTTCTTACTTTACAGAACTTCGCCTTTACCTCGAAATTTAAACTTTTTTTGTGAATTTTGATTGTTGAAAAATTTTAATTTTGAAAATTTGCATTTTAATGAAAAGTTTTATTTACTTTTTCAAAAATGTTAACGTTTCTTAAAAATTTCGAGTCAATATTGCTTCGTAATTTTTTCAAAACATCTGATTTGAAAAATTTCTAACTTTTTCAAAGAATTTCGTCTTTTCGTCGAAATTTTAAGCTTTTCTTCTTTGTCTTCCTTCTTTTTCTTCTCTTCTTTCTCTTTCTTCTCTTCGTTCTGTTCCATCTTTTCCTTCTCTTCCTTTAGTTCTGTTCTTTTCCTCCTTTATTCTCTTCCTTCTCCTTCCTTCTCTTAATTCTTTTCCTTCTCTTCCTTTCCTTCTTTCTCTTCCTTCACGCCCTTCCCTTTTTCTCTTCCTTCTCTTTCTTCTCTTCATTCTCTCCCTTCTCTTCCTTTTCTTTCTTCACTTCCTTCTTTTCCTTCTCTTCCTTTTCTTCGTCCTCTTCGTTCTCTTCCTTCTCTTCGTTCTTTTCGTTCTCTTCCTTCTCTTTCTTCTCTTCCTTCGCTTTCTTCCTTTCCGTGTTTTCTTTCCTTCTTTCCTTCTCTTTCTTTTCTTCCCTTCTCTTTCTTCTCTTCCCTTCCTTCCTTATCTTCCCTCTCTTCGTTCTCTTTATTATCTTCCTTCTCTTCCTTCCCTTCTTTCTCTTCCTTCGCGTCCTTCTCTTCCTTCTCTTTCTGCTCTTCGTTCTCTTCCTTTTCTTCGTACTCTTCCTTCTTTTCCTTCTTTTTTCTCTTCGTTCTCTTTCTTCTCTTCTCTTCATTCTATTCCTTCTCTTTGTTCTTTTCGTTCCCTTCGTTCTCTTTATTTTCTTTCTTCGCTTCCTTCCTTTCCATCTTTTCTTTCCCTCTTTCCTTCTCTTCCTCCTTTTGTTTTCCTGCCTTATCTTTCTTCTCTTCGTTCTCTTCCTTCTTTTCCTTCTCTCTCTTCTCTTCCGTTTCTTCGTGTTCTTCCTTCTTTTCCTTCTCTTCCTTCTCTTTCTTCTCCTTCTTTTCCTTCCCCTCCTTTAGTTCTCTTCTTTCCCTTCTTCCTTCTCTTCCATATCTTTGTTCTTTTCGTTCTTCTTCTTCTCTTCCTTTTCTTCGTTCTCTTCTTTTTTTCTCTTACTTCTCTAGACTTGAAAAATGTCTAACTTTTTCAAAGAATTTCGTCTTTTCCTCGAAATTTTAATTTTTTTTTTTTGTAAAAAAGTTTTTTGTAAGTTTTGATTTCTGGAAAAGTTTATTTTTGAGAACTTTCGATTTTAACGAAAAGTTGATTTACCTTTTTAAAAATTCTGAGGTTTTTTGAAAATTTCGTCTCAAAATTTCTTCGAATTTTTTTTCAAAATTTTTACTCTTTTAAAAAATTCATAACAATTAAACTTTACTAACAATTAAAACAACAACAGATATTAAAAATTATTGTGAAAAATTTTTTACATTTTCAACAAACTTCCTCTTTTCCTCGAAATTTTAACTTTCTTTGTGAATTTTGATTTTTGAAAAAGTTTACTTTTGAAAATTTCAATTTTGACGAAAAGTTCTACTTGTGTACTGTTTTGAACAATTTTTTTTTAATTTTTTTAAAATTCCGACGAATTTTGCTCAGAATTTTGAGTTTTGAAACTTTTTTTACTTTATTGACCGATTTTTTCTTCCTCTCGAAATTTAACCTTTTTTGTGAATTAAATACTATAAAAATTCAATTATTATTTTTTTTTGAAACAAATTCGATCTTTTTATTTTCAATGTTTTTACTTTTCTTCTAAAAAGTTTCGACTGTTTTTAAAATTTCTGCTTTTTTTGAAAATCTTGACTTTATTAAAAAAGTTCGATTCTTTTAAAATGTTAAGTTTGTTTAGAATTCGTAGAACTTTAAAAAGGTCGAAACTTTCGCACAAAGTAAACATTTCTAATAAATGAATAGTTTTTCATTTTTAATAAACTCAAGATTTTCAAAAAAAGCAGAATTTGAAAAAAAAGAACTTTTTGAATCCTGAACAAACTTAAAATTTTGAATGATTCAAAAAATGTTGACTATTTTGATTAAAAACGTTTACTTTGTGCGAAAGTTTCGACTTTTGAAAAGTTCGACTCTTAAAATTTTAAGTTTGTTTAGGATTCGTAGAACTTTCAAAAAGTCGAAACGGTAAGCATACCAGGATGTGTTTAGCACATTCGCAGTGGGTTCTGAAATCGAGCGATCGTATGCAACTTCACCTAATGTGAGCCAGCTCTGAACGTGTTAAAAATCATAGATTTCAATTAATGAATAAGCTACAAAGTTCAGATTTTCTCAATGAAAGTTTTTTCAAACATACGATTAGGTGAAACTTTAAGTTGTGGTGCCCGGCGCATCCACCAAATTCTCTTTAAAGTTTTCGTCTAATTTCCTTCTAAGGCGAAAGTTCTGGAAGTAATTTTGCAGCTTTGGCGTCGCATTATTAGTTAAATGTCCCGATGACGACCATTCGAAATAAATCTTAATTAAAAATTAATTTAACACCAGCGAGTTGTTCTTCCGCGGAGCCGGAGTACTGAGCGAATCTTTGAAACGCGATAAAGCGGAAATAAATTATTTTCGAGTCGTGATTTATTCCGTCGCTCTGTTTTATATTTGGAAAATGGCCACCGACGGGGGTAATGTGTTTTTCTTGTAGATAGTAATCGACTCCCTCGACATTTACCTAATTTGATTCGCAATATGCGGATTTAGACATCTTAAGATAATATTTTTCCACGTCCTTACGTGAAGTGGTAAACATTCCCTCGTCATGCTACGTTAAGAATAAACCTCACTAATTATTAACGTATTGTAGGCAAATGTAAATTATAAAATTTAGTACGTAAGAACATTTTCTAGAAAGATCTGATAAGAGGAAAGCGGACGCGATAACTAAGCAAACGCCAGAAATTTCGGCAAACGATATGCCTTATCTGCGGGATTTTTCTAGAACCTGGGAGCCAAAACTATATAAGGCGGTCGCCTTTCCTTCGAATCAGTTAGTTAGAGTGTCAGTCAGTGTAATTAGTGAGCTAGTAGTTAGACGTCAAAAAGTGAGTTCATTATTCAGTTGTAATGATTCAAGTTTAGTTTGAAAATAAAGTGGGTGTTATGAAGCAAGTGTTTAATAATCATTTCGAACCGATAAGCCCCCAACAATATGTAATGGAGTGTGAAAGTAAAAGAGACAGTTACTAAATGTTGTTTATTAGATATTTATTAGAATAATAATTAAATAATTAGAGGCTATTGCGAAGGTACGCATCTACTGAATGTTCGGAAGTAATTAAGGAGATAACGTAATTGTGCGATATCGAATATTCTAGTAGGCGTCGGTTACGCATATAAGTAGATAAAAGCACTCTATTTTAGCTAATTACAAATTAACTGTTAGACGAATAAGTTCTTTTTATTTATGCTTCGTTTCCCATTATTTAGATTATTAAATAGAGTACATTCTGGGAAAAAATTATGAAACGTCATTCTGTCACCAAGATATTCCTTAAAATTGTGGCGGCGTAGTACAAATTGACATCCCCTGTGGCGTCGAGGGCAAAACAGCGCGTAACTATAAAATACAAGACGTCAGCTATCTTGTCATGGGGGCGCAGTTTAGAACTGCATCCGAGGCAAACAACTCGGCACGATGATTCTCCCAGTAATGGTGATATACAAAGACGTTAACAGAAACTAATGGCGACATTATGGAACATTTTAGCTCGGAATTACTAGAAGAGAGCCTGTTTATTATAAGTTGTAGCGGTTTCGCTAAATTTACCTAATCCGATAAGGTAAGGCACCGAAGACGCAACGCCGCAAAATAACGCCGGTATGGGAGAAACTGGGGCGTCTCGATTTCCTCTCAAAAGAAAATGCATCACGGGAAGGTCGTCCTGGGTAATAACGCGCGCCAAATTTATACAGAAAATGCAGTGTTTACTACCTCGGGGGAAAATAATGGGGATCGGTTTTTTCCGCATCTCGTTTTACTGAAACATGCTTTTGGGACAAAATCGACCTAATTATGGAAATAGCTTGCGAATTATTTCATTAATTATGAATCTGGATAACTGGAGGCGAAGGATCGATTTTCAATTCATATTCGAATTTTTATGTTGCTTGTTTGATTTTGTGTGTAATTATTAACGATATTAAGATTTAATTTTTTTTCTGAGAAAAGCACTTCGTAAATAATGAAGTTTGAACAAAACCACCGATTATTTTGTAAAGCTACCGTGAATAATAAATTGGGAAATTTTTTTCGTTCGAAATCTTCCTGGAGTTCGCGAATTTCAATATTTTTAATTTTTGAATTTCGAACGTTGCATTACCATCTAGTTCTAAACTGTGTTTTAAGTTTCAAGTCTCTAGCTCATCGGGAAGTTAGTTTAAAATCGATCGCAAGATTTGTACGGAACAGAGAAAACATGAAAACATGATGGTAACGCAAAAGCATAAGTTTCTCTCTATCAGAAATCGCTCAACGCGCCTAAAAAACAATAAATTAAATCTCTAAGATGATACAGAGTATTTAAAGATCTGGGGGGCGGGCGCAATTGCTTTGTTTTTGCAAATTTCAAAAGCGGACGACGTCAAATGGCGGAAATTTTCTCTCGACTTTTCTCTGTGTACGTTCGTACACGATAAATTGCGATTGCTTTATTGCGACGGGATTGGTTTATTACGTTACCGTGTCGCCCTGTTCGTTTTTTTAATGCCGGAGACGTTATGCATAGTTTGCCATCCTCGGTATCTTATTGTACGAAGACACGCCGGCTGGCTGCACCGCAACGCACCGCTGGCCGCCTGATTCATGGGGCACTAGGCGCGCGCGACCCCTTCTACTTTTATAACTCCCCAGCGATGACCCGCGATCCTTTAGTCGCGAAATAAAAATGCCCACTTTGCATATAGCGCAATTGTCACTAATCGCCCGTGGCACTCGTTTTTTGATAATATAACAAATCCAATTAATGAACAATGCGACAGTTCTGGGCGAAGTTTCTCAAAAAAATACATCCTCCAAAGCATAGAGACATAATCAATGTTCAATCGCTATGTAAGGTTAATTGGAACATGAGCGACGCTAAATGTAACAAGGAGATGCAATTAACCACGCTCAGCATTGAATCTATGTTCAAATCAAAATTATCTTTCTTTAGTGAAGAACTGCCAAACGGCTTCTTTAACTGAGTTCAAACCTTCAATAAAGATTACTGACAAAATGTTTTTTTTTTAATTAAACTTTTTAGCTTTTGGGGAGTACGTTTTTTAACTGGAATGAGTCAAGTTTTCGTTTCGAGTGTTCCGCTATTGTTTGATCTCTTTGGGCCGCAAATCTGCAACTACTGTTTTTTCGGAACAACGCTCGCAATTAAAATCGGCAGGAAAATGAAATTTCGCTCGTTAGCCAAGTTTCCGATATCACGTCCCAATAATTCAACAAAAATCGCGCGCCCCAGTTACGGCGGACGATGTTGGACCAAAGTTCGCGCCGGAGTGCTTTGATAAAATGTGACATTCGGTGGGATGGGGAGGGCCGTCCCGAAACTTGTTTCAGTCGATCACAAGGCTAATTGGGCACGGATTACGCGGCGCCAATTATTGTTTTCAGCCTGTTTGTTATCTGATTTGTTGCGTGGTGTTTCAGCGCCATTTCCCTCTTACGAGATTACCTTTCGCCATCGCCGTTATTGTTTCTCATTCATTTGGTCCCTCGTACCATGACAACATCCCAATAACCGACGACAACACATCATGGGGGCGCCCCGGTTATAACGAATGCTCGCTGATAAGAACCAGCCTCCGAAACTTCAATTAAACTTTGCTGGCTTCCTTCCTATCATCAAAATTTGCCCTATATCCCTCTAGGATTACAGTTTCGTTTAATCTCTGATTCCAATTAACTCTATTACTAAACATAAAGTGGAAACAGGATTTTCAGGCGATTAAAATTAAAAAAACAAAGTAACGAAATAAGAAACAAAAAATATGGAATTCAAATGTTGACTTCACGAAAATAAAATGTAGAAAATTCGAAAAGAGTCGAAATATATTACAGAAAACGGAGACATTTTCCAAAAATTGACAATTGTTCACATTGTTGAAATATAAAGTAAATTTTGAATGGAACAGTTACTTTATAGAAATTTTTGAAAAAATCAATTTTCAAAAAATGTAACTTTTTATAAAAGCTTCCAAATTGAGGAAACCTATTCAAAAATTCAAACTCTCAAAAACAATATTGAAAAAGTTTGAAACTCAATCAATTTAGTGTCACAAGTGTCATCAAAATTCTCAAGGCGAATACCTAATTTTTTCAAAGAAAATTGCTGTGGAGGGTCTTATTTACAAACCGCACGCGACGCAAACGAACACAGAAGGCGTTTACTGTGAGAAAGTGCCGCCGCGAAGGTGCTGTAAACGAAGAAGGCAGATGAGTGTCCGTAGGGCACGGACCGTCTTTATGATACTCTCGAGATACGTTATGATGCCCGAGCTCGATGACACCTCTCCGTCACATGCCATTTTATAACCGCTTTCCGCCGGTATACAGTCTAACAGAGCCTGAAGGATTTATTAAAGAAATATGACACCGACTCGTCGGAAAACTCCCAAGCCTTTCCTTCCACCAAAACCCTAAAAGGATTTACAACCCCCCGATTTTTAGCCAACTTTACAATTCACGCTCCATTTAGAATTTAGAAGAAAATGTTAAACAACCAACAAACAGGGAACCTAGCCGAGTAAGAGCAGATTTTTGTTCACTGGGACCATTGCATACATGTCGCAAAGAAAAAGTTATTAATTGCGGAGGTATTTTTCCAGCACTTTTTTCCATCTTTGCAGTTTCGTCCCTTTCTGCATGGCTTCCCTCCCTTCTTCCCTTCCTTTTTTCAATCCTTGCTTTCCTTCACTTCTACTTTTCCTTTCATTCCCTTCCATCCCATTTTTCTTCCATTCCTTTCTTACTTTCTTTTCATCTCTTCCTTCTCTTCGTTTTCTTCGTTCTCTTTCTTCTTTTCCTTGTCTGCCTTTAGTTCTCTTCTTTTCCTCCTTCCTTCTCCTCCTTATCTTCGTTCTTTTTCTTCCCTTTTCTTCCTTTTCTTCGTTGTCTTCCTTCACTTCCTCCTTTTTCTTCTCTTCGTTCTCTTCCTTCTTTCCCTTCTCTTCCAACTCTTCCTTTTCTTCGTTCTCTTCCTTCTTTTACTTCTCTTCTCTTCCTTATCTTCCTTTTCTTCGTTCCCTTCCTTCTTTTTCTTCTCTTCCTTTTCATCTTCTTTTCCCTCTCTTCCTTATCTCCCTCCCTTTCCTTCTCTTCCTTTTCTTCGTTGTCTTTCTTCTTTTCCTTCTCTTCCTTCTCTTTCTTCTCTTCGTTCTCTTCCTTCTTTCCCTCCTCTTCCTTCACTTTCTTCTCTTCGTTCTTTCCTTCTTTCCCTTCTGTTCCTTCTCTTCCTTGTCTTCCTTCTCTTTCTTTTATTCCTTCTCTTCCTTCTCTCCCCTCTCTTCCTTTTCTTCATTCTCTTCCTTTTCATCTTTTCTTTCCTTCTCTTTCCTCTCTTTCTTCTCTTCCTTCTCTTTGTTCTCTTCCTTCTTTTCCTTGTCTTCCTTCTCTTCCTTTTCTTCCTTTTCTTCCTTCTCTCCCCTCTCTTCCTTTTCTTCGTTCTCTTCCTTATTTTCCTTCTCTTCCTTTTTTTCGTTCTCTTTCTTCTTTTCGTTCTCTTCCTTCTTTTCCTTCTCTTTCTTTTCATCTTTTCTTTCCCTCTTTCCTTCTCTTTCCTCTCTTTCTTCTCTTCCTTCTCTTCATTCTCTTCATTCTCTTCGTTCTCTTCCCTCTCTTCCTTCTTTCCCTTCCTTTCTTTCTCTTCCTTTTCTTTGTTTTCTTCCTTCTCTTCCTTTTCTTTGTTTTCTTCCTTCTCTTCCTTGTCTTCCTCCTCTTCCTCCTCTTCCTTTTCTTCCTTCTCTTCCTAGTTTTCCTTCTCTTCCTTTTCTTCGTTCTCTTCCTTCGTTTCCCTTTCTTCCTTTTCATCTTTTCTTTCCCTCTTTCCTTCTCTTTCCTCTCTTTCTTTTCTTCGTTCTCTTCCTTTTCTTCCTTGTCTCCCTTCCTTTCCTTCTCTTCCTTTTCTTCATTGTCTTCCTTCCTTTCCTTCTCTTCCTTCTTTTCTTTCTCTTCGTCCTCTACGTTCTCCTCCTTCTTTTCCTTCCGTTCCTTCTTTTCCTTCTTTTCCTTCTCTTCCTTCTCTTTCTTCTCTTCCTTCCCTTCCTTTTCTTCGTTCTCTTCCTTCTTTTCCTTTTCTTCCTTCTCTTTCTTCTCTTTCTTCTCTTCCTTCTCTCCCTTCTCTGCCTGTTCTTCGCTCTCTTCCTTCTTTTCCTTCTCTCCGTTCTCTTTCTTCTCTTCCTCGTCTTCCTTGTCTTTCTTATCTTCCTTCTCTTCCCTCTCTTCCTTATTTTCCTTCTCTTCGTTCTCTTCCTTTTCTTCGTTCTCTTCCTTCTTTTCCTTCTGTTTCTTTTCATCTTTTCTTTCCCTCTTTCCTTATTTTTCCTCTCTTCCTTCTCTAGCTTCTCTCCTTCCTTTTCTTCGTTGTCTTCCTTCATTTCCTTCTCTTCCTTCTCTTCGTCCTCTTCGTTCTTTTCCTTTTTTCTTTCTCTTCCTTCTCTCTCTTTTCTTCCTTTTCTTCGTTCTCTTCCTTCTTTTCCTTCTCTTCACTTCATTCTCTTCCTTTTCTTCGTTCTTTTCGTTCTCTACCTTTTCTTTCTTCTCTTTCCTCTCTTTCTTCTCTACCTTCTCTCCTTCCTTTTCTTTCGTAGTCTTCCTTCTCTTCGTTCCCTTCCTTTTCTTCGTTCTCTTCCTTCTTTTCCTTCTCTTCCTTCTTTTCCTTCTCTTCCTTTTCATCTTTTCTTTCCCTCTTTTCTTCTCTTTCCTCTCTTTCTTCTCTTTCTTCTCTTCCTTCTCTTCCTTCTCTTCCTTCTCTCTTCTTTTCCTTCTCTTCGTTCTCTTCGTTCTCTTCCTTCTCTACCTTTTCTTCGTTCTCTTCCTTCTTCTCTTTCTCTTCGTTCTCTTCCTTCTCTTCTCTTCCTTCTCTTCGTTCCCTTCCTTCTCTTTCTTCGCTTCCTTTCTTTTTATCTTTTCTTTCCCTCTTTCCTTCTCTTCCTTCTCTTCGTTCTCTTCCTTCTTTCCCTTCTCTTCCTTTTCCTTGTTTTCTTCCTTCTTTCCTTTCTCTTCCTTCTCTTCTCTTTCTTCTCTTTCTTCTGTTCGTTATCATCGTTCTCCTTCTTTTCCTTCTCTTCCTTTAGTTCTCTTCTTTCCCTCGTTCCTTCTTCTCCTTCTCTTCCCTCTTTTTCGTTCGTTCTCTTCCTTCTCTTCCATCCCTTTGTCCTTTTCGTCCTCCTTCTCTTCCTTTTCTTCTTTCTCTTCCTTCTTGTTCTTGTCTTCCTTCCCTTTCTTCCCTTCGTTCTCTTCCTTTTTTCCTTCTTTTCCTTCTCTTCCTTTAGTTCTCTTCTTTTCCTCCTTCCTTCTCTTCGTTCTCTTTGTCCTCTTCGTTCTCTTCCTTCTCTTCCATCTCTTCGTTCTTTTCGTTCTCTTTCTTCTCTTTGTTTTTTCTTCGCTTCCTTTCTTTCCATCTTTTCTTCTCTTCGTTTTCTTCCTTTCCTTCCTTTTCTTCCTTTCCTTCCTTTTCTTCGTTCTCTTTCTTCTATCTCTCTCTCTCTCTCTCTCTCTCTCTCTCTCTCTCTCTCTCTCTCTCTCTCTCTCTCTCTCTCTCTCTCTCTCTCTCTCTCTCTCTCTCTCTCTCTCTCTCTCTCTCTCTCTCTCTCTCTCTCTCTCTCTCTCTCTCTCTCTCTCTCTCTCTCTCTCTCTCTCTCTCTCTCTCTCTCTCTCTCTCTCTAAGCCTCTTGCCCTCCCGCAATCATCGTCCTTCCCTTACGCTTTAATTCTCTCCAAAGAAAAAGAAAGAGTGAGAAAAATGGGAGTTAAAACACCCAGAAAATATATTAATTTCAAAACGAAAAATGGTCAAAAAATATGAGAAAATCTGAAATTCTGGTCAGTTCGTATTTTCCAAAAAAATTAGATTAAAATGTCAAACTTTTTGTCGATATTTTGACAAAAAATATCTGCATTTTGAGAAAAAAATCGAAATCCAAAAAAAAGGCTTAAATAATTAGAAAAAAACGGAACCTTCAATTGAAAAAAATTAAAATACAAATCCTGTCGCCTGAAACCAAAAAAACACAACAAAGGTTGCTTTAACGCGTTTCGATAGCCAAGCTATCGTCTTGAGAGAGATACTTCAATTGAAAGTAAAAAACACTGGGATTTTAAACCCAAAAACATATATTATCCAAAGAAATTTAAATGGGAAGGCCAAAAATTTTGATTATAAAACAATTTGGATGAAAGTTTTGCAAACAACTTTGCCTTGTTAAAAACTAAAAGTCTGGGAGAAAATTAAAACCTCAGATTTTCAAAAAACTGCTTAAACGAAAAGATAAAGTAAGTATAAAAAGAATTGAAATCTTCAACCAAAATTTGAAAGTTCAAATTCTAATGGAAATTTAACCTTGAAATGTCAAAAAATTTGCCCGAATTAAAAAACGGAACATTTCAAGAAAAAATGTGATTAAAGCCCAAATTTTCAAAAAAAAAAAAAGAAGAAGCAAAATCCAAATTTTCAAAAAAAGAAGCAAAATTCAAATTTCCACAAAATTATTAGAATTTTAAGAAAAAAAATTAAAACCAAAAGAGTAAAACGCTACGAAATAAACTGAATTTTGAATTGTAAATTCATATTTCGGAAAATTAAATTGGAATGTGAAGAATTCCGCTAAAATTTGGGGAAAATACTTTTCCGAAGTTTCCATGTTAATAAAGTAATAGTTACAAAAACAGATATTAATTTTTTTACTAATTAAAATATTATAACAGAATTTTGAAAATCGCAGAAAAATTATTTGGACTCAAAAATTTAAATATAAAAAAATGGAGGCTCAGACTGAAGGCCCTTTTCCTGAAAACATAAATTTTAAAGAAAATGAATTTGAAATATCAAATATTATGGTTAAAAGAAAAGATAATTAAAATTTCGGGAAAGAACACATTATAATTTTCAAAACAAATCTTATAAAAAAAATAGACTAAAAAAAAAATAATAAAATATAAAAAAGAATTCCTCATCTGTAGATCCAAATTTCATGAAATAATATGGTTAAGATAAAAATAATTAAATTTTGAGAAAGAATGCAATATATTTTCAAAAAAGAAAATTAAAACCAAGTCTTAGACAATGGTGTAGACCAAACAAAAATATTAAAATGTAAAAAATAATCCCTCATCACAAGTTTAATTTTCCGAAAATTAAGAAAAAAAAATTCAACAGCAACGCTTTTAAAAGGTAGAGTTTAAAGAAAAAAAGGTGAAAATATCTATAAGAGAACGAAACGTGAAGTTCCGAATTTAAGTTTTAAAAACTAATTAAAAATTAAATCTTTATGATTGAAATTTTCAAAAAAAAAGTGGAATGTAGAAAAAACAATTAAATAAATCCAAAGTTCAAGCCCAACATTTACGAAAAAAATGGATATTTTGGGATTAAAAAATGGTCGACCTATGATTTTTGCATTTCAGGGGGCCGTTGCTCCTCTTAGCCTCTACCCCTAGCTACGTGCTTAGATGTTGCGTGTTAAATCGTCAGACTGTTAATCAGTAAAAATGGCTTCAGTCTCGATGTTTTGCTTTAAAGTTCGAAACCTCGACTTAGATAAATATTGGCACTAAATGTGAAACTTGGGGCCAACTACAAACTTCTTCACGTATCGAACTCAAGTCTTCAAAGTTCCCCGAGCTGGGATTTATCAAGTTAACCAGAAAACAATTTATAACACCGATAAATAACAACAATGGCGTCATGAATTTAACTGCGTCTCTTAAACGCAATAAACCAGTAGGCAATTTAACATGTCAAAATTCAAGTTTATGTGGGGGCGCGAGTGTGGTGGAGAATTCGGAACAAAAACGCCTGGGGGGGCCGTGTTTTCGGGCCTCGAGTAAAAAATGGCCACCGTTATTAGCATGAACTTTGCCACTTAAAAAGTAAAGTAATACAACTTGCAGCTTTTTAACTTTCCTCTTCTAGAACTGACAGTAATTGATCGTTCACCACTTGTAAGTTACAAAAGCCGGAGTTAAGCATGTATACATTTTTTATCGCGGTAAATAATTATCAATCAATCTGCCCCTCTCGAAGTTTCGTGCAGAAAAAGACGACGGAAGCCGAAACATTACCGAAAATGGGTTTTAATAATATTTTGCGATACATCATTTGCATGAACGTATTAAATTGTCGTTAACGGCGTCTAGCGGGAACTCTGGCACTTTTTTCTTGTTTAATTAAAATCGCGTCGAAAATTTCGGCCTTTTTACGCATTATGGTCAAAAAGTAACACTAACTGGAAAAAGTTGCAAAAACTGTCGTTTGAGGCTACTATTAAAGCTGCCACATGCGATATAGCAATTGAGTTCAAGAGTAAAGTTAGAAATTTCACTTCACCAATTCAAATACTAGTTTGTCTTGAAAAAATATTTATTGATAATGTAATACACTTTAATATGCTCCAATGTTAACAGTAGAATATACATTTAACATTAGGGGCATGTTGGTAACGCGTGATGGTGACGCGTGGTGGTTACGCGAAGCCACAACCCTACCCAAAATCGCTAAACGCCTCTAAAGAGGTTTTCACTTCAAAAACTAAAAAAATGGAATTACTCCTTTTACATTTTTCTTGAAAAGAGAGAGGTTTTTATAAAAATTCTGTGATTAATTGAAAATTACTATTTATTTTGCTAATGAACATTTTTCATTTCTAAATCCTAAGCGATAGTAATTCTTGTACTTGGTTGAATTTTTTCGTAGTGGCCCCGGCGTCGGACGCAGTTGGCGCTGAAAGTTTATCGCGCCCATTATTAGCCCCATTTTACGACGCGAAAATGCTCCGCCGGAGGCGCTTTATTAAATGATCGGGCCCATTGACAAACGCGATTAGCTGAGGCGAGCCGCAGAGTCGGGTGTGACAAACGAGGTCCTGGATTTAATTCGATTAAAAGTTAGGGCTCCGGCCCGCACTACTTACGGCCCGGATTTTTAATAACGACACGTATGTCCTGCATCCAAAGTGCTGATTCGGCCACGGCAGCTTGTTTTCAACGACCGTAGGCCGCCACCTGGATCCCATATTTCGGCGGCGGAAAAATTCACTAACATGAAGTGTCGCGTCTGCAAAACGTGAACGATTTGGGAATTGAGCTCGGAGGTCTACCGTTCACCGTTTCGTCGACTATTTAGGAAAGCACGACTTTTTGTTATTGCGAGGAAATGCCGTTGAATTTCATCATATCACAGTTGATGGTTATAGGCCCAATGATGCGTTCCTTCAATTTCGATCAATAAAGAAAAATGTAACAATTCTTTTTAAAGCGAAGAACTCAGTAACCAAGTAACGTTTTTGGTTATTTTCTTTTTTTTAAATTAACCTTAAAATAATTGGCTTTTAAAATTTAAACACGAATTTTCTAGAAAAAGACCTAAATTTCAAAGCTTAAGTCGAAATTTCGACAAGTCAAATCCTCTAGACTTTCAAAGAAAAAGGTAAAAATTTCAACTCTAAACTAAACAGTTTAAGATAAAAGTTGTAATTAAAAAATACGAATTTGATAAAAAAATCTCAAGTTTTCGAAGTCAAAAACTCTAGAATTAAACACGAAATTTGAAACAATTTTAAAATTCGAAAATCCTGAGATCCCGACATTTACTAAATGAATAATTTCGATTTTTACCTTGAAATTTCGACTTTGTTCTCGTAATTTTGAATCGAAATATTAAGAAATTATTAAACAAGGAATTTTTAAATCTCAACATTTCGATTTAAATCTCAACTTTAGACAGAAAATTTCGATCTGAAAATATTTTTTTTAGGAAAATTCAAAGTTTATTTCAAAATATTATTTAGAAGTTTCGTGCTTTATCCCAAAATTTCAACTTTTCCCAAACAGTTGGACATCAAAATTTAAATTTTAAACCCGAAATTTCACCTTTCCCTGGAAAATTCAATTTTCATACGCAAAATTTCGATTTTTAAATTAAAATTTCATTGTGCAAGCAAGAAATTGTCAAAAAAAAAAGGAATTTCAAAGTTATTTTTGAAATTTCAACTTCCATTTTAAAATTCTTTGTCTAGAAATTTTATCTTTTTTCCAGGAAAATTCAACTTCACATGCAAAATTTCGATTTGAAACTAGGAAATTTCCAAAAAATTTCGTTCGGAAATTTCGCAGTTATTATCGAAATTTCAACTTTTTTATAGATTTTGTGCTTTATTTTAAGACAAAGCGTTGAAGCTTCTATTTTTTTTTAATGTAGGATCCAAAAATTTGGACATGAAAGTAGAAATTAAACTTTTTCAGAATGGTTTGACTTTAAAAAAGTCAAAAAGTAAAAGAGCCAAAGAACAAAAGAACCAAAAATTAAAATAGTCAAAAAGCCAAACAGTCAAACAGTCAAACAGTCAAAGACCACAAACAAAGAGTAGAGCAGAGAACAAAAGAGCCGAAAACTAAAAGAGCCAAACAGTAAAGGAACCAAAGAGCAAAAGAACCAAAGTGTCAAAGAGTGAAAAAACAAAGAACAAAAGAGTTAAACAGAAAAGGCTCCAAAGAGTAAGAGCCAAAGAAGCAAAAAACCAAAGAGCAAATGAACCAAAAGAGCAAAGAGCCAAAGAGCTCTAAATTCAAAGGAGCAAACAGTCGAAGAGACAAACAACTAAAGAGCCAAAAACCAAAAGAATCAAAAACCAAAAGAACCAAAGACCAAAAGAACCAAAGACAAAAAGAACCAAAGACCAAAGGAACCAAAAACCAAAAGCACACGGAAAACCAAAACAAACGGTTAAAGAGCCAAAGAGCAAACAGCCAAAAAAAAAGAACTAAGGACAAACAGAACCACAGATCAACAGAACCAAAGAACAAAAGAACCAAAGACCAAAAGGAGAACCAAACACAAAAGAAAACAAAACAAAAACCATAGCCAAAGCAAAAAGTCAAAAACCAAAAGAACAATCAAGAAACAAAAAAGAAGCAAAAGCTAGAAACAACCACAAGGAAACAGTGGCGAATGAACCAAAAAACCAAAGAGCAAAAGAACAAAACAAAAAATAGCAGAAGGGACAAAAGAACAAAAACCAAAAGAATAAAATGGCAAAAAAGCTGAAAAAAACAAAGACGCAAAAAACCAATAAATCAAAAATTCAAAGGGTCGAAGAATTAAAAATCAAATGCAAAAAGGACCAAATAAGCAAGCAAAAGAGCGTAATAATTTAAAGTTAAAGCGTAAAAAAGAAAAAAAAAAGAAAAAAGGTAAACTAAAATGGCAAAAAAAAACCAAAGAGCAAAAGAACCAAAGAATAAAAATCTAGAACCAAAGAATAAAAATCTAGAACCTAAGAATAAAAATCTAGAACCAAAGAATAAAAATCTAGAACCAAAGAATAAAAATCTAGAACCAAAGAATAAAAATCTAGAACCAAAGAATAAAAATCTAGAACCAAAGAATAAAAATCTAGAACCAAAGAATAAAAATCTAGAACCAAAGAATAAAAATCTAGAACCAAAGAATAAAAATCTAGAACCAAAGAATAAAAATCTAGAACCAAAGAATAAAAATCTAGAACCAAAGAATAAAAATCTAGAACCAAAGAATAAAAATCTAGAACCAAAGAATAAAAATCTAGAACCAAAGAATAAAAATCTAGAACCAAAGAATAAAAATCTAGAACCAAAGAATAAAAATCTAGAACCAAAGAATAAAAATCTAGAACCAAAGAATAAAAATCTAGAACCAAAGAATAAAAATCTAGAACCAAAGAATAAAAATCTAGAACCAAAGAATAAAAATCTAGAACCTAAGAATAAAAATCTAGAACCTAAGAATAAAAATCTAGAACCAAAGAATAAAAATCTAGAACCAAAGAATAAAAATCTAGAACCAAAGAATAAAAATCTAGAACCTAAGAATAAAAATCTAGAACCAAAGAATAAAAATCTAGAACCAAAGAATAAAAATCTAGAACCAAAGAATAAAAATCTAGAACCAAAGAATAAAAATCTAGAACCAAAGAATAAAAATCTACAACCAAAGAATAAAATGTAGAACCTAACAATAAAATCTAGAACCTAAGAATAAAAATCTAGAACCAAAGAAGCAAAGAGTCAATGAGCCAAAAAAACAAAGAACCAAAAAGTGAAAGAGCCAAAAATCAAAGAGCCAAAGAGCAAAAGAACCAAAGAGCAAAAGAGCCAAAATGCAAAGAACCAAAGAGCAAAAGAGCCAAAATGCAAAGAACCAAAGAGCAAAAGAGCCAAAATGCAAAGAACCAAAGAGCAAAAGAGCCAAAATGCAAAGAACCAAAGAGCAAAAGAACCAAAGAGCAAAAGAACAAAACAAAAAATAGCAGAAGGGACAAAAGAACAAAAACCAGAGAGCAAAAGAGCCAAAAAGACAAAGAACCAAAGAGCAAAAGAGCCAAAATGCAAAGAACCAAAGAGCAAAAGAGCCAAAATGCAAAGAACCAAAAAGCAAAGGAACCACAGAGCAAAAGAGCCAAAATGCAAAGAACCAAAGAGCAAAAGAGCCAAAATGCAAAGAACCAATGAGCAAAAGAACCAAAGAGCAAAAGAGCCAAAATGCAAAGAACCAAAGAGCAAAAGAGCCAAAATGCAAAGAACCAAAGAGCAAAAGAGCCAAAATGCAAAGAACCAAAGAGCAAAAGAACCAAAGAATAAAAATCTAGAACCAAAGAATAAAAATCTAGAACCAAAGAATAAAAATCTAGAACCAAAGAATAAAAATCTAGAACCAAAGAATAAAAATCTAGAACCAAAGAATAAAAATCTAGAACCAAAGAATAAAAATCTAGAACCAAAGAATAAAAATCTAGAACCTAAGAATAAAAATCTAGAACCAAAGAATAAAAATCTAGAACCAAAGAATAAAAATCTAGAACCAAAGAATAAAAATCTAGAACCAAAGAATAAAAATCTAGAACCAAAGAATAAAAATCTAGAACCAAAGAATAAAATGGCAAAAAAAAACCAAAGAGCAAAAGAGCCAAAATGCAAAGAACCAAAGAGCAAAAGAACCAAAGAGCAAAAGAGCCAAAATGCAAAGAACCAAAGAGCAAAAGAGCCAAAATGCAAAGAACCAAAGAGCAAAAGAACCAAAGAGCAAAAGAACAAAACAAAAAATAGCAGAAGGGACAAAAGAACAAAAACCAAAGAGCAAAAGAGCCAAAATGCAAAGAACCAAAGAGCAAAAGAACCAAAGAGCAAAAGAGCCAAAATGCAAAGAACCAAAGAGTAAAAGAACCAAAGAGTAAAAGAAACAAAGAGCAAAAATGCTAAAGAACCAAAGAATAAAAATCTAGAAACCAAAGAACCAAAGAGCAAAAGAACCCAAAGACAAAGAGACAAAGAAAAAACAAAGACAAAAGACAAGATCGCAAAGCCAAAGACAAAACGAAAGAACCAAAAGAAAAGAACCAAGGCCAAAAACGGAAAGACCAAAGAGCAAAGAACAAAGCGAGCAAAAGAAAAGCGGAAAGAGACAAAAAGTCAAGACCAAAAAACCAAAGTCCAAAAGAACCAAAGAGCAAAATAATCAGAGCCAAAGAGACAAAAGTTTCAAATACCAAAAAACCAAAGACCAAAAAAACCAAAGAGAAAAATAGTCAAAATGGCAAACAGTGGAAGAGGCAAAAGTTCCAAAGACCAAAAAAATCAAAGACCAAAAAACCAAAGACCAAAAACCAAAGATCAAAAACCAAAGACCAAAGGAACCAAAGAGCAAAAAGTAATAGCGGAGCGCAAAAGAGTCAAAAAATCAAAGAGCCAAAAAGCAAAAGAGACAAAGCGGTAAAGAATCAAAAAGGCAAAAGAGCCAAAGAGCGAAAGAACCAAAAGGCAAAAGAACCAAAAAGCAAAATGTAACAGCGGAGGGCAAAAAGTCAAAAAATAAAGGAACCAAAGAAAAAGGATGCGAAAAAGCCAAAAAATCAAAATTCAGAACCAAAAAATCAGGGGCAAAGAGCAAAAGAGAAAAAGAGGCAGAAGAACCAAAGAGCAAAAGAACCAAAGAGTAAACGAGGCAAAGCGGTGAAGAACCAAAGAGGCAAAAGAGCCGAAGAGCCAAAAAGCAAAAGAGCCAAAAGGCAAAGGAACCAAATAGCAAAAGAACCAAAGAGCAAAGGAACCAAAGATCAAAAGAATCAAAACGATAAAGGCCCAAAATGGCAAAAGAGTCAAAAACCGAAAAACCAAAGAGCAAAAGAATCAAAGTAGCAAAGAAGCAAAAGTTTCAAATACCAAAAAACCAAAGACCAAAAGAACCAAAGAGCAAAATAGTCAAAATGGCAACGAGCGGAGGAGGCAAAAGTTCCAAAGATCAAAAAAAAACAAAGACCAAAAAGCCAAAGACCAAAGAAACTAAAAGGCAAAACGTAATAGCGGAGCGAAAAAGAGTCAAAAATCAAAGAGCCAAAGAGCAAGAAACAAAGCGGTAAAGAACCAAAGAGGCAAAAGAGACAAAGAGAAAAAGAACCAATGAGTAAAAGAGACAAAGCGGTAAAGAGTCAAAGAGGCAAAAGAACCAAAGAGCGAAAGAACCAAAGAGCAAAAGAACCAAAGAGCAAAATGTAACAGCGGAGTGCAAAAAAGTCAAAATATAAAGGAACCAAAGAAAAAGGATGCGAAAAAGCCAAAAAATAAAAATTCAGAACCAAAAAGTCAAAGAACCGAAAAATCAAAGAGCCAAAGAGCCAAAGAGCAAAAGAGACAAAGAGGCAAAAGAGCCAAAGATCAAAAGAACCAAAGAGCAAAAGAACCAGAGAGCAAAAGAACCAGAGAGCAAAAGAACCAAAGAGCAAAAGAATTAAAGATCAAAAGAATCAAAACGATAAAGATCAAACAAATTAAAAAGCAATGAACAAAAGTAGGCGGTAAAAAGAACCAAAGAGCAAAATAGTTAAAATGGCAAACAGCGGAAGAGGCAAAACTTCCAAAAACCAAATAAACCAATGACCAAAAAACCAAAGACCAAAAAACCAAAGATCAAAGAAACCAAAGAGCAACATGTAATAGCGGAGTGCAAAAAAGTTAAAAAATAAAAGAACCAAAGAAAAAGGATACGAAAGAACCAAAAAATCAAAATTCAGAACCAAAAAATTAAAGAACCGAAAAATCAAAGAGCAAAAGAGACAAAGAGGCAAAAGAGCCAAAGAGCAAAAGAACCAAAGACCATAGAATCAAAGACCAAAAAACCAAAGACCAAAGGAAGCAAAGCGCAAAATCTAATAGCAGAGCGCAAGAGTCAAAAAATAAAAGAATCAAAGAAAAAGAATTCCAAAGAGTCAAAGAATAAAAATTCAGAACCAAAAAATCAAAGAGCCGAAGAGCAAACGAGACAAAGCGGTAAAGACTCAAAGAGGCGAAAGAGTCAAAGAGCAAAAGAACCAAAGAGAATAAGAACCAAAGAGCAAAAGAACCAAAGAGCAAAAGAACCAAAGTGCATAAGAACCAAAGAGTAAAAGAACCAAAGAGCAAAAGAACCAAAGAGCAAAAGAATCAAAGAGCAAAAGAACCAAAGAACAAAAGAATCAAAGATCAAAAGAACCAAAACGATAAAGACCCAAAGAGGCAAAAGACCCAAATACCAAACAAATCAAAGAGCAAAGAGTAGAAGCAGGCGGTGAAAGCTCCAAAGAACAAAAAAACCAAAGAGGGAAATAGCCAAAAAGTCGAAAGTACCAAAAACTAAAATTATAATAGTAAGGGGGCAAAAGAACTAAAAAACAAAAGAATCAAACAAAAGAAAGCTGAGACTAAAAAGGAAATCAAAACAACTAAAGAGTTAACGAACAAAAGCGGCAAAGAGCAAAACTGTTAAAGAACCAAATGGTAAAAATACAGAACCACCGAAACAAATACCCGAAAAGCCAAAAAACAAAGAACCAAAAAGGCAAAGAACCAAGAAGCTAAAGAGCCTAATTCCAAAGAGCCAAAAAGCAAAAGAACCAAAGAGCCAAAGCGCAAAAGAACCAAAGACAAAAAATCACAGCAGTAAAGAGGCAAAAGAACCAAAGACCAAAAAACCAAAGAGCAAAGGACCAAAAGAGTCAAACAAATAAATAGTCAAAGAGACAAAAGATCCAAAGATCAAAAAACCAAAGCGCACAGAAACCAAAGAGTAAAGGCTGATGGCAAAAGGGTCAAAGACCAAAAAATCCAGAAAATTCAAAGAGCCAAAGGGTAAAAATTCAAAACCAAAGAAGCAAAGGATCACAGAACCGAAAAATCAAAATAACCAAAAGTCAAAGCGGTAAAGAACCAAGGAGGCCAAAGAACCAAACACCAAAAAACCAAAGCGCAAAGGAACCAAAACACAAAGAGCAAAAGCAGTAAAGATGCAAAAGATCAAAGACCATAAAACCAAAACGCATAGGAGCCAAAGAGTAAAGCACAAAAGCTGATAATAAAAGAACAAAAGACCTAAAGAAAGCTAAAGAACCAAAGTGGAGTACCCACCCCAAAAGAAGCAAAAATCAAAATTTGTAAACATGTTATTTGTAAATTCGTAGTTTTGTAACCCTGTTGTCTTGAACTAAATAAAAATTAATAGTAGCACAAAAAAACTGATAAGCATTAAGGTACACTTTAAAAAAACAGAAATAAAGTCTTAAAACATGATTCACTTATGCCATAATGAGTAATATTAACCAAAATGCATCGTATTTTTGCAAAATTATTCAATATTTCCCCGCATTGCTTTCGTAATGTTGATATGATATAAAAAAAAATCTTACAATACACTTACCTGCAAACTAGGATGACAGCCCAAATCCAGAAGCATCTTAACGACCCCAATATGTCCCTTGTTGACCCCGATATGCAAAGCGGTCTGCCTCCTCTTATTCCGAGCGTTCAAATCTGCCCCAGCATGGGCCAACAGCTGCACAACAGCGGGTTCGTCGCCAAAAGCAGCGTGATGAACAGCCCTATCGCCATCCTTATCTTCAATCTCCACATCAGCGTGGAACCTCAACAAAACCGTAATCACCTCCAAATGGCCGTTCTGACTCGCGGCTTGCAGTGCCGTATGCCCGGCGAAAACCCCGTTAACGTCCGGCCCAATGCCAGCGCCGGCGGTGTTGCTTTGTTTGAGGACTTCTTCGCATTTTTGGGCGTCGCCGTTGGCTGCCGATTTGACTAATTCTTCGTTGACGTCGCCGGATATGTGGGTTTCGAATAGTTTTTTGAGGAGGGCGCTCAGACGCTCCCCGCTGGTGGTACCGTGCATAGTGCCGTCTTTGCTGGCGACTTTGGTGACTGCTAAGGGGTTGTAGGTCCAGGTGGTGTTGCAGACTTCCACCTTTAGGTCGTTGTCGTTGTAGATCTGTTGAACGTGGCCAATTTTCCCAAGGGTCTAAAAACGAATCGAAATTTGGGAGATGTTACGTGAAGCGCATCATAATTTGGTTTCATTAACTTTTGCTGCATTACATTTTGACAAAATATGGTTTGGCTGTCGATAGCTTTAATCGACAAATTTCAGGATTTCATTCGTTCGAAATTACAATTTTCATCTTCAACTCGATTTACAAATTTCAAAACAAGAATGTGAACCTTTCACATAAAATTGTGAGATTTTCTGAAAAAAATTTGATATTTTCTCAAAAAAATTTTGAGATTTTCTCAGAATTTAGACTTCTTCTCAAGAATAAGGATTTAAACTTAAGAAAAAAGTTCAAACTTTCAAATAAAATTGAATTCTCATCTTTTTTTATAATTTGAAGCTTATACGAAACATTTTGGGTTTAAAACCGAAGTATGAAGAAAAAAAGTCGAGTTTTTGACCCATTTCTTGACATTTAGACTCTAAACTTTGAAATTTACTTCTTTCTCCTAAATTCTCAACTTTAAACTCAAAATTTCGACTTTTTAACTCGAAATTTCGTCCCTCGACTCAAAATTTGTATTTTAAGGCCTGAATTTATAAAAAAAAGTTACAATTTGAACGTTTGACTCAAAAATGTCGACTTTTTCTCAAAATTTAACTACTTTCCAGGAATTGGGGATTCAAAGTTAGAAAAAAAGTTGAACTATCAAGACAAATACCAAATTATTGAGTTTTTTCTCGAAATGTGAAATTTACGTTAAACATCTTAAGATTTAAAACCGAAATGTGAAGAAAAAAGGTCGAATTTTTCAACTTTTTCTTCACTTTTAAACGTTAAACTCGGAACTTCTCTTGTTTTTCCTAAACCTTTCAATTTAAACTCAAAATTTCGACTTCTGGCTCAAAATTTCGACTTTTGGCTCAAAATTTCGACTTCTGGCTCAAAATTTCGACTTTTAGATCAAATTTTCGACTCTTTAATTTGGAATTGTTACTTTACGGTCTGAATTTACAAGAAAAATTACAATTTCAACGTTTGATCAAAAAATGACCACTTTTCCTCGAAATTTAGCAGAATGTGCAGGAATTTCGGATTCAAAGTTGGAAAAAAAGTTGAAATGTCAGGACAAATATCCAATTTTTGACTTTTTCTCTTGAAATGTGGAATTTACGTTAAACATTTTATATTCAAAGCCGAAATATGAAGAAAGGAACTCAAATTGTTTACCTTTATCCTGACATTTAAACGTTAAACGCGGAACGCCTCTTGTTTTTCCTAAGCCTTCGAAACTCAAAATTTCGACTTTTAGCTCGAAATGTAGACCTTTAGCTCGAAATTTCGACTTTTAACTTGAAATTTGGATTTTTTACTTGAAATTTTAGCTGTTGATTCCAAATTTTTGTTTCAAAGTCTAAATTTAAAACAATTTCAACGTTTAATTCAAAAACATCAATGTTTTCTCGAAATTTGGGCTACTTTCCTGGAATTTGAATTTCAGAATCGAGAAAAAAGTTGAAATAACGAAACAAAAGTCAAATTTTAGACTTTTTTTCTTAAAATCTGGAACATTTAGAATTCAAATTCAAAACATAATGAAAAAGAGAGGAATTTTTAACTTTTTTCCTGGAATTTGGTCCTTAAATTCAAGATTTCCACTTTCGATTCCAGACTTTTGATTCAAAGCCCAAATTTATAACAATTTCGACGTTTGACTCAAAAATGTGAACTTTCTCTGGAAATTTGGGTTACTTTCCTGGAATTTGGTCTTTAAACTCAAGATTTTGACTTTAGATTCCAAGTTTTTGTTTCTAAGCCCAAATTTATAACAATTTCGACGTTTGATTCAAAAATGCCAACTTTTTCTCGAAATTTGGGTTACTTTCCAGGAATTTGAATTTCAGAATCAAGAAAAAAGTTCAAATGTCAAGACAAAAGTCAAATTTTAGACGTTTTTCTTAACATCTGCAACATTTAGGATTCAAATTCAAAACATAATGAAAAAAAAGAGGAATTTTTAACTTTTTTCCTGGAATTTGGTCCTTAAATTCAATATTTCCACTTTTGATTCCAGAATTTTGATTCAAAGCCCAAATTTATAACAATTTCGACGTTTGACTCAAAAATGTGAACTTTCTCTGGAATTTTGGGTTACTTTCCTGGAATTTGGTCTTTAAACTCAAGATTTTGACTTTAGATTCCAAGTTTTTGTTTCTAAGTCTAAATTTATAACAGTTTCAACGTTTGATTTAAAAATGCCAACTTTTTCTCGAAATTTAGGCTACTTTCCACAAATTTGAATTTCAGAATCAAGAAAAAAGTTCAAATGTCAAGACAAAAGTCAAATTTTAGACGTTTTTCTTAAAATCTGGAACATGTAGAATTCAAAGCCAAAACATAATTAAAAAAAGAGGAATTTTTAACTTTTTTCCTGGAATTTGGTCCTTAAATTCAAGATTTCCATTTTAAATTCCAGATTTTTGCTTCAAAGCCTAAATTTATAACAATTTCGACGTTTGACTCAAAAATGTGAACTTCTCTGGAATTTCGTGTTACTTTCCTGGAATTTGGTCTTTAAACTCAAGATTTCGACTTTAGATTCCAAATTTTTGCTTCTAATCCTAACTTTATAACAATTTCGACCTTTGATTCAAAAACGTGAACTTTCTCTGGAAATTTGGGTTACTTTCCTGGAATTTGGTCTTTAAATTCAAGCTTTTGACTTTAGATTCCAAGTTTTTGTTTCTAAGCATAAATTTATAACAATTTCGACGTTCGATTCAAAAATGTCAACTTTTTCTCAAAATTTGGACTACTTTCCTGGATTTTGGATTGCGGAGCAAAGAAAAAAGTTCAAATGTCACGGTAAAGCCAAAATTTTAGACATTTTTCTTAAAATCTGGAATTTACCTGAAACATTTTAGCATTTTGGATTCAAAGACAAAATATAAAGAAAAAAAAAGAGAACTTTTTAACTTCTTTTCCTGCAATTTAATCTTAAAATTCAAAATTTTGACTTTTGTTTCGAAATTTTTGCGTTAAAGCCTAAATTTATAACAATTTCGATGTTTAACTCAAAAATGTTAACTTTTACCGAAAATTTGGGCTATTTTCCTCAAATTTGGATTTCAAAGTCAAGAAAAAAGTTCAAACGTCAAAACAAAAGTCAAATTTGGGATATTTTCCTGAAATTTGGATTTCAGGGTCAAGAAAAGAGTTCAAACGTCAAGACAAAAGTTAAATTTTAGACATTTTTCTTAAAACTGGAATTTACCCGAAACATTTTAGCATTTTGGATTTAAAGACAAAATATAAAGAAAAAAAAGAGGATTTTGTAACTTTTTTTCCTGCAATTTGTTCTTAAAATTCAAAATTTCGACGTTTGCTTCCAAATTTTTGCGTTAAAGCCTAAATTTATAACAATTTCGATGTTTAACTCAAAAATGTTAACTTTTACCGAAAATTTGGGCTATTTTCCTCAAATTTGGATTTCAAAGTCAAGAAAAAAGTTCAAACGTCAAAACAAAAGTCAAATTTGGGATATTTTCCTGAAATTTGGATTTCAGGGTCAAGAAAAGAGTTCAAACGTCAAGACAAAAGTTAAATTTTAGACATTTTTCTTAAAACTGGAATTTACCCGAAACATTTTAGCATTTTGGATTTAAAGACAAAATATAAAGAAAAAAAAGAGGATTTTGTAACTTTTTTTCCTGCAATTTGTTCTTAAAATTCAAAATTTCGACGTTTGCTTCCAAATTGTTGGGTTAAAGCCTAAATTTATAACAATTTCGATGTTTAACTCAAAAATGTTAACTTTTACTGAAAATTTGGGCTATTTTCCTGAAATTTGGATTTCAAAGTCAAGAAAAAAGTTCAAACGTCAAAACAAAAGTCAAATTTGGGATATTTTTCTGAAATTTCGATTTCAGAGTCAAGAAAAACGTTCAAACGTCAAAACAAAAGTCAAGTTTGGGATATTTTCCTGAAATTTGGATTTGAGAGTCAAGAAAAAAGTTCAAACGTCAAAACAAAAGTCAAATTTGGAATATTTTCCTGAAATTTGGATTTCAGAGTCAAGAAAAAAGTTCAAACCTCAAGACAAAAGTCAAATTTTAGACTTTTTTCTTCAGATATGAAATTCATGCTAAACATTTTGGATTCGGAGTCAAAATATAAATGAAAAAAGGCGAATTTTAAATTGTTTTCGTGAAATGTGCTCTGTAAAATCAAGACTTTGACTTGTAATTTGCAAAATCAGCTTACAATTCAAAATTTGGGCCATTTTCGCAAAAGTTTTTTCAGAATGTCGATATTTTCCCAAAATTTTGATTTTATAGCCTAAATTAAAACAAACAAAAAATTAAAAATCCAAGGTTTGACACAAAATTTAACATTTTTTTTTTTGTTATGTTAAGTCACTTCAAGAAATTTTAACTTTTCTTCTGCAATATTGAGTTAAAAATCAGAAAATATCCTGACTAGGGTCAAAATTCGTCTTTTTTCAGAACGAAGACTCAAAATCCTAACTTTGAATTTGAAATTTTATTTTTTTGACAAAAGTTAAGGCACAATAATTCGAAATTTCTACTTTCGTTCTTAATCTTTCAATTTTAAACTTGAAATTTCAATATTAAACATTTCCGGAAGAATTCGAAATTTGATTTGTTATCTAGAACTTTATCTTAAAATTTAAACAATTTTTTTGACAACTTCCAACATTTTAACGAAAATTTGGATATTTTTCCTCAAATGTTGGATGTAAAGTCGAAATTTACATAAAAAATTTAAATTTCGATGTCAATCTGAAATTTCGAATGGAATTTTGTGTTGAAAGTAGAAATTTAACGAAAAGAAGTTTAAATTTGACATTTTGAATGGAATTTTGTGTTTAAAGTACAAATTTAAGGAAAAAGTTTAAATTTCAACGTTAAACTGAAATTTTAAAGTAATTAACTCACAGTTTTTAATAGTTTTTTAGTAATTGCAAAATATTTAGAGAATTTGGACATTTTTCGTGGAATTTTGGATCAACTCAAGAAAGACCCAATTCCAAGATGTAAATCAGAATATCAAAGTTTTTCTCAAAATGTAGAGTTTGCCTTCAAAATCGTAAATTAAAAAGCAAAATTTCGAGAAAAGAGCCCCAATTTTTAAATTTAAGTTAATATTAGCTTATTTCTTGAAATTTCGATTTTTAGCTCAAAATATATTTTCCCAAGATTTCGAATTTTCGACTTTTTATCCAAAATTTAAACTATTTTCTTGAAATTTTGAAATTTTTCTTAAAATTTGGGCATTGATTTTGAATTTTCCATTTTTTTCTAGGAGTTTTCGGCTTCATATTAAAATGTTGACTGTTTTCTTAAAAATTTCGATATGAAGCCAGAAACTCCTAAAAAAAACCGATATTTCGAAAAAAAAAACAAAAATTAACTCGAAATTTCGACTTTTTATAGAAAATTTGGAGCGTTTATGAAATGTTGAATTTTTTCTTAAAATTTGGCCCCTATTTTCGAAATATTAATATTTTCCAAGAGTTTTTAGCTTCATATTCCAAGAATTTACAGCTTCATATCAAAATCTTAACCAAAATTGAACTTTATAAACGAAATTGTTACATTGTTTGTTATTAACTCGAACATTTGTACAAATTTCAACATAAACAATCAAGAAAAAGATCAAATTTCGAGAAATAGGTCGAAATTTCAACCATAATACTTACAGCTCCCATGCCATCGGCCCAATCTCCATGGCCCCGTTGCAACATTTTGACTCGTTCCATATCAGAACAAATTTGAACGACATCTCCTACAGCGAATTGCTGTTGAGGTGTTTCATTGAAAGCATTCGAGCCGGTAGGAGTGGAAACTTTAGTAAGAACCGCTGGATTAAAAGTCCATCTATTTCCACTGCTGTAAGCCACAACGATATCATGATCCTCATCGATCCCAACGACTGAGCCAACGTTGCTCAAACATTCAATCATCCCATCAGTCCAACCCCCGTGACCATGCTGCAACGACTGGACGATTTCCAGCTCTAAATCCACGCTAACCTGATCCCCGATTTTGATCCCAGGTAGACCAGAACGACCAGGACCTTGCTCCCCAAGACATGGTAAATGGTCCCTGTACACATTGAACCCTTTAGCGTCGTTAACGACCTTCAAATCGGCCATCCCTTCGAAACCAACACGATAGAGGTTTTTCGATCCATTATCCCATACGATATAAGCGGCGGACCTCGGACTCGCCGCCGACCAGTCCTGAATCTCCTGCACCTTCCCCCTACGCCCATTCCCACCGTCTTGATCCTCCCACTGCCAATCCACCCCGCGTACGACCCGGGCGCCCGGAAAAATCCCGCGAACGGCGATCTTCTTGCTCTTGCGACGCGTCTCGAGGAAAACACGTTCGCTACCGGGGGTCGTTATCCGGTAGAAGCGATGGCGCAGCTGGTGCTTGTCCCCGTGGTAACATACAGAGCATAAATCGTAGTTCCCGCATTCGGCGCATTTCCATCTAATACCGAAAATCGGCTGCTGTCGGCACGTATCGCACATGGTACCTTCGTGCTTGACGCCTGTGGGGGCGCTGTCCAATATGCGCAAGTCGTATTGGCCCGAGCACCGATAGTTGGCTGCGGTGCCGTTGTCCCAGACCACCACCACTTCGTCCGACGATTCGAAATTTCGGACGGTGCCCACGTGGCCTTCGCCGCCATCCTAAAAAATCAAAATTCGGTCATAAACCCAAGAAATTCGACCTCAAATCAGTCAACTTTTTGAAAATAAAATAGAAATTTTCGATACTTAAATGGAAAATTTCCAAAATAACTGAGGTTTTGAGATTTTAGGATAAACTATGAACATTTCAAGAAAGAAGGAATGAAATAAAAATGTAAATTTTGAAGAAAAAAATCGAAAATTCACTCGAAATCGTAAAGAAATCGAAATGGCGTCGACAAAAAAAAAATTTCAAGTTTATAATGAAATGTCGACTTTAGTCTAATATTTAAAATTCAAACCAATAATGTCGACTTTTAAACTTAAGCTCTGATTACAGTCGAAATGCATCTAATTTCAGGATCAACAATAAAAATTTAAACTGTTAATAATGCTTGAATTTTGACAGCAACATTTCAAGAATACGATGTATAAAAAAAGAAGAATTTGGATGTAAAATTTCTAAGACTAAGATTAATCTCAAATTTCAATCTGAGCGACTCGACTTTTAAACTCGACCTTCCATTATTAAAGTCAAAATGTTAAAAAAAACTGGATTTCAAAGCAGAAGTTTGTTAATTTAGTAAGTCAACCATACCTAAATTCTAAAACTCTTCCAAAGAAGTTTGAACTCATTAACCGATTGATAAAATAGTCGAGACAAAACAGCTTTCTATGTACTATTTAAAAGTGTAGTTAAATCTAAAAACGGAACGTGTTCAATTTTAATTGGGAAAATTCGTACAAAACGAACTAAATTCCAAATTGTTAATCCCCCCACAAACATCAAAAACACGCCAAACGTTTACCACTCGAACCTGACATCCACCAAACATAAACGATTTTATTCCAGTGATGTCAAACGTGTCCTCCGCTCGCATTACGTTTCTTACACCTTTCAAACATCCCCGAGAAAAAGTACGCCCACCAAACCATTCATCACTCCCCCAAAATAAAAGGGCAAGGCTCTGAAATTGAGATAGGTCAGTTTACAAATTCTAACCTGTTTGCCCCATTTCCAATCTGGTCCTCGAATAACGCGGGCACCGACGCCCTCCATCATCACCCGCGTGGCCCTTTGGACTCCAGGGGTGGCCCCCACAGCGTTGGCTATTTCCATTTATCTGTACTTATTCTAATTATTCGGTTTTATTTACGGATGAACCTTTCACTACACTTCCAACATTTATTTTCATTTTGTTCGGCCAAGTTCGACGCGCGTTTGACAGCCGGAAACTACCGAAGTAATTAACGTGTTCGAGATTGTTCTGTGCTCTTGGACCAGCGATCACCAAAATAGGATTCGCGCGGATGATATACACTTTTCTATTCATATTTTTTTAGTCGACGAAAATATACTACATGAAAGGTGTTGTAACATGATTTTTCAGACCCGACGAAGTTATTTAGGAATATACAATTTATAATTATTTTCCTCATATGGTACGCGATAAAAAATTTGAAGACCACTGTTCTAGATCGTAATTTTCATTGCTTTGAAATCAACGTATAATTAAGAAATTCAGAAATACGCTTACATTAATGAATTAGATGAACAAATCAGCTATTTACCCCTCAACTTGAAAGATCTATTTATCTTTTTAAATACAAAAATAGGATAAATTCGTGTCAGACACTTGGCGCAAGCGTCCTATTCTCTTGGAATAATTTGTTATAATGTAATCATAGAACCAATGCGTTACCGCTGCAATTAATTCATGAATCACTATTTATAAATATAATTACGCAAAGCACAAAATTACACCTTTAATTCTTACCTTAATTTTGAAAGCTTCGTCTTCGTTGACCAAATTCGTGAAAATATGTCTACAAGATGGCGACCAAGTTTTGACACATTGTTTTTTGTTAGAGCGATTTCTTTTAGCATTAATTAGCAATATTCGGTTATTTTAATAGATTACTACAGTTTATTCGTAGAAAAACGGAATAACCACTGCACTTTTTTTTACTTGAATTATAGTTATTGCAGATAAATGTGCATAAGAGTAGACCATTGAATTATTTAGTTAACCTTTATAAATTACTGAAAAGATCACCGAAACTAAAGCTGCCTTTACGCGTAGACACCTTAATGATTAATGTGTTGCCTACATTTCAGGAGTTGCTTAGCGGAAATAATCAGGCTAAATGTTTTCCACAATATTTTTGTTACCATTATTAATAATGTTTAGCAAATGACATAAAATATTAAACAATCACTCTTAAAACAACCCACCACAAATCAAAATATTTAATGATATTTCGTTTAAAATGTTGGGAACATAGAACTCCATTAAGTAGTGTACAGCCATATATGTATTACATATATGCGTACAGCGCTGCCACACAACCATGTTTACATATTACTGATTCTGGTTGTTGCCACCACAAAATTAGAATTTTAAATTTAGAGTGGAAATTTCAACTTTGATGGCCAATTTCGACATTTTGTGGGAGCTAGAACGGGGCAAGGCGCGGTAAACTCAGAACAAAGATTTTACAAGATACTATTAAATTTGAACGTACAAAAACAACAAAACGCGCGACTGGCGACTACTTTAACCAACCCAAACAACCAAACTTTTTAAATTATCTTTTTAGTAATCTGCAGAGACTCTATAGTTTTAGTTTCTCTATGGTAATTTCTAACTTCGTCAGGACGCGATCGCAGTGTTGCCAATCGACCGAATAAAAATGTCTCAATTTAAACGGAAATCTCTCTAGGGAGTTCCATATCGGCGTTGATTGAATACATATATTCAATAATATTCAATCAACGATATCGGTAACGTAATTTGTTGAATGAAAATGAGACTAATTTCCACCCACTGACATCAGCGACCTCTGTTGTGGATTACCCTAAAACATATATATTAAGAAGGAGAGGTTACATTTAAAGCGAGTGCAAAGAAGTGACAGTAGTGGATGGCAATACGCGCCATTTTCAAATTCAAATTTTGATTGAAATTACTGCATTTTTCATTGTAACTAAAAAAATTTGACGTTTTATTTTTGCACAATCAAAATGTCACAACGTATTGTTTAATTACAAATAAAAATGCAAAAATAAGACGTAAATTTTTTTAGCTAACGTGGCAAATTCATTAATAATTAATGTATTGTGCGAAAACTGTAAAATGAGAGCTTAAGTTGTACCTACTGATGACAGTGGATGATGGTAGTCGTAGGTACAATGTATCCAATCGATCACATCACTATTATGTTAATCTTTTCTTGGGCTTTTCCTAGGAAAGTGTGTCTAGAACATCGTTTATTCATCTTTTAGTCAGGGAGGAGCGTTCACCGTTGAAGTTAAAACTACTTCAATCCATTAGGTGTACGTTTTAACTACTCGTTTTGCAATGTTTGACCTACGGTAAAATAGAATTCTGTGATGGATGGTTTGCGGATTAATAAATGGCACTATGAACAGTGGAAGGTTTTCAATCTCATTTTAAAAGTACTGTGGCATCTTGCTATTACGCGACGCAAATAATGCACACTAACGTAGTAGAAATTAATTTATTCTAACTTACTACATTATAATTAACTAGAACTATTAACAAATAAAATGTCTGATCGTGAATTTCAGTTCGACACGTGAAACTTGCTCGAGTCGTAATCATAGAGAGAGTCTTGCGTCGTTCCAAGTGTCAACCGTCATACTTATCAGCTGTCACTTCACAGGTCTTGCAATGTTGCCGCTCCACCTGCGCTGGAGCTAACGGATCTGTGGCGGATGGTTCTATGAGATCTGCCTATTCGCCACAACACCTTCTAGATAACCATAAATCCCTCATTGCTCAACCTTTGCAGGGTTGCCAGATTAATTGCCAGCATTAATTACGACGAACAGAGGTCCTCGGTTAATACAAATTTTATTGTTCACCATGTTTGACCTTCCGAAATAATGTTGGACAACTAACAAAAAAAAAAGTCCTCACTCCATATTTTTTGTTCCGCAATTTGGAAACAGTTCCTGGTGTAAGTGAAAAGAATTGAAAATAATCTTAGTCCCTGCCGTAAATGTTTCTTGACGAATAAAAATGTACGATACGCTTAAACCTAGAAGATGGTCTCTGGAGTCTACATATATAAAAAAATTACTTAAAGAGAAAAAATATTCTCATTTTGGAATTAATATGACCCAAGTGCGTAATCGCAAGTAAGAAAAGAAGACGAAAATCGGTCATTTTTATAACAAAATTTGTATTATCGTCCAAGAAAATCGCTCACACCTGGCAACACTGAAGAGGTTTTGTCCATGACGTGTTATTTAATCAATGGCGTCATTGGAATCACAGAATCAGAGAATCAGAGATTCTGTGATTCGTTCGGAAAAAACTCGCCTTTTGGTTATCATTAACCTTAATTACTGAAATTTTCATGCCATCAATAATTCTGTTTAACTACCTTTTAAGCAAAAACGCGTATTACAGTAATATTTCATATTGCATTAATATAGTTCTATGGAATAAGTCCATAGAAGGCTTTACCCCTTCACCACATGACAATTAAACAAAAATTACCCGATGCGTATTTCAATTGTTGATGTGGTAAAGGGGTAAAACCTTATATGGGCTTAATCATAAGCGTTCATTGAATTTCAATCAACGTCATAAGTCACAGTGTTTAGTTCAGTCGTTGATTGAATACATACTATATTCAATCAACGGTTCAGTGCTCTAGTTCTATGGAATAGTTCAATTTGGTGCGCAGGTTGTAGTTCCAAGTTGGCATCCCGTTGACGTTTGATATTCGGGTGACGTTTGTCTACGTGTCGGCAATATTTCGCACTCGTGTCATTAAATTCTTACAAAATCTTCCACATTTCAAACAGTACAGTTAATCTGAGATAAACATCCACCGCAATTCGCATTCGTAACACTTAGTTTGCTAGTTTTTAATTCAATTTGGTTAAAATGGTAAGCGTTGTTCTCTGCATTGGATTGCCACTTTTGTAAATTGCTAGAAATTGGTTTTTTATTGTAAATTATTTTCATACAGCCTGCTCCTGCAAGTGCAACATCTGTCGGTGCTGGCAGCAGATCGCCAACTAAGGCTGTTGCCCCTAGGTCTACAACTGGAGGGACTGTCCGACAAAGAAAGACAACAACCACCGCTGCTAGAAGTAGGAACACTGGGGCTGGCTCCGGGGGTATGTGGCGGTTTTACACAGATGACTCTCCCGGAATTAAAGTGTAAGTACTCTTTGTAGCCAGTTTTATTGAATATGTAGAGCCACTGAAGCTATTTTTGCTCATTTATAGTAAACGCGTTTATATAAATAAAGAAAAAATCCATAATTATTAGCATTGTAGCAGATATGAGTAACATTACTGTCTATATTTTTAGTGCTAATATAAATGTTGAAATATTTGTGTTCCCTGAAACCAAGAAAGATTAAAAACACAACAAAGGTTGCTCTAACGCGACAAGATTTGTATTTTAACCAAGGACCAGTTCGTTCCACCAAAATTGTTGCCTTTCCCTGTCTCGAGTTTGCTTCAAGCCTGCTTTCCCTGTTTCGAGTTTTTCAAGCCTGCTTCAAGTAAAGAAAAAGTAGCAGTTTTGGTCAATTTCAGAATCGTTTTAGTGATTTGCATTCATAAAACGAATGGTTTGGTTAATCATTGGAGATTTTTTTATTCAGTTTGATTGCCAACTTTAAAACTGTTTAACTCTTTGTATAAACGAATGTAGATGTTAAGTTGGAATTTGTAAAACATTTCAGAATGTCGTTGCTTTATTAGCTTTTAATTTCAGTAAAGACTGATTGATTTAATGTATTAAAATGGTATTTTTTCTTTCAGGGGTCCCGTTCCAGTTCTCGTGATGTCTTTGTTATTCATAGCGTCCGTCTTCATGTTGCACATATGGGGAAAATACACTAGATCATAGATTTAAGGATATTTATCATTCCTTGTTCCAATTGTCACTATTTATGCATTTTCATTGTCTAATATTTTACATTTTTTATTGTTGAAATAGTATAAGTAATAAAATTTTCATAGTATACGTTAATACTTGCTTTCTTCAAATACAAACCATTGAAAACAAATTGAATATTTCTAAAATTTCGACTTTTTGCGAAAATTTGTTTGTTCCCTCAAAATTTACAATTTATTCTCAGAATTCTCCTGAGACAGTTATGTCCCAAATGTCGACTTTTCTCAAATTTGTCTTTCTCTAGAACTTTTTTTTTCATTTTTGTTTTTCTCGAAATTTCCTGATTTTTCTCAAGTTGTTAACATTTTATCTTGTCTTATAATTTGGATTCTTGTTAACTCGTCTTGAAATGCACTAAATATTTCACAACTTGGCGCAGTGAAGCCAAAGTGAATTTAGTACATTTGCAACTTTTTTAAATTTAATGTTTCCTCAAAATTTCGATTGCTCCTTTTTTCGCAATGATTTTAGTCTCAAATTTCCATTTTTCTCAACAATGAAAAAATTTTAATGTCAAAATCCAATTAAAGTAACATTTTAGAGAAATATATTCTTAGAAATCCGACTTTTTTTATAATTTGAACTCATTAAATCAAATAAAATATACAAATTAGATCCGTTTTTGGCATCAGATCAGTAAGAGTGTTGGCTCCCCCTTCTTACGCCTATGTTTTTAAGAGTTCAAATTGTTCAAATTCTCTGATACAATCATGTATATAATTAGCTACCTAGTGGGTCTCCCTAGCTCAATTGAGATAAAAATGACGCTGAAGAATTTAAACAAACAGTCAATTGAATTTTTATTAACTTTATACATTCATAAATATAAAAAATAACAAAAAACATAAAACAAGTAATAACATATATATTAAACTATATAAAACAACTATTCACATATCAAAAATATTGATAGAGTTTAAAAGTCAAGATATTTAACTACTGGAGCTTTTGGCAGAGTTACAATACTGTAAAAGCTTTAAAAGCTGTCATCCTTATAAGGTAGTATATTTGAACTTTACACGAAAGATAGACACCAATAAATTCGGATTACACAGTGGTAAATTAAAAATTGTTCTTTACCGTTGTCCCTGCATTATGCTTGGACAACAAAAAATTCTTAAATCCCTCTTAATCTAAAATCAAAAGCTTCCATATCTCTCTGAAGATGATAGCTTGGCTGTTAAAACGCGTTGTTGCGTCGTTTTTCAATCTTTCTTGGTTTCAGGGGACAAGATAGACAACCAAGGGCCGGTCCGTTCCACCAAAATCAAAAAAATATCAACAATATGCCAAAAAACGCGCTGTAGCATCCTAAAACTAATTTAATACTGTCATACATTGCCCAAAAGCTTTAAAACTACCAGTAGCAAATCTGATTCCCATATTTCCTTTTTAATCTGCTCGAGTTCATTCCCGGCTTTATCCTCCCCATAACCGTACAACGGTAAGTTGCATTTGTTCATGTTCCAAACGGTATAACCGAATAATTCCTAATTTACCACTTATTTTGAGTACAGTCGTTCTAACCTAACGCACATAGTTATGTATTTTGGCTACGTGAGCTTTCAAATAACCGGGCGTTTTAAAGTACCTCGGGCACTTTTTACATTGGAAACTTCTTAACCTAAATTGCTCCCTAAGTTGCGGGTTTATGTACGGATTACCTCTCGTCCTACACCTAATACTGTGTGGTGGAAACGTTTTTTGAAATATATGATTATTATTTATATTGCCAACTAAATTATTTAATAACCCCATAGGGCTGCCTGAATAGTTACTACCATGGAAATAGCTGTAATTATTCAAACAATTATCATAGTGCGGATATTCGAGTCTCGAATTAATCCCAGAATCATCGAATGGTTCTGTTTTTATTTGATCCTCATATGAAGCCTCGACGAAATCTTGGGCACAGTGCTCGTCCTCTTCGGTGAATAACTCTGTTTTAATTTTAATATCCGGCTCGATGAAAATCTCTTCGAATTTCACTTTCGCCCCAGTCTCTTCCTCCACCGCCCCAAACATATCATCATCATCACTGTCATGATTATTCTCAATAATATACAATATAGTATCCCTAAATTTCGTAAAATCTCTATTGAAGAAATTTTTTGAAAATTCCTCCAATTTATCTAGGGGAGTTTGCTCCCTAATCTTGGCATCACATTTGAAACCAAAATCAAACGAACGCGTAAAATTTATGATATTTCGCAGGCCGGACTGTGGGGGATTACTATCACATTTAGTAGTGAGAAGCGACTTCAGTATCGAACACCTTTCTGCTTTTGTAATCCTCTTCCGAAAGCCGCCACCTGTCGTCTTACCCAATGGGGTAACACTGACTCGCAACTCTGTATTCCTGACGCTTTCAGGATCGATTTTATCGGGGGCAGAACCGAGTAATTCCGCCAAGTATCCATGTAATATCTTTGTTGATTTCTTACACATACTGTGGAATTCATAAGATACCCTTAACTTCTTCACGCAGTGTATGCAAATATCCTTAGACAAACTTTCCCTATCCAAAACCTACGAAAAATCAATAGTTCCAATTAGGTAATAAAACTGCACTAAAATGTACCATTTTCGTGCATTCTTCCAGCTTCGTGCTCAATTTTATCGAGTCCGTGTCCAACGTTTCCAAGTCTATTAGAGTACCGTTCGTCCCGACGCATATTCGGCAGAATTTCGTCAAATAGTACATTATTTTTATTTAGAAAATTAGAATAAATGTCAATCATACGTATCATATGTCAAGATGTCACCTGTCGCCTGTTTTTCTTTGCGCAACATAACCAAAACAAACGAAACGTCAACTTGTTGACGTCTTCGGGGCGTCCAATGCGCCCAGCGCTAATAAGCGAAACTTTGATCGGTTGCGTCTATGGTTCTCCCTAAACAATGTTGCCAGATCGAAAATGGAAATAGTAGACCAGAGTTTCCCAAACTACCTTCGCTATTACCAGTCACGTTGTATTCAATCAACGCCATCCATGTTAATTGAATAAATTAAGTTAAAATGTATTCAATTAACTTTATTTATTTATTCAATCATCTTAATAGGCGGATCCGCATAAATAAATATTTATGTTGGACTTTGTATTTAATAGAAATTTGATAGTGTGTATCCCAATTTTATTGAAGTGGACTTTGCGTCACAAAAAATAATCAATTTCCATTTTATCACGAGATCTCTCTTAATCACTAGATGCATAGACTGATAGATTTCAACATTTATCAGATTCAGAGTTTGATAACCAAAAATATTTCGAGTTTAAATTCTAAATTACCTTTAAATATGTTAAGTATTTTTAAAAAAGTGAGTATTTTTGGAAGTTTCACGTGAGCTCTTGGTCGTCTGAATTCGGGATTTTTAGGATTACGTTAGCTTAAAGTGTTTTGGTGTCACATAGATTCAAGCGCACGTAAACTCAAGATCATAGAATTTAAAGGTCACATGAATTCAATGTCGGTCTATGTCAAGGTCACTTGAGTTTAAAATCAGACGAGCTTTAGATCAGGTGATCTCAAGGCTACACGACATCAGTGTCACTTAGGTTTAAGATTATGTGAAACTAAGATCACCTAAGTTCAAGATCATATAAGTTCAATATCACATAAGATCCAAGTCACGTGAGTTGAAGGTCACGTGTGGTCAAGGTTACCTAAACTCAAGATCACTTGAACTCAAGGTCACTTGAACTTAAAATCACGTGAACACACGGTCCATATAAGTTCAATATCACATAAGATCAAAGTCACGTGAGTTGAAGGTCACGTGTGGTCAAGGTTACCTAAACTCAAGATCACTTGAACTCAAGGTCACTTGAACTTAAAATCACGTGAACACACGGTCTCTTGAACTCAAGGTCACGTGAGGTCAAGGTCGTGTGAGAACAATGTTGCATAAACCCAAGGTCGCGTGAAATCAAGGTCATTCGAATTCAAGGTCACATGAGGTCAAGGTTACGCAATCTGAAGGCGATGTGGTTTCAAAGTCACATTATATCGAGTGAAATCAAGGTCACGTGATGTCAAGGTCATGTGAACCCAATGTTGCGTAAACTCAAGGTCGCGTGAAAACAAGGTGATTCGAACTCAAGGTCACATGATGTCAAGGTTACGCAATCTCAAGGCCACGTGACCTCAAAGTCACATTATATCGAGTGAACTTAAGGTCACGTGAGGTCAAGGTCGTGTGAGAACAATGTTGCGTAAACTCAAGGTCGCGTGAAATCAAGGTTATTCGAACTCAAGGTCATATGATGTCAAGGTTACGCAAGCTCAAGGCCATGTAACCTCAAAGTGACATTATATCGAGTAAACTCAAAATTACGTGAGGTCAAGGTCGTGTGAGAACAATGTTGCGTAAACTCAAGGTCGCGTAAAATCAAGGTCCTTCGAACCCAAGGTCACATGATGTCAAGGTTACGCAATCTCAAGGCCATGTGGTTTCAAAGTCACATTATATCGAGTGAACTTAAGGTCACGTGAGGTCAAGGTCGTGTGAGAACAATGTTGCGTAAACTCAAGGTCGCGTGAAATCAAGGTTATTCGAACTCAAGGTCATATGATTTTAAGGTTACGCAATCTCAAGGCTATGTAACCTCAAAGTGACATCATATCGAGTAAACTCAATATTACGTGAGGTTAAGGTCTTGTGAGAACAATGTTGCGTAAACTCAAGGTCGCGTGAAATCAAGGTTATTCGAACTCAAGGTCACATGATGACAAGATTACGCAATCTCAAGGGCATGTGACCTCAAAGTCACATTATATCGAGTGAACTCAAGGTCATATGAGAAGGAGGTTACATGAACTCAAGGTCAGGTGAACCTAAGGCCGCGGGAGATCAAGGCCATATGAGAACAATATTACGTGAACTCAAGGTTGCGTGAGATCAAGGTCACGTGCGGTCAAGGTCATTTGAACTCAAAGTCAAGGTTGTGCAAGCTCAAGTTCACGTAACTTCAGGGCCACATGATATCAAGTGAACTCAAGGCCACGCAAGCTAAAGGTCATCTGAGAACGAGGTTACGTGAATTCAAGGTCACGGGAGGTCCAGGTGATTTGACCCCAAGGTCACATGATGTCAAGGCCGTGATAGCTCAAAGTCACATGAGCTCAAGGTTGCATGAAGCCAAGATTGCGTAAACTCAAGGTACTTGAATTCAAGGCTAAGCTAACTTAAGTTACGTGAATTTAACGTCTCTCGATTTCAAGATCATGTGTGTTTAAGGTCAGGCGAACTTGGCGTATCGTGGATTCAAGGTCACGTGAGCTTCAAGTCATTTAGCTCAAAGCTACGTGAGTTCAAGACCACTTGGGGTCAGGGTCACGAGTTCAGGATTACTTTAGCCCAAGATCTCGTACGTTAAAGCTGTAGGTTTAAAATTTGAATAGCCCGCCAATTGTTCATATTTGAAGATGGCAGTACAATGTCAATGTCAACGGGGTGACGCGAAGCATAGATAACTCGACCGCGTCTTGGCGGGAAGGAAGAGTTAGTTGATGTTTTGTGGTTAGTTGTCTTTGGAGATTAGTTAGATCTGTTGTTCGGGCTGGCTGAAGTTAGTCGCCAGTACCGCGTTTTTTGTATTTTTCTTACATTAAAAAGTGATAAAGTTGTTGTCAAACCATTGGCGTTACGTTCGCTACGACTACCCTGTTTAAGCTCCCACAAAGGTTACGTGAACGTAAGGTCGCGTAAACTCATTTTCACGTGAGCTCAAATTAATCACGTAATTTGGATTTAATCCCGAAATTTCGGATCACACAGATTTGGCCTCATTTTGAAATTTCGAGTTTTCCCGAAATTACGATTGTCAGCTAGGAAATTTAGAATTTTTTCTGGAATTTTCGACGTAATCACAAACGTTCAAATTTTAATCGGGGAATTTCGACTTTTTTCTCGTAATTTCAAGTGATTTTATTTAACATTTTTGCGACCCAGTTTGCAAACAAGAGTCCACCATGAATAAATTTCAAGTTTAAGGTCGAAATTATTTTCAAAAATTTTTAGTTTATTTTTCGAAATTTCGTCATTATCATGAAACTGTAACTTTGGTAGTATTGTCGATATTGCAAGATTCAAAAACACATTAAAAGTATACATCGTCTCGTTTGATTAACGTAGTATATAGACTAGGCAACGTCGCGGTGCAATAAAAGACACTGGAATTTTAATGAGTGATCAATGTCATAGTCAAAATTATTCAAGCATAATAAAGGAATATTTGATTCGAAAAGTAACAGAGTGACCTAAAAAAAGGTCGACAATAGGCTCCAATTGGTTAAATTAGCAAATTAATTAACGGGCAGTTCTGCAAAGATTGTCACATAACCTTGAAACCGAAGTAAACAAGTATGTAAGTTCACAGAATTGTTTAGATAGAAACGACGTTGCCACGTCTAATAAACTACTGGGAAAATACGATAAAAAGTTGATATTTATTCTCTAATTACTTCTATCACACAATATAAACTTGTACTTCCAAGTGTGTACAATGTTTTATATTTTATTTTCCATCGTTTTCTCCCTTTTTACTGAAATTTGAACGATACTTTTTGTAAAATATCGAGTAGCTTTCTACTTGTCCTCAGTTGCCACATTTAAAAATTTACGGGAAAAAACGATAAAAAATACATTTGCGTTATTTATTCGTCAACTTTTTTATTACGCCTCTAAAGCTGTACTTCTAAGTATCTAAAATTGTATGTACGTTATTTTCCATCGTTTTCTCCCTTTTTACTTAAAACTAAACAATCCGTAAATATTTATTTTTTTTTACAATTCCGACATTAATTTCAAATTTTTGATCTACATATTAGTCTTTCGGAAAAATTGAAATGGTCTATACTTAAAAAAAAAATTACAGATTCCTCGCGCCTCAGCCTGGCGCCAAGTGAAGACGCGACGGATTTGGAAAATTTTCAGGGGATTTGGACAGGAAAATTTATTTGAGGGTGATCGATTCTTCTAATAATTTAACACTAGTTTTAACATTGATAATATATTAAAATATTTTACATGTTAACAATATCTGACTTAAATACTTATGTATAACCTACATCTACATTAATATCATTTCATATTTGTTTTGTAGGAAATTTTAAAAGATCATTTTATTTCCCGGATAATTCGTAAACAGTTACAACTAAATAAAAATGTAATTTAAAATGATAAACAATCACTGATATTAAATGTTTGGAAAAACAATTACTATTGCATTTAGTAAAATTTTGATACACTTTCACTGGAAATTATGCTTTATAATTTAAAAGTATTTTTCTTGAAAATGTTCAGTATGATAGAGTTTTACAATATTTTTTTAATTTTTCTATTTCTTTATAAATATTGTACAAACTATGATCAGCCTTATGGGTAATATTTTAAGTACAAAAATAATTCAACACTTTATCGCACGATGTATTACAGAAGAGCCTCAATCGCGTGTATTACCCCATTTGTTGCTGGAATATTCTGCGTCGTCAGTTGTATATTGTTTATTTTTATTTTCCCTGAAACAAATATAACAATATAATACTACACAAATAGTTACACAGCTATTCAGGCATGTTTGCATAAGAAAAAGTGACAGAAATGAATTTTAGTAGATACTGCTGGAGTCAAAATCACATCAAAACTAAACATTGTCTCGTTTGATTAACGTAGTATTTAAACTAGACAACGTCGCGAAGAAATAAAAGACAGAGGAATTTCTATGACCGAACAATGTCATCGTCAAAATCATGCATTCACAATCAAAAAACATTCTATTGGAAAACTAAAATGGATCTACCAATGGATCATTAACTACCTTTTTTAAGTAAACAATACAAAGGCGTAGAAAGAACATAAATTGGAAATAAAATTGTTTGGAAATTTCAAATTTGAAATCGAAATTTCCATTTTAATCATCAAATTTTTAATTTTCTCCTCCAAATCACAAGATTAAAGTCAAAATTTCAACTGTAATTCCGAAATTTCGACTTTAAACTCGAAGTAGTTTCTTTTAATAGTAGTTCAAATGCACTAAAACGGTTAAGTTGTTAATCACTTATAATTTATGTAAAACATGCGTCAAAAAATATAAGAAATTTTCGCAGTCGAATTGATGATTTTTTCACTTCACAAATATAATTATTGTTAAAATGTGTTTAATCCATTTTTGGTGTACAACTGTCCTAATTTAAGGCACCCATGGTGTAGCCAACCCGTAAAAATAACGGATAAGTTTCGGTCTCATCGAAAGTAAAACCATCTCGCTTTGGTCGAGAAAGTTGAACCTGGCCCGGCAAATCGAGAAGATACCGAGTGAAGATGATCTCTCGACACCTAGTTATTCAAAGAAAGTAAAATTTCCCGCTAAGGAGGTCATACATTAGCCCCCGGTCATCAGTTTGAATATGCAAAAAGTCATCGTGCGCTTAAACAATTCTTTCGGAAAAATAAATTTGTCGAGTAATTAGCAAGGCGCGAGTTTGGCACTAATCAGCAGGTAGAATCAACGAAGTAAATAGTTCTTTATGTTTTGTGTAATTCTATTTCAATGCGTAGAATATATTCTGAGATTAATTATTTTCGTTTAGAAATTGTTCCTTCCAGAAAGTAAACAGTTAGTTTCTCTATGGTTCATTCTTTCAAGACATATATGTAATACATATATGATTCAAGATGGGAACCGCTTCGCGTATATGTTTAGTGGCGTATACATAAATTTACTTTGACGTAACATGTGTAATTTTTCATAATTAAATAAACTACGCTGTAAATCTTCCTATATGCATTCGTAAATTCGCTCATCGGTTTCTCTAGCTTGATTAAAGCAAATTAAATAGGTGTTGATGTTGAAAATCGTTGCCTCATACGAGATTACAAGATGGATCCTTTTACTTTTAACATCTTTAAAATAATGAACATATCTTTCAAATAATGAGGATTAGGTTCGTTAGAACTTTCATCGTATGTAATAGGGACTATTAAAGCGACTTCTAGCTGTACAAAGATAATAAGGTAATAATATTTACCTACCAGACTTTTTGCTTGATACTTTAAAAACCGTAAAGGAAAGTTATTTATATATTACTCTAATTAAGGTGCTTATAAGATGAATAACATTCACTTTAGCGAGTTTGGTTTTATTTCAAATCGATGAAGTACGTATGGAATTTTTCCAAGCAGTAGTGCGAAAATGTAAGAAAGCTGCCTCTGAGTTTTTCTTTTAAATAACAGCGGAACAGGTACAGTATATATGACATTTTCTACACCAAAATACGTTAAAAACTTCTATCAGAAAACTTTTGAGGTTATTTTACAAATTTTCTTGAAATGACACTCTATTGGTCGCAATTTCAGGCGCTGGACACTCGATGCATTAAGTTGAAGGTATTCTGTGGTTAGGGATAAGCATCGAATGCCGATGTTTTCAAAACATCGATGTTACGCAAAAAACGATCGATATTTTGACATGGATGTTTTGTTTTCGATATTTTCATGACATCAGTATTGATCTAATCGATGTTTTAAAGCTGATTCTAGTTTTAAAAGCAATTTTACGAAAATGGCCTATTTGAGAAAAATTATTTCTTTAATTTACTGAGAATTTTCACCTATACAGTATTATCTAAACCACAGAGGACTACTCTGTGTCTAAACTGAGAACCATTTATGTTAATTTAATTTTTGAGCGCCATCTAATGTTTGGTAACATTACCAATCGCACCAAGAATTAAAATCGTTAATATTATTGAATTAATGCTTTACCTCCCTCCTAGTAAATAACTCGATGAAACATTGTGACCATAAATACAAAATTAGTTTGTTAATCGCTATTTTGTATGAATTTTAGGTTTATTACTCTTTAATTAGACATCGCATAGAGTATCGATGCTATAAAAACATCGATGTTTTCGTTTTTTTCAATTTATTTAACATTTCTTCGGCCAATAAGGGTCTACCATGAAGAATATCGATGTTTTCATTGCGACATATCGTTAACATCGATTGTTCTTATGAATTTACCATCGATGTCACAACATCGATGTTTAGTTAATCGGTGCATATCCCTATGTGGTATAAAGTTAGAGATATATTTTGTCAGTCAAAGGTCAGGCTCGCAAACCTAACGATGAGGCATTTCTAAATTGTAGTAATTTTCAATTTCTTGAGTAAGGGTAAAAAGTATCCAACTCCTGAATCGCAATCCTGTTCATTTCAGATAAATGTTCATAAGACTAGTCAATGAAGTACTAAATTAACCTTTAGAAAAGTCACTAAAAAATTACTAGAACGCGTAAACATTTTGATGATTATTATGTTGCCTATATTCAGGGGTTATTTGGCAGAAATAATCGGAATAAATGTTTTCCATATTATTATTACTATTACTCACAATTGAATAATTTTCAGTAGAAATTACCATCGAATGTAAAAGAATCACTCTTAAAACAGACGACAACGAAGCAAAATATTTAACGACATTTAGGTTAGGATTTCAAGAACACAGAACACCATTAAGAAATGTCACGGCATTGCCACACGACCATGTCTAAATATTACTAGTTCTTATTGTTGCCACTACAAAATTAGAATTCCACAGCCTACCTTATGCAGATTTATCTAAAATAGACTAAAAAAGATCACTAGACTTAAAGCTGGCTTCACGCGTCGGCATTATGATTATGATTAATATATTGCCTATATTTCAGGGATTGTTTGGCAGAAATAATCGTTCTAAATGTCTTCCACACAATTTTTACTACCATCATCAACAATTTAATAATTTTCAGCGGAAACTGACCCAAAACGTAATAAAAAAACACTCAAAATACCGACAACAAAGCAAAATATTTAATATTTAGGTTAGGATTTTAAGAACACAGTACACCATTAAGAAACGTCACGGCACTGCCACACGATCATGTCTAAATATTACTTGTTCTTGCCACCACAAAATTAGAAGTCCACAGTCTACCTTATGCAGATTTATCTAAAATAAACTAAAAATAATCACTAAACTTAAAGCTGACTTCACGCGTCGGCATTATGATTATAATTTATATGTTGCCTATATTTCAGGGATTATTTGGCAGAAATAATCGTTCTAAATGTCTTCCACGCAATTTTTGCTACCATTATCAACAATTTAATAATTTTCAGCAGAAACTGACCCAAAACGTAATAAAAAAAAACATTCAAAACAACCGACAACAAAGCAAAATATTTAGGTTAGGATTTGAAAAACACCGAATAATACCATTTAGAAATGTCACGGCACTGCCACACGACGATGTATAAATATTACTAGTTCTTGTTGTTGTCGCTACAGAATTAAAAATCGACAGCCTACTCTTATGGAGATTTATCTAAAATAGATTATAAAAAAAATCAGCAGAATTAAAACAGGCTTCACGCGTCGACATTTTGATGATTAATATGTTGCCTATATTTTAGGGATTATTTGGGAGAAATAATCGTTCTACGTGTCTTCCACACAATCTTTATTACCATTATCGACAATTTAATAATTTTCAGCAGAAACTGACCCAAAACGTACTAAAAAAACTCTCAAAACAACCGACAAATCAAAATATTTAGGTTAGGATTTTAAGAACACAGTACACCATTAAGAAACGTCACGGCACTGCCACAGGACCATGTCTAAATATTACTAGTTCTTGTTGTTGCCACTACAAAATTAGAAGTCCACAGATTTATATAAAATAAACTAAAAAAAATCACTAGACTTCAAGCAACGTCACGACACTGCCACAGGACCATGTCTAAATATTACTAGTTCTTGTTGTTGCCACTACAAAATTAGAAGTCCACAGGCAGATTTATCCAAAATAGATTAAACATAATCACTACACTTAAAGCTGGCTTCACGCGTCGTCATTATGATTAATATGTTGCCTATATTTTAGGGATTATTTGGGAGAAATAATCGTCCTAGATGTCTTCCACACAATTTTTACTACCATTATCAACAATTTAATAATTTTGAGCAGAAACTGACCCAAAACGTAATAAAAAAACACTCAAAACAACCGACAACAATACAAAATATTTAATATTTAGGTTAGGATTTTAAGAACACAGAACACCATTAAAAAACTTCACGGCACTGCCACACGATGATGTCTAAATATTACTAGTTCTTGTTGTTGCCACTACAAAATTAGAAGTCCACAGATTTATATACAATAAACTAAAAAAAATCACTAGACTTAAAGCAACGTCACGACACTACCACAGGACCATGTCTAAATATTACTAGTTCTTGTTGTTGCCACTACAAAATTAGAAGTCCACAGGCAGATTTATCCAAAATAGACTAAACATAATCACTACACTTAAAACTGGCTTCACGCGTCGTCATTATGATTAATATGTTGCCTATATTTTAGGGATTATTTGGGAGAAATCATCGTTCTAGATGTCTTGCACGCAATTTTTACTACCATTATCAACAATTTAATAATTTTGAGCAGAAACTGACCCAAAACGTAATAAAAAAACACTCAAAACAACCGACAACAATACAAAATATTTAGGTTAGGATTTTAAGAACACAGAACACCATTAAAAAACGTCACGGCACTGCCACATAACCATGTCTAAATATTACTAGTTCTTGTTGTTGCCACTACAAAATTAGAAGTCCACAGATTTATATACAATAAACTAAAAAAAATCACTAGACTTAAAGCAACGTCACGACACTACCACAGGACCATGTCTAAATATTACTAGTTCTTGTTGTTGCCACTACAAAATTAGAAGTCCACAGATTTATATAAAATAAACTAAAAAGAATCACTAGACTTAAAGCTGGCTTCACGCGTCTGCATTATGATTAATATGCTGCCTATTTTTCAGGAATTATTTGACAGAAATAGTCGGACTAGATGTTTTCCACATAATTTTTACCTCCATTATTAGCAGTTTAATAATTTTCATTAGACACTGACGTAAAATGTAAAAACAAAAACTTAAGGGACCCATTCACGTTGGAACTGTCTTAGGGACCGTCGATCGAACTGTCGCGACGACAGTTCTATTAACACACATGTTTGATATTTGGTCGCACGGACGGGGCTGCAATCTTTAAGTTGTTGCGATCGTGTCGTAAAGTTCGATGAAATATTCAACGGACCACCAACGTGTCTTTGGTCGTATGGTCCGATATGCGACCAACGCATTCAGGATCGAACTTGTGGCACACGACCAAAATCAATGAAACGGTCCTTGCGACTGTCTCAACGTGAATGGCCCCTTTTAAACACAACCGAAAATACCAAATTTAGGTTAGGATTTCAAGAACACAGATCACTATTCTTCGTGGTAGAAATTATGGAGGATAGAGGTAAGGAAGACAGTCTCTGTGTATTCAAAAATGTCCGTAAATTAAGGGGGCGCTAGTGTAGCACAAGATATACATTTAAAATAAATAAAGCGCAAAAATATGAGTATGACAGAACTAAACGTTGAAGGATTAATGTTAACAACACAAATACGTGCTACGGTACAAAAGCTACGCTACAAATGCCAAATAAATCCGAGTTTATGGCGCACCATGATGCTACACTGCCGCCATTTCGATGATTTATTTAACCCATATTTAAAGCTTTTCGATCGCCACTTTTCGAGCCCAACGTCCATAAGAGACTGTCCTCCTTACCTCTACCTTCGATAGCAGAAATGTTAAATAAAATTAACAAACTCGGAACACCATTAGGAAACATCACAGCGCCATGTCTATACATGTTCTGTGAATTATCTATGTTGTTGCCACTATAAAATTAGAAATTTCTACTCTAATGCACATTTATCGATTTTATTGACACTTTTACTCAAATGTGGAGTATTTCAGGGGTATCTTTTAGGCTGCTTTTATTTTTTTATTATTTATATCGAGTAAAACTCAACCTTTTGCTTCTAAAAACTCGCCTGTGCTAACAATTTTATTTGAGGTTATAACACAGAACAGCTACTCTATGCACAGAACATATAAAAGAGAAACCACACTGCAATATTTATGGCTGATATAATATTGCGCGCCACCTACAATTCTAACTGGTACTAGAATAAAGAGTGCGTCTATTATTCTATTAAAATCAATCATTTTGAATTATGGCGTTATTAGACTGGGGCGCGGAGGCAGCTAGTTTGACATACAGATGAATTTTAATATTTGTTGCTTTTTAATTGTTAATAAAGTTTAATAGTTATGAATATAGATGAATTGTAAATGTAAATGTGGCATTGTGTATCATATCAAGAGATTTTAATTAATTTCTATTGTTTGGAATTTAAATTAAGCGAATTCCATTCGACTGAAATTGGATTCGAACAGTTTACTAGATCGATCGAAACTTTTATCATGGTAAATTGCACTTAAATCGGGGCCAAAATTATCATTGTGGATATTAAAAAGGATACTAGTAGGTTAAACTAGGAAGAATTATGCAGCATTATCTTCCTATTATGCAGCTTTATCTTACGATGGATCTATTGTGCTTCAATTAACTGTACACATAAACCGTTACTGATTAGAGATAACATCTCCTGGAGTTTGAGCGTCTTCGACCGAATTCGATGTGGACCCATATTGGGTCGAAAATGAAAGGTTCACATGGTCTTACGGCTTGGTGAAAGGGGGCTCATATACACTTTCCTTCGATCGTGTCGTTGGCGTTAGTGCATCTTTTCTCACCAGCCTACTTATCGCAGACAATGCCGCGTATTAACTCAATCTCTCCTGCATTCCGAACAGCTTGTTCTTTAATTGTTGTATCATTAGAAATTATCTAATACAGCGGCTCGGTTTCAAGGTATCTTTCTCTGACATTATGTTATTCGGGCCAATAAGCTACCGGATTTCAAGATCGTATCAATGTTTTCTTTATCCAAAGCATCACCGTAATTAGCTTTATTGTGGAGATCGACATGGCAGATTAATTTATCTAGACTCATTATCAACTAGATTATCAATAAGGTAAAATATGTTTATTAATTTTCAAGAATAAGGCAAAATATATCTAAAAACTTCTGGTTGAATGTCACTTCTAAAATTTTAAAACAATGAAGGTCAGCGGGATGGGATTTATTGGTCTTTCGCTTATTTTCGCATGAGTGTAACTACCAGGGTTCCACAGCAGAAGTGTCGTCGGTAGTAGTGTAACTAGGAGAGTTCGACAGCGGAAGTGTCGCCACTTCACTCTCCTGGGCTTTCCTAACAATTTTTTGATACGATTTTTTTTAAATTAATATCGAATACGTTATTTAATATTCACTAACAATACTGGTTCCAAAATTTGCAATTTTTCGAACTTTCTTCAAGTTTTTATTTTAAGTTCGAAATTTTCGACTTCTTCCTCGACATTTTGATTTCGATCTATCTCGAATTTTAAAGTTCTTTTTGAAAATGGCTGCTTAAAAATCGAACTTTCGATTTCTACTTAAAATTTCGACTCTTTTTAATTATGAAGCTTTTTTGATAAGAAACAATTTAGATATTCTCTGCATCTTCTTTGCGAAGTTTCGTTGATTCCATTCCTGTTGAGTGGCATATTCTTCGCCAGTTGCTTCTTCCAATTTATAATTAAAACCTTTTCAGGTTTAAGAAAATTTACTTTAATTTGATTTATAAAATGGTCTGTTATATTTTATGTTTAAACTATAATTCTTCTTGAATTAATAAGTCTCACTTTTGCATTTATTTAGTTGAAGTATTACGCAAAATGAATATTTAATTTTACATATGATTGATGCGTTATTTATAAAGCTATTAATATAATTAAAATACGAGTAATATTGGACAGGTAAAATTTATTTCGATACGGATGTCAGCTGTAGAAAAAGTTAAAATTGAGCAATACCATAAAAAAAATTCCTAACTCATCGAATTACATTATAGTAATTTCTATGGTAGATATTCTCTAACTTTTTTACAACACAACAATATATATGGTTTATTATTTGTCGTCTGCCTATTTTACCAACTTTCATAATTTCATTAAAATCTTTTTACAACTTTGAATCATCTTTTCTCGAAATTTCTACTTTTTTCTCAAAATTTCTACTTTTTTTCTCGAAATTTCTACTTTTTTCTCGAAATTTCTAGTTTATTCTCGAAATTTCTACTTTTTTCTCGAAATTTCGACTTTTTTTTTTAGAAATTTCGACTCTTTTTAGAAATTTCGACTTCTTGTAGATATTTGGACTTTTTTTCACGAAATTTCGACTTTGATCTCGAAATTTCTAATTTAAACTAACAATTTCGATTTTTTTAACGAAATTTCGCACTTTAATTTCAAAATTTCGATTTTAAACTTGAAATTTCGACTGTTTTCTCAAAATTTCGACTCTAATATCGAAAGTGCGAGAAGAAAGTCAAAATTTTGATATTTAAAATTTGAAACGACTGAACGTACCCTACTGCCAACTGTCAATATTGTTGGGAACGAGGTTTGATGGAACTCAACTGTCACCTGTTTAACCTAACCGCAGAATATGAAAATTTCGAAGATAAAATAGAAATTTCGACGTTAGGCTCGAGTTTTCGAGAAAAAACCTTGAAATATTTTAAATCAAGGCGAATCTTTGAGACTAAAGTTAAAATTTTGAGACTTAAATCGAAATTTCTAGAAAAAGGTAAAATTTCCACTTTGATCCTGAAATTTCTAATTTAAACTAGTAATTTCGATTTCTTTTTCCAAATTTTATCACTTTAATATCAAGATTTCGACTTTAAACTCGAAATTTCGACTATTTTCTCAAAATTTCAAAATTAAATCCGAAATTTCGACTCTAATATCGAAAGTGCAAGAATAAATTTGAAATTTGGTAATTAAAATTTAAAATGACTGAATGTACCCTACTGCCAACTGTCAATATTGTTAGGAAAGACATTTGGTAGGGCGCAACTGTCATCTGTTTAACCGAACCATAGAATATCAGAATTTCGAGAATAAAATCGAAATTTCGACTTTAAGCTAGAGTTTTGGAGAAAAAAAATCAAAGTTTTCAAATTAAGGCGAAACTTGGAAACTAAAGTTTCGAGATTAAAGTCAAAATTTCGAAAAAAAAAGTCAAAATTGGAGAAAAAAGTCGAAATTTCAAGATTAAAGTCGAAATGTCGAGAAAAAATTCGAAATAATAAAATTTAAATTGAAATTTCGGGAAGGAAGTTAAAATTCGAGAATAAGGTCGTAATTTCTAGAAAAAACTCGAAATTTCTAAAATGAAAGTTGAAATTTCTAAAAAAAGGCAAAGTTTTAAGGAAAAAGTCGAAAGTAAAGTCGGAATTTTTAGAAAAATCTCCAAATTTCTAAACAAAAAGTCGACATTTTTAAAAAAGGTCGAAATTTCTAACGAAAAGTCAAAATTTCAAAATTTAAGTCGAAATTTCGAAAGTTGTAATTTCTAGAAAAAAACTCGAAATGTCTAAAAAAGTTGACATTTCTAAAAAAAAGCCGAAATTTCGACAAAAAGTCAAAATTTGAGAATAAAATCGAAATTTCTAGAAAAATTCGAAATTTTTAGAAAAAAGGACGAAATTGCTTAAAAAGGCGAAATTTTGAGAAAAAACACAAAATTTCAAAATTAAAATTCAAAATTTCGAGAGAAAAGTCAAAATTCGAGAAAAAACTAGTAATTTCTAGAAAAAGCCGAAATTTCTAAAAAAAAATTGCTAAAAAAGGCGAAATTTTAAGAAAAAAGTCGAAATTTCAAAATTAAAGTTCGAAATTTCGAGAAAAAAGTTAAAATTTGAGAAAAAAAGTCCTAATTTCTAGAAAAAACTCGAAATTTCTAAAAAAAAGTCGATATTTCCAAGAAAAAGTCGAAATTTCTAGAAAAAAGTTGAAATTTCAAAATTTAATTCGAAATTTCGAAAAGAAAATTGTAATTTCTAAGAAAAAACTCGAAAGGTCTAAAAAAAATGACATTTCTAAAAAAAAGCCGAAATTTCGAGAAAAAAGTCGAAATTTCAAGATTAAAGAATAAATTTCGACGAAAAGTCAAAATTTGAGAATAAAGTCGAAATTTCTAGAAAAATTTGAAATTTTTAGAAAAAAAGACGAAATTTCTAAAAAAATAAAACGTCGAAATTTCTAGAAAAAACTCGAAATTTTTAAAAAAAAGTTAAAATTGCTTAAAAAAGGCGAAATTTTGAGAAAAAAAGAAAATTTCAATTAAATTCAAAATTCGGAGAAAAGTCAAAATTCAGAAAAAACTAGTAAGTCATTTCTAGAAAAACCGAAATTTCTAAAAAAAAAAATTGCTAAAAAAAGGCGAAATTTTAAGAAAAAAGTCGAAATTTCAAATATAAAGTTCGAAATTTCAGAAAAAAGTTAAAATTTCGAGAAAAAAAGTCGTAATTTCTAGAAAAAACTCGAAATTTCTAAAAAAAAGTCGACTATTTCCATGAAAAAGTCGAAATTTCTAGAAAAAAGTTGAAATTTCAAAATGTAATTCGAAATTTCGAAAAAAAATTGTAATTTCTAGAAAAAACTCGAAAGTCTAAAAAAAGTGACATTTCTAAAAAAAAAGCGAAATTTCAGAAAAAAGTCGAAATTTCAAGATTAAAGAATAAATTTCGACGAAAAGTCAAAATTTGAGAATAAAGTCGAAATTTCTAGAAAAATTTGAAATTTTTAGAAAAAAAGACGAAATTTCTAAAAAAACGTCGAAATTTCTAGAAAAAACTAAATTTCTAAAAAAAAAAGTTAAAATTGCTAAAAAAAGGCGAAATTTTGAGAAAAAAGACGAAATTACAAAATTAAAATTCAAAATTTCAAAAAAAAAGGTCGCAATTTCTAGAACAACTCAAAATTTCTAAAAAAAAGTTAAAATTGCTAAAAAAAGGCGAAATTTTGAGAAAAAATTCGAAATTTCACAATAAAAGTTCGAAATTTCAAGAAAAAAGTCAAAATTCGAGAAAAAAGTCGTAATTTCTAGAAAAAACTCGAAATTTCTAAAAAAAGTCGACATTTCTATGAAAAAGTCGAAATTTCTAGAAAAAAGTAGAAATTTCAAAATGTAAGTCAAAATTTCGAGACAAAAGTCGTAATTTCTAGAAAAAACACTCGAAATGTCTAAAAGTCAACATTTCTATAAAAAAAAGTCGAAATTTCAAGAAAAAGGTCGTAATTTCTAAAAAAAACTCTAAAGTTCTAAAAAAAGGGCAAATTTTGAGAAAAAAGTCGAAATTTCAAAATTAAAGTTCGAAATTTCTAGAAAAAAGTCAAAATTTTAAAATTAAAGTGGAAATTTCGAGAAAAAAGTCGTAATTTCTACGAAAATCTCGTCTAAAAAATTCGACATTTCTAAAAAAAGCCGAAATTTCAAGAAAAAAGTCGAAATTTCAAAATTAAAGAAGAAATTTCGAGAAAAAATCAAAATTGAAGACTAAAGCCGAAATTTCTAGAAAAAAAAAAACGAAATTTGTAGAAAAAAGTCAAAATTCGAAAAAAATTCGTAATTTCAAAATTCGAGAAAGGAGTCGGAATTTCTAGAAAAAATTCGAATTTTCTAAAAAAAGTCGACATTTCTGAAAAGAGACGAAATTTTAAGAAAAAGTCGAAATTTCAAAATTAAAAAAGAAATTTCGAGAAAAAGTCAAAATTCGAAAATATAATCGAAATTTAAAAAAAAAATCGAAGTTTCTAAAAAAAAAGTCGAAACTTCTAGAAAAAAGTTGAAATTCGGGAAAAAATCGTAATTTTTAGAAAAACTCGAAATTTCTTTAAAAAATTCGAAATTTCTAAAAAAAGGGCAAAATTTCGAGAAAAGTCGAATTTTGAGAAAAAAGTCAAAATTCGAGTAAAAGTCGTAATTTCTAGAAAAAACTCGAAATTTCTAAAAGAAAGTCGAAATTTCTAAAAAAAAATCCGAAATTTCGAGAAAAAAGTCAAAATTCGAGAATTAGGTCAAAATTTCTAGAAAAAAAACAAAAGTTTCATAAAAAGTGGAAATTTTTAGGCCAAAAGTCGAAATTTCAAAATTAAAGTCGAATTTTCGAGAAAAAAGTCAAAATTCGTGAAAAAAGGCGTAATTTCTAGAAAAAACTAAATTTCTAAAAAAAAGTCGAAATTTCTCAAAAAAAAATCCGAAATTTTGAGAAAAAAGTCGAAATTTCAAGATTAAAGTAGAAGTTTCGAGAAAAAGTCAAAATTTCTATAAAAGAACGAAATTTATAAACAAGTCGAAATATCTAGAAAAAAGTCGGAATTTCTAAAAAAGTCGACTTTCCGAGAAAAAAAGTCGAAATAATATCGAGAGAAAAATTGAAATTTCGAGGACAAAAAGAAAATTTCGACTTCTATGTGAAAATTTCTAAAAAAAATAATTTAATTGATGTCCTTTATGCAACCTTCATAGAAAAGATTTTAAATTAAAGAAAAATTCGCATTGTTTTCTTTTTGTTTCTATTCTATTTTTATAGATGTCGCGTTCTTTCTTTAAAGTTTTCAGAAGAAATTTTAGGCTTAGAGTCTAAATCTAAAATTTCTTCTCAAAATTTCAAATTTCCTTTCATAATCATCGATCAATTCGATGATAGATGATAACTTGGCTATCGAAACGCGTTAGAGCAACCTCTGTTGTGTTTTTAATCTTTCTTGGTTCCAGGGGACAAGATTTGTATTTCAATTTTTACATTTAAGGAGTTTTGACTTCTAACGGCAGTTTCCAGACTGCCTATTTTTTATATTTATTGTTGTATTTATTGTTATTACAGTTTATTTGTTATGAAGATTCAAAACTTACCAGATTGTTTACTAATTGTGATTTGTCGATCCTGCTGCAAACTATCTCGAACTTGGTAGTACCTCATACCATTTGTATACAAGGTGCCGGGAATCACGTGGCGTAGAACTAATTCTCTGGCAAGCGTCTTATCGGTCACCATCCTGTTGAGATCTGATGTTGAAAGAGCAGCGAAAGCTCTGTCAGTTGGGGCAAACATGGTGAAGGTTTTGGTACCTTTAACAAAACACATCATAACTGATCTTGTCTTTGACATCATAAAGTCATCCGTATCAAGATGAAAACAAGACATGATGCCCCAGACAATTACGGGATGCCCTAGACAATTGTTTCTAGTAACGAATAGTGTCCAACGGGATCCAAATGCAGAAGTTTTTCAAAACTTGGAGACAATCTATGTTAAGTCCAATTTTTTCCAAAATATGTTAAAGATGATGTGTCTATTAGTTTTGATAGACATATCTAGAAATTTCGACTTGATTCTCGAATTTTGACGTTTTCTCGAAATTTCTGTTTTTTTTTTTATAGAAATTTCGACTTTCTTTTCAGATTTTTCGAGTTTTTCTAGAAATTTCGACTTTTTTCTCGAATTTTGACTTTTTTCTCAAAATTTAGACTTTAATTTTGAAATCTCAACTTTTTTTCTAAAAATTTCGACTTTTTTTAGAAACTTCGTTTATTTTTTCTAGAAATTTTAATTTTATTCTAGAATTTTTTCTAGTAACGAATAGTGTCCAACGGGATCCAAATGCAGAAGTTTTTCAAAACTTGGAGACAATCTATGTTAAGTCCAATTTTTTCCAAAATATGTTAAAGATGATGTGTCTATTAGTTTTGATAGACATATCTAGAAATTTCGACTTGATTCTCGAATTTTGACGTTTTCTCGAAATTTCTGTTTTTTTTTTTATAGAAATTTCGACTTTCTTTTCAGATTTTTCGAGTTTTTCTAGAAATTTCGACTTTTTTCTCGAATTTTGACTTTTTTCTCAAAATTTAGACTTTAATTTTGAAATCTCAACTTTTTTTTCTAAAAATTTCGACTTTTTTTAGAAACTTCGTTTATTTTTTCTAGAAATTTTAATTTTATTCTAGAATTTTTTCTGGAAATTTCGACTTTAATTTTGAAATTACAACTTTTTTTAAGAAATATCTACTTAATTCTCCAATTTTTTCTCGAAATTTCTTCTTTAATCTTGAAATTTCGACTTTTTACTCGAAATTTCGGCTTTTTTTTTAAATTTTCGGATTTGTTTTAGACAATCCGAGTTTTTTCCTAGAAATTACGACTTTTATCTCGAAATTTTCACTTTAATTTTAAAATTTCGATTTTTTTTCTAGAAATTTCGACTTTCTTAGAAATCTCATTTTATTTTCTAGAAATTACGACTTTTTTCTCGAATTTTAACTTTTTTTATCGAAATTTCAACTTTAGTTTTGAAATTTAGACCTTTTCTCTCAAATTTTGCCTTTTTTATAAAAATTTAGTTTTTTTTCTATAAATTTCAACTTTATTCTCGAATTTTGACTATTTCTCGAAGTTTTGGTTTTTTATTTCTAGAGATGTCGACTTTCCCTAGATATTTTGAGTTTTTTCCTAAAAATTACGACTTTTATCTTGAAAATTCCACTTTAATTTTAAAAATTTTTTCTAGAAATTTCGACTTTCTTAGAAAGTTCGTTTTTTTTCTAGAAATTTCGAATTTTTTCTAGAAATTACTTTTTTCTCGAATTTTGACTTTTTTTTTCAAAATATATACTTTAATTTTGAAATTATTACCTTTTCTCTCGAATTTTGACTTCTTTCTAGAATTTTCGTTTTTTTTTCTAAAAATTTCAACTTTAATCTCGAATTTTGACTGTTTTTCGAAATTTCTTTTATAATTTTGAAATTTCGAATTTTTTCTCCAAATTTTGTTTTTTTTAAATGTCGACTTTTTCTAGACATTTCGAGTTTTTTCCTAGAATTTTTTTTGTCTCGAAATTTCCACTTTAATTTTAAAATTTGGATTTTTTTTCTAGAAATTACGACTTTTTTCTTGAAATTTCGAACATTAATTTTGAAATTTCCACTTTTTTCTGAAAATTTCGCATTTTTTTAGCAATTTCAACTTTTTTTTCAGAAATTTTCGCGTTTTTTCTACAAATTTCTACTTTTTTTTTAGGAATTTCGTTTTTTTCTCCAGAAATTTCAATTTGTTTTTAGAAATTACGACTTTTTTCTCGAATTTCAGCTTTTTTCTCGAAATTTTGACTTTAATTTTGCAATTACGACTTTTTCTCTTGAATATTGACTTTTTTTTAGAAATTTCGTATTTTTTCTAGAAATTTCGACTTTATTTTCGAATTGGAACTTTTTGTCAAAATTTCTTCTTTAATCTTGAAATTTAAACTTTTTTCTCGAAATTTCGGTTTTTTTTAGAAATGTCGAATTTTTTTAGACATTTTGGGTTTTTTCCTAGAAATTACGACTTTTTTGGCGAATTTTGACTTTTGTACTCGAAATTTCGACTTTAATTTTGAAATTACGACATTTTTCTCGAATTTTAACTTTGTTTTAGAAATTTCAGCTCTTTTTAGACCTTTCGGAGTTTTCCCTAGAAAATACGACTTTTTTCTCGAATTATAACTTTTTTTCGAAATTTCGACTTTAACTTTGAAATTTTGACCTGTTTCTAGAAATTTCGACTTTTTCTCGAAATTTCTATTTTAATTTTGAGATTTCGACTCTCAGCTTTTTTGAGAAATTTCGCCTTTTTTTTAAATTTGTGGTTTTTCTAGAAATAAGGACTTTTTTCTTGAATTTTGACTTTTTTCTCGAAATTTCGACTTTAATTTTGAAATTTTGACCTGTTTCTAGAAATTTCGACTTTTTCTCGAAATTTCTATTTTAATTTTGAGATTTCGACTCTCAGCTTTTTTGAGAAATTTCGCCTTTTTTTTTAAATTTGTGGTTTTTCTAGAAATTAGGACTTTTTTCTTGAATTTTGACTTTTTTCTCGAAATTTCGACTTTAATTTTGAAATTACGACTTTTTCTTTCGAATATTGACTTTCTTTTTAGAAATTTCGTATTTTTTCTAGAAATTTAGACTTCATTTTCGAATTTTAACTTTTTGTCAAAATTTCTTCTTTAATCTTCAAATTTCAACCTTTTCTCGAAATTTCGGTTTATTTTAGAAATGTCGAGTTTTTTTAGACATTTTGAGTTCTTTCCTAGAAATTACGACTCTTTTTTTCGAATTTTGACTTTTGTACTAAAAATTTCGACTTTAATTTTAAAATTACGACGCTTTTCTCAAATTTTGACTTTTTTAGAAATTCCAGATTTTTTTAGACCATTCGAGGTTTTCCCTAGAAATTACGACTTTTTTTATCGAATTTTGACTCTTTCTCGAAATGTCTTCTTTAATCGTGAAATTTCCACTCTTTTCTAGAAATTTCGGTTCTTTTTAGAAATTGCGACTTTTTTTTAGACGTCTCGAGTTTTTTTCTAAAAATTACAACTTTTTCCTCGTAATTTCGACTTTTTTCTAAAAATTTCTACTTTTATAGAAATTTCGTTTTTTTCGTTTTTTCGAGAGTTCGGACTTTTTCTCGAAATTTCTTCTTTAATATTTCGACTTTAATTTTGAAATTATGACTTTTTCTCGAATTTTGACTTTCTTCTCGAAATTTAGATTTTAATTTTGAAATTTCGACTTGTTTCTAGAAATTCGACTTTTTTTAGAAATTTCGTTTTTGTTTCTAAAAATTTCGACTTTATTCCCGAATTTTGACTGTTTTCTTGAAATTTAGATTTTAATTTTGAAATTTTGACTTTTTTTCGAAATTTCTTCTTTGATCTCGAAATTTTCACTCTTTTCTAGAAATTTCGGTTCTTTTTAGAAAGTGCGACTTTTTTTAGACATTTCGAGTTTTTTCCTAGAAATTACAACTTTTTTCTCGAAATTTCGACTTTTGTTTTAATTTCCACTTTTTATAGAAATTTCGTTTTTTTTTTCTACACATTTCGAGAGTTTGGACTTTTTCTCGAAATTTCTTCTTTAATCTTGATATTTCGACTTTTTTTCGAAATATCGGCCTTTTTAGAAATTTCGACTTTCCTTTTAGAAAATTTGAGTTTTATTTAGAAATAACGACTTTTTTTCTCGAATTTTGACTTTTTTCACGAAATTTCGATTTTAAATTTGAAATTACGACTCTTTTCTCGAAACTTCAGCTTTTTTTTGAGAAATTTCGCCTTTTTTTAAAAAAAAATTGTGGTTTTTCTAGAAATTACGACTTTTTTCTCAAATTTTGACTTTTTTCTCGAAATTCTGACTTTAATTTTGAAATTACGACTTTTTCTCTCGAATATTGATTTTTTTCTAGAAATTTCGTATTTTTTCTACAAATTTCAACTTTATTTTTGAATTTTAACTTTTTGTCAAAAGTTCTTCTTTAATCTTGAAATTTCAACTTTTTTCTCGAAATTTCGGTTTTTTTTTTTAAAATGTCGACTTTTTTTTTAGACATTTTGAGGTTTTTCTAAAAATGTCGACTTTTTAATCGAAATTTCGACCTTTTTTTAGAAATTTCGACTTTTTTTTAGTAATTTCGTGTATTTTTCTAGAAATGTCGACTTTATTCTTGAATTATGACTTTTTTCTCGAAATTTCGACTTAAATTTTAAATTTCACATTTTCGAAAGAATTGGACTCAACACAGATTGCCACTAAGGTTTTGAAAATATTTCTGCGCTTGGATTCTGTTGTTGGACACCATCTTTAATTTGTTATCTTCAGCATAAAGATAAACAGCAAATGGAAGCGGTTTTGAAAAATGTGAAATCCAGATCTGAACTATTTTAAGTGACTTTAACATTGTTTATGACAAGAATGAGTTTTATGACTTAACATAGTTTGCTTCTGGGGTCAAGTAAAATACTCCAATGCACTTCGAGTTTTTTGAAAACTCTGAAAGAATTCAATGTACTTTGATTGATTTGGTTTTGCTGGATACTTTTGTTAACTTGGGCTAACAAAGAAGGCTAATTGGTATAAATTGGAGATGTTTACAGCAATACTACCATACTGATGAGGGCGAGGACCACCGAAACGAATCTAGGGGTTGTTGGTTGTCAATAATTTCAACTTTTCAACAGAACAAACAGATCATTAATTGACGAAACTAATCTATAATTGTTGATGTCAATATTTTCAACTTTTCAACAGCACTAACAGAACATTAATTGACGAAACTAATATATGATTGTTGATTGTCAATATTTTTAACAGAACTAACAGAACATTAATTGACGTTATAAATAAATAAATAACGAAGAAAATTGTCCTGGCGAAGCAACTTATTGTCATTAATACTACATCAAACGATGCCACGCTGCATTAGAAAGTCTTAAGTGTAAAAATAACCAAATTAACAAAAATACGACTAATTCATGCAATTTCATCAGCTTTTAAGGTTTGACGATTAGTATTCTAAAAATAATTGATGTATAGGCGCTTCATTATTATAAACAATTACTACCTAATAGGAAAGTCTCGAAGCGATCACAATTGTCTAATAACGTGATACGAAAATCACCTTCGCAGCTAATCGTGCATTTAATTATTTATTTATTTTATTTATAATCCTTTCAAATAGACCTACATACCCTGCAGAGTTTCCGCTAACCCGGAGGCGAAAATGGCCCTCAGGAAATTCGTAAATCTTCTTTCCCTATCAGACTGGAGCGTCTGCACCATGTCCCCAACAGGAAGCGGGAACATTACCCGATCTACGGCGTGTGCCACACCTTGTGGTATTTCGATGTCTTTTCTTTCATCCAAAACTTTGGCACCGTTTACGGTTGTGATCTGGAAGTTGTATAGAACACCGCAAAATTAATACCTTGTGCGGAAACCACTTTCTCAGTTTTATGCAAATAAACAATTTCTTGTTGTTGTGTAACTCGCTTAATTTGTGCAAATACGACGACTGAACAGTGCTGTTTGTTATTAAATAATAACGGGGTTGACAACCGCTTTGAGTAGCCTACAGGCCCCCTGATGCTCCCGATTTTGACCATGTTTGGTCGTAATTAAGTCACTGCTGCGCGCGTAAAAGTGGTTAAGTCAAATTTTCTTGAAAATGACTTCAAGTCGTTTTTATATATAATTTTGAAGTTACTTTCGTTGTTTAAAAGAAGCTAAGTCATTTGGCGTATAATTAACTGTCTATTTAATTGTGCTTGTCAGTCAAAGGTCAAAAATCTAAGCCTGGAGTCATATGTAAACTGAGTTACGTTGTTTTCTCTAATTTTATTTGTTTACGACTTAGCCGCTTTTATATGCGCAGCAGCGAATTACGCTTATTGGTAGCAGGTAATTATGAAAGAGCAACGAACAACGCACTCATGGAGAAGAGCAGGGGCTAGTTTCTAGTAATATTATATAATAATGTATTGTTTTTTTTTTGAGTTCAATCATCTCTAATAATATCAAATAATCATATATTGTTTCTAATAATATCAACATTTTAAGATAGTTCACCGGCAGTAATCGTAACAAAAAGTTTTTATAACGTTAGATCTCCGATTTGTCAGCGGGACGAAAACGCCAAACTGTCACCACTACTCTACTTTTAGCATAGACTGTCCGCGTGGATACAATAATCCAAATCCACTTTGCTTTGCACCAAATTTTCTGCGCCGACACTATACTCTTTATACGACAAAATTTACGCAACAGAGCTTTAGCCAAAGACATCTAGAAGGAGTAGTAGAGCTGCTATGGCGCAATTACTTCAAGATGTTTCCCTAACGAAGCATCGAAATTCCGTAAGATGCGCAAATTCAAATTGCGATTACGCCGAAACGGTATCACCGAACACCTTCATATTTTACTATTTCATTCACAATATCATATTACATAACGTGTTAATTTTTTATCAAAATGTATAAAGTGGTTTGGCCGTAAAAAATTAAAGACATTCTTTCGCTTACATGTTAAAGATCGTTAAGTTTGACATTGAATATCTCATCTTCGGTAACGTCAAAGATTTTTTAATTTTGAAGATGTGTGGGTAACATTGTTAATAACATCTGATAGAAATTTAAAAGAAATCTTTAGAAAAGCAACCGATGAACTACCTTAAATGGTGAGATTGAACGTCGATTCTATAGTCTATGGTCGATTCGAACTCAAAGGTGCAAAAAATTAGGAAGCAGTTAAACGCCAACGTTTTAATTTGGAAGATACAATTAGAAAGTACTAAATATTACAAAACTCGCCTTTAATAAAACTTATGCACACTCCATGCTCTAATAAATGTTTTTAATCCAAGCGGTTATGTATGTATATCTCGAAGGAAGTTCAAGGCTTACTTTTTTAGTTATAAATATATCAAAATATTACAAAGTAGCAATTACGCTGTAAACTACAACTAGAACGATAACCAGTCGTTCGATTCACATCAAAAACATGAGGCTCGAAAACGTAATTTAAAAAAAATTTGTTGTCTTACTTTGATGTCATTCCATTCCACATCGTGCATATTGTACTGGTTGACCCTCAATTGCGTTCCTGCTAGTGATACTCCTGTCATTTCATCTTGTAGCGAAGATACAGTAAAAGCTCCCGGTATCACGTGATGCAGAAGTAGCTAAATTAAACAAATTAAAACTGAGCAAATAACTAAAAAATAAAAGCAAAAAAATCTGGTCTAGTCGTCGCAAATTCTAGGGACATTCGTGCATTATGAAGCAAAAAAAAAAGTAATTTGGATCTACTGACTGACAGAGAACGCACAGTCTAAACAGGTAGGTCTAGGAGTACGAAATTCCGCACAGTTGTACCCCGTATTAGGTAGGTGAGCACCAAGAGAGGATTTTCAAAGTTCAGCTACTAAGGTGGCAACCTTAGCACTTAGAATTTTGAAAATGGGTATTAAAAACCACTTCTCTGGTAGCAAAGCCTTGGATATGGATATATTATGGATATACATCCATTCACAAATAAATATTAGTGGTATATCCATATGCATGATTTGCTACGTGGCGTGGATTAAAATGTATGCAATGAATAACGCCATTGTATTTAAAGTTGCCTCTAGCGTTGAGAGCTGACGTCTTTGATGTCTCTCTACTTGATAAATATGGATAAATGGATAAATATCCAAATTGTTGCAAGTAATCAATACATATTTCGTCTTTTTTACGAAGTCTTCTCATTTAACTACTAAAAGATTAAATTTCAAAATCGAAATTTTGGATTTAATTTGCCACTTCCAATATTTAGATCGAAATGTGGGAAAACTTTTTTCTTCTAAGACATGTGTGGGAAAACTTTTTTCTTTTAAGACATTTTTCTTCAATTTCTTCAATTTATTCAATTTTTTTAATTTCTTTTCGACATTTCCACTCTATATCTAGTCAAAATTTTCTGTACACGATCGAAAATTTGAGTAGATTTTTTTTTGGAAGCTGTTTTCCAAAGTGTTCGTCATTTTTGACTTTGGTAACCAATAACTCGTATATAACTTGTATATCAATAACTCGGGAAATACTAATCGTAAAAAAGATGCATGTAGGGTTTTGAAAACTGCAAAGCATTCTGTACAAGTCCTAGTTGTTGTTTTGTTTAAAAAAAAATAGCACCAGAAAGTGTTGATTCAAAACAGACAGAAAATTCGATAATTAGGGATAATCCCATAACCTTGCAAGCAATTGGACTATTGTTGATTATATTGACTATAAATTGACTATATTGATTATAAATTGACTATATTGATTATAAATTGACCATATTGACTATTAATTTTCAACCTCAAAGGATTCCAACGAAACTCAGAATATTTCAAAAACCTACGAATTGTTTTTATTATGCTCGCAGTGGCTGAATTTCTTATTACTGAAAACCAATTTATGGGCGAATTTTTCACTTTTGATCTCTCTGAAGATGATAGCTTGGCGATCGAAACGCGTTAGAGCAACCTCTGTTGTGTTTTTTAATCGTTCTTGGTTTCAGGGAACAAGATTTGTATTTCAATTTCAATTTTTGAAGATAACCAAGGACCAGTTCGTTTCACTTTTCTTTTTATATTGAGAAGCTTTCTATTTAGCAATAATTCATATTTTCTTTATTAAAGGATGTTAATAGTTAAAATTTTCTGGTAGAAAAGTGTTCCCAATAATTACTTTTAAAAAAATAACCCGATCTCATTAAGTGCCCTTAAATTGTGTATATCTGTGCGCATGTCTGCATTAATACGATTTGAAATCGCGTATTATCGCTTTTCAACAATTTTAAAGGGTTTCGCATATTTATAATTCATTTCTTTACAACAATTAACCTTTTTTGATAAACAAATATGAATTATTTCTTTAAAAAAACGATTTCAATATAAAATAAACGAAAAGGAAAAAATCTTCCTTCCGATTTTTAACAAAAGCGCCAAATTTGATCATTTGAGGTACAATGAAAAAAAATCGTAGCGCTTTGAAATTTTTATGGTTTCTTTGGGACCCTTTAAGCTTGAAAAACACCCATCAATACTCCAAGTCCATTCATTATTTACAAAGTTACACCAAATTAAACGAATATCCCTAATCACGCAAAATTTTATTTTTTTTTAAATTAACTTTGTCAAAGCAAAAATATTTTTTATATTCAAACCTAATAACTTAAAGTTGTAGTGGATGCTTTCTAGTTTTTAAGACGTTACTAGTATTTCCTGTACGATTATTATTTACTGAACAATCGATTACAGAACACAAAAATGACTTTTTTTGTTTTGACGACGATAACTCGGTGATAAATCATATTATAAGGCTCGAAGATAAATCAAATTAAAGAGAATTAAATTGTTTAGAAGAAGCTTATAACAAGATCACTATAAAAAATGTATCGATGCCCATGGATTTTTTCAAAGTAACAATTTTGGAAAATTCTTGACCGAAGGTTTTTTTAATAACCAATCAAAAACTGCTTGCGTTAAACATTTTTTAACTCAAGATCTAGAAACTAGAAGTATTGGACTTTAATTTGCTATTTTTAGATTTTCCCTATGACCATTTTTCTTTGAATCGCAGCCTTTGAAAATCATCTTTTGTATCCCAATCAAAAACTGCTTGCGTTAAACATTTTTTAACTCAAGATCTAGAAACTAGAAGTATTGGACTTTAATTTGCTATTTTTAGATTTTCCCTATGACCATTTTTCTTTGAATCGCAGCCTTTGAAAATCATCTTTTGTATCCTTCCATTTCAGTAGTTGATGTACCCTAAATTTAAAACTACAACAAAAACTGCTTGTGTTTAAATTTTTTTAACTCAAAATCTAGAAACTAGGAATTTTGGACTTTAATTTGCCTTTTTTGGTTTTTCTCTATGATTATTTTTCTTTGAGTTAAAGTCTTTTGAAAATCATCTTAAAACTTGACATTTTTATAACCTTCCATTTCAGTAGTTAATGTGTCTTAAATTTAAAACTACAATAAAAACTGCTTGCGTTCAACATTTTTCAACTCAAAATCCAGAAACCAGAAGTTTTGGGCTTTGGTTTGCCGTTTTCGGTTTTCTCTATGACCATTTTTCTTTCAGTTGCAGTCTTTTGAAAATCATCTTAAAATTTGAGATTTTTGCATCCTTCCATTTCAGTAGTTAATGTATCTTAAATTTAAAACTGTAACTATTTGAGTTCAAAATTTTCAACTTAAAATCTAGAAACTAGAAGCTTTAGGGTTTAATTTGATATTTTAGTTTTTCTCTATGATCATTTTTCTTTGAGTCGCAGTCTTTTGAAAATCATCTTTTGTATCCTTCCATTTCAGTAGTTAATGTATCTTAAACTCAAAACTGCACCAAAAACTGCTAACGTTCAAAATTCTTCAAATCATAATCTAAAAACTAGAAGTTTTGAACTTTAATTTGCCCTTTTCGGTTTTTCTCTATGACCATTTTTCTTTGAGTTGCAGTCTTTTGAAAATCATCTTAAAATTTGAGATTTTCGCATCCTTCCATTTCAGTATTTAATGTATCTTAAATTTAAAACTACAACAAAAACCGTTTGCGTTTAAAATTTTTGAACCCAAAACGTAGAAACTAGAAGTTTTGGGCTTTAATTTGCCGTTTTTCGTTTTTCCCTATGACCATTTTTCTTTGAGTTGCAGTCTTTTAAAAATCATTTTTTGAAATTTTTTTACACCTCTTTATGTCAGTACTTAATGTACATTAAACTGAAAATTGCAACAAAAACTGCTTGCGTTCAAAATTTTTCAACTCAAAATCTAGAAACTAGAAGCTTTGAATTTTAATTTGCCCTGTTGGTTTTTCTCTATGACCATTTTTCTTTGAGTTGCAGTCTTTTGAAAATCATCTAAAATTTGAGATTTTTGTATCCTTTCATTTCAATCGTTAATGTATCTTAAATCTAAAACTACAACAAGAACTGCTTGCGTTCAAAATTTTCAACTCAAAATCTAGAAACTAGAAGCTTTGAATTTTAATTTGCCTTGTTGGTTTTTCTCTATGACCATTTTTCTTCGAGTTGCAGTCTTTTGAAAATCATCTCAAAATTTGAGATTTTTGTATCTTTCCATTTCAGTACTTAATGTATCTTAAATTTAAAACTGAAACAAAAACTGCTTGTGCTCAAAATTTTTCTACTCGAAATCTAGAAATTAGAAGTTTTGGGCTTTAATTAACTTTTTTTAGTTTTTCTTTATGACCACCTTTCTTTGAGTTGCAGTCTTTTCAAAATCATCTTAAAATTTGAGATTTTTGTATCCTTTCATTTCAGTACTTAACATATCTTAAATTTAAAACTACAACAAAAACGGCTCGCGTTCAAAACTGTTCAATTCAAAATCTAGAAACTAAAAGTTTTAAGCTTTAATTTGCTTTTTCTAGTTTTTTGCTATCACCATTTTTCTTTGAGTTGCAGTCTTTTGAAAATCATCTTAAAATTTGAGATGTTTTTACACCTCTTCATTCAGTACGTAATGGATCTTAAATTTAAAACTGCAAGATAAACTGCTTGTGTTAGAAATTTTTCAACTTAAAATCTAGAAACTAGAAGTTTTTGGCTTTAATTTGCTCTTTTTAGTTTTTCTCTATGACTATTTTTCTTTGAGTTGCAGCCTTTTGAAAATCATCTTAAAATTTGAGATTTTCGCATCCTTCCATTTCAGTAGTTAATGTATCTTAAATTTAAAACTGCAAGAAAAACTGCTTGCGTTCAAAATTTTTCAACTCAAAATTTAGAAACTAGAAGTTTTGGGCTTTAATTTGCTTTTTTTACTTTTTCTCTATGACCATTTTTCTTTAAGTTGCAGTCTTTTGAAAATCATCTTTTGAGATTTTTTTACACCTCTTCATTTCAGTACTTAATGTATCTTAAATTAAACTGCAACAAAAACTGCTTGCGTTCCAAATTTTTCAACTCAAAATCTAGAGACTAGAAGTTTTGGGCTTTAATTTGCTTTTTTTACTTCTTCTCTATGATCATTTTTCTTTGAGTTGCAGTCTTTTGAAAATCATCTTTGGAGATTTTTTTTACACCTCTTCATTTCAGTACTTAATGTATCTTAAACTCAAAACTGCAACAAGAACTGCTTGCGTTTAATTTTTTTAATTCAAAATCTAGAAACTAGAAGTTTTGGGCTTTAATTTGCCCTTTTTGGTTTTTTTCTATGACCATGTTTCTTTAAGTTACAGTCTTTTGAAAATCATCTTACAATTTGAGATTTTTGCATCCTTCCATTTCAGTAGTTAATGTATCTTAAATTTAAAACTGCAACAAAAACTATTTGCGTTCAAAACTTTTTAACTCAAAATCTAGAAACTAGGAGCTTTGAGGTTCAATCTGGTGTTTTAGTTTTTCTCAATGACCATCTTTCTTTGAGTTATAGTCTTTTGAAAATCATCTTAAAACTTGAGGTTTTTGTATCCTTCCATTTCAGTGCCTAATGTATATTAAATTTAAAACTACAACAAAAACTGCTTGCGTTCAAAATTTTTCAACCCAAAATCTAGAAACTAGAAGTTTTGGGCTTTAATTTGCTTTTTTTACTTTTTCTCTATGACCATTTCTCTTTGAGTTGCAGTCTTTTGAAAATCATCTTTTGAGATTTTTTTACACCTCTTCATTTTAGTACTTAATGTATCTTAAACTCAAAACTGCAACAAGAACTGCTTGCGTTTAATTTTTTTAATTCAAAATCTAGAAACTGGAAGTTTTGGGCTTTAATTTGCCCTTTTTGGTTTTTTTCTATGATCATGTTTCTTTAAGTTACAGTCTTTTGAAAATCATCTTAAAATTTGAGATTTTTGCATCCTTCCATTTCAATAGTTAATGTATCCTAAATTTAAAACTGCAACAAAAACTATTTGCGTTCAAAACTTTTCAACTCAAAATCTAGAAACTAGGAGCTTTGAGGTTTAATCTGGTATTTTAGTTTTTCTCAATGACCATCATTCTTTGAGTTATAGTCTTTTGAAAATCATCTTAAATCTTGAGATTTTTGTATCCTTCCATTTCTGTACCTAATGTATCTTAAATTTAAAACTACAACAAAAACTGCTTGCGTTCAAAATTTTTCAACCCAAAATCTAGAAACTAGAAGTTTTTGGCTTTAATTTTCTTTTTTTACTTTTTCTCTATGACCATTTCTCTTTGAGTTGCAGTCTTTTGAAAATCATCTTTTGAGATTTTTTTACACCTCTTCATTTCAGTACTTAATGTATCTTAAACTCAAAACTGCAACAAAAACTGCTTGCGTTCAAAATTTTTCAACACAAAATCTGGAAACTAGAAGTTTTGGACTTTTATTTGCTCTCTTAGGTTTTTCTCTATGACCATTTTTCTTTGAGTTGCAGTCTTTTGTAAATCATCTAAAATTTGAGATTTTTGTATCCTTCCATTTCAGTAGTTAATGTATCTTAAATTTAAAACTGCAAGAAAAACTGCTTGCGTTCAAAATTTTTCAACTCAAAATCTAGAAACTAGAAATTTTGGGCTTTAATTTGCTTTTTTTATTTTTTCTCTATGACCATTTTTCTTTGAGTTGCGGTCTTTTGAAAATCATCTTTTGAGATTTTTTTACACCTCTTCATTTCAGTACTTTATGTATCTTAAACTCAAAACTGCAACGAAAACTGCTTGCATTTAAAATTTTTCAACTTAAAATCTAGAAGCTAGAAGTTTATGACTTTCATTTTCCCTTTTTGATTTTTCTCTATAACCATTTTTCTTTGAATTGCAGTCTTTTAAAAATCATCTTGAGATTTTTTTTAAATACCCCCTATTTCAGAACCTGAACTTAAAACTGCAACGAATTTTTGAGATTAAAGTTGAAACCTAATTTGCCAACAAAATGTTCTTTAATAAAGTCAAAATCTCGAAAAAATCTTCGTGTTAAAAAACGAATTCTAAATTTTTTTAAAATAAATTCGGCAATTTTTAAAATTATTTATTCTGATTCTGAGCATAAATTAGTTTGACATTTCCAGTTTTATTTTAACTTAAAATTTCAAACTTATGTGGTGATTAAAAAATTAAAATTTCTAGCGTAAAACCGAAATATGGAGTTTAAATGCGAACGTTGCGAAGTTAAAACTGAAATATTGAATTTAATGTTGAATTTTTTTTGTAATTTTGGGTAAACAACCGAAAAATTTTGAGTATATAGCCAGAATTTTATATTTAAAGTCGTAATTTCGAAAAAAAAACTTTGGAATTTTTAATAAAACATATTTTCAAGAAATATCAAATTTCAAATCGAAAAAAATCAAAAATGATCAATTTTTTAAAAGAAACTTTGGTCGTAATGAAATGGAATTTCTAATGCAACAAATTTTCATGAAATATCAAATTTCAAATCGAAAAAAATCTAAAGTGATCAATTTTTTAATAGACACTTTGGTTTTAACGAAATGGAATTTCTAATACAACAGAGTTTCATGAAATGTCAAATTTTAAATCAAAAAAAGTGAAAAGTAATCAATTTTATTTGAAAACTTTGGTTGTAAAGTTGAAATGTCACGTTTAAAGTCGAAATTTGAAGAAGAAAAATGTTCGTGATTTCCAATAACAAATAATGTTCATGGGGTCGAATTTTCGAGAAAAAATTTCGAAATTTCTAACGTTATCGAAATATCAAAAAAATATCGATTTTTTTCTCAAAATTTCTATTGTGAACATTTTGCTTTAAAGTTGTCAAAAATCTTCGATTTTTCGAAACCAAAAACAAACCAAAATTCTTGAAATCTCGACTTTTAGATCGATTTTTTGAGTTGAAGTCGAAATTTCCATGAAGCCAAAATTTCGAGAAAAGACTTCGAAATTTCTATCACATAAAATGCTTCCCAGAATATCGAATTTCAAATCGAAAATAAATCAACATTTCTGATAATTTTTTTCCCAAATTTCCCAAAAATCAAAAGCTTGCGTTTAAAATTTAAAATTTTGCTTTTAAAGATTAGAATTTCGAGAAAAATTGTCGAATTTGCCCGAAAATTTGAAATTTCGAATTTAAAATCGAAGTTTCAAATTTAAAATCAAAATTTCAAATTTAAATCAAAGTTTTAAATTTCTAATCAAAATTTCAAATTGAAATCGAAATTCCAAACCATCAAAACTTCGAAATTAAAATCATATCGAGATATTTCCATAGTAAAGTAAAACCTGCAAAAAAAATTCTAAGAAAATAGGGGTCTTCACACTGGGACTCTTTTCCGCGGGTTTAGCGCGCGCCGTTCAAATCGCGCGCGAAAAAATGTCAGTTTAAATGCAAAACTGTCACTTGAGTCGCATTATATTCTTGTAGAATTGACTTAAGGTCAATCCTACTGCCGTGGTAGCACTCCCGTGCTGGAATGGAGCGTCGCATTCCTAGTGATAAACTTTTGGAACACCACACTTGGAACGCGCGATTGGTGTGTCCTGTCAAAACCACGCGAAAAGGCTACAAGTGTAATGTAACCTAATAGAATAGGCCACCACCTGATCAAAAATAAAAAAAATTTTCCCAATGCAAGAAAAATGCAACTTACCCCACTCAGAAGCCTGGGATTCTCCTTGAACTTTTCCTCGGCTCGTTCCGGCCCACCGAGCTGCACCAGTAACGTCCTGAAGGCTTTATCATTGGGCACAAATATGGTATACGGTCCCGTTTCATTCAAAATAGTATCAAGTCCAGATTGTCGCAAAAATTTCGCCATGGCGTAAAGCCCATTTTTTTTTAATACTTGGGTCAACTCCTCGCGCTTCCTCTCAGCTTCTTCGCTTTGATAATATTGGTCGTAATTCGGTGTTGTCGTTATTGTAGTCGAAATACTCTTCACTATGGTGGTGGAATGTGGTGAGGTGAGATAAGTTGGGGCAGTGGGCACCGGCTCGTTAGTTTGGTAGTTTGAAAAGAGCGAATTCCTGTTTATTGAGGTGGAACTAGACGCTTGTTTAATTTGATCGTTGGAGTGACCATTGTTTAAAATATGGGGGCTTCTGGACGGTTTCCTCGTGGTTCTATGGCTTGTTGTTCTCGGCACCGAACGCGTGGAGCTTCTGGTGTACAAAGTCGTCGAAGGAGTCGATGAAGCAATAAAGTGCGTGCCGATGTTAGTTTTTAAAATTGGTGTATGCGAAACGTCTTCTTCTGAAGAGTAGGAGTTTGGTACCACCGTGACGGAAGGTTTCTTTGTTTTCTCTTCGCTCTTTGGTCTGGGGGTCGTTGATGGTAATTTAATCTCCCCGTTTTTGATTCGTTTTAAGATGGAATCCACGTCGACTTCAGGTTTCTCTTTTCCACTACCTTTGACCCCTTGGACTTTCAAGGTGCCATCACTTTGTTCCTCGAGAAGGACAAACGTTACCTTCTTCTCTTTGGGTAGATTAGATGGGAGCCCACCAATTTGTTCTAAGCTACCACTGGCTCCAGTCTTCAGTAGTTCGAAATTCGATCCTTCAGGGATAACTCCTTTGGTTAGTTCGTCGATGATCTCCTTTGGTGGTTTACCGGTGGTTGTACGCGAAAGAACTAATTTTTCCAACTCACTACCTGGTTCCAAGGGAGTAGCCCCGGGTACCAGCTTGGGGTCAGTAGTTTTTATGATCTCCACCTTTTCGCCATTCGGTAACGTAATTTCTTGGGTTTTAATACCATCCGGATCACCTTTGATTTCTTTGGTGGTTTTTGGAAATTTAAAATTTTGCGCAATCTCTTCTAAATCCGCCGCTTGACTAGAGTCGCTTTTCAAAAGACCCGGATCATCGGTTTTAATGACGTGAACCTTTTGACCATTTGGTAGCGTAATTAGTTCGGGTTTCGACTTAGCGATGAAGTTAGGATCAGAGGTTTTGAACAGTTGGATTTTTTGACCATTTGGGAGAGAGAATTCTTGCTCTGTGTCGATTTTGGGGTCCGCTGTTTTAATCAATTGGACTTTTTGACCCCCCGCCAGCGATATTTCTCTGGATGATAGATTTTTCGTGTCTTCTGCGTATTCTTCGCCTATGGCGAGTCGAAGTTGAGCCAAAAGGTCCTCTTTAGCGATTTGCTGGGATTTGTATTGCTTCTGCAATTGGTTGAGGTCTTCTAGAGTTTGAATTCCTTTGACGGTTGGCACCACCGTTGGCAAAAATTTCGTTTTCTTCACTTTAACCTGTAATTAAATTCATAATACAATTTTCTTTCTCCTGGTCTTGATTTTGATTTGGTTTTTGTCGCTTGCTTCTTATTCCGTAGCCCCAGTTACTTTTCTTTTCTGGATAGTTTAACACTGTGCCAAAAGAAGCATCTAAAGTTGAGAAAAACAACGAAAAAGCCAAATGGAATGAGTTACCCCTTTCCATAAGGAATGAGTTTTATTTAGGATTGTACCTTGATAAAAATATGTGAATATTTAGGGCTATGAAAGGCGAATTTAGTAGCGACATTATGGGTTAACTGTTTTTTTATTTATTTTTTTTAAGATTGACGCTACTTCAACTAGATTGGGCAAAATAATTTATAATTAAGGTAGTTCACCGACAGTAATCGCAGCAAAAAGTGTTTAGAACGTAAGATATCTACAGCGTAAGCCACAACTATTCGATTTTTAGCATAAACTAGCATGGGTACAATACTACAAATCCCTAAGTCGCTTTGCAGTAGATTTTCTGAGCCGGCAACATTACACTGCTTAAGATTTCCACGACGTAGCTTTAACCGGAGCGTCCAAAGGCATCCAGAAAGCGTAATGGAGCTGCTATGTTGCCATTACTTCAAGTTGCTTCCCTAACGTGCGGAATAAAGCATCGACATTTCGATTACGTAAAAAGGCCACTGCTAGAAATGCTCAGAGAAGAGAAGAAAAGAGAAGCGAAGAGAAGACAAGAAAAGAGGAGAGTAAAGATGGGAAGGGAA